>WOXC01003966.1:0-600000 GCA_011680675.1 Gymnobelideus leadbeateri
CAGCATGCTGTGATAGACTTATCCTGTCATCCTGAAAGACTGCCTTCAGCAGGAGATTTGTTTCTCTCTATCTATTTGTGGGTTCTCTAGGTTTTAAATTTGTTTAGAGTCATTTTTTCACAGGTTTTAGAGATGGTTGAAGCCATAGTCCACACCAAGTTTGTGCTTTTACTCTGCCATCTTGGCTCTGCCCCCTGGAATTATTTTCTTTTTTTTTAAACAAATGCTTTATTAACTTCTGTTTTACATCATTCATTTCCACCAGATTTTGAGTTACAATTATTCCCCCCCCTGTTTTTCTCCTACCCACACTCCCAGAATAGCAGTCCCATAAGATATTGCTTCCTCCAATCTGCTCTCTCCCATATCTTCTCCCATAACCCCCTTTGACTTTTCCATTAGAGAAAGGTGAATCTTTGTGTCCCAATGCCTGCACATCTTATCTCCCAATTACAAGCAAAAGAGTATTAATAATAGTATTTATATATATTTGAAATATTTAATCTTAAGACCTTGAATTTCAGATCCATTTCCTTCCTCCCATGGAAACCCACTGACGACTTCCACCCCAGATCACAATCCAGATCCAGGAAGGTTAAAGCAAGAACCTTTACCCCCCAAGACTGATCGCTGGATCTTCCTACAGTTCTCAGTCCAGGAGCTGGAGCTGCCTCTGAAAACTACAAAATGGCTGTCTCCTCAGCGGCTTCTAGCCCCCAGGAGAGGAAGCCGACGTGTTCCCCAAATACTGGTCCCAAAGTCCATAGGACACTAACCTCATTTTGTCCTAGGCATGTCTATGTTGATAATTCTGGAATCACCACAGCTGCTGGTGTTCTGGGGTCCCTCCAGCCGGCCATTGGTCCTGCCGCCCTGGGGCTAAAACCGCGACTCAGGCGGACCTGTGCTAGGTTCCCCTTGCACTGCACTGCCAGCGCTGTGCTGGTCCTTCCTGCAGGGCTGCTGGGCTGTCTTCAGCGGGAAGTTAGCTTCTCTGTGTAGTTCTGTGGGTGCTGGGGCTCTAGGAATTGTTCAGAGTCCCCTTTTACATAGTTTGGATGTAATCTGGGGGAAGAGTGGCTTGGATGCACTGTTTCTACTCAGCCATCTTGGCTCCGCCTCCCCTGGAATTATTTTCTTAAGTGAGCTTTTGTAGGCATTTGACTAATTCTGCTTTTTAAGGAGTTCTTTTCTTCAGGGAATTTTATGCCTCTTTTACCATTAGGCCAATTATATTTTTTAAGTTGTTATGCTCTTACATAATTATGTGTTGTTTTTTTTTTCAAGCTGTTAATGGTTCTTCTCATAATTTTCTTGCAATATTCTCTTTTTTTTTCTCAAATTTCCCCTACCACTCTTATCTCTTTATTTAATGCTTCCAAGAATTCTTGTTGTGCTCAAATCCAATTAGCATTTTTCCTTGAGGTTTCAGTTGTGATTATTTTTACATTGTAGTCTTTTTCTGAGTTTTTGTCTTCATCTTCCTCGACACTATTAGCTTTTTATGGTCAGGATCTTTTTCCTGTTGTTTTTTTTCCAACTTATTTCTTTATTTAGAACATTATGTTCAAAGTTTGTCTTTGCTCACCTGAGAAGGAGGAGTGACTTTCCCAAGTTTTAAGCTTTTTTTTGTGCTTCTGCTTTCATAGCTACTTCTTGATATCTGAAAGTTATCAATGCTCCCACAGACTTTTGATTTGAGGAAAGGTGTGGTCACTGGTCTCTGTTCTGCTCTTTTCCCAAAAAGGGCCCTGCTCCTTTGCAACTGCAAGCACTGTTGTGCCTCTCAGCCCTGAAAATGTGATCAGGGACTCTGATCCCTTAAGTCCAACCACCAGTGCTTCCTTCTGCCTTGGGACTTCAATTCAGAACTGTGTAAGGCACTAGTTTCTCATCATTTCCAGTTTCATATAATGTCAGCAAGGCATCTACTTCAATCTCTTCTAGATCAGTTGTTTGATTACCTGATATCTGAACTTAGAGCTCTTAAGGCTTCTGCTACAGCCACCACCATCACAGATACCTCCAAGACCCACTCCTGGTGCTGCTGTGGTGTATACTCCAGGATGGTCCCTACCTGGGTGTTATAGATCTATTCGTCCAACCTTCTTAGATGTCATAGGTTAGAAAAAAGTCTCAACCTTATTTTTTGTTGACTCTGCCATTCCAAAAATTGACTTGAGGCATTATTTTAAAGTTCCTTGCAGGAGAATGTTGGGAAAGTTTGACTGGGTTGCCATGTTGGTACCAAATTGTAATTTTTGATGTTGATTCAAAAATTTAAAAAAAAGATTACGGTAACATATCATAATAATAATAATATACTATGGCCAGGTGGTATTTATACCAGGAATATAGGGCTAGTTGAATATTAGGAAAAACTATAAGCATAGTTGACCATGCCAATAAGAAAAACAACAAAAATCATGATAATCTCATTCAGCATAGAAAAAGCTTTTGACAAATAAAACACCCATTCTTATTTTAAAACACTGGAAATAACAGGAATAAATGGGGCCTTTCTCAAAGTCATAAGCATTATCTAAGTAAAACCAAGAGCAAACATTATCTGTAACAGATATAAAAATGAAGCTTTCACAATAAGATCGATGGTGAAGCAAACATGTCTATTGTCACTACTATTATCCAATATTATACTAGAAATGTTAGGTATAACAATAAGACAAGATAAAAAATGGAGGAACAAAAATAGGTAATGAGGAAATAAAATTATCACTATTTATAGATGATATGATATACTTAAAGAAACCTAGAGAATCAACTAAAAATTCAATTAAAACAACTTTTTGCAAAGTTGCTGGATATAAAATAATCCCATATAAATTATCAGCATTCCTATATACTAAGAACAAAGTTTAGCAGAGAGAGAAAATGAAATCTCATTTAAAAAAATTATAGACAATATAAAATAATAGGGAGTCTACCCGGCAGGGCAAACCCAGGGATTATATGAACACAATTACAAAACTCTTTAATACAAGAAAAAAGACAACTAAATCATTGGAGAAATATTATGTGTTTACTGGTAGGCTAAGACAATCTAATAAAAATGATAATTCTACATAAGTCACTTTTATTATTCAGTGCCATACTGATCAAACTACTGATCAAAAAATTATTTTATAAAGCTAGAAAAAATAACAAAATCCATCTGGAAGAACAAAAAGCTACGAATATCAAAGGAAACCATTTTTTAAAAGTAAAGGAAGGCAGCCTAGCAGTGCAAGATTTCAAATTATATTACTAAAAAGTAATCATGAAAACAGTATGGTATGGCTAACAAATAGAGTGGCAGTTCAGTGGAAGAGATTAAATATGCAATACACAGTAGTAAATGACCAAAGTAATTTAGTGTTTGATAAACTCAAAGATCCAAGATTTGGGGGTAAGAACTCACCATTGACAAAATTTACTGGGAAATCTGGAAAGCCATTTGAAGGAAACTAGACATAGACCAACATCTCATACTATATACCAAAGTAAGGTCAAAGTGGGGAAAAACATGACTTAAAGGGAAGAAGGAAAAATGTACCTGTCAAATATAAGTATATGGGAAGAATTTAGGAACAAGCAAGAGATAGAAGGAGTTGTGAAAAGTAAAATAGAAAATTTTGATTATATGAAATTAAAAGTTTTTGCACAAAAAAATAAATGTAGCCAGAAGAAAGCAAGAAAGTGGGTGAAAATTTTAGGAAATGTCTCTGATAAAGGCCTCATTGTTTCAAATTGATAAATGGTCAAAGGATACAAAGGCATTTTTTAAAAAAAAAAGAAATCAAAGCTATCAATAGTCACATTGAAATGTTCTAAATCACTAATTGATTAGAGAAATACAAATTAAATCAACTCTGAGGTATCAATTCACATCTATCAGACTGACTAATATAACAAAATAAGAGGAAAATGACAAATGTTGGAGGAGGATATGGAAAAATTGGGGCACTAAATACTGTTGGTGTAGTTGTAAATTAGCCCACCCATTCTGGAGAACAGTTTGGAATTATGCCCAAAGGGCTATAAAACTGTGTATATCATTTGATCCATCAATACTAATACTAAGCCTCTAACCCAAAGAGATCAAAGAAAAGGGAAAAGGAACTATTGGTAACTAAAATACTTAAAACGGCTTTTTCTGTGGTGGCAAAGTACTAGAAATTGAGGGTATGTCTATCACTTGGGGAATGAATGACTTGACGAGTTATAATATATGATTGTGATGGAATACTATCGTGTTATAAATAATGATGAATGGGATTCTGGGAAGACATATAGGAGCTGATGTAAAGTATAGTGAGCAGATCCAGAAGAACATTGTACATAGTAATACCAATATTATAACGAGGATCAATGCATAAAGACTTAGCTACTCTGATCAATAATGATCCAAGGCAATCCCAAAGGACCCATGATAAAAAATGCTCTTTACCTCCAGAGAGAGAATTGATATTCTCTGAATACAGATTAAAGCACACTTTTAAAACTTTTTATTCATATTTGTGTGTGCATGTGTGTATTTATGGTTTTTTTGCAACTTGGCTGATATACAAATATGTTTTTGCATGACTTAACAGGTTTAATTGATATGTTGCTTCCCTTCTCAAGGGGTGGTAAAGGGGCAGGATAAAGGGAAAGAATTTGGAACTCAAACTTTTAAAAATTGAATTAATTTTTTTACATGCAATTGGGAAACATTTAGCAGAATAAATGAAAATACATCAAGGAAAAAAATTCATGTTCCTATCCTCAGGAATTTTAGCCTGCTTATTTCTGGGTCAAAGCCTAGTCCAGTTTATTTGTGACTGAATGAGTACAAACTAGTATGCTATATCTACTAGATGATCCCAGGCTTCAGATAAGCTTCACCCTCAAATCCAGTCCAGCTGTTTGTTCAAGATGTCTTGCCATCTGCCTCCCTGATTCCCACTTAGTCACTCCCTATGCTTTTTGTCCCTTGATCTGGGAATATTAGTCAAATTACTAGTATCATTTCTTCTAGTAACGGTAACTAAGTAAGAGTGATAAGGGTGAAACTAGTAGGGCAACAAATTTACTGGCTCAGGTATTAACTCACTATCCCAATGACTCAATAGACCAAAATTCCATTTCCTGCCTACCATTTCCCTATAAATATCTGCTCCCCCTATTAGAACGTAAGCTTCTTGAAGTCAAGGACTGTCTTTATTTTGTATTTGTATCCCTTTGGTTTAGCTCAGTACCCATCAAATGAAATACTTATCAAATCTATTTTTTCATTCATTCAATTTATTAATTTACTATATTCCATTGCACTCTACATACATACAAACAGACCTTTTGCCTATACCCAAGAAATCTAAATTTCTTTACTGCATCTGTTAATTTCCACATTCGCCAGTGAATTGGCTAGTACCACAGTTATAAGCAGGCTTGAGATCTCAGTAGTCTATGTCCCTTGTTTCCAGATATATATGTCTCTCAATAACTTGATTTTCATGCAAAATCTCGTGTCCTGTCTTTACATAATCCAGATCTTAGGACCAGTTTAAATGCCAGAACTACCCAGAGACCCACTTCTCCAATGAGCAGATGGAATACTTTTTAAAACATGTTTTTGAATAAAAATCCTTTATTAATACTAGTTTGGGTGTTCTTCTGTGTCTTTAATACTATGCTTCTTTTGTAGTGTGCCAGCATGGTTACTCACTTGAACACAAAATGATCATCTAAATGTTAACAAGTTGTCATTAAAGAATGATGACCATTTTCAAAGTACAAGTAATCCCTGACAGACCATAAGGGGTGATGGAAGACATGATATTTTATTCATCCCAAGGATTCATTAACAATTCCTCTTCAAAGCTGCTGGGACACAGGCACCTTATCTGAAGTGTTTTGCAACTGACTGGTGTTGTAATTAGTTAAAACCAAAAAATGCCAGTATGTCTAGGGAAAGAGCTGGTTTGGTACCATGCAGGGAAGCTGCTCTCCAGTGCATGAATTATCCAAAGGTTCTTTTTCCAGCTACATATTCAGGAAGTTAAAAATTACATGAATAAAAGCAAAGTCTAGGCAATAAGGCAATGTAATCCATGGGTTGGAGAAAGAGGCACAGAGTGATAAGGAAAGGCTAGGCTCTCAGGATTTCTTTGTTTCTCTGAAGCCATTCTTAGGAGTGTAACTCTCATAGTTTCCTTAAATGAAGAATATGTTTGTTTTGAAGGTCCCAGATAATATTATGAACAATTTACATACTATATAATGTAGTAAAAAGCTTACTGGTTTTAGATTCAAAAACCCTGAATCAAGTCATTACTGTCATCTTTACTGGCAACATGTCCATAAGCAAGTAACAACTTCTCTGGGCTTTAGTTCCCATATCCATAAAATAAGGATAATTATGCTATCTATTTCAGCTTGTTTTTCTGAGGAAAATCTTTTGCCTAATATAACACACTATATAAATATGATCTAGTTCTTCCTTTGAATATTGCTTGGCATAGTGGTATAGATGGTATATGCTTGGTATAGATAGCTGTTTATAAAGTCTGTTGGTGGAGGATAGATAATAATTCCAATACTTTAGCTATTGGGGTGCAAGGGAAAGGGTCTTGGATTGGGATTCATAAGGTTTTCATTGAATCCTGTCTCTGCTACTTATTGCCCATGTGACCTTAGAGTCATTTCACTTCTCTGGCCTGTCTTTCCTTATCTGGAAAATGAGAGAACTAGACTAAACAAATTCTAAATTTCTTTCCGGCTTCAAATATGTGACCTTAGGCAAGCTAGAAGCCATCTCTAAGCCTTGCCTTCCAGTGTAAAATGAAAATATTAGCAAACCTAAGATTTCACATAGTTGTTGCAGATGAAGTATTTTATAAACCTTACACTTTTATGTTAATGTAAGTGGTCATCGTAACTGGACTTTGGTGTGAGCTGGAATAGACCTGAGTCTAACCCCTTTATCTTCTATATGAAACATCTGAGGTCCAGAGATATTAAGCACCTGAGACCCCTAACAAAGGTCCCCCAGGGAAGCAGCAGAGACCATATTTTATCAAACTGAATTCAGAATTTTCCTTGACCACTATATCAGCTGCTTCTCATGGTCCATGGGAAAAGGACTAGATTAATTAGTGGCCCAAAAGCATCTCTATGCAAGACCAAATTAGGTGGAAGAAAACCTAGCCTTAGGAAGTTCATGTCAGAAGAAATAAGTATAAATTTGCTTTGACTATCAAAAAATGAGTAATGCTTCAGGTAAGAGGAGTAAGAAAAAGAAAGAGACAGAGTCAAATGATGAATAGCCCCTGATGAAAGTCTAAGGAATAATTTAACCAGCAAAAACATTCAGGTTAAATTCAGAATGGTAATTTTAACAAGCTCATTAACCTCAGAAAGCATTTATTTGTGTAGGCCCACCCATGAAAATGTAATGCCAGGTAAAACAGCTTTAGAGGATACATTTAGAAGAGTAATCTATAATTTTTTTAATTATTTACTGCATTATTAAAAAAAGTTGATAATACATCCCCAAAGTAGATATATTTGCTTATTGTACAAAGCTTACAAATAAGCAAATATACCTATAATGGGAGTGCATTATCTATACCTATGATGAAATGCTGTAGTACCTAGAAATTTGGCCTTGAAGGGAAGAGCACCTGGGTTCAAGTTGGCCCTCTGACATAATACTGGCTGGTTGGGTGAACCTAGAAAAATCAGTGTCCCAGGCAACCTTCTAAGATAAAAAGTTTCAGTGAAGGTATCAACCTGCATTGGTAGAGGATGTTTTTTCATCTAGGATCTCCATATACCTGTGGAATCACAGGTCCAATACCTATTCTATATTTATACCACTATATTAATAATTGTGTAAGTATAAAATTTATATCAAAACAAAAATTCAAAATTAATAACATGAGACATTTCAGCATATTTTGTTAATAGCTAAATACCATTTTTGCTTCCACTAAAATTAAGCTTTGAATGCCTTTAATAGTAATTCATTTTATTAATATTATTTCATATTTTGGTGAGAATTTCTCTTCTGACTAATTGTTTCATTAATTTTGAAAAAATACAGTTTAACACTTGTTCATTCAGAGATTTGAATATTTGGTCCAAAGTTCAATTTGTTTGATACTAGATTTTAATGGCTCTCATAGCTGAAAGCTTATCTTACAGGGATATTTGGATCTAAGTGCAAGAAGTATATCATTAGCTAATTTTACTGAATCATACTCATTTTTCAATACCATCCACCAAATATGCAGGTTTGTTGTTGAAATTTGGTTAGTAAGTTTCCAATTTTCCTGATGTTAGCCAATTGTTGTTGCCAAAGATTTAGAATCTATTGCCATACACAAACATACACCTATATGTACATACATACATACATACATACATAGGTGTGGGTGTACACATATACATACACACATATACATATCTATTTTAAATGGTTTCAAAATCTACTGAAACTACTCATTTAAAAGATGTATAAATAGGTTAGAAAATTCAATTTCTAAGGCCAGTGGTAGGAAGATTTTGATATTGCTTAGCTACAATGACTGGAATAGAGTTGGTTTGCTTGCCTTGGAGACAAATTGACAGTTTTCTATATCAGGAAGAGGGAATGTCACCTATCATCCCATTCTCAGGTTGATTGCTCACATACCCCACAGAGCACCATGGAATCAAGACTTTTCCACCCAGCAGGGTGAATCACACAATTTACATATCACTGGTCTAGAATCACTACATATTAACACAGAGGAAGAGTCATCATCTAACAGAAGGAATAAATGGAGATGAGTGATTTGAGTTTCCTCTCTAAAATTACACTTATGTGTTTCTTAAGTGTCACCTGCAGGTTTCATTGTAAGAAGAATGAGGTTTACCAAATTATATTTAGTAGTTGGAAAAAATCAAGTGAATTACTAGACAGTATTTTTCAGTGGCAAAGGCAGCAACTTCAGTTAGGGCACAAAATTTTTAATTTCTAAGTCTGCTTCTGATGCTTACTTACTCCCTGTGGGACCATAGGCAAACCATTTAACATCTCTGGGCTTCACTTTCCTCCTCTTTAATGTGAAAGGGTTAGAGGTGCTTTCTAGGGCCCCTCTGAACCTCTCTTACAACTTTTATATTGGTATTATATCAAACCCAATTCAAGAGTTTTTCTGGATGTGAACAACAAGATGGAAAACTCGACAATTCCGTCAACTATTGAGAACCTTCGAAACTTCACCAAAAAAGGATCATGTACAGGAGTCAAGTTAATTGCAACTGTCTCTGTAGGCCAAAGTTTTAAGAATTCTAATGAGACAAACCTGATGATTTAATAGTGAATAAAACTAGTCCCTGACACACTCAGCACCCTTTCCCCAGCCAGTCCCTCTCTAACTCCCTACAAGTTTGGGAGGACAGCACAACCAAATCCATTATTTGTGCACTCATCATGCCCCTTGTTTCACCCCATATTTTGTGGCAAAAAGCAGCAGACCTTAATTTTGCCCAGTCCAATCTCATTTGTTGCAGGCAGAAGTATAGGAAAGTAGAAATATTGTCCCAACAGGATGGTAGCATGCTGAGCTGCAGCAACACTCAAACAGAGAACTGTCAAACAGAGGGAACTAGGATAGGGTTCTATCCTTAGGTCAGAAGGAAAGGTAATGTCATTCATCTTAGGCCAGTTCTGTTCCCCCTCCTACACACATCCCCCAGAAATCAACTGGGACAGAGCTAAGGCAGGTGAAAATGAATTCCCCAGTAGGAGAGAAAGCTGAGATAGTTTTTAGGTCCATCGATAGGGGATATCCCTCTTTTTCCTTCAAAGGGAAGAGAGTCAGAGAGTAAGCCAAACAAAGAGGGTGGAGAAAAAGGTGAAATTACCACATAACTATCTCTAAAGGAAGAAAACTCAAAGCCATGGGTACAATAATACATAAACTAACAGGAAATATTAATACAAAAGGGATAAACAAATGAGTCCAAAAATATTGAATAATTCAAGAGAAAAGACATAACACCTGATGAGACAGAAGACTGAATTCCCAAGAGAGTGTAGAACCACAGCAGGATATTTCTGAATGTTTCAAAAGAGAAATAAAAATAATAAAAATAAAATCTATGGTTTCTAAAGCAGAAGTAGTTGGCAGAATAGAAATATTTAGCCTTTGAAAATAAGCAAAAGACATAAGATTTGATAGGGAATGTAAATATACAAAAAAGAACATGGAAAAAGGGAAGTAGGTAGATAGGTAGATAGATAGATAGACAGATAGATAGATAACACTAAAAGAGCATGTCATTTCTATTAAAGTAAAATGTATTTATCTCAAAGACAGGATATTTAGAGACAAAATAATGATCATAGTTCTAACAGAAGATTTAAGAAGCCAAAATATTCTAACACTAAAATGCAAGAGAACCATCCCATCAGAAGAGAAAGTGTTAAAAGAAAAAATTCATATATCTTTTCCCCCAAATAAACAAATGGGCAAAATGAATTAAAGAATGAATTAAAGAATGAATGAATGAAGTATACTCTATATTGCAAACTCTAGGACACATACTGGTTAAATTCAATAATTCTAAAGGTAAATTCTGTAGGAGATGAGAAAAAAGACCTTCAAATATAAAGGAAAGGAAATTGAATAATATATGACTATTCTGTACCCACCAGAAACTGTAGGAAGAAATAAAATAATTTGTTCTGAAGAGTCTAAAGTGCAAGATAGAACCCAAAATGATGTGTTCTGCAAACCTGAGCTTAAATTTAAACAACAGGAAAAAAGCTGGATGTTCAATAAAAAAGAGCCATTTTAAGTATTCCTACAAGAAACAAATAATACAGAACAGATTTGAGTAGATCATTTGCTTTACAAATACCCAAGATAACAGAAACACCAGAAAGACACCAAGGAAAGCACAAGTAAAGAAATTATTTCAGAAAAACACACACACACACACACACACACACACACACACACACACACACACACACACACATATATATATATACATGACAAATAAAATAGAGAGATTATTAAGAGATTTCTTGCTAAAACTGCAAAAGGAGATCAATTTTAAAAACTGAAATTAAATAGGATTAATGGTGAAAGAACAAACTGGAAACACCTTTAATGTTAATTAAAGCACACATTAACTAAACCACAACATTCCACTTATAGGTTAATCAACATTTTTGTGGAACTAAATTGAAGAATAGGAGGATATTGAAGAAGAAAGAAAGAAGGAAGACTATAGGGTGGAATAGTGGTACACTATAATCAAGTCAATGATAAATTATGAACAGAAATAACTCCTATAGACCTAAGAGAGGTCAATTGATGGATACACCCAAATATGGGTAAGATGGCAAAGGGAGGGCTTGAAAGAGGGGAGGAAGACATAGAGAAATCAATAATGGAAGAGGACATTTCTGAAGAACACTCTCATGAAAGGAAAGATATATCCTGCAGTAAGAGAAGATGTTACAATGGGTATGATCTACAGGGATATGGTGCTCAAAGAGACTACTATCTCTGAAAGAGTATTGCAAGATCCATAAACAGGAACTTACTTCAAGAGAAGAATCAGAGCTCCTAGAGACAAATGGCAACATTAAGGGTGGGAAGGCATAGACCCCAGATAGGGAGTTTCATGGCAAATAGGAAAGAAAGTGAGCATGGGGAAGACAGTGCATTCAAGACATAGGTGACTATGATATCACACAGATGTGGAAGAGGGAATAGTGTGTACAGGAAACAGTTACCAAACTAAAATACAGAGTATACAAAGAAAAATAATGCTATAATAGCCCTATTTTGGGAAGTATATCATTTGGAAATTCCTAAATGGGAATAGTTCCATTTTTGAAATAGGACTGGAAAGGTACCTAAGAGTTTGATAGTGAGGGGCCTTAAATGACAAGCTAATGAGTTGTATTTATGGTCACTAGGGAGCCACTGAAGATTTTTGAGTAGGGGAATAATATGGTATTTTTCGGTGTTTTAGGAATGTCAAGATAAATGAGCAGGATAATATTGAAGAGATGAAATGCTGGTAGCACCATCTCATTGGACAACATGATGGATTGGGGATCAGCTCTACAGTCAAAGGCACAGGACCAGGTTATGTAGGATTTTCTGACAAAAAGTTCTGCTGTTTCAGCCGGCCCACCTTTGGGCAGTGCATTGACAAGGTCAGTGAGCCTGGACTGACCAGCAGCAAAAAGGGAGATTTCTAAAAATTTAACCAGGAGGGCCTAAGTCAAGTTAAGGGAGGTAGAATCACAACTACCCCCTATTTGGTAGTTTTATGGTAAGTTTCAGCCACTTATTCTAACTAGAATTGTATATACAGTTTAAATCCTAACCATGCCAGAGTTGCATTACATATATAGCTATCAAGGCTATCACAAGTAAAGAAATAAAATATTTCAAGAAAAAAGCAATAAAAAACCTTACAAATAACAAATAAAAGTAGAGGGAGCATTGAGAGACTTCTCTGATAAAACTGAAGAAGAAAATCAGGCTGAAAGCTGAACTTAAATAGAAGTGATGGTGGAAGAATAGGCTGGAAATAGCATAGACTAAAACATAAAAGTCTTAGGAGTGGGGATCACAGTCTCCTCTGGCTACTCATAGACTTTTTTGGTTGTACAGAGGAGCCCTGAAATTAGAGTCAGAAAACCTAGGCTCCAGTTCCAGCTGTTATAGCCCTGGGATAGGAGATCACTTGACATACATATAGATACAGATATAGATATAGATACAGATACAGATATAGATAGATATAGATATAGATAGATAGATATTTCATTTTTTTTGTACCAGAAAAGGTAGTTGACACTTATAAACCCTGTGATTCTGGCTTTGGCTTTATCAGTGTGAATTCTGTTGAATTCAATGCCGTTGACTTGCATTTCCTTCAATTTTCTTCTTGTAAAACAGGGAGGCTCTAAGTGCATTCTCTACACAGCTTTTCCAGAAGCTTTTAAAAGGGAGGCTGGTGATAATTAGCAGGCCTCTTTTCTTTCTCAGTCAAAAAAGCCCCAACAATCTGTACACATTTGCAGACTACACATCTGAAGCATTTAACACCTTGTGGAAGTGCCTACAAACATCCACCTCTGCGTTGACACAGGGTACCCCATCTTTCTACAAGCAAAGATTTTCATTGATTCAGTCACTCAGTGAATGACTGAACAGTACAAAGCATGTGAAATTTAAGGGTTGTCATAATTAGCTCAAGCTGAAACATCTTAAGAGATATCAGAGTTGGGCTTCAAACCCTTGCTAATGTGAATATTTGCAAACCCTTTTGCAAACCCTGCACAGTGCATACAGAATGACAAAGGAATTAAATCCTGGGTAGCACTAGTGGATCTCAAATGATTAACAGTGATTAACAGCGTGGGGGGTTTGTGGGAAATTCCATGAGAGTTCTACTGCTTCTGAAAACTGTGGAAAGGAATAGAAAATTCATGATCTTCAGACATCAAAATGTGGGGAAGCTGCAATATAATGCTGGAGAGGGAAAAAAAAAACACCAACAAATTTTAAAAATGCCCTGTTTCCTTGGAGTGAATGGATGCAGATAGGTGGATTAATTCAATGCTTTTTAAATGGCTGAATTTTGCATCTTTCAAAGACTTTATCATTTATCTTGCTTGTCAAACCTGCCACCAAGTCTAGATGACACTTCTGGGCTGCAACAAACACACATTGTGTTCCACTTGATGCCTAGACTTTAAAAGAAGCTTAACAGTTCCATTAGCTGCCTCTCAAAGAAGACTTTATTATTCACCTCCATTTTGACTAATGTAATGAAGACTTGAAGCATGTGTAAACACCAAAATAGTGGCATCAACAAGGAAGACTCTGAGGACCATTTATGAACTACTTCAGTACCTGGGGAGTGAATAGGGGTTATAAGGCACACAGTTTAGCTCAATTTCTACTAGCATTAATTCCACTAAGTCCCAGTCCAAATATTTCTACTGGTGCAGGCTTCCTTCAAACATACTCCCCAGAGCCTCTTCAAAACATCCACTCTGAATTCCCAGACCCCTAAATCCCCATTTCTTGCACTCCACCCAGAGCCAGTTGAGAGAAGTTGCTAATCTTCTATTATACTTCATTAAAGGGTTTGTCCTCCAAAATGGGGAATTCCAGTTCAATAAACAAGGTATTGTTTGTGAAATTTAAATAATCCTGGACCTATAGTCAAAGAAGCTGGGTCCCAGGCCCAATTCTGCCACTTAATACTTATGTGACCTTAAGAAAGTCACAACCTCACTGGGTGTCAGTTTCTTCATCTGAAAAATAAGAAAAAATTGGAAAAGATTATTTCTCAGGTCCCTTCTATTATCTTTAATTTGGAAGCCAGTATACTTCTCTATTTCCTTGATAGTTAAATTCAGGCTCTTTCCTGCAAAACAATCTAAGAGATCCTCAAATCTCTCATTGAGCTCCACGTAACCTTTGCTCACAGAGCTCTTCTGCCAGCCCACAAAACACAAATATTTTATGATCTTTCTTGGGTGAGAACTGGGAGTCAGAGACAGAGAGAAAGATGGAGGGGCACCATAAACAAACAATAGCCGAGAGCACTTGGTTTGGGAGATGAGACTGTCAAGTGAAAAATAGGACACATAAAAAATAAAAAATAATCTTAGTGTCAGTGTATATGTGTTTGTGGGGAGCTTATACTGGGGATGGCCAGTATTTATATGGAAGTGTATAATGATGGTGAAAGTGCTTTTGGCATTAAATAATACCTTGGCATCCTCATTGAGCTTTCTCTGAATTCTGGACAGATTGCTTGAATCTTGCTCTACTGTTTGTACTACTTCATTCTATTAGCTGAAAAACAAGATAAGGCAAGTATCCCTTTCTAGAAACTATTCAAAAATAAACAATATTCAGAGATTTGACTGACCATCATCTTTTTGATAATAATATCCATTCCAGAAAGGAAAGTACACCTCAACTGTATTATCAAAATACAGGTCCAAGAAGGATGGGTGTATCATTATCCATATATAGTGACAGCAAGAAACAGGATGAGAAAAGTTGCTGTGTCTTCAGGTTGTACTTTGAGGTTACCTTCATTTGCTTCTTAAAACCACATTAACTTCATCCTTGCTGTAGCAAAGCTTATTACCTTGAAATAAACTCAATATGTATACAGTGCATGATAATTCACTTTTTGTTTACAGACACTCAGACCCTGCTAGTTGTATATTTGAGTATATATTCTACCCAGATCATTTTACTGGATCACTGTACAGATCACAGAAAGAACACTTTCTACTGCTAATTTATATCTCCATTCAGAATAATTGCCTTTGGTGTGTTTTTGTCTTCCCCTGCTGTGGCCCAACTCAACCTGTTTACCACTAACAATCATTTTTAAACAGTTACAAATGGTGATCTGAGCACACAGGAGAGTTCTACCTACTGCTATATAGAATATGGGCAAGAGGTTTTGAAGGAAACTCAATTATTTTCTAAGTGATCTACTCCATTATGCTGGCTGGAGATTTTACCCCTTTAATCAGGAGGAATTTGATCTTTTAAACATTTTTGGGGGAGGAGGGGATGTGAACCTGTGATTCAGTGTATGAAATTCCACATGAGGAAACTATTTCTACTAATGCATATCATTAATTATTCTTCAATTTTTAGTCTCTGCAAATGACCAAACCTCTTGGTGGTCCAGGCAATTCTGAGTAGTTTGATGCTTTGCAGATGGTTTAAGTTTCTGTTTACGGGGCGGCTAGGTGGCGCAGTGAATAGAGCGCCGGCCCTGGAATCAGAAGGACCTGAGTTCGGAGCCGGCCTCCGACACTTAATCCATACAAACAAAAACCTAGCCGTGTAACCTTGGGCAAGTTACTTAACCCCAATTGCCCTAAAGGGGCGGCTAGGTGGCGCAGTGAGTAAGAGCGCCGGCCTCGGAGTTTGGATGACCCGAGATCAGATCCGGCCTCAGAAAATGAGCACCCACGCATAAATCAAATGACTAGCCGTGTAACCTTGAGCAAGTTACTTAACATCAATTGCTTTAAAAAAAAAAAAAGTTTCTGTTTACAATATTTTATCAAAGTCACCATTATTTTCTATTTAATTACAAGCATTTCCTACTTTCCAAGGCACTCATTGCTATAAATAAGTGCTACACTTCTCAATGTTCATTTAATAGTCATTGAATTTATAGTTTGAGAACATTAACAATCATTTGATAGCAACAGTCTCAGTTTACAGATAAGGAAACTAAGGCTGAGAGGAGAAAGTTGTTTAGTTGTTTATTCAAGATAAAACAGGTTAACTAACAGGGACAGCCACGATTCAAACTCAGGTGTTCTGACTCCAAATACTTCTCTTCTTTACCTGCCCCATGTTGCTGATTGTCTTTTATTATGTCCAATACTACATTTTTGCATTCTTTTCCAACTAATGCAGTTGTGCTTCTGAGTATCCAAATAGAGAAAGTTAAGAGCTTGAGTAGTTAGGATATAGCATGATAGCTAGTCAAGATTTAAATTTGGCATAACAGCTTTTATTTTGATTTTATTAATTTATGAAATAAAGTATTCTATAATATAGTAAAATTAAAAGGTGATTGCAATTAAATTGTAAATGTACTATGTATAACTTGCTATTCCTTTTATCATGTTAAAGTTATCATTAAATTTCTTTCTTTTTTCTCCTTCCCTTCCTGCCCTAACCTAGAGATGGCCATCATTAGACACAAATATGTATGTGTACAAACATACACACACATACATACATACACATATATGTATGTGTGTGTTTGTATGTGTGTGCATATGTATGTGTGTATACATGCATATAAATTCTATTCATATTTATATTTACCAGTTGCTCATCTGGATACAGATAGCATCCTTTTTCCTATGTCTTTTATTGTTAATTTGAGTATTTATAATAGTCAAAGTAACTTATTTACACAATGATTTGTTTTTCCCCACTTCCATGTAAAAGATAGTTTTTAACATTCACTTTTATAAGATTTTGAGTTCCAAATTTTTTTCTCCCTCCATAGCCTTCCTTTTCCCTCCCCAAAACAGCAAGCAATCTGATATAGATTATACATGTACAATCATATTACATACTTCACTGTTAGTCATGTTGTAAAAGAATCAGAACAAAAGCATGAGAAAGAAAAATCAGCGACAAAAAAGAGAAAATAGTATGCTTCTATCTGCATTCAGGAATCTTTTGGAACTCTCTTAGATCATTGTATTGCTGAAGAGAGCTAAGTATATAAAAGTTGATCATCACAATGTTGCAATTAGTATGTATAAAGTTCTCCTGGTTCTGCTCACTTCACTTAGCATCAGTCCATGTAAGTCTTCACAGATTTCTTCTGAAATCCACTTCACATAATAACTTTTAAGGGGCAATGTATGACCCTGGGCAAGTCAATTTCTCCAATTCTCAGTTCCAGAGTCTCTATTTCCTGACAGATAAAATTAAGGGGGTAGGATTCGATGACATAAGGTCCCTTTCAACTCTAAACCTATGATTCTATGTCCAGAAATACATCATATCTAATGCAAGAATTGTAGGTTTTGATGAAATCTGTCGACTACACTCAGTCATACATCACCAGTAGAATATTAGCATTAAAATGACGTTTCCTTTTTAAAGTGGAAGATTAGGGTCATCACAGCATCACAGAAATTTTGATATTTCCCAAAGGTAATTCAACTTATTCTTTCTGCTTAATCCTTGACCCAATCAAACATTATTGTCTAATTGGAGAGTTTTCCCAAGACATATGAATGAATAAAAAAAAACATATTTTACTATGTGTCATGTACCATGCTAAGTGCTATGGACACAAATATGAAAGGGGGGCAATCTGAGCCTCAAGCATTTTACATTTGAATTCTGGGAGACAATGTATATGCAATAATGTTGACCTAGGAGTTTGGATCTGGCTAGTGGCAGGGATAATGAGTTACTCCTCACCAAAGGCATTAAACTTGAAGCTCATCCAAGCTACAAAACCCCCAAATTCTGATGTAGCTAGAACTAGATCAAATTATAATTAGTAAATATTTAACAAAATAAATACAAAATAGGGGCGGCTAGGTGGCACAGTGAATAAGAACGCCGGCCTTGGAGTTGGGATGACCCAGGATCGAATCCAGCCTCAGAAAATAAGCACCCCCACATAAATAATGACTAGCCCAGTAACCTTGAGCAAGTTACTTAACCCCAATTGCTTTTAAAAAGACAATACAAAATAGATAATATTAATTTGTCACTTTATAAGACATTTTGCAGTATGAAGGGAGCCATTTCTCTTTGAGTTTGACAAAATGCTCTTTCCAGAAGCAAAAACAATATTGATTTGATTCCTATGCCCAAAATGAGAGATGGAAAACAGGACATAGTGGGGAGTAGAGGAGCCCTCAGGGCCAATGGCAAGATAGATGTTGTAGATAATTGGATTATACATAAAGCATGAGCTGATCGAGAGCTGAGTGGACAGAGTGAACTAAGTATATACAATACTTACTCACCAATAAATACAGGTCAATGTCAAGGTGGGAATTCCAATGTTGAATGAATAACTTCCCTAGGGAATGGAGTCATAGTTTCTAGCCAACCAATATGGAAACTTATTGTATTCTATATACCTTTCAGTAAATTGTGTGATGGTAAAGACATAGCCTATTTTAGAAAACATCATATTAAAGCTTCCTGATCTCTCATCATAGATGTCTTCTATTTATATACATACCATTCTCATAAGATTGTATAAAAAAAGAAAGCAGGTTTCTTGGTTGGAAGCTGTTTGTGAACATTTGTAATAGTAATTTCCTATTGGGAAAAGAAAGAATTATTAACTGCTTTTCGGTGGCACAGTGGATGAACCACTGGATTTGAAGTCAGGAAAAATCTACACCAAATCCAACCTCAGCCTCTAAGTGTATGACTCTACAAATCCCTTACTGTCTCTGCCTCAGTTTTTTATTTGAAAAACGGGAATAATAATTGCACCTACTTCACAGAGTTTCAAAAGAGCTAATATGTGCTTTTGCACACATTGTAGCACTGCATAAATGCTAGCTCTTTAAGAGGATTCCCTGACTCAGGAGAAAAATATTATTTACTCTTTCAACTGACAGCTGCCAAGGAGTGGCCAAATTTCTTTAAAATTCCGTCTTATCCTAGGTTAACTATGAACAAATAGCCTATCCCCACCCTTTCTTTTTTAAGAAAAAAAATTAAGCCACAAATGCTAGAAAGACTAAAAGAAATCATTATAAAACCAAGATAGGGATAACCTAGTATCTAGCCCCACATAAATATGCATTAGCCATAAATTTCCCATGTATCAGAAATATTTCCTTCCATTACTCTTATCCCCAGAAGTGGGAAATTGGTCATCTGTCCTGCAAAGGTGCATCATGTTCTTCCTCTATAATCCATCGGCAATCTTCTTTGATGTAGCAATGCCTATCTCTGTTCTGGGCCCACATGCACAAGTCAGCTTCTGCAAAGTGTTTTCTCCTTAAGTGAAAAAAAACAAAAACACTACAGATGTTTCACTCAGGAAAATGCGTTTTTCTTCATTATCTCCCCACTCAGCCCAACCTATTTAGCAGTTTGTAGGCTCAGATTCTGTCCACCCCTTCAAAAAACATTCCTTAATTGCTTCCTAAGTACAACTCACTGCCCATGGTCCTGGGGTGAATAAGAGCCATTGCTTGTCTGTATTGAGCTTACAATTTAGTAGATCATAGAGTTAGATTGGATCTTAAATGCCATTGATTTGTGCGTACTCTCTCTCTCTCTCTCTCTCTCTCTCTCTCTCTCTCTCTCTCTCTCTCTCTCTCTTTTTAACAAATGAGGGCACTGAAGTCCAAATGAGGAAACTTGCTGCTGTGATGAGCAGCAAGGCAAGCTTTAAAGCATCAGAGGCAAGTTTAAAACACACATCTCTTTAAAGCCAGAGTCAATGCTCTTTGTATACAGACACATGATAAAACTATAATACAAGGAGCCAGATAAAAATTCAAAACTCTGAATGATCAGACAAAGATGAAATCAGGGAATTCAATTTAATTCAGCAATTATTAACTGAGCATTTATGTTGTGTCAGATAAAAGGTTTCCAGGAGGAATTGGCATGAGATTTGGGCCTTGAAGAATGATCAGGATTTCAAGAGGAATATAGCACTGTCTGTCACAAATTCCCTCTAGTGATCAGGAATGGAATCCTTAAAACAACATAGCATTAAATGCAATTTCTTACTTCCCTGTCCTGACAATTCTGGGAGGAAGGGAGAAAGGAAAGGAGGGAGGAAGGGAGGGAGGGAGGAAGGAGAAAGAGAAAGAAAAACTAATAACTCTATCTTTTCTGCAGCTGGAAAGCTTGGAAATAACAAGGTAACAAAATGCCCTGGCTATCAGAGGTTTCTTCCCTCTAGCTCTGACATGGCTCCATCTGTATCATTCTGTCTCTCCCTGTACCTGGAATCTACTCCTGAAGAGAGTCATATCTGATATTAATCACCCAAGTTAGATTGCATGAACTGTCTAGGAGAAGAAAATGACTTGTGATTACAATATATTGCAGCTGCACTAAATTTTCCTAAGCTACTGTGGGGGTGGGGGAAGGAGAGAGCATTTGCAGTTAATATTTTTAAAAGCATTTTTAACCTAGAATTCTAGGTTATTGCCTAGGGGAATTTTCCCCCTTGTGTTTATAACATAAAAGAAGGGCTTTGCTCTTTCCAGTTTCTATTTTCTTGAGCTTTACTATGACTCTTCCCTCATCAGGAAAATGAGGGGAGTTGTTGAACTAAGGTCCCTTCCAGCTCAGAAATTCTGCTTCTCTATACTATGAGACCTTGGGGAGGTAACTAAAGTAGGATGTTGTCCTTGGTCTCATAGAATACTGTAGTTAGAAAGGTAATTCAAGATCATTTAATTCAGCCCCATCCTTTTAAAGTGGAAGCAGTTCAGGGATGCAACATGATTTGCACAAGGTCATGCTGTGAGTTAGAGGAAAGATTGAAACTAGAACTTAGGTTTTATTGTTTTGTTTCACTCATTTTTACTGCAAGACTAAGCCTCTTTCCATTACACTAGGCCCCTTCCATCTATAATATTCTAGTTTTCTAAATTACTGAAATCCTTACATTGTGATCCCCTGCTACAATTAGATTTTAGCCAGCAAATATCCAGGGAGGTACTGAGTATTGCTTTTCTGATGTGAACTCATGTTACACAACACTTCCAACTTCCTTTTTACTTCTAAGGAATGTATTCTGGATCACATCTAGAGACAAATGTTTCTTTCAAAGACACTAGCAAGTTATAGGATACAAAGCTCCTTTTTACATCAAAGTGATCTTGCTGACTACTGGCTTTTGGTAGAAAGAAAGGGAAGGAAGCATTTATTTAACATCTACTATGTGCTAAATTCTGCACTCTGCTAAATGCTTCACAAATATTATCTCATTTGAGCCTCACAAGAACTACCCTAGGTGATTTTATTTCCCTATGTTACAGAAGGGAAACTGAGAAAGAGGATAAAGTAACTTGCCCAGGGACACACAACTAACTAGTAAGTGTCTGAGGTCCAATTTGAACTCAAGTCTCCCTTTCTCTAGGCCCTACTGGGCCTACCGTAGGCCCAGTACTGTGCACTATAGCAACTATCTAGGTGCCTGTAACTGGCAGAAGGATCAGAAGCCCACAGAGTCTCACTGGAAGAATAGTAACTAAGGATATGCCCTGCCACATGTCAATTTCCTAAATAATTTCAAAGGGAACAATATTCCTTGAAAATTGGGAAGAGAAATGAGAAGGATGCAGGAAAAGTATGAAATGAGGGTCAACAGCCTGACTGAGGAAAACAACACCTTAAAAAATAGACTGACTCAAACGGCAAAGGAGGGCCAAAAGGGCAATGAGGAGAAGAATGCCTTAAAAAGTCGAATTTGGGGGCGGCTAGGTGGCGCAGTGAGTAGAGCGTCGGCCCTGGAGTCAGAAGGACCTGAGTTCGGATCTGGCCTCAGACACAACGCACACACAAACAAAAACCTAGCCGTGTGACCTTGGGCAAGTTACTTAACCCCAGTTGCCCTCCAAAAAAAAAAAAAAAAAGCAAAAAAAAAAAAGTCGAATTTGCCAGATGGAAAAAAAATCTCAAAAGTTCACTGAGGAGATTCATTCCTTCAGAGTGAGACTGGAGCAAATGGAAGCTAATGACTTTATGAGAAATCACGATGCTGTTAAGTAGATCCAAACAAATGAAAGAATAGAGGGCAATGTGAAATATCTCATGGGAAAAACCACTGACCTGGAAAATAGATCCAGGAGAGACAATTTAAAAATTATTGGACTACCCAAAAGCCATGATCAAAGAAAGAACCTAGAAATCACCCTTCAAGAAATTCTCAAGGAAAATTGCCCTGATGTTTTAGATCCAGAGGGCAAAATAGAGGTTGAAAGAATCCACAGATCACCTCCTGAAAAAGATCCCAAAAAGAAAACTCCCAGGAATATTATAGCCAGGTTCCAGAATCCCCAGATCAAGGAGAAAATACTACAAGCAGCCAGGAAGAAATAATTTCAATATTGTGGAAACACAATCAGATTAGCACAGGACCTGGCAGCTTCTACACTGAGGGATCGAAGGGCATGGAATATGATATTCCAGAGGGCAAAAGAACTGGGAATGAACCCAAGGGTCACCTACCCAGCAAAACTGAGTATTTTGTTTCAGGGAAAATATGGTCATTCAGTGGAATAGAGGACTTTCAAGCATTCTTGAGGAAAAAACCAGAGTTGAATAGAAAATTTGACATCCAGATACAAGAAGCAAGAGATGCCTGAGAAGGTAATCAGGGAAAAGAAATCAAAAGGAACTTATCAAAGTTGAACTATTTACATTCCTATA
The DNA here is from genome assembly GCA_011680675.1 of Gymnobelideus leadbeateri. Lineage (NCBI taxonomy): Eukaryota > Metazoa > Chordata > Mammalia > Diprotodontia > Petauridae > Gymnobelideus > Gymnobelideus leadbeateri. The sequence continues at coordinate 22,959 of WOXC01003966.1, forward strand.
TGGAAAAACAATAACTGTGACTGATGAAATCTTTCTCACTATGAAAATTATGGAAGAAGGGTGTATGGTCATATGAATACATATGTGAATGTGTGTGTATATGGTTACAATTATATATGGATAGAGGGCATAGGTTGAATTTGTTGGGAAGGGAGGATACTCAAGGGGTGAAATTATGAGGTGAGAGAGGAAAGTGGCAAGAGGAGATGGGGAGAGACAGGGTAGAGTAAACTATCTCATGTAGAAGAAGCAAGGGGAAGGGGTTGCAAGGGAGGGGAAGAATAGGAAGGCAAAAAGGCAAAACCACATTCTCATTGAATTTGGTTCAGGGAGAGAATGACATATATACTAAATGGGATATTTCAACCTACAGCAGAATAGGGGGAAGGGGGATGAGAGGAGGTATGATGGATGGGAGGGCATCCTTGGGGGGAGGGGAGGTTGGAAGTACTATAGGAGAGGGACAGGATCAAGTAGGGAATGGACCAGGTGGGGGGTGGGATGAGTGGGAGGAAATTATAAGCAGCCTTGTACAATATATCTACTATGGTAATGTTTTGCATAGCTAGACATGTACAACATATACTGAATTGCTTATCTCCCCAGAGGGAATGGGTGAAAAGGGAGGAAGGGAATGGATCTGAAATTCAAGGTCTTAAGATGAAATGTTTCAAATACATATAAATACTATTATTAATACTCTTTTGCTTGTAATTGGGAGATAAGATGTGCAGGCATTGGGACACAAAGATTCACCCTCCTCTAATGGAAAAGTCGAAGGGGGTATGGGAGAAGATATTGGAGAGAGCAGATTGGAGGAAGTGATATCTTGTGGGATTGCTATTCTGGGAGGGTGGGTAGGGGAAAAACGGGGGGGGGGGATGATTGTAACTCAAAATCTGGCAGAAATGATGTAAAACAGAAGTTAATAAAGCATTTGTTTAAAAAAAAACAATAGCACCTACCTCCCAGCCTTGTTTTGATGAATTAATGAGATAGTATTTTTAAATCTCTTAGCACAGTGTCTGGCACATAATAGGCCCTTAATAAATATTTTTTTTCTTTCCTTCTTCCTTCCTTCTTCATATAGGCATTAAGTTGGAAAGACAGGATTCAAACCCAGGGCTATGGCTTTCTTTCCATTCCAATACAAACTCTGAAGTTTTAGGAACTATATTGTTTGCACCACCAACAAATAAGAGGTAAATCATGAATTTATATGGTAATTTGTAATTTATTTTTTTTACAATTCTCTTCTTTAATCCTATAAAAACATTGCAAAGTAGGAAAAGTTAATTGTTTAATGTTCATTTTTGGATTTCAAGAGAGATTTCAAGTATAATAGAAAGAATACTGGTTCTAAAATGGGGGAATAGGGTGGGGCTGTACTCAAATCTCATCTCTGACATTCCCTGTGAGACTCTAAGCAAGTCACAATTTGCATGAGCCTCAGTTTCATCATCCCTAGAATGGGATGGGTAGAGGCCTGATTCTCCTTCCAGCTCTGGATTTATGATCATATGCTACTAATAGTGCTATGAAAGGCTAGGGCACTATTCCAGGTCACACAGCAAGTGACAGAGCTGGGAGTCAAACTCCAAGTTCAGCACTCTTTCCATTGTCATATTGTTTCTCTAATGAAAAATCTGAACAGGGGATGGAATGAGTTTTATTTGATCAGGATATCAGGAGAGCTGATTAAGTTGGTGTCAGGATCCTAGGAACGAAAGCTAATCACAAGCAAAATTCCAAAATTGGCAAATTCCTTCTTTGGCATGGTTCAAGTCCTCTTTTGACAATGGCATCATTTCCCTTGCCACAGAAAACCATTATGCTTTTCTGGTTTATTTTTTCTTAACTATAAATAATTCATTATTAAAAACAAAAACCTGGAACCCTCTCTAATCCCATTTAAAAAATTCTCTGTCCTGAGTCCCATTCCCTTAGGCAGTGTTACAAACTTATTCCTTATAAAATAATCTCTGTTAATACACTTGCTATCATTCATCCCTTCATGGCTCATTCTCACCTTAAACATTCATTTTGGTGGACCAGGTCCTCAGAGGACAGTTGACTACTTTTCCCCTTAGGGTCCTAGAACTAACTGTAAGGGTTGAAGTTGTTTCTCTGGTACTGTTGCTTATGAGCCCCTAGTTTCTATGTTCAGTATTGATTATGAATTCACCATTCAGAATTAGGTTTAAGAAAGGAGTACTCAACAATGTAGGAGTAAAAACATTAGTATGGAGACTTCCTTCCAAGAATTTGAGACGTATTCTCTCACAAGCCCAAATAAGAATTCAAAGGGAAGCAGGCTCAAACTTAGAGAGCATCTTAGCATCAGCCAAGGGCTACCACAGCTCTTAGTTAAATTGAAATCCTTTTCTCCCTTCTTTGAGTCCCCATGAAATTCTCTTGAACTGTGTGTAGGTCTCTGCTTAGACTTGATGGTTCTTGACCCTTGCAGAGTCATGAAGCTGTCCTCTTTACCTCAATGAGGTCATGCTGCAGAAGTGCAATTGTATCTGCATATTTATTTTATTTTCTCCTAGCTTATGAATGGATGGATTTTTTTTTAAAATCTGAGAATATATATCTTACACAGGTTGAAAGAGCAAGGGCTTCTTATGAGCCCAAATCCCCCTCTGATAGGTATAAGATAGGGGTGAGGAAGCTGAAGCCTCAAGGCCACATGTGGCCCTCTAGGTCCTCAAGTGCAGCCCTTTGACTGAATCCAAACTTCACAGAACAAATCCCCTTGTTCTGTAAAACTTGGACTCAGTCAAAAGGCCACACCCAAGAACCTAGAAGACCACATATGGCCTTGAAGCCACAGGTTTCATGCCATGTAGGGGCTTTGAACTGCTCAGTTTTTGACCTGGTCTGCCCCCCCTTTGGCCATCTATTTCCACTGACTCTCAGAGATTCACCAGATTAATACCAAACAGTATGAACACTTGCTCAGTTTAGTCAGTAATTGAATAAACATTTATTAAACATATTTTATGTGAGAGGCACTGTGCTATAAAGTGGCAAAAGATAGTCCCTGCCCTCAAAGGGCTCACAATCCAGTTGGGGAAAGAACAGACAAATATATACAAACAAGCTATATGCAAGATCAATAAGAACTAATTAAAAGAAGGAAGACTCTAGAATTAAGAGGGGTTGGGAAAGGCTGCCTATGGAAGATGAGATTTTTAGTAGGGCCTTGAAGGAAGTCAGGGAAGCCAGTAGGCTTCACATGTGTTAATGGCTGACACATTTGATGCAACAGAACTGCTGTTGTCTTCTTCTGACCATGCTATGACATGTTACTATTACTTCTTTCACAGGTTTGGGTTGAGGTTTAGACAAAATAGTGCATAAATAGAAATCACTTTATATACAGAGAGTAAGAATCTTCCATTCTTGGATGCCTTATTATGAACTCTAATTTTATTTGCTTATTAAAAGTTGTCCTTGGCCACTTCTCATGTCTTACCAATGCAAGTTTGCTTAATAGCTCAGCTCAATGAGTGGATGAAAAAGGAACAAGTATTTATTAAGCACCTACAACACACTAAGTGCTTTATAAATATCATCTTATTTAATCTTCACAACACTGGGAGGCATGTGCTATTAGTGAACTCATTTTACACTTGAGGAAACTGAGACAGAAATAGGTGAAGTGACTTGCTTAGTCACACAGTAAGTGTCCAAGGCCATATTTGAATTCCTGTCTTCCTCTACAGGCTACCAACTGCCCTATGTCTATACTTGGATGATATCACATTAGTAGTCATGTAATATTAAAAAGAACCAGAAGGATAGTATCTTGTATGCCAGTTAGATCTTCTGTGGAAATTTTGCTAAAACATATAGATAAGAACCACACAAGATGAAAGGATAATGACGATTCTTTGATTTGTACTTTTGAAGGAAACTCTCATACCTATGAGAACATAAGTTAAACATTTAAATATTGAAATATTCTTCTAGCTCAGATAAATTCATCATGTTAAATCAAAAATCCCCTTAATAATTGTGGTGTCTGGTGGACTTATAGAACCATAGCATATCAGAACTAAGAAAGGATCATTCATTCATTCATTCATTCACTACTTATTATTAAGGGCTTATTTTATGTTGGACATGGTAAATACTAAGAAGGAAAAAATTCTATATTCAAGGATCTTATATTATAGAAAGCTCCCTTCCCCACCCTTCTCATGTAACCAATAAGGAAAACAATCCCAGAGAGCTTACTCAAAATGACATAACTAGTGAATGAATCAAGACTAGAACACGTCTCCCAATTTCTTGTCTAGTTCTATTTCCATTACATTATAGTCTGGCAAACTCTTCATGTGAATGAAAAAATGTTTTATACCTTGTCCTCCCTCTACTTACTCACTGAAATTAATTTCTACTTGTTTTTTTTTTACTACAAATTTTCATGATTTTATATAAACTTAAAAGTTTAGAAAGTCCATCACAATTAACTCAAAGAAAAAAAAATATCAAGGCAAAGTTTTGATTGTCTTCAGGAGAATTTGTTAAGTAGTTTTCAGTATACAGCAACCATAAAAATCCAAACACTTCACTTATTTCAAAAAAGAATATGCAAGAATCAGAGAGTGGGAAGAAATGGAAGGTGGGTGTTTTCAAAACACATTTGGCAAATGAGCTTTCAAAAGCTGGCTCTGCATAAAAGATTTAGGAGTTATTCATTCTACTTGAGGCTTCTAGTCTACATACAATACTACTTTAGCCTCTCTCCCTGGGAAAAAGATAATAGAAATTTTATTCCATGAATCAAGGGTAGCTCTCTGTAAGGACCGTGAAGACACAGATTTAGAAGAAAAATCAAGTGCTTAAAAATAATTCTAAGTGGTGGGGAGAAATCCTGATCCCTTAAAATGAAAATCAGACTTTTATTCCATTGCTAAAATAGTCCCATTAAAAATTTACTCCCTGAGACACAGAAAGAAGTCTTTTACTTTAACTTAGAACACTGGGTGTTGCATGTTTAATAAGGTTTGTGCATATTTGGATAAATGAGAAAATTATAAGATGTTATCCTACATTGCCTTGCTTTTTCCTATTTAAATGCATGTTAATAAATTATTGTACTCAGTAAAATTTAACACCAGTTGATGAAGTCCCAATTATCTGAATAAGTGTTCTGGGATAATCCCTTGATGTTTGCAAGTTAAAGTGCCACTACACTTGTTGGGAAACTTAGGGGTGTGCATTCCAGGGGAGTATTTTTTAATACTTAGATTTAATAAGAAATCATTACAGGATGCATTTCCACGTATCACTTCAGTGTCCATTGGATGAAATTATTTTCATTTGGACCATCTTGTGGACAGCCTTCTCCTAATGTAAAATATAAAGCATATGTCTGCAGAGGCTCCATATTTCCCATTCAGTCAGGGCTGGATTGGCTTTGCATTGCTGGAAATTAACTTGGCATCTCAGCACACAAAACCATAAGCCCATGGAGATTCAGAAGGGGCAGGGGCTAAGTTTGAAAAATGAAGGATTAACTGTACCTAGTTTGACCCCTGCCAAAAGTTTCATTGAAAAAAAACATGAACTGCATTTTAAAAAGCTAGATGGGGAATGTTGATTATTCAGGGTTTGCTTTCTGACTTTGCTTCCACTTCTCTAGTCAAGGCATTTTTTTCAGTCATTATCAGTTCACCAAAGAGCTGAGAGGAATAAAAGATGAATTTGAAACTATTCACTTATGCTATTTGTTAGTCACTTAGAAAAAGATGGAAACCATTAACTAAAGTGAGGTTTTTGAATTCACTGTGGATTTCCATTACACACAAACTTTGAGTCCCCCCACCACCCCGATTTCCTGAAATAAGTGAAGAGTAGTTTTTTTAGCATTCTTATATTCTAATGGAATAAAAGATGTACCTTGTAAGCCTCAGATCTCATATGTAGTTTGACATTACTGGCAGGGTTGAACCTAAGCATTCAAAGAACTTGAAATGGCTCTGGAACTGATTCTTTATCAAAAGAAACCTGGGCTTTTCAAAGTCTAATAAACTCTAGCATCTCTCTTCTTCAGCTGAAATCTACTCAAGCACTTTTCAAATACCTTCACATGAAAATGGGTCCTTTCCAATAACTCATTCATCATTCAAAAGGATCTTTCACAGGGATGATCAATGAACAAGGCTGCAATGATCCAATGATCCTGAAAGGAAATGGGGGACATTCTGAAAACAGCGATCACTGGTATATAATTTCACTTTTGTGAAATAGAAAACCTAGAGGGGAAAAAATGCCAAGAAGCAAAGGTCTCTGAACTGCCTGAGATAGAGAAAAACACTTTAGATTGCTCCACGCCATAACAAGCAGCCGAGTTTATTGTTTTGTTTGCAGACTGAAGTCTGCAGAAAATAAATATCTGGGGCTGAGGGCATCTGGAGATAATGAACATCCAGAGCTGAGAATGTACCCCAAGGTATTTTGGGAATCATCTTACCGTCAGAGGAAAAAGTAGATAAAGTAGCAGAGAAGAAATTTTTAGCAGTAGAGAAACAATGAAGGGGAGCCTTGGAACAGGGACAGGATTTGGGCTGGTAAATAATAGAATTCTAGTCTATTCTATAACAAGCCACATACATTCAGTGCTGGCTGAAGGATGACATTTGCTTCAACATTACTCTCTGGCTTTGGGGCATTTTGTCTTCTAATCAGCTAGAGGATCCATTACAACTTTATAAAGTTGAATTTCATCTTCTTTCCTATTCTCCCCCAACAACTACTTACTGATTTCCTTTGAATGTGCCAAACTAAAGTCATCTCCTAAAGGGTTAATATTAAATTTAAGAATATGTTTCAATTCACTGATTTAAAGAAAAATGATGCCAAGAATCCACAAGGGATTTCCTGCTCTTAAAGGCTAATTTTTGACAAATATTGGCAGACAGTATGGTAGAACTACAGAAATAGATTAAAACACTTTTTTCCACTGTTTAGAAATACAAATATCATCCTTTAAAAGGCTACTTCATCTATGATGTCCTATCATATAGGAATCTTTACTCTCTAGCACTTTTTGCATATATAATAGCCCACCCAGTGAAAATTGATAATCATAATGGTGAAACAGACAGTGTGAGATCCTGATATCTTTTCTGCATATAATTTTGATAGAGATTCAGTGTTGAGTATTTCTATTCTAATTTTCCAACATCTGACAATCTAAGTATATTATTAGTGATAACTTTATTAACTAGAATACTGGATTAACCAGAAGATTACTGATTAATCAATCAGCACGAATTTATTAAGCACTTTCTATATGCCAGGCAAGGTTCTGGTTGCAACAGACATAGGAACAGGGAGAAAATTTCTGTTCAGAAGGATCTTATATTTGATGGAGGAGCTGAGTATATAAGCAAATATAGACAGAGTTCACAAATAAATACAAATATACATTCAAAGTAGCTATGGACAAGGTAGTTTAGGCAGGGAGGCACTAGCAATTAGAGGGATTCAGCAAAGACTTCATGTCAAAGACCCTCCTTGACCTCTATTTTAAAGAAAAACAGGAACTTTGAGGTGAAGGTAAGGAAAGGTGGATTCTAGGATGGTAACTGCAAAACATGGAGACAGGAAATGGAATGTTGTGTATATGAAACAGAGAAAGTCAGTTTTCCTGGCCCACAGGGGTTGAAACAAAGAATAATGACCAATGAGACTCAAAAGATAGGTTGGGGTCCTATTAGATAGAATTTTAAAAGTTAAACAGAGGAATTTATATTTTATCCTGAAGGTAACATAAAGCCAAAAAAAATTTAATAAGGGAGTCACATAATAAGATCTCTATTTAAGGAAATTACATTGGCAGCCATGTATTGAATGGACTTAACTTGAAGCAGGAAGAAAAGTAGAGTTTTGTTTTGTTTTGTTTTGTTTTTCGATTCTTCAGGGAAAGGTGATAAAACCCCAAAATAAGATGGTGGCTGTGTGAGTATAAGAGAAAAGGCCAAAGATGAAAGATGTGAAGTTGAAAATGGCAACTATTTGGATATGTAGGGTGAAGGAGAGTGAGAGTTCAGAATAAAACCAACATTGTGAACCTGACAGTCTGGAAGGATGATGATGGTGACTTTGAAAGAAGTAGGGAAGGTTGGAAGAGTAAATGATAAGAGGAAAACATGAGCTTCCCTTTAGATATGTTGAGTTTAAGAATTGGTGAGATTTATTGTAAGTAGTATTTTTTCTTGGAAAAAAATATACTAAAATAGTGGTTTTATGTCACCAAAATTAAATCTGGATTAGCACTGACATAGAAACTAAGTGGTAAATTGTACTTCTGAATTTGAGAGATTTAATTCAGTTTTCCCTAAAAATATATAGAAACCTGAATCCTATCACTCTCCTCAACCTGCAAAACCAAACCAACAGTAAACCAATTGCCTTGTTTATCTAATGCCTGCCAAGAACTGTTGACTCCTTTTTCGTGCTTTTCCCCTTGTATGGTAGTATAATGTTCTATAGTCAGAGCTTAAATGAATTCTGTTGACACTCAGATCTCAATTACCTATATGTAGAACTGTTAAAGTAGGTTTTTACTCCCAGCGTGTCTATCCTATCAACCAATACATATCTAAAATATTTTATATTTTGCACATAGTAGGCACTTAATGTGTATTGTATTGAATTGAATTGAATCTTCTCCAACTGCCAGCTTATGAGCACTTAGGATATATAAAATCTCTGCAATATAAACCAAAGCAAGATATAATTAGGCTACATATTACAAATATGTTTTCAAAAGCATAACTTTAAAATAGGTTTCAAAGTCACATCTAATTTATTGGGACATTAACTTTGTTTAGAGTCCTCTACATAATCCTTGATCAGAAAGAATTGGCTTTATTTTATATAGCTTTTATATAGATTGTGTTCCACTGGAAATAGATGGGTGAAAAAAGAATCCCTTTTCTAATATCTTGTCCTATATTTCCATGCAAGAGAGATAATTTAGGAGAGAATTTCATATGTAGGAGAAAAATAGCTGTGACCATGATACTGATGAGGCTGACTTGACATTCTCACCTTTCTTTGCAGCTTATAATGGGAAATCATGTCACCCCTGACTTCTATTCCTCTTGGTCTCTTCCTCTTGGGAAATATCAGCATAAGAGAAAGCATGAGAGAAAGAATTATCCTGTACTGACAGATAGCTTGCTCATAGGTTAATCAGCAATACTTTTACCCATCCCAAGATTGTAACTGGCACTTTTAAGCTAGCCTGGTATTAGAGGAATCGCTAAGTTGGCCTCACTCCTCTCCCTGTCTTTCCATCAAGAGTGCTATGGGCCTTGTGTCTACCAACAGAATCTCCTACTCAGTGAAGGATTGGTGGGGGATGAGGGGGTTATAGGAAGTCTGGGGGTGTTCAGTAAGTTTTAGAAACAATTAAACCTTCTCTCTCACGAACTCCACATTAAATTTATTTCGGAGTCTTTGCAAAATAGAGCTGAAGAATATAGAGTGGCTGGAGGATGATGATATAAATGCCAGAGAAAGAAAGCAGCCCAAAGGCTGTACAATTCTATGTGGACTTGTGTTGATTTTCTCAAAGTTGATGCTTAATTTTGTTGAGTTTTGTAATTTATTTACCCAGAAAAGGTCATCTCAAACTCAATGTCAGTTTTGTGGTGACAAACTGATTTTTATCAAATTTTCCAACAGGATTGAGTGAAGCATTAGAAGGTCAATGACTGTGAGTAAGTGACTCTGGCCCCTTTGGTGGCCAAGCTATACCTGCTTCTCAATGCCATCTGCTATTCCACTAAATGTTATGAATATTTGTATGATTTTATTGTATGAAGGCTTAGAGGGAATATACCTCCACTACCTATTTCATAGAGATGTTATGAGAATCAAGTCAGATAAAGAATGTATGTCTGGAAAATAGCAAAAAAAAATGTCATCTGCTATTAATGGCAATAATAATATAGTTTTGATATATACTTATGAATGTATAGGTACACGGGTAATTTTTTAAAACAAGCATATTGACTTTATTATAAACTTAAAAAACAAGCTGTGCATAATGAAAATTAATGGTTTTTAATACAGTCTTTTTTGTTCTTCTGTATATGTGAAAATATTAATGTTTTTTGCTATTTGTCAAATTCAGAAAACTAATTTTTTTTAAGAAATGGTACTCTTCTAGAATTAACTGCCCTGTAATCTGGCCTAAAGTCATTAAATGGTGTATGACTACATAAGCTTTTAAGAGTGACAGATGAAACACAAACAAACAAACAAAAAAAAAAACCCTATTTTTCAGTGATGGATTTTTTTCTTCAATATGACCTATAAAAATAGCTTTCTTGGTAAAATTTTTTAATATTCAAATTTCATAATGAATCCTATTTGTTAAATTATGGCAGTTTAGTAGCATGTAGACTAAAGTTTAAAGGTAGCTTTGAAACTGCATTCTTGTGGTTATTACAGTTCATTCTTGCATCTAGCTACTCCCTACTACTCCTGTTGAATCAGTCTAGACCAGGTCCTCATTTTCCCTTACTTGGACTACTGTAAAAATCTCCTAAATAGTCTCTCTATCTCTGGTCTTTCCCATCTCCAATCCATTATATTTCTGCCAGAGAAATAGTTCTTGATTCAGAAGTTTGATGATTTGAATGATTTGAATGCATCACTTACCAAATAAAATATAAACAGCTTAGCTTGGCATTCAAGGCCCTCAGCAGTTCAATTTATTTTAGTTTTATTTCAACCCTATTCCCCTAACACATTCTAAGTTCCAATTAAATTGGAATTATTCATAATTCCTAAAGTCATCTTGATGTTTCCTATCTCAGCACTTGTATACTCCATTCCCAGTTGTCTGAGATGGAATTCCCTGTCTCCCGCTTCCTCATCCCAAACCACTTTTTAAATTATTTTCTCATTTCAAGATGCAACTCAAATGTCACTAATTCCATGAAAGTGAGAAATATGGAGATAGAACTGACAAAATACCATCTCACTCAATTCTACAATGGGTCCCTTTTAGGCAGAAGGACCAAGTATTTCACCATCAACTAATGCAAGGATAGTTTTATTAAAAGAAACACCACTTTTTTTGGTCAGGTTTCTAAATTTCAAATGTTTTCAAATCCATGGCACAAAAAGTTTTCCATGGTACCACTTGAAAACAGAATGATCCAACCATACTTCCTTTCGAAAACATCAACAGATTTGAGTCCTCAGTTCCCAGAAAAAAAAAATGGCTTCTTTGCTTTCTCTATTACATAAAGTTTTTAGTTTAGAAAAACTACTCATTGACATAACAAGAGTAATTCAGGTTTTCCTGAATTTTAGACATAGAAGGGAACTTAGAGGTGGCTCAACCCTCTCATTTTACAAATAAGGAAAAAGCAGCAAGATTAAATGACTTACCCTAAGAAGGAAGAGTGACAAAATGAAAATCAATGAGCAAGTCTCCCCATTCACGTATCTTCCCAGTATATGTACCATGATAGTGTAATGCAGTGGAAAAAGTCCTGGATTCAGCATCAGAGGACCTAAGTTCCAATATTGGCTCTCTTACTTACTAACAATATGACTCTCTGCAAATCACAAACTCTCTGAGCCTCAAATAGGAATTGCACTAGTTGACCTTAAAAGTCCCTTCTTTTTCTAAATCTGTAGTCCTACCATTAAGGCATAAAGAAAAACTTATGATCATTTTAAACATAAATACTCTAGCTGGGCAATGTGCCCAAAACAATACCACTTCATCAACACTATATATTTTATTTAACTATGAAATTTTAAATAGATATTTCCTGAAATTTGCTATGAAATTCACTGGAAGTTTTTACCTTTTTGCTATAAATTTAGCAAATACTTTTATTTCAAGAATTTTTTAGCATTTAGTTTTAAAAGATTTTGAGTTCCAAATTTGTCTCCCATCCTCTCTCCTATACCCTCTTGAAAATGGTAGGCAGTTTGCTGTAGTTTATACATATGCTCTCATGTAAAACATTTCTATATTCATCACAGTTGTAGAAGAAGAAACAGATTAAAAAGGAAAGAAACACAAGAAAGAATAAAGTAAGTGAAAAAAGCATACCTTGATCTGCACTCAGAGTGCAACAGTTCTTTATCTGGATATGGATAACATTTTCCTTCCTAAGTCCTTTGTACTTGTCTTGGATCATTGTGTTGATGAGAAAAGCTGAGTCATTCATAATTGATCATTACACAATGTTGCTGCTACTGTGTACAGTGTTTTCCTGGTTCTGCTTATTTCACTTTGTGTCAGTTTGTACAAGTCTTTCAAGGTTTTTCTGAAAACTGTCTATACATCATTTCTTATTGACCCATTCTGTCCCATTCATATAAAAGAGCTTGTTCAACCACCCCCCAATTGATGGATATCCCCTCAATTTCAAATATTTTGCCACCATGAAAAGGGATGCAATAAATGCTTTCATGTTGGTCCTTTCCCCTTTTTTATGATCTCTTTGCAACACAGATCTAGTAATCGTATTGCTAGATTAAGGGGTATGCACAGTTTGGTTGCCCTTTGGCCATAGTTCCAAATTGCTTTCCAGAGTGATCAGATGAGTTCACAACTCCACCAAGAGTGCATCAGTGTCTCAATTTCCCCACATCCTCTTTAATACTTGTCATTTCCCTTTTTTGGTCATATTAGTCAATGTGATTGATGTGAGGTGGTATTTCAGAATTGCTTTAATGTGCACTTCTCTATTCAATAGTGATTTAGAATATTTTATATGAATGTAGATAGCTTTAATTTCTTCATCTAAAAACATCCTATTCATATCCTTTGACTATAATATTATCAATTGGGGAATTGTTTGTATTCTCATAAATTTGACCCAGTTCTCTAAATATCATAGATAGATAGATAGATAGATAGATAGATAGATATCTCTATATTTATCACAGACACTTGCTGTAAAGATTGTTTCCCAGTTTTCTACTTTCCTTTTAATCTTGGTAGCTTTGGTTTTGTTTGCACAAAAGCTTTTAAATTTAGAAAAATCAAAATTATCTATTTTATATTTTGTAATGCTTTCTATCTTTTGTTTGGTTATGAATTCTTTCCTTCTTCATAGGTATGATAGACCTTGCTCTTCTAATTTGATTCCTTCATTGTCTGTGGTAAGTATAGCAAGGTGTAGTTTCCTTTCTTATCTCTTTTAATTAGGTCTACTTTTGCTTTGATTTTATCTAAGACCAGAATTACTACCTCTGCTTTTTTTTTAATTTCAGCTGAAGCATAATTGATCCTAGTAGAGTTCCTTACTTTTATTCTGTACATACCTCTCTACTTCAAGTGTATTTCTCACAACTAGCATGTTGTAGGTAGGATTCTGGTTTTTGATCCACTGTTACCCACTTCTGCTTTATGGGAGAGTTCATCTCATTCACATTCACAGTAATGATTACTACCTGTGTATTTCCCTCAATCCTATCTTTCCTCCTCTTTGTCTCTCTCCTTTCACCCTTTTCTACCTCACCAGTATTTTGCTTCTGTCCACCACCTCCCTGATCTGCCGTCCCATCTGTCAGTCCCCACCTCCATGTTCACTTGCTCACTTCCCTTCCTACCTCCATGTCTAGTAGGATAGATTTCTATATTCAACTAATTGTGTATAATATTCCATCTTTAAGCCATTATCAATGAAAATAAGGTTCAAGCAATACCCATTGCCCAACCTCTCATCTTCTCCACTGTAATATGTCTTTCTCACTTCTTCAAGCAAGACACTTTACCCCATTCTACCTCTCCTTTCCTTCTGTACACATTGAACTTCTTCCCTTAATTTTTATTATGTAATTCCCTCAAATTTACTTTATACTCATACTCTCTGTGTATATTTCTTCTTCTACCATTAGCGACATAATTTTTAAGAGTAACAAGTATCATCTTCCTGTGTAAGGTAAATAGTTTAGTTCTATTCAATCCTTTATGTTTTCTTTTCCCTTTTTACCTATTTAAGCTTCTCTTGGATCTTGATATTGGAAGTCAGATTTTTTATTTCGTTCCAGTCTTCTCCTTATTAAGGCCTGAAATCCCTCTATTTCATTGAATAACAATTTTCCCCTGATGTATTATGTCTAATTTTTCCAGGTAAGTAGTTCTTGGTTGCAATCCTAGCAGTTTTGCCTTCTGGAATATCATGTTCCATGACCTCTGATCTTTTAAAGTTGCAGCTGCCAACTCCTGTGTGATCCTGATGTGACTCACCAGTATTTGAATTATTTCCTTATAGTCACTTGTAGTATTTTTTCCTTGACTTTATAGTTCTCAAATTTGGTAAAAATGTTCCTTGGAGTTTTTATTTTGAAATCTCTTTCTTGAGGTGATAATTAGATTCTTTTAATACCTATTTTGCCCTCTTGTTACAAGACATCAGGGAAGTTTTCCTTGATAATTTCTTGAAAGATGTTGTCCAGGTCTTCCTTTTGTTTATGACTCTTAGGGAGTCCAATGCTTCTGATATTATCCCTCCTGGATCTATTTTCCAGGTCAATTGTTTTTCCCAGGTAGTATTTTATACTTCCTTCGATCTTTTTCATTCTTTTGAACTTATTTGATTAATTTTTGATGTCTCATAGATTCATTAGCTTCCACTTGCCCAATTCTAACTTTTTAAAAAATATATATTTATTTGCTTTTGGTTTAAAACATTCAGTTCCACAGTCCCTTGAGTTTCAAAATTTCTCCCCCACCATGTCTTCCTCCCTCCCCCCCACCCATGGCAGCATATAATCAAATATTGGATCTACAAATACCTTCACATTAAACATTAGTCAAGTTGTAAAGAAGGATTATAATCAATGGACTGAACAATGAGAAAGAAGAAGCAAAATGAAACAAAAAAAAGAGAGAGAGAGGAAATAGTTTTCTTCAATCTGTATTCAGACTCTGCAGTTCTTTCTCAGGAGCCCAGTCTATCAAAGTTAATCATCACAGATACAATGTGTTTTTAATTGTATACAATTACTGGTTCTGCTCTCCTCACTCAGCATCAATTTATTTAAGTCTCTCCAAGTCACTATGAAGTCCATCTGCTCCTCATTTCTTATAGCAAAATAATATTCCAATACATTCATATACCACAACTTGTTTAGCCATTCCCCAATTGATGGACATCCCCTTGATTTCCAATTCTTTGCCACCACAAAAAGAGCAGATATAAATATTTTTGTACAAACTGGTCCTTTCCCCACTTCTATGATCTCTTTGGGATACAGCCCTAGAAGTGATATTACTGGGTCAAAGGGTATGCACTTATTTATAGCCCTTTGGGCATAATTAAAAATTGTTCTCTAGAATGGCTGAATCAGTTCACAACTACACCAACAATGCATTAGTGTTCCAATTTTTCCACATCCTCTCTAGCATTTGTCATTTTCTTGTTTTGTCAGTTTAGCCAATCTGATAGGTGAGATGTGGTACCTAAGAGCTGTTTTGATCTTTCTCTAATCAATAGTGATTTAGAGCATTTTTTCATATGCTTATAGATATCTTTAATTTCTTCTTCTGGAAACTGCCTGTTCATATCATTCGACCACTTATCGATTGTGGAATGACTTGTATTCTTATAGATTTGATTCCATTTTCTGTATATTTTAGAAATGAGGCATTTATCAGAGACAATGACTGTAAAAATTCTTTCCCAATTTTCCACTTCCTTCTTACTCTTGGTTACTTTGGTTTTATTTGTACAGAAACTTTTCAATTTAATGTAATGTAGCAGCAAGCACCCCAATATCCCTAGGGTGACTGCCAACACAGGTTCTTAGATCTGCTTTTCAAAAGGAAAGCAACTCAAAATGGGTTAACAAGCTTACTTTAATCAAACAAACATACATTACCTAGTTCAGGGGAAAAAGGTCAGCACCCCGAACTTAAGAGTTACAGAACTTACAGATCAGACAGGCTTCCAAACTGTCCCAACATTACATGCATCAATACCAAATCACAGTTACCAGAGAGGGAAGCATCAACATCTGGGTTTTCAAAGCCAGGGGCTCTCAACAACGGCTTCCCAGAGTCTCATCTGGTCAAATCACACAACACTTCTCAAAGTGAGCCCCAAAGCAAAGCCTCTCCTCAGGGCTTATATAGCCTTCTCCTGGCTCAGAGATTGTAACAACCTTCTGGACCCACTGCCCAATCACAAAGTATCAAGGTGTGGGCTTTCCTGAAAAACAAGCCTCCCACCACAGGCTCCAGGTGCAGTTAAGCTAGGGGCAGGGAAGATCTTTAAATCTGCATTTCCATTACATGTAATCAAAATGATCTATTTTGCATTTCATAATGCTCTCTAACTCTTGTTTGGTCATAAAATCTTCCCTGCTCCATAAATCTGACAGATAAAGTATTCCTTGCTCTGCCAGATTGCTTGCAGTATCAGCCTGTATACTTAGATCATGCACCCATTTAGACTTCCAATTCTAACTTTTAAGGTGTTGTTTTCCTTGATTAGCTTTTATGCTTTCTTTTCCATTTGACCAAAGCTACTTTTTAAACCAATTTATTTTTCCAAGCTATTGGCTCTTTTTTTTCCTAATTCTTATTCATCATTCCCATTTCTTTTCCCAATTTTTCTTCTACCTCTATTACTTGATTTTTAAGATCCTTTTTGAGCTCTTTCATGAATTCTTTCTGGCTTGTGGCCACTTCTTATTTTTCTTTGGGATTTTGAGCATAAGTATTTTGATATTGTTGCCCTCTTCTGAATTTGTGTCCTGGTCCTCCCTGTCACCATAATAACTTTCTGTGGGCAGATTCTTTTTTATTGGGGTTTTTTAACTCATCTTTTTTTGGCCTTTTCCCTTTCTTTTAAATTTCACTTCTGGGGCGGCTAGGTGGCGCAGTGAATAGAGCGCTGGCCCTGGAGTCAGAAGGACCTGAGTTCGGAGCCAGCCTCACACACTTAATCCACACAAACAAAAAAACCTAGCCATGTAACCTTGGGCAAGTTACTTAACCCCAATTGCCCTAAAGGGGCAGCTAGGTGGCGCAGTGAGTAAGAGCGCCGGCCTCGGAGTTGGGATGACCCGAGATCAAATCCGGCCTCAGAAAATGAGCACCCACACATAAATAATGACTAGCCGTGTAACCTTGAGCAAGTTACTTAACCCCAATTGCTTTAAAAAAAATTTTTTTTTAATTTCATTTCTGCTCCCAGGGTGGAAAGGTGCTCTGTTACGGGTTTCTTATGCCATTGGCTATAGGCCCTAGATGTTTGCCTGGTGCTATGTGATGTTGCCTACAGCCCACAAGAGACCCTTGTTTCTGGTTCTGTGTTGAGTGGGTAGAGTGAAAGGTGGCTGTGCTGCTGGAGTCTGTAGGGGTCTGGCAGCTTGCCTGGTATTAATCTGACTCCCTAGTGGAGGTGTCTGGCATGTGCTGAGACTAGGTGGGGTTTTTCTGTATTTTCCTGGGACTGCACTGAAGCTTGTAGAGGTGTGGCCCCTGGAGGACACTCATTTGTCCTGGGCAGCACCGAGGCATTTGGAGTTCTGGCCACAAGAAGATACCTGTTCATACTGGGCTATGCTGAAGAACATAGAGGTCCAGCCACTGGAGGATGTCTCCCATTTTGGGGGTACACTGAAGCATGTGATGGTTCTCAGAGGTAGACTCTGCTGGTTCCCCTGCCTATGCTAAGGCACATGGGACACCTATTATTGGCATTCATCTGCTCCACCACACTGGAGTTCAGGATCTCCTTTTGGCTTGCTGTGATACTTTCTTTCCTAGAATGCACTTCCCTTTTACCCAAGTGAGATGGACCTATCTTGCTGATCCTCCAAGTATCCTGTGCTAAAAGACTGCTCCACCCCATCTTTCCAGTGGCTCCACTATTCCAAGATTTGTCCTGGGGCCCTATTGTATTATTGTTTGGAAGTGAATATGGGAAAGCTATAGCAATTTACTGTTTGCTCCAGAATCTTGACTTCCAGAAGTCCTTTCCACTGGCAGTTATTTCTATGTAACTTCCCAATGTCATATCTTTGCTCAGATCACATTAGTTAGTAAGATAATGCATTTGAATCATTTTTCCCCATTTCCAAAGCAAAGAAGGTCATGCTTTGCATAGATTGGTCTGGACAGAGGCACCCATTTTCTCTTTGTTTGTGCTGTCATCTGAGGAGAGATATGTCTAGTGTCTAATATGTTGATAGCTCTATAGATTTATATTTTGATTAAGCCACTTTTTGAATCTGAACTTCTTAAATAAGTTACTTTTTCTCTTCTCACTTATAAAATGAACTGTTTCACTAACCCTTCAAATTACTGCATGTTCTTTTGAGTTACCATATTTAAGCTTCTTTGTTTTGTCAAGCTTATTTGTAATTGTCAATACAACACTTCTTTAGATGATATGATATTGTGAGACAGTCTAACACATGAATTAAGACTAAAATAACAGTACTATCTAACCCTATGAAAATGACAAAGGAAGTATATCTTCATTTAACAAATACCATTTAATCCTTATGTAGTTGTGTTTACATCAAATGTCACACATTATCTTACAAAGGTTACAGAGATCTGGCAGCAAAGGAAGCAATTCTTATACAGTTTCAGTAACAGCAGCCATTTCTTTGAAATGCTTGAAGAAATACTGAAACTGTGGCATTGTCATTTCAAAGGGCTTGCTCATTTTCTGACTTGACTGATCTGCTACTTTTAGTGTCGGTGCAACATAAGGAAATTTAAGATATCTGCAGCTCTCTGAACTCACCCCCATGCCCATTTTCTATTGACGATCTAGAAGCTGATTAGTGACCTTAGATTTGTCCTCCTATGGCAGCTGACACAACTCTTCCTTAGCCAGCTCAAGGGGTTCTTGGCAGCCCTTCTGGTAAATATTTAATAAATGATTGAAAAAAAATTGTATGTAATTTTAGGTTTAATCTGCATTATTAACATTTTTACCATCAATTTCTTAAATGTAGATAGTCAACAAAGTAGTAAATTAAGTCCCGGTTTGTAACATCTGCCAATTTCCAAGGCTCATACTGAAAATTTAATAATTGGCTTTCATAGGCCTGGTATGAAATGGCTCCAGCACTCCCCTCAATGTATATATCTTTGTAAACTTTAAAATATCTGCAGTATTGTGGGCATGGTATCTTTCTTCACCAGTGCAGATGCAACTTCTCTATTCCTTTATAAATGTCTCCATGAGTTGTTGTAGCCAGAAAATGCATTACCAGGTACTCACTTAGCTAACTTCTGGTGATGAATCTTTTCCCTACTTAACTAAGTTGCTTTTAAGACAACACACACACACACACACACACTCACTCACTCACTCACACTCACACAGGCTAGTTCTGGAATGATACCTGACATCTGTCTGGTTTTGTAGGAGCTCCCAAACATTATGATCTAGATTAGTCTTTGTAGACCTCACATTCATCTCCATGTCATAAGAAATTAAAGAAAACATAAAGAAAGCACACACAAGTGTGTTTAGATATGGTAGAGGTCACTGTGACAGGAAAAAGGCTTCAGAGTCAAGAAAAACTGGGTTAAAGTTTCATCCTGGTTGAGAAGAAATAAAGCTAAAATCCAATATGAGTCTCTCTACCTCTCATTGGTTCAGGTAGCTCTCTAAGACTAGAAGTTCAGAGTAGCTCCCAACTTACTCACTGGGAGTATCCTATGGCGATTACATCAGAGGAAGTCAAGTAAACACACATGTATGACATATACACAAATGCATGCACGTATACTCAAATACATGCACATGCATTTATGTGTTTTATACCTCCATAAGGGTGTACATATAGTGGGTGTCCCAAAAGTCTTAATGTAGTTTTTAAGTTACCAAAGCTTAAAGCAGGAATATTTGTATGATTCCAACAATAAGTCTCTATGCATATGTCTGTCTTTACAATTAAGCTTAAAAAATGCACTATTGTTTTTTTGATACCATGTATATGTGTTTGTGCATGTGTAGGTATATGTGTTTATGCATATATGCATATAGGGGTACATGTATTGTGTAGATAGAAAGATAGGTAAGTAGGACAGATACAGTGTTTTTCTGTATGTATTGATAGACTGGCAACATGGCACAGTTGAGGGGGAGGCACCCTTGAAACCAGAAAGACATGAATTCAAATCTTGTCCCTCACACATAACTAGCTGTTTGACTCTGAGCAATTCACTTAACCACTCAAGTGCTTTAGATAACCCTACAAGCCCCTGAGCTACAGAGGAGGTGCTGATAGAGCCACCTTCATCTACAGAGGGAGTTTTCAATATCAATGAATCATATGTCCTGTCCATAGTTTTATGTATATATTTGCAGAATTATTTCTAATATACCAAAGACAGAGGCCTTTGACTTAGATGATAATTAGATGTGTAGATACAAGGGATATTAGGGCCACTACCTTTCTAGCATTACAAAGGAATATGTGTGTATACATTCACTCATATATAATATATGTATATATAAATATACATATAAATAGATATTTATAGATAAAAATGTGTTATATACACATATAGAACTCATCACATATATATGGTAGATAGAAAAACAGTGCATATAGATGCCCATACACACATAAACTAAGCAGAACAATAGATCTGTATTGCAATAGGACGCGCATTCTAATTGCCTGAGAGACTACCTCAACATCAAGGGAACACAGAAACAGTACTTCTTCAAAGCTAGAGTTACTAAGCCCAAAGGCTTAAAAATACTAAGTTTTCTACACTACATGGACTTCAGTTCTCCTCTCAGAAAAAGATCTACTTTTTTACAAAGATGAAATAAAATGAGCTGCTTCCTCTTGATCACCAAGGGAGAGGCTGCCCATTGAGAGGCAAGTTCATTGCCTAGCAAGAGAAACGGATGGTAAGACGTGGTTTAAAAATCTCCCTTGGGTGATGTTTTAAGATTAAAAGGGGATCAGAAATGAGGGAATGGTCAAAGTCTGTTCCTGAAAAACCTTCTGGAATTTATAACCAGTTTCCATCCAATCACACATTTTAGGAGTCTTCTGATGCCCCAGTTTAAGAAGCAGGCAGGACATAGTTAACGATGTTTAGTATGAGAAATTAAATAGATTCAATATTCAGTGTTCCCTCAAAGCAAATTAATCATGGGAGAAGAGAAAATGTAATTAGCATTTCTCAGTTTAGGGTTTGTTATGAATTATAGCATTACCTAAATTAAGAGAAAAAATGTTTTGTCTAATGAGTAATGGTATAGAAAGATTAAGCCTTTTGAGACTGAATCTGTGTCTACACAAGCAAACTGAAGTGGAAAATTGAGCAGTTTATCTAGAAAATCCATTAACTGTAGACCTCTGATATGTATCTCTCAGGCTATAAACTCTTCTCTTTTTTTCTGTAGCTTCCTTTGACTGAATTATCTTGAAAATTGCCCTATTTCTTTGCTTCCATTTACCTCATAGTTGTGTGTATGATGAATTAAAGAAGAAATTTAATAGAGATAAATGTAAAGTCTTATGCTTGGATTCAAAGCATCAACCACACATGTAGAAGGTATAAGAGGTATGGTTAGATCTAATTCATCTGAAAAGGATCCAGTGATGTTAGTGGATGGTCAGTTCAAAAGGAGCTAATATTACAAAAGTGCAGCCAAGAAATGCTAATTCAATCTTACCCTGCGTAGGGAAAGGCATAGCACCCAGAATAAGGCCTACAATCCTCCTGCTCTGCTGGACCATGATCAGAACACATTAAACGTGTTTTATAAAGAGTATTGAATGATTACAGGTATCTACAAGCTTTCAATCTAAGCAAGGGCCAAATCTGACCCCACACCTCTCCTTTTGTAAAGTATTTGAGCTACGTATGTTTTATTTTTATTTTACATTTTGAAATAAATTATTATGGCATTTTAAAAAGCAAAAAAAAAACCTCTTAACTAATAGACTCTGCAGTTCATGTCGTATGTAGTTGAGACAGTCTTTTTTTAATTATTTATTTACTTTTAGTTTACAACATCCAGTTTTACAATTGCTTGAGTTCCAAATTTCCTCCCTCTCCCTCACTTCATCCCTCCTCCCCACCCACGGCAGCATGCAATCTGATATATGTTCTACAAATACCTTCCAATTAAACGTTAATCAAATTTTAAATAAGAATTATAACCAATGGAATGAACAACAAGAAAGAAAGAACAAAACTAAACTAAACACAAAAGAGAGAGAGAGCAAGTCGTTTGCTGCAATCTGCTTTCAGACTCTGCAGTTCTTTTCTCTGGGTGGTAACAACCTTTTACATCATGAGTCTTTTGGAGTTATAACCTAGCATTGCTGAGAGGAGCCCGGGCTATCAAAGTTAGTCATCACAGATACGATGTGTCTATAATTGTGTACAAAGTTCTCCTGGTTCTGCCCTTCTCACATAACATCAGTTTATATAATCTCTCCAAGTTATTATGAAGTCCATCTGCGGCTCATTTCTTATAGCACAATAGTATTCCATTATATTCATATATCACAACTTCTTTAGCCATTCACCAATTGATAGGTGTCCCCTTGGTTTCCAATTCTTTGCCACCACAAAAAGAGCTGCTATAAATATTTTTTGCATACAGGTACTCCTCCCACTTTTATGATCTTTTCTGGGATACAGCCCTAGAAGTGATATTGCTGGGTCAAAGCATATGCACTTTTTTATAGCCCTTTGGGCTTAGTTCCAAGTTGCTCTCCAGAATGGTTGGACCAAAGGACAGTTTTAATGGTTTGTTATAAGAGGCACAAAAAAGCAAATGGAGGAAAAATAGAATACTTTGATAGTATATGTATAGAAAGTACTCACAGTGTCATCAATTCTTCCCTAGAATGAGATCACTGTGTTGTAATAATTCTGAGGGCAGAGTCCCTTGACAAAGGTATAAATCTTTAAGAATGATTCCATGAGCCACATAACAGCACAAGAAAGGATATTAACATTGGAGAGATTTGACAGCTTGGGGAGACTAAGGAGATAATCTGGTATATGCAGGGTAAAGATCAGTGGGTTTAGAATCAGAAAACTTAGCTTAGCATCCCAGTTCTGCTACTTACTACTATCAAGAGGGAGTTCCTTCTCTGTGCCTCAGTTTCTTCCTATATGCAGATAGGAGTGTTTGGATTAGAAGATCTCTAAGGCCCTTCTAGTTCTAAGTACTATTAGCTGCAATGTGTGTGAAATGCATTGCAAATCATTAAATGCTACAGTCAGTAGTTCAGGAGTTAAGTTCTTTTTCTTGCTATTCATTCTTTCCTCCTGAAGAGGACCAACAAAATCATGAGAGTGATGTCTTGACTTACATTTGAATTGGAGCTCTACCATGAACTAGCTATGCAATCCTTGGGTGTATGGGGTGTGGAAGGAGGACCAGTATCTCTGGCGTGAACACTCGTCAAGCTTTTTTCAGAGTTTAGTGTCCATCTTTCATTCAACTCTCACTTTCACTCAACTTTTACTCATCTGTGGCTTTAAAAGAAGCTGTAGCATGCATGGCTGCCACACCCCAATAAAACAGTCTTGGCAAACAAGCTAAAACAGGTTGAGGGTAACCGACAGGCCTCAAGCATGTGAAGACATCCCCTGGTAAAATGCAGATACGAACAATGTATTCCAATAGCCGCAAAGGAGGCTGAAGCAGGCACCATGGAATGCATTGTCAGAGTAAGGCTGATAATTTTGTGCAACCCTGCCTCAGTTAAATCTAATTCATATGCAGGTGAAGTCTTCACCCCCAGACCTTGGGTAAATCACTTAAGTACCTTTCAATATTCTGGGCAGCTAATACAATAGAAGTCATAGAGAAGGGTGCTAGGTGATGCAGTAGATAAAGTACTGGATCTGGAATAAGAAAGACCCATGTTCAAATACTACTTCAGTATTTGTGATTCTCAGCAAGTCACATGACAACTGTGTCTCAATTTTCTTATCCACAAGATAGGGATAATTATAGTACCTACATTTGACAGTTGCTGTGAAAATAAAAGGAAAAACTATTTGCAAACACTTTGCAAATCTTAAAGCACAATATAAATGCTGGCTTTTATTATTTACCTACACCAATAGAGGAAGTTCTTTTACTATGAGTATAAAATCATAGGTCCAGTCCCTATCCTTATCTTTAAGGTGCTTTATGAAGCCTAAAGTGTCATTTAAATGTCAGTCAATATTTTATTGTTATCATTCAAAACAAATGATGCCTTTTAAAATCTCACCCAGTCCCATTTCCACACTATTCTAAAGACAGCAAGGCAGCATTTCTCATTTCCATTATTTCTCCTCATCTCTTCATATTCTAGGTCAATTCCCTTTCTTTGGTATAAAGTAACTTTGGCAAAGTTTGCCATACTAATTCCAATGTTACCAGATGAACATATCTTCTCTAGTTTTTTGTTTTGTTTTGTTTTGTTTTTCCCAGAAATGAAAAGAGGAAGGGAATGAGAGGTCGCTTGTTTACAAAGTCTCAGAAATACATGTATCTCTGGCTTCAGACATTTAACATTTACTAGCTGTGTGACTTTAGGCAAGTCATTTAACCTGAATTGCTCTGCCTTCCCCCTCCAAAAAGACAAAAAAAAAAAAAAACCCTACACTGAGGGATCAAAGAGCATGGAATATGATATTCCAGAGGGCAAAAGAGCTGGGATTGAAGCCAAGGGTCACCTACCCAGCAAAACTGAGTATCTTGTTTCAGGGGAAAATATGGTCATTCAGTGGAATAGAGGACTTTCAAGCATTCTTGATGAAAAAACCAGAGTTGAATAGAAAATTTGACATTCAGACACAAGAAGCAAGAGATGCTTGAGAAGGTAATCAAGGAAAAGAAATCAAAAGGAACTTATCAAAGTTGGACTATTTACATTCCTACATGGAAAAACAATAACTGTGTTTGATGAAACCTTTCTCATTATGAAAATAATTGAAGAAGGGTACATGGCATATGTTCACAGGTATACATAGATAGAGGGCACAGGTTGAATTTGATGGGAAGGGATGATTCTTTTTTTTTTTTGGAGGGCAATTGGGATTGGGTGACTTGCCCGGGGTCACACAGCTGGGTTTTTGTTTGTCTGTTGGGTGTCTGGGGCCGATTGCGAGCTTGGGTCCTTCTGACTCCAGGCCCAGCGCTCTGCTCGCTGAGCCACCTAGCCACCCCAAGGAAGGGATGATTCTTAAGGGGTGAAGTCAAGAAGTGAGAGAGGAAAGTGGCAAGAGGAGATAGAGAGAGACAGGGTAGGGTAAACTATCTCATGTTGAAGAGGCAAGGGGAAGTAGTTGCAGCGCGGGGGGTGGGGGGAAGAACAGGAAGGCAAAAAGGCAAAAGCATATTCTCATTGAAGTTGGCTCAAAGAGAGAATCACATACATACTAAATGGAATATCTTACCCTCACTCACTCTCCTGAGTAGGGCAAAGGGGGATGAGAGGGGGGATGATGGAGGGGAGGGCATTCTGGGGGGAGGGGAGATTGGAAGTACCCACTATCAAAGAGAGACAGGATCAAAGTAGGGAATGGACCAGTTGGGAGGTGAGATGGGTGGGAGGGAAATATAAGCAGTCTTTTACAATATATCTACTATGGTAATGTTTTGCATAGATATACATGTACAACACATACTGAATTGCTTATATTCTCAGAGGGAGTGGGTGACAAGGGAGGAAGGGAATGGATCTGAAAATCGAAGTTTTAAAATTAAATGTTTCATAAGATGTCCAGGCATTGGGGCCCAGAGATTCACCTTGCCCTAATGGCAAAGTCGAAGGGGGTATCAAGAAGATATGGGAGAGAGCAGATTGGATGAGGGGATATCTAGTGAGACTGCTATTCTGGGATGGTGGGTAGGGAAAAAATGGGGGAAAATGTAACTCATAATCTGGTGGAAATGTACGATGTAAACCAGAAGTTAATAAAGCATTTGTTAAAAACAAAAAAACAAATGCATATATCAAAAATGAATAACAAGTAGCCAAAACCTGTGAA
Organism: Gymnobelideus leadbeateri; assembly: GCA_011680675.1. NCBI lineage: Eukaryota > Metazoa > Chordata > Mammalia > Diprotodontia > Petauridae > Gymnobelideus > Gymnobelideus leadbeateri. Next base: position 48,970 of record WOXC01003966.1, read on the forward strand.
GATGATATTGAATGATAATGATGACACATTCTGTATCCTCTTCAGTTATTTTCCTCCAGATTGTGCTTTGAATGATTCTTTAAAGGTACCAGAGCAGCAAAGCCCTCCAAATAGCCCTGAGAGTTTGGTGCTCTTATCACCACCCACATTTAAAGGAGGTGAGTAGAATTAGGTGACTCATCCAGGGTCAAGAAGCTAATAAGCTACCTAAGATTTAAGGTTAAGTCTTCCTAACTCCCAGTCTAACACATTATCCACTATGCTACCTGCCTTCTATCACAGCTAGTAAGTTTATGAATCAGAATGGAACTCCAGTTTTCCTAACTCTAATCTCAGGACTAATTGAACAGACTGTTTTGCATCATATGGGCATCGGTTTATTTTCCAAATCCTTTCTTCAGTATTCTAGGAATCCCTAACTCCATTGACATGCTCACTCATGACTTAGAAAGTAGCTGTAGCACTTATTGGAGCTAAAAAAGAAAATCACTAGCTGGCTAAATTTCTGATAATAAGGTTCTCTGAATTTAGCTTGGATGACACATACAGAGTTCATCAATAGACCCATATCTGAAAGTTTTCCATTTTCATAGTAGCTAACAGAACTTGTGTTATATTATCACAGACTTTAAGAACCTAGAACAACCTCTATTTCATTAGAAAGCACTGGAAAGACCAACTCCACGGAGATACAGGATTTTAGTGAGCAATGGGCAAGTACTATAGTTAATATCAAAAAGTTCAAAGAAATGACATACAAGGATGGGGAGTGGATGGACTCAATCCATACCCTAACCCTTCTTCAGATAGTTCCTTAGCCCTTCAAGTATGGTTCTGCATGATTAGATATGAATATATATATATACACATATATGTGTCTGTGTGAGTGTGTATTAGCTAATATTTCCTGAAATATATCAAGTATTATAAAATAATGTCCTCATAACACCAACAAATTGGTGAAAAATAATAATTTGGCAATTAATTTGGTTATTTGGTCTATGCGATATCCAACAAAAGTCCCACTCCTTTTCTTCCACTGAACTAATTCTTTTTTTTTAAATGAACCACTTCAATGTGTTGTTTTGAGTTTATACAAACAATGAAGTAATTCCTGCTGGTTGATGGAACTGTCTGAAATCCCATCACTATGCCTCTCTCTACACATCACAAAAATAAGGCAGTATCATGATAGTCATTTGATCAAAGGAGACAGTTAGAATGAATAATTCCAATACCTTATTTACTCTAGATCAGAGGTGTCAAACATAGCCAGCGGCTACTTGGGGCCCTGCAAAATTCCTGAGTTCCTACTGAATCATTTTGAAATGTAAATGGTCAATGTTTAAGAAAGTAAATAAAAATAAAATAAGATAAAAACAGTATAATTTTGAGGTTTTTGTAAGTCAAAGATTAGGTCCACAAGGATCTTTTTCTAGTTGACTTTGATACCACTGCTCTAGAAGATGACTTTTTTTTAAACCAAATGGCCTCTCCATATTCCTTTACTTAATCAGTTAACTGTATAACATTCCATTTGTATTATACTGGATCTGTGGTCTAGGATAAAGGTGTTATTGTTTAGCCATTTCAGTCATATCCAACTTTTTATGACTCCATTTGAAGCTTTCTTGGCAAAGAGGCTAGAGTAGTTTGCCATTTCCTTCTCCAGCTCATTTTACAGATGAGAAAATGGAGGCAAACATGGTTAAGTGACTTGCCCAGGGTCACCCAGCTACTAAGTGTCTGAGGTCACATTTGAACTCAGGTCTTCTTACTCTGATTTATATCTCTCTATCCATTGCACCACCCAGATGCCCCAGGATAAGGGAACAAGTCATATAAACCAGTGGGGTCACAGCCAGGAATATGGTTAGGAACATAACAAAAGGCTAAAGTCAAATTTCATGGAGATAATCAAATCAGGACGTAAAATACATGCCAGGATTCAATAGTTTAAGTGAGCATAAAATGCAACAAGATATAATAATTGTCAGCCAGTCATCTCACCCAATATTCTGCTGCCAGCTCCAGTGGAGAGCACATTTTCTGACAGCTAGCCTTTCAAAGAAGTTTTTCAGGGAAGGGAGAATCAAACAGCTTTCAAAACAACTCATTTCCCTTTAGGATACCACCAATCATGGAAAGTTTTCCTCTATATAAAACCTAAATTTTCTACTTTGCCACTCCCATGAATTTTAATTTTTTCCTACAGGGACCAAGCTGAACAAGTCTAATCTATCATCTCCATGAGAATACTTCAAATACTTTATGATAACTATCATATCCCCATTGTACCCCCCAATCTTTTCTTCTCAAGGCTAAATATCGTCTGTTCCTTTACACAATCTTCATATGGCAATATCCCAAACCCTCCAACAAGCTGATCGCTTCTCTGAATCCTTTTGAGAATAGCTCAATCTATTTCATTTATCAGGTCTTAAAGGCAAACTCACATCCACCGTGAATAAACAGGCAGCACACATTTTTGGGTTTGATTACATTCCAGGCATTGAACTAGGCACCAGGGAAGTATTGCACTAGGGTTAGGAATACAAACACATTAAAACAAAGAACTTTTGAAGACATTTCCTAATTTCTCTTGGTAGTCATTCATGGTTCATTGTTCATTTTTGTCTTTCAATCATTTCAGCTGTGTCCAACTCTTTGTGACCCTCATTTAAGGGTTTTCTTGGCAGAGATAGTGCAATGGTTTGTCATTTCCTTCCCCAGTTCATTTTACAGATGAGGAACTGAGGCAAACAGGACTGACTTGCCCAGGATCGTACAGCTTTCTGAGGCCAAATCTTGAGGAAAATGAGTCTTTGTGACTCCAGGCCCAGCATTCTAACCACTGTACCACCTAGCTGCCCTCATCATTCATAAATATGTCCAAAATCTTTCTGAAACTATCTTAAGGTCTGAATCATTTTATAATGCTTACTTTTCCCTTAAAACTCTTACACTCATAGGGGGAGGGGAAATGAGAATTTGCTGATGATTAAGAACAATCTACAGTCTAAAACAAGGATGTTTCAGGAGCAAGTGAACACAGTATAAAAAGTATAAATGTATTTAGGGCAAGACAGATTTCTCCAGGAATTTTATTTCACACAGAAAAATAATAGCAGAAACTTAATTTGAACTCATGGTCAAGAAAGCCACTATAGCATCACGGGACATGTACCACATTAGAGGAATGGTAGATGATGGCAAAATGATACTTTGTTCCATGTAACATTGTTGTCCCAAGACAACATCCCTTTTTTTTTTAATTAAACAAATGCTTTATTAACTTCTGTTTTACATCATTCATTTCCACCAGATTTTGAGTTACAATCATTTTCCCCCCATTATTCCCCTACCCAACCTCCCAGAATAGTAGTCCCACAAGATATCACGTCCTCCAATCTGCTCTCTCCCATACCTTCTCCCATACCCCCATCGACTTTTCCATTAGAGGAATGTGAATCTTTGTGTCCCAATGCCTGCACATCTTATCTCCCTATTACAAGCGAAAGAGTATTAATAATAGTATTTATATATATTTGAAACATTTAATGTTATGACCTCGAATTTCAGATCCATTTCCTTCCTCCCTTGTCACCCATTCCTTCTTGGGAGATAAGTAATTCAGTATATGTTGTACATGTCTAGCTATGCAGAACATTATCATAGTAGATATATTGTACAAGGCTGCTTATAATTCCCTCCCACTCATCCCACCCCCCACCTGGTCCATTCCCTACATAATCCTGTCCCTCTTCTATAGTGGGTACTTCCAACCTCCCCTCACCCCAAGGATGCCCTCCCATCCATCATCCCTCCTCTCATCCCCCTTCCCCTATCCTGCTGCAGGTTGAGATATCCCATTTAGTATGTATGTCATTTTCTCCCTGAACCAAATTCAATGTGAATGTGGTTTTGCCTTTTTAGCCTTCCTATTCTCCCCCTCCTTTGCAACCACTTCCCCTTGCTTCTTCTACATGGGATAGTTTACCCTACCCTGTCTCTCCCCATCTCCTCTTGCCACTTTCCTCTCTCACCTCATAATTTCATCCCTTGAGTATTCTCCCTTCCCAACAAATTCAACCTATGCCCTCTATCCATATATAACTGTAACCATATACACACACATTCACATATGTATTCATATGACCACACACCCTTCTTCCATTATTTTCATAGTGAGAAAGATATCATCAGTCACAGTTATTGTTTTTCCATATAGGAATGTAGATAGTTCAACTTTGATAAGTTCCTTTTGATTTCTTTTCCCTGATTACCTTCTCAGGCATCTCTTGCTTCTTGTGTCTGGATGTCAAATTTTCTATTCAATTCTGGTTTTTTCCTCAAGAATGCTTGAAAGTCCTCTATTCCACTGAATGACCATATTTTCCCCTGAAACAAAATACTCAGTTTTGCTGGGTAGGTGACCCTTGGGTTCATTCCCAGTTCTTTTGCCCTCTGGAATATCATATTCCATGCCCTTCGATCCCTCAGTGTAGAAGCTGCCAGGTCCTGGGCTATTCTGATTGTGTTTCCACAATATTGAAATTGTTTCTTCCTGGCTGCTTGTAGTATTTTCTCCTTGATCTGGGGATTCTGGAACCTGGCTATAATATTCCTGGGAGTTTTCTTTTTGGGATCTTTTTCAGGAGGTGATCGGTGGATTCTTTCAACCTCTATTTTGCCCTCTGGATCTAAAACATCAGGGCAGTTTTCCTTGAGAATTTCTTGAAGGGTGATTTCTAGGTTCTTTCTTTGATCATGGCTTTCAGGTAGTCCAATAATTTTTAAATTGTCTCTCCTGGATCTATTTTCCAGGTCAGTGGTTTTTCCCATGAGATATTTCACATTGCCTTCTAATCTTTCATTTGTTTGGATCTGCTTAACAGCATCTTGATTTCTCATAAAGTCACTAGCTTCCATTTGCTCCAGTCTAACTCTGAAGGAATGAATCTCCTCAGTGAACTTTTGAGATTCTTTTTCCATCTGGCAAATTCGACTTTTTAAGGCATTCTTCTCCTCATTGCCCTTTTGGGCCTCCTTTGCCATTTGAGTTGGTCTATTTTTAAGGTGTTGTTTTCCTCAGTCAGGCTGTTGACCCTCATTTCATACTTTTCCTGCATCCTTCTCATTTCTCTTTCCAATTTTTCCTCCACTTCTCTTATTTGATTTTTAAAGTCCTTCTTAAGGTCCTCTATGGCCTGCAACCCGCTCATGTTTTCCCCTGGGGCTTTTGGAGCAGGACTTCTGACCTCACAGTCCTTTTCCCGCTCTATGCCCCCAAAATAGGAGTCTAGGGTTGCATTTTTCTGTTTCCTTTGCCTTGGCATGTTGCCACTTAATTGCTTGACTTTTGGGCTTGTTGCCACACTATGGCTTTAAGGCCAGATAGAGGAATTTTCGTCCCGAATGTGTGGGGGGGGGCAACTTCCGTTTCTGGCAAGCTGTAAACCCACCCACAGCTTCCACCCTAGATCACAATCCAGATCCAGGGAGGTTAAAGCAAGAGCGATTACCCCCCAAGACTGATCGCTGGATCTCCCCACGATTTGTAGGCTGGGAGCCGGAAATGCCTCTGAAAACTACAAAATGGCGTGTCTCCTCAGTGGCTTCTAGCCCCCAGGGGAGGGAGCTGACGCATTCCCCAAATACAGGCCCCAAAGTCCATAGGACACTAACCTCTTACTTTGTCCTAGGCATGTCTATGTTGATAATTCTGGAATCGCCACAGCTCCTGGTGTTCTGGGGTTCCTCCAGCCGGCTGCTGGCCCTGCCGCCCTGGGGCTAAAACCTCGGCTCACGGGGACCTGGGCTCGGCTCGGCTCGGCTCCTGCGCTCTGCTTGCTGCCGGCTCCCAGACCTCTGTGCTGGTCCTTCCTGCAGGGCTGCTGGGCTGTCCTCTGCGGGAGGTTAGCTTCTCTGTGTCGTTCTGTGGGTGCTGGCGCTCCAGAAGTTGTTCACAGTCTTTTTTTACATAGTTTGTGGGGAATCTGGGGGCAGAGAGGCTGGGAAGAGCTGTTTCTACCGACAACATCCCTTTTAAAGCTTGTAGAGTGAGTTATGCCCCATTTTCACCTCAATGTGATGGTCTTTCCTCAGGTTCAAATGTATCTATTTCTTGGGATAATGAAGTCCATACATGTATTACTAGCTATATAAAATGGCCCTTCATTTTTCTAAAATTTTATTGAGCTTAACTCATAGAATTATTCACCATATCACTGAATCTCAAAGATGGAAAAGAACTTGGATGTTATTTAGTCTAACCTCTTCTGTGGATATGTCTCTACACCATTCATAACAAATGGTCATCCTCAAATTTCAATGAGACTTCCTCATTTCTTCAGAAGTCCTAGACATGCTCATCAAAGTACTCAAACTCATTCCAACCCCTGCTTCCCTGTTCCCCTTTATATTTTTCCATCCCTATTTAAATAGGTAACTCTCAGGGGCGGCTAGGTGGCAAAGTGAGTGGAGCATCAGCCCTGGAGTCAGTAGGACCTGAGTTCGGATCAGGCCTCAGACACTTAACGCACACACAAACAAAAAGCTAGCCGTGTGACCTTGGGCAAGTTACTTAACCTCAATTGCCCTCCAAAAAAAAAAAAAAGCAAAAAATAAATAAATAGGTAACTCTGTGAAAGTTGGGACAATGATTTTTGCTTGCACAGCTGTCCTTTCCACATTACAGGAGATAAGTGCACTGTACTCTAGCAATCTAGAAAATCTATGTAAAAATTTTTGGTCCTCCCTTCTACCAGAAAAAAAGTCTGATTTCTTTTTCTTTTTCTTTTATGGGGTATTTGCAGTACCTTATTGTAAAATTTGGGTTGAAATTATATGATACCATACATATATTCATGCATTTCTGAATTTCTAAAATGTTTTTTACATAAGCTGCTGATCTTTGTGTATTGTCTGCAGCTTCTGCAAAACTTCTCCCTGCCAAATTTCCATTTAGAGTAATTTCTTATGCCAACCCACAATATATCGAAACCGCAATGGGGAAAGTTCCAATGGGGAAGAGTTAACTGTATTTGTATCCCCAGTACTTGGCACAGTACCTGGCACATGGCAAGTGCTTAATAAATGCCCTACTTATCTCTCAATAGAAACTTCCTTATACCAATATGTCACAATTGGGTTAACAAGGTTAGGCTCCCTATTACAAGATTTTGAAAGATTTTATAGATTTTAATCATGTCTTTTTTCATTTTTTGCCTTTTGTAGAATAAAGGTTTCACCTTTTTATCTCTCTCAAACTATAGCATTTCCTTCTCTCCAGGAAGTTTACTTGTCCTTCTTTGAACCTTCCTAAATTCAATACTAAGTAACCACAACAATCTCCCAGCTGAGCAACTCCACAAGACTTTTCCTTGTATCTTCTTGAGAATAGCACTGGCCAATGACTAAGGCTCTTGGATATGGTCAGTTTAATGGGAGAATTGGTATTGGTTAGGGATTGATAATGAGAAATGCTACTAACAAGCCACTCCACCTATTCAGATACAGGACAAGTATCAAAATTTGGTCTCAACCTACCCTTAAGTACAACCACGGAATTTACTTTAGAATAGAAGGACCTGGGGCGGCTAGGTGGCGCAGTGAATAGAGTGCCGGCCCTGGAATCAGAAGGACCTGAGTTCGGAGCCGGCCTCTGACACTTAATCCATACAAACAAAAACCTAGCCTTGTAACCTTGGGCAAGTTACTTAACCCCAATTGCTTTAAAAAAAAAAAAAAAGAATAGAAGGACCTACCAAAAAAAAAAAAAAGACTATAATGTTAAAACCTGTAACAATGATGGACAAGAATATTTTTTGATGATGGTGGTGATAATGGTGGCAGGACATGTAGGCATTTATAAAGCATATACTGCTTTATAAATGTGCTGTACTGTATGCCACCATACCTCTAGTCACACCCTGCCTCACTCTATACATGCCAATGATTGGACAGATGTAAATATGTTGTGTTATTCATGTTGAGAGAATAGGTGAATGGATCTGTGATTGCATTGGTTCAGGGTACTCTGAAAATTTGCTCTTCCAGTACAGATCAATAATTGTTCTGAATATTTCTGTTTGAGAGTTATGTAAACACTAAGAAGCAACTTGCCTGGGGTTCCATAACCATCACACAGCAAAGGCAGAACTTGATTCCCAGTTTTCCATAGTCTTCTTGAAGCCAGTTTTCTGTCCACTGTGCCAAACAACATAGATAATATTAGATTTCCCTGCTGTTATTCTAAAACCCAGATACAAGGTCCATTGAAGATTATAATTTGTAATTTTAGGGACTTTATCTTTCAGAATATATCCTGATGAATATGAAATGTTTAGTACACAAGATAAGGTTGTCTGGACAGACACAATAATAATCATTTAAGATATATCCTCTGGAAATATTTCATTTGCCTTATCTCCCTCAAATGAGCTATTTGTTTGTTCTTTCAATAGTGTTTAAAACTAAATGCATTCCCCTGGTTTAGTCTACTGGCAGAGTTGATAATGTATCATGGATGTGAGGCTTCTTCTGCCTACACATTATATAAATATTAATACCATGTCCCTTGTAAACAGTTTCTGCCATTTAATATTCATTTGCTTACAATTATTTAATCAGGAGTGCCTTCTGAAAGGCTTGCTCTTATGTGGGAAATCATAAAAAAAATTTCTTTTAATGGATCAAACTACTAATGAATAATAAGGAACACAGGATGATTCAAATCTTGGCGGGGGGGGAATAACCACTATCTTATTAAATCCTCAGCTTCATACTCTTCCAATTTTCCCCCTTTTATATAACCATTTAACTTTTCTTGGAATAGGGACTGAACCTGTGATTTTATTGGCCTAAGCAACTCCAAGAGAGGATACTCACTTTAAACAATATATATTGACACCTTTTTTATTTACTATTCTTAAAAAGGGACATATAACAATGAAAGGTTAATTAACTAGCCTATATACAAACATTGTATTTGAGGGTAGGAAATGAACTCAGGCCTTCTGGCTCCAAGGCTAACTCTTTGCCTACTATATTTTCTTGAAAAATTGAAACTACCCCTTCATGAAAGTTTTCATTGCAATAGGAAATGACCGTGAATTTTGAAGCTTAGCCAGCATAAGCTTCATAGGACTCTGTAAGTCCTACCAAGTATAGGTCTGATAATGAACTTTGTATCTCTTAACTCTTGTCCAAAGGTCACCTAGCCAAGTATAGAAAGGCTCAACATCAGGGTGCTGGCCACAAGAGGATGAGGTTGTGGTCTGCATTGGTGAAAGGTCTATTTACATGAATGAAACCATAGATCTTTGAAGGATTGAAGAAAAAAAATGTCCAGTGGCATCACATTGCCTAAACAACTAAGACTCAGTCTCTCCCTAAAAATGAAGGACAGACACAGACAGACCCATCTAGTTAGCCATCTGCCAAGGGATGACACCTTAATAGATTTTACAAATGTTGCAGATAACAACAAAGGATAAGAGCATGACCAAGTTGTATTCAACAACCAAAGGAGCTATGAAAGCTTTGTCTAGAGAAAATAAGTGACTTGATCTGTACATTTTCCTATTAGACTTTAAGCAAAGCCCATCTCTTATTCCTCTTCTTGTTCTCCACACTATCTAGTACAGGGTCTTGCAAATAGTGAATGGCCACTAAATGTTTGCTGAATTGAATTGAAGTCAACTATGAAAATCATGTTGATCAGGGTGATGAGAGGCAACATAACAAAACTGACACTGGGCTGGATTTGGACTTGAAGTCTTGAGACTTTCATCCATATTAGCTATTTGACCATGGCATAGTGAAATATGCCACAGCTCTGGAGTCACTCAAGTTCAAATCTCACCTCTGTCAATTACTAGGCGCAGGATTTTGGTCATCATTTAACCTTACTAAATCTTGGTTTCCTCCTCTGTAGAATGAGGAGGTTGGACTAGACGGCTTCTATGGTCCCTTATAGTTTTAGGATACTATGATATAGTAAGATACAGCTCCCTGAGCCCCAGGCTTCTCACCTATAAAATGGGAATGGTAACTTTCTAACACCTCTATAGGACTGACATGAAGAAAATACAAGGCACTATATAATTGTAAAGTTAGACTAGCTATTCTAGAATTGTTTATACTAAATATAGGAAAAATTGTATCTTAATTGTTGAGGCACTTAGGATAAAAAACTTTTCAAGACATTTCTAGTAGGAAAAATATCCCAATGTTTGAGCAACATTAAATATGAAAATAATTAATTAGGGAGAATTTTCTTCTTTGTTTATATGGGATTCTATAGGTAAGTATATAGGAATATTTTTTGTGATGCTCGAGATGCTGTTGTCCTTTGGGTCACATGAAATTCCTAAATCAAGTCAGCTACAATAAGCACTCTCCTGCTAAGCCTTAGGAGGCCTAGATAAAGGACTTGTTCATTTGTTTGTTTGTTTGTTTGTTTGTTTGTTTTGCTTTGGTTTAGTTTTCATTTTTGCCAGTTTGGGAATGAGTAACAGAAGGAGAAAGAAGAGAAATCTTTTTCTCATATTCATTAAAACTATGAAAACATATAGAGTATGAAGTTGAGTTTTCCTTTCTTAACAACTTACACAAGCTATAATGTCATTCTACATTTGCCAAAACACAATAGCCATGTTCACTCCCACCAAGTAGAAATTTCTCACAGCAAGCAAATTTGGGGTGGGAGAATAAAAATGGAGGTAGCAAGACTAGGGGAGAGGGTCAGGCAGGGAAATACGTATGCTGTAGCTAAAGGAGCTGATAGAATAATTGAAACAAGATATTTGTTTATGGGTCTTGAAAGATGTATTGGAAACACTATGCATTATTTATTTTTTAGATGGTATATTTTTTATTGTGTCAGCTAAAAGGCATGTTTTTCATATTGCTGATAAAACAACAACAACCTCAAAACCTTCTAAGGAGTAGAGACATAACAAATGGAGAGGTCTCATGATCATATCTCCTTTTTCACATCCCTTTGGAGAGTTATTTTCTGGTGCCCATTTGCTATATTTACAGTTTAATGAATAACACAGACAGAAAAAAATTCAGACAGTTTAGAGATTCGAGTTCTAGTTTTGTGACCGATACTAAAGTCTAAGAGCTGGTCTCTTTACAGGTTTTAATTATTAAAGTCTGGGAGAATTTATGGTTAAATTCCATGAGGATAACAGAAAAAAAAAAGGAGAAAGTCCACTGTGAACTCAAAGGAGCAACGAGAGATGGTCACTGTGCAGGCAATTCTGTACTTTGATTAGTTTCACACTCACACACATACACAGACACACACACCCAAACCAGTCTGTACAATTCATTTGTCTCTTTGAAAGTCTACTCAGATCAGAGGCCTCTTCCTCTGATGAAGTCTTCCCTGATCCTCCCTCCACTGAACATCTTATTCAGCTTTTTATTGTGCTTCCATACTCTGCTTTGCATGATAGTCACTTAATTAAATTAATTAATTCAATTATTTTAGTATAAGTATTTAGGGAAGTGGAAGAAAGAGAATAAGCATTTAGAAAGACCAGGAACCATACTTTACAGATATTATCTCATTTGATCCCCACACAATACCAAAAGGTAAGTGCTATTGTTATTCCAATTCTACAGTTAAGTAAACTGAAGGAAACAGAAGTTAAATGACTTACTCAAAGTCACAAGCTAGTAAGTGTCTGAGGCCAGATTTAAACTCATTTCTTCCTGACTCTAGGCCCAGTACTCTAGCTACTTCATCACATGGTTATTTTGAAAGGCTAAGTGGCTTGGTAGATAAATTTTGAAATAAGACTGACCCAAGCTCCTTCTCTGTTTATAAACTGACTGTGTGACCCCTGGTGAAGTCACTTAATATCTCAGTGCTCTAAGATTATAAATTGAAGACAGGTTTCCATCTTGTATTAGAAGGGGGAGTTTCCTTAGCTGGGCATTTTCCATACCAGTGAAAAAAAATCACTGTTCCAGTCCCTAACACCATTATAAATTTAACAAACATGAACATTTCAATATTCAAATAAAGAGGATTCTTTATGGAACTGTACAAAAATGTTCTGCTACATGGAGGTTTTTTTAAGTGTATGTTAAATTTTGTGATTATTATCTGTGAACTTGTCTTATCTCTTCTGTAATATTGTAAAGACTATGAGTGGAGGAATTCTGTCTTCGTATTTCTCACAGAAAATCACACTAAACATTGAATTTTGTCAGTACTCAAGTATGTATTTATTGAAAGATAATAAAAAGTCCTAGTTATCTGTACTAATTTAACAAGCTTAATTAACAAAGCAATGGGGAGAAATATCCATTTAAATTTGAAATCTTGGAGAATATTTAGCCAAGTTCATTTAAAATGAATGTGGTTCTTCCTGTAACAGTAATTTTAAATGGGGCAGTTTATTAACCATTCAGATTTTTTCTATATAAAATTTGCTTCCTGACACTTACTTTTGGTAAACTGTTTTGTCAGTGGACCACTGAAATTAAATAATAGGATTTTATTCATGAAATCTATTTTCAAGGTAGACAAATGTTAGCTGGTGAAGTGAAATGTTTACCTCCTGTATAAAAGTTGCATGAAAATTCATCTTTTTAAATACAGCTTCTAATCTGTCTTCATTAAGAATGAAAGTCAACCTCTAACTTACATCCCAATTCATCTATTTTAATAGAAATCAAGGTGGGAAGACAACTGCATGGTTACTGCGGTGAAAACATGCAAGCCACATTTATATGCCCATGTTAAATGTAATAGATGACTAAATATAGGCAAAGAAATACAACCTGAACTGTAAGAATTCTAAAACTTCTGGTTGTAAGGGCAGAAAAAGAAATAATTCACTGAGATTTCTATAATCAAAGACACAAGGGGAAAATAGCAAAAAGATTTTTTGTGTAATCAGCTTGAAAGTCTGAATGTTAAAAGATCTATGTATTTTTTCTCACCTTCAAATACGCTAACAGATAAATGAGAAAATTCCCTTGACCTCACTGTGATTCCATCATAAACTAGGATCTCATAAAATGAATGACTACAAGGAATTTACAGACTAAGTATCTAGACTGTAAGTTTTGTGAGATTAGGGACATGGTATCTCAACTTTGGATCTTATAAAAAAGGGAAAAGGGGGGGCAGAGCCAAGATGGCGGAGTAGAAACAGCTCATCCAAGCCACTCTGCCCCCAGATTCCCCCGAAACTATGTAAAAGGGGACTCTAAACAACTTCTAGAGCCCCAGCACCCACTGAACGACACAGAGAAGCTAACCTCCTGCTGAGGACAGCCCAGCAGCCCTGCAGGAAGGACCAGCACAGTGGTCTGGGACCTGGCAGCACGAAGCTCACAGAGCGCAGGAGCCCAGCCGAGCAGAGTCCAGGTCCGCTTGAGCTGAGGTTTTAGCCCCAGGGCGGCAGGGCCAGCAACTGGCTGGAGGAACCTCAGAACTCCAGGAGCTGTGGCAACTCCAGAATTATCAACATAGACATGCCTAGGACAAAGTAAGAGGTTAGTGTCCTATGGACTTTGGGACCTGTATTTAAGGAATGTGTCAGCTCCCTCACCGGGGGCTAGAAGCCTCTGAGGAGACACACCATTTTGTAGTTTTCAGAGGCAGCTCCAGCTCCCAGCCTGCAAATCGTAGGGAGATCCAGCGATCAGTCTTGGGGGTGTAATCGCTCTTGCTTTAACCTCCCTGGACCTGGATTGTGATCTAGGGTAGAAGTCGTGGGTGGGTTTACAGCTTGCCAGAAATGGAAGTTGCCCCCCACACGTTCGGGTCGAAAATTCCTCTATCTGGCCTTAAAGCCATAGTGTGGCAACAAGCCCAAAAGTCAAGTAATTAAGTGGCAACATGCCAAGGCAAAGGAAACAGAAAAATGCAACCCTAGACTCCTATTTTGGGGGCATAGAGCTGGAAAAGGACTGTGAGGTCAGAAGTCCTGCTCCAAAAGCCCCAGGGGAAAACATGAGCGGGTTGCAGGCCATAGAGGACCTTAAGAAGGACTTTAAAAATCAAATAAGAGAAGTGGAGGAAAAATTCGAAAGAGAAATGAGAAGGATGCAGGAAAAGTATGAATGAGGGTCAACAGCCTGACTGAGGAAAACAACTCCTTAAAAAATAGACTAGCTCAAATGGCAAAGGAGGCCCAAAAGGGCAATGAGGAGAAGAATGCCTTAAAAAGTCGAATTTGCCAGATGGAAAAAGAATCTCAAAAGTTCACTGAGGAGATTCATTCCTTCAGAGTTAGACTGGAGCAAATGGAAGCTAATGACTTTATGAGAAATCAAGATGCTGTTAAGCAGATCCAAACAAATGAAAGATTAGAAGGCAATGTGAAATATCTCATGGGAAAAACCACTGACCTGGAAAATAGATCCAGGAGAGACAATTTAAAAATTATTGGACTACCTGAAAGCCATGATCAAAGAAAGAACCTAGAAATCACCCTTCAAGAAATTCTCAAGAAAAACTGCCCTGATGTTTTAGATCCAGAGGGCAAAATAGAGGTTGAAAGAATCCACCAATCACCTCCTGAAAAAGACCCCAAAAAGAAAACTCCCAGGAATATTATAGCCAGGTTCCAGAATCCCCAGATGAAGGAGAAAATACTACAAGCAGCCAGGAAGAAACAATTTCAATATTGTGGAAACACAATCAGAATAGCCCAGGACCTGGCAGCTTCTACACTGAGGGATCAAAGGGCATGGAGTATGATATTCCAGAGGGCAAAAGAACTGGGAATGAACTCAAGGGTCACCTACCCAGCAAAACTGAGTATTTTGTTTCAGGGGAAAATATGGTCATTCAGTGGAATAGAGGACTTTCAAGCATTCTTGAGGAAAAAACCAGAATTGAATAGAAAATTTGACATCCAGACACAAGAAGGAAGAGATGCCTGAGAAGGTAATCAGGGAAAAGAAATCAAAAGAACTTATCAAAGTTGAACTATTTACATTCCTATATGGAAAAGCAATAACTGTGACTGATGATATCTTTCTCACTATGAAAATAATGGAAGAAGGGGGTGTGGTCATATGAATACATATGTGAATGTGTGTGTATATGGTTACAGTTATATATGGATAGAGGGCATAGGTTGAATTTGTTGGGAAGGGAGGATACTCAAGGGGTGAAATTATGAGGTGAGAGAGGAAAGTGGCAAGAGGAGATGGGGAGAGACAGGGTAGAGTAAACTATCTCATGTAGAAGAAGCAAGGGGAAGGGGCTGCAAGGGAGGGGAAGAATAGGAAGGCAAAAAGGCAAAACCACATTCTCATTGAATTTGGTTCAGGGAGAAAATGACATACATACTAAATGGGATATCTCAACCTGCAGCAGGATAGGGGGAAGGGGGGTGAGAGGAGGGATGATGGATGGGAGGGCATCCTGGGGGTGAGGGGAAGTTGGAAGTACCCACTATAGAAGAGGGACAGGATCATGTAGGGAATGGACGAGGTGGGGGGTGGGATGAGTGGGAGGGAATTATAAGCATCCTTGTACAATATATCTACTATGATAATGTTTTGCATAGCTAGACATGTACAACATATACTGAATTACTTATCTCCCAAGAGGCAATAGGTGACAAGGGAGGAAGGGAATGGATCTGAAATTTGAGGTCATAACATTAAATGTTTCAAATATATATAAATACTATTATTAATACTCTTTTGCTTGTAATAGGGAGATAAGATGTGCAGGCATTGGGACACAAAGACTCACCTTCCTCTAATGGAAAAGTCAATGGGGGTATGGGAGAAGGTATGGGAGAGAGCAGATTGGAGGAAGCGATAACTTGTGTGACTACTATTCTGGGAGGTTGGGTAGGGGAATAATGGGGGGAAAATGATTATCACTCAAAATCTGGTGGAAATGAATGACGTAAAACAGAAGTTAATAAAGCATTTGTTTAAAAAAAAAGGGAAAAGGACCCACATGTACACAAATATAGCAGCTCTTCTTGTGTTAACAAAGAATTAGAAATTGAGGTAACTTCCATCAATTGGAGAATGGATGAACAAATAGTGGTATGTAAATATGATGGAATACTATTATTCTTTAAGCAATGACAAGGAGGCTGATTTCAGAAGAAAATTGGGAAGACTTACATGAACTTACATGATGCTGAGTGAAGTAAGCAGAACCAGAAAAACATTTTACACAGTAAAAACAACATTGCTTGATAATTGACTATGATAGACTTACCTCTTCTCACAAATACAATAATCTAAAACAATTCCAAAAGACTCATGATGGAAAATGCTATTCACATACAGAGAAAGAATGATGGAGTCTGAATGCAAATTGAAGCATACCATTTTTGCTTTTTTGTTGTTTTTGTTTCTCATTTTTCCCTCTTGTTCTGATTCTTCTTTCACAACATGACCAATGTGGGAAAATGGTTAACATGATTGTACATGTTTGACCTGTATCAGACTGATTGTTCTTTTGGGGAATAGGGAAGGAAGGGAGGGAGGGAGAAAAAATGGAACTCAAAATCTTACAAAAATAAATGTTGAAAACTACCTTTACATGTAATTAGATAAAAAATTAAATACTATCAAATGCAAATGCAAAAACAAAAACAAAACCTTTGGATCTTTCCAGTATATGCACAATGGTCTATATAAACACTTAAATATTTGTCAAATGTATTTTAATAAATAAACCTATCATTTTAGAGATGAAGAATTTGTCTTTTCAAGAAAAGAAAAAAGGAAGCAAACCTCTATTAAGTACTTTTTATGTGCTACACACTACACTAAACACCTTACAAATATTACCTCATCTGATCCTTACCATAACCTTTGGAGGTAGCTACTATTATTATCCCTATTTTACAAAAATGAAGAAATTGAAGCAGAGAATAAGTGACTTGCCTAGGATCACAAAGTTAGAAAACGTCTGAGGCTGGATTTGAAATCAAGTCTACCTGACTCAAGACTCAGTCTTCTAATCATTGTGATAAGCACACTTATCTATAGAGTGGCTTAGCCCCAAAGTAAAGAGAACAATCAGGGATACACCAAACCTACAGGATTTTATCTCCGACTTAAGATGAACATCCACATCAATGAGAACCAGTTCTAGCTCAGCTCAATTCAAGGAGCATTTATTAAGCAACCTCTTTATGCCAGGCTCTGGAGATATAAATATAAAAATAAATTGTCCTTGCACTCAAGGAGCTTGCATTCACCTAGAAAGGTGGGGAGAAGAGACAATCAATATGTGTTGTGACTGTTGTTGTGACATCAATATGTGGTGGTTGCTGTTGCTGTTCAGACATTTCCATCATGTCCAAATCTCTGAGACCCCATTTGGGGTTTTATTGGCAAAGATACTGGAGTCATTTGCTATTTACTTCTGAAAACATTTCACAGATGAAGAAACTGAGCCAGACAGAGTTAAGTGACTTACCTGGGGTCACATAGCAATTAAGTATCTAAGGCTGAATTTGAACTCATGAAGATGAGTATTTGTATATAAATAAATGTAAAATACATGCAAAATAAATATGAAGTAATTTTGGTGGAGGGGGGCTTCACACAACTAATTTATGAAATTCAGAATGGTTTCCTGTAAGAGGTAATAGGTGAGATTCAGCAGACTGTTGAAACTACCCTTCCTTTCCTTTTCAGATGAATTTCATTGGGCCCCCTGTTTATCCTCTAAATAGTAAGTCTTGGGAGCTTGGGGCTCTAAAAATGTTTTATTATTCTGTGCTTGTGTGTGCTTGCTTTCCACAATGGAAATATGAGAAAGCAGGCTAGTCACCTTAAAAATGAAGCTGGCCACACACCCAAATATTTCTAGCATCTCACTTTGGAACTCTGAAACAGAAAGGCATAACAGGCATCCCAATACCCAACATTACCAGAAAGCTGGGAAACCTTTCAGTGATCTTCACTCAAAATGTATATTATATAAGCATCTTTATATTTGTAGAAGAAACCAAGCCCAACCATCAAAAGGAGTGTCTAAAGTGACAGACCATTGCATTTAAATAAAATAAAATAAAATAAAAACTGGATCCCTGCACAATATGTGTATGGGGAAGAAAACATACCCATTAAACTGGAGCCTTTTAGGACATGATGTCACAAGTCATATCCTATTAAATGAAGCCAAAGATAAATGCAAGCTATAGGCAGCTAGAAGGAGCCAAAAATAAAATATGCTGTAAATCTTCCTGTGGCAGGCCTAAATTGTGAAGAATGACTTTCAGGCTTCTTCCAATGAATAAGCCCTTCTTAACAAAAATTCCAAGCAGTTGGTAAATATGAAGAATGGGTTGAGTGATTTAAAAGGGAAACCTCACATGCAATACTGTTTATTACCCCCAATTTATTTTGGACTGGATTTGAAACAGTGAGATGCTGGACTCTGAGTGAAGATGATTAAAGTAGTATACATATAAGGTGAAGTGAAATAGAGACTTGAGGAATTAAACATCTAATATTAATGCTGCTTTTGCCTCAAGAGTAAGACTGTTTACTAAACACTGGTCCCCTTCCCAAATTAGATAAATACCTCAGCTCTCCACATTTTCTTCTCTTGATTTCCCAGTTTTGCCCCCTATAATTATAACTAAGGAAATTTTATTCTGATTATAAACCTGGTAATCAAGAAAAGCTAGGTCAAAATCCTTCATATAATATTTACTATCTGCATGACTATCAGCAACCATATTAAACTCTGTGTCTTAGCTTCCTCTTCTGTTAAATGATGATAATAGCACCATACCTTCCTCACAGGGTTATTGTGAAGCTCCCATTAGAGGATTTTTATAAAGTGCTTTGTAATCACTATAAGAGAAATGAAAAATCAAAAGAAATTTGAAGTTTTTACCTCACACACAGAAAATTATCACAAATGAAATATTGGAACAGCTATTATTGGAAGAGTTGTAGAAAAGTAGACACAATAATATACATTATTGATAGAGCTGTGACTTGGTCCAATAATTCTAGAAAGCCATTTGGAATTATTCAAAGAAAGTAGCTAAGATGTCCATGCCTCCTGACCCAGAGATTCTACTACTAGGCACATACTCAAAGAAAACCAAAAAAATAAAGGTCCAATATACACAAAATATTTAGAGCAACATCTTTTGTCTTAGTAAAGAAATGATTGTGAGGGGTGGCTAGGTGGCACAGTGAATAGAGCACTGGCCCTGGAGTCAGGAGCACCTGAGTTCAAATCCAGACTCAGAAACTTAACACAAAAACTAGCCCTGTGAACTTGGGCAAGTCACTTAACCTTAATTGCCCTCCAAAAAAAAAAAGCAAAAAAAGAGGGGATTCCATTTTGGGGAGGCTAGGTGGCAAAGTGAGTAAGAGTGCTGACCCTGGAGTCAGGAAGACCCAGGATCAGTTCCAGCCTCAAAGAATGAGCACCCATACATAAATAATGACTGGCCTTGTAACCTTGAGCAACTTACTTAACCCCAATTGCTTTAAAAAAAAATGACTGTGCCTCATTACTAAAGAATATCAAAATCACTTTGTTGGGGTCAAAGAATAATGTGTCTGATTATGGCTGATCAGACCAATATGAGCTCAAAAGGCTTTACCACAGGTCAGGCACAAATAGTCCATATGAACATTTGGTGTTGAGATGTCTCTAAATTTGTATATCTGTAAAGCCACAGACAAGTAGCTTTCCAGAGAACTGCTACTATGAACAGCTTTCAAGTTTCTGATTACATAGTACAGTGAGCTCTCAGTTTATTCAATAACAAATCAGAGAAAACATTTATAGAAAATAAAAATACAGCATTCGCAATGTTTCAACTTATCACAGAAAATCAAAATACAGCATTCACCATGTCACAACTCAACAACTTATCACTAAAATGGACACATAGTTTTCACCAAAGTAGTCACATAGTTGTCAACAAAGTATATTCATTTAGTCAATCACAAAATCCTTACTTCAATCACAAAGTACAAAAGTCAAAGTTCTCCACCCCTAGGTCACAGTAAATTATAATCTTCTTAGTCAGTACACAGTATCCAAGTAAAGTCTTCTTTCAGCTTGACTTGAGGCTGGCTCTTAGCTTCCATGGTTCCTCTTCCATGGTCCCAGCTCCAATTGTCATCTGGATTCAAAGGCAGGCAGCTCCCAGTTCCTTGTCCAGCTCCTTGTCCAGGTCTTTGTCCAGTTCCCATTCCATATTGAAGTTCACGATGAACAGTCTGCCTCAAGTCCTTCACAGTTCCTGTTTCTGGGAAGACAAAGCTTAACAGAGCCACAATAATATTCATTACACATTGCTGGCACCATCATCAATGCACTATCTATAGCCTGTGGCATCAACTCAATTCCACCAACAAGGTCTGAGAACTCAACACAAACCATCAACATAGAAATCAACACAGACCCACAAATAAGGTCCAAGAGGTCAACACAAATCATCAGTAAAATCCCAGAAACCCCAAAACCCTCTTCTAGGACTTCTGTAATCATACAACCAGAAAATCCTCTTTCAGGGCTTCCAGTAAGGTCCCAGGACTTCTGTACAACATATCACAAACAAACATCAACACAGACAGAGCAGACAAACAGAGTGCCGGGATACCACAAGTTTTCTCCTTCTTGACTCTGCCACCACAAGAGTCCTCTTTTCAGTTCTGCTGTCTCTAGCATGGGCCTTTCCTTATAGATAGTCATTAGCTCCTCCCCTCCATGTTGCAGGAGTTCATGAGTTCTAAGGTTCACAAGTTGTGGTTCTGTTTCTTAACAGACTTGATACAAGGCTCAAAAGAAACTTGAACTGAAATAAGGTGTTAATTCAATAGCTGAAACAAGGTGTGAACTACTTATGTGCTTGCCATTACAAAATCTGACATTTCCTTTGAACTACTGCAAGTCTACTTTGCCTGTAGAGCACAGCCCTTTCAGAATTTTCCTAACACAATTCAAATAGAAGCAATTCGGTTTCCTGGCATGTATATATTTGGCATGGTATGTATATACAATATATTGCATATTTTTTCCTGGCGTGTATATACAATACCTTGTATAGCAATTCAGTTTCCTGGCTGGTATACTGCCCAGGTTTCATAGGAATGCAACAAGGTCAGCCCAATGACTCTGTAGACCTTAAGCTTGGTAGGCAGTCTAATACCTCTTTTCTCCCATACTTTCCTTCAGAGCTTCCCAAACACAGAGCAATATATGGCAATGTATGTACCCACCTCATAATTTATGTGGACATCCTTGGAAAGTATATTGCCAAGGTAAGTAAACTTATTTATAGCATTCAAAATTTTTCCATTTGCGGTAAGCAATGGTTCCACATATGGATGGTGAGGTGCTGGTGGGTAGAGAACTTCTTTTTTCTTGGCACTGTTAGGCCAAAATTAACACAAGTATCAGAGAATCAATTCATACTCTGTTCCATCTTAGCCTCAGAAGCTGCAAAGAAAACAAATAGAAACATAATAAATGTCTATGATGAAAGAAGATAATAGAAATTACCACACTGTAAGAAATGATAAATAAAAAATATATAAATAAAATATATATAAAATATATATTTTATATATATATAAATTATATTTATATATATATAAAATAAAAAATATATATATATATAAATAAATAAAAAATAAAGACTACAAGGAGTCATGGGAAGATTTATGTGGACTGATACAAAGTGAAACTGGCAGAATTAGAAAATTAATATACACAATA
This sequence comes from Gymnobelideus leadbeateri, assembly GCA_011680675.1. Classification (NCBI taxonomy): domain Eukaryota; kingdom Metazoa; phylum Chordata; class Mammalia; order Diprotodontia; family Petauridae; genus Gymnobelideus; species Gymnobelideus leadbeateri. The sequence goes on from WOXC01003966.1 coordinate 70,691, forward strand.
ATATATACAATGAAAAGTCAAAACTTGTTACATACTTAGCATGACAAACTCAGACCCAAAGATGAGATAAATGAATACTCCTCCCTCTGTTCTTTGTATAGATGGAGGATAATGGAGGTGGAACAAAGCATATAGTATTGGTTAATGTGTTTGTAGCTCTTGCTGAAATTCTTTACTTTTCTTTTTTTAATTATTTGTTACGGAGATGACTGGAAGGGGAAGAGCAGTGGCATTTTGGGAAATTAAGGTGATATAAAAATAAAAGATAAAAGTTTAAAACAAAATAAAAATAAAATACTTTATTAACTTAAAGCCTTCTATTTGTCAGTTATGTATGAGAACCTAGCACTTCACACATTAATCACAGGGACACTCTGAAAGAAAGCTGCTATTTTGTTGCATTCATTATTAGTCAGTTAGTTATCATTGAGCAAAATGAGGACAGAAATCTAACAAGATAGAAGAATTAACTTTTGTTCCTGTCATTTCATTTCTGGCTATCCCAGTGAGTCTTCAGCCTCCCAGGAAGCCTTCAAGGAAACTCTGATCAATTCAATAAATATTTGTTAAATGCCTAGCAAGTGCAAATCCCCAGAGAAACTAGGATGGAATAAAACAATGATTTCCTTGAAGGAGGTTACAGTCTTATAGGAAGAATCTGACTAGATGCAAATGAGTCTGATACAAAGAAGGATATTATACAAAGGAGAGATGCAGACAAAATGAATGTTTGAAGAAATTTGGAGGAAGTATTTGATTCATAACAATTCAACAAGCTTTAAATGTTCACTGTATTCTAGGCACTATACTAGGCATTATAGATACAAGGGTAAAAAATATCTAATCTCTGCCCTCAAAGGAATTTTCTTTCATTTTCCTGGAGAATAACTATAAATGTAACTATTAATATAACTATACTTGTGGAGATAAGTAAATACAATATATAGACTGAGTGCATTAACACCAGTGGAGTTAGAGAAGAATCCATAGAAAAGAAACACCTGACAAGCTCCTTCAAGGAAAAGAAACATTTTAACAGGTGGAAGGAGGAGCCAGTGGGGTCTAGCAACGGGGAGTGTCTGTATGAATGCCTAGAAACAGGAAAGAGTGGGATCAAGAATATTTCTAAATGCACAATATATAGCCCGAGTATAGCAGATGTCCCTGGAGTCTGGAAGTCCTGGGCCAATTTTTGCCTCTGACATGTATTGGCTGTGTGACTAGGGCAAGACTTTTTTTGTTTTTTAAGCAACTGGGGTTAAGTAACTTGCTCAAGGTTACACAGCTAGTCATTATTTATGTGTGGGTGCTCATTTTCTGAGGCCGGAGTCGATCTCGGGTCATCCTAACTCCGAGGTCAGCGCTCTTACTCACTGAGCCACCTAGCCGCCCCAAGGGCAAGACTTTTAACTTCTTAGTTCCCTAGGCAACTTTCTAAGGCTATTAGATTAGTGCTGATCTACTTTGGAAGAGGATATTTCCTCACTAACAAGTGTTACCTCGACCTGTGAATTTATATTTAGGTTAAAAAAATACATATGTACACACACACACACACACACACATACACACATATATACATATAATCCAAATTGCATTGATCTTATAATAAGAGCCGCAGGTAAGAAGTATATGTATGTATGTGTTTGTGTGTATATATATATTTAAAGCCCTGATCAATCCTGACATCTTAATCCTTTTTAAAATCTTTTCACTGAACCTTTAAAATCTGCTTTAAAAAAAAAAGTGTATTCAGAATGGGACATCTTTTCTTGTGGTAGTATTTTAATTTATTGCAAAAATCTAGACTGAATCTTCTTCTCTTCTTGGTAGAGGTAGGAGTATATGGGTATGAGAAATTGAATACATTGCCAGATAGCATTGTTATGTTTGCTGGTCTTGCTAAACTGCTTTGTCTCCTCAACTCATTGGATGGAGGAGGGAAGGCATGTATGTAGAAATGTCATGGGATCTTAGATCTCAAGCTGAAAGTGACCTCAGAGGCCAGCTAGTCTAACTTCTTCATTTTATAGATGAAGAAACTGACATTTGCATATGTTAAGTGACTTGTCTAAGACCTCAGAATGTACTCAGTCAATGCCTTGTATTTAATTATCTGTGTATATAAATATACATACTATAGATATATGTACATATATACATACATATATACATATACATACATACATATACATGTGGATAGTGAGAGAGAGAGGGAGGGAGGAAGAGAGAGAGAGAGAGAAAGAGAGAGGAAAAAGAGAGAGAGAGAGAGAGAGAGATATGTAGTTTTAAAGAGTTATAGTTCCATGGCAGGTAGGTGGCACAGTAGAGAGAATGTCAGGCCTTGAGTCAGAAAGCTTCATCTTTCTGTATTCAAAACTGGAGTCAGATATTTACTAGATACATGACCCTGGACAAGACACTTAACCCTGTTTGTCTCAGTTTCCCTATACCTAAAAAATGAAGTGGAGAAGGAAATAGCAAATCATCCTAGTATCAATGCCAAGAAAACCCAAAATGGGGTCACAAAGAGTTGGGTACAACTGAAAAATGACTGAACAAAAGTTAGTTAGCTATAGCTATTGCCCAGTAAAGTATACATCAGAAAGAGAATTTGAACATGGTTCTGACTCCAGATCTAACATTCTTTCCATTGTAAAAATTGAAAAGAATAAACAAAAGTAAAACTTAAAAATATGTAAGCTATGTCTTTACAGGTGGTCTATGAGACGAAGGCAAGGGTAATCCATAGATAACTAAAACTTAATTTTCAAGGGGTAAAACAAAAGACTAGAATACATTGTCCTGGCAGATTCTCCCTTACCTATGATGTTCCTCCTTTGCTCCTTGGGGTCCCTAGTTCCCTTCAGGGCTCTACTGAGATATCATCTCCCACAGCCAGCTATTTGTTAGGTCTTTTCTGAAGCCTTGAATTGTTAGTGCCTTTCCCTGCTCCCAAATAACTTTGTGTTTGCATTACTTGTCCCTTGTATTTACTTATCTGGGATCTTGTTATATCTTATTTCTTATGTGATATATTATACCTGTTATTATATCCCTCCCACCATGAAATGCAATATTATATTCCTCAAGGGCAGAAACATTTGCTTTTATCTTTGAATCTCAGTATTTAACAAAGTCCCTGGCACATAAAAGTTATCAATAAATGCTTGCTGAATTGAATTGAATTTTGAAGATGAATTTTCTGCAGACTAAGAAAGAGAAAGGATATAAATAATCAGAGGAACAGTTTTGGGAAACTATGCTTGAGAAAAGGTGATGCCTTGCAGGACTACCACCTCAACCGGCCAGAAATCGCACAGAAAGCAGCAAGTTCTCCCATAGTTAGGGAGCTAAAAGGAGAGGTTTAATATATTCACTCCAGAAGCATGAGCTTATCTATTTTAGATCCACATAAGTTAAAAAAATTTAAAAGACAATAACCTAAAGTTGTTGTGACCTGAACCCAATAAAAGAAACCCTGTCAGGAGTTAGATATTAAAATTGATTTTCCACCAAAAGACATTAAAGTATTGCTTTCTACCCATGCTTTTCAACAAACTCATCTTCATCAATTAATATTATCGAGCAGCCTCCCAGACATTCTGCTAGCTTAATCACTTTATATAACAGTAGAAGAACCTACCCTGAATTCATGCCCATCTATAGTTTCTTGTTGTGACCTCCTTTAGAATCTGTCTGAGAAGTCATCATGGAAGTGTTTTTTTCTGTATTAGGATACAATAGCCCAAAAACAAATGAATAAAAAGATCCCTATCTACTTAATATAAACTGTTATCAATAGAATAGAGTGGTTATCAATAAGGGGAGAAATACAGACACACACACACACACACACACACACTCTCTCTCTCTCTCTCTCTCTCTCTCTCTCTCTCTCTCTCTCTCTCAGAAAGAATACCATACCAAGTGGCTGTAGAACTCATTTGAAAGCACAAAGGCTGAGCACTGCCCGTGTGGTTTTTACACTGTATTTCCTACATATTGGACATCCTTAGAAAGTCAACAAATAATACCAATGATTCTCACAGATCATCACAAAAAAGCTTCTGTAGAGTCTGTCTAGGTGAGGTAGGAACAAGAGAGGATATTGAACTTGCTCTGCTCATACTAGCAGGCATACTTCACAAAAGCCCACAGCACACAGATGAAAATGAAATAAAAATGATTTAGGAATCTATGAGCTGGGTAAAGCCTAATAATACTCCTCTGTCAAGTAATGGCAAGGCCAATGCAAACAATATTATTCTCACTATGTTGGACCCTCCTGCTTCCAGGTCAATTCATTTGTCTGAGGGAAGGTACTCATGTGAACACTACTCCTTCCCCAATCTAAATGCTTTTTCTCACTGGGGAAAGATCACACCAAAAAGCTCAGTTCTTAGTTTCTTGAGAGAAAGCCAAACACTGTATGCCTAGCAGGGATTGTGACTTTTTTTCCCCCTTCCTGGGGTATAGCAGCAATGGTAGAGTTCTTTCTGTCCTCTGTCCTTTTTTAACTCTGAGTTATTCTGAAAGGCAAATTCATGTGAATTAAATACCTCTTCCCAGTTATCCACAGAAGAAACCAAAGTACACATGGGAAATTCAATTTTTTTCAAACTTTTTAGACACAGAAAAAGTGGGGTAGTAGTGTTAAATGCCCTGCTCAGGAGAGATGATTTCATTCTAAACTAATCTAATGTCCCAATAACAGATCAATTCAAAGATTAAAAGGAGTGTGATCTAGTTCTGGCTATGAGGCTAACTTAAGGAGGGAGAAGCAAAAAATTAAATTAAAAAAACCATCATGAAAGGAAGACGCTTTAGAGAAGAGACAGCCTGATCTGGTCTGGTATTTGAATTACTGTGATTCCATAATAGGAAATTCTGAGGCTTCTGTCTACTGTGCTGAAAAATACAATATTGGCTGGGAGTCAAAGAACTGAAGAAAATGGCAACTTGCTCCATTTACTTGGGCACAGTATATGCTTGGACTGACAGCTAGGAGCTACAGATTTCTTCCAAGGAAGAATGAGGAGATCCACCTGCTGGAAAATCTAGAGAGTTATAGTTGATAGCTCACTAGAACTGTGAAAAAAGAATGATGAAGATAGAACATAGAAGAACTATGGACCAACTCTGAAAAACCATGAGAGAACACTTGCTGAAAGCCCTACCTAGTGTACACCTACTGAGGCTCTCTAGGCTTTTGAGGCAAGGCTGACCATTAATAGAAGGGTGATATTTTCTAAGAGTTCTGATAAGATGTCTATTTGTTTTCTTCAACCTATATATTTTTTGTTTGTTTTCTTTTCTTATAACTGTGTAAACTGTGTGCTTACAAAGGGTATTAGCAACAATATACTGAGTGGTGTGAAATTTAAAAGTTCCCAGATTTTCTGGGTGGGACAACAAACCAGAGATGGGAGAAATCCTCAAAGCCTACCCTGGCCCTTGGTGCCCTATATGAACCTCCAGCATAAGGGTTGTAGATTAAAAAGGAAGGAGAGAAGAGTTCAGAAGTAGAAAGGAGGACTTCTTAGTCCCATATGGAGGACTAGACATTTTTTCCAATTCTCACAGTCTCTCAAATCTCTCCAAAATAAATATTATGAACAAGGGAAACGACAAATTTCAGCTTTCTCCATAGTCTAGAACATCAAGAACCTTAATGAGGTAACAGTTCAATGAACCAACAGTAGATAAAGCTAATTCCTAAGCCTTAAAGTGCTGACTCAGTATTTCATCACCCATGGCTTAGTATGGGGTAGAGTTGCACAAGCTGACTGACAAGCTTGCAAAAGAACTCAGCTCTACTTGCCTCTCTCCTTTCCCCGTGCCATGGAAAACCGAAAGTAGAAACTCGTTCAGGTTGAAACAGAAGAACGATGTTACTCAGGGTTGCAATGGAGCTCAACCACAGGACTGAAGGGCACAAAGAAGTGGGAAAGGATGCATGTGTATGTCTGTGTGGCATTCTATTAAGGCAACGGAAAGTAACTCAGCATCCAGGTAGGGTCCCTTCTGTCCCCTTAGAAGTCACTTGAGACAGAGAATGAGATTGGTGAAATGTGAATTCTCCAGCATGAGAGAATCTTGAGACTTCTTTGAGACCATACCCAGCTATTTCTCAAAGAAAACTGCCATCAAAATGGCACAAAATTACCAATAGGGGAATTTGAGGGGGGAAAGACTGTAATTAATAAAGATCTCAGAGGTAGGCTTGTTCATAGACCTTCCCTATATCTATATACTATATCCTATATATATACACACATATATATATATACACATAGACACACACACACACATATATACACACACACATATGCATATATATGTATAATTGTGCATGTGTGTATACACATATATGTGGGTATGTATGTGTGTGTGGATGTGGATGTATAAATATGTGTGTATGTAAAATATACATAGAATTCTTCTCCATGTTACATTGGTAAGAATAAGAAAAGAGAAGTCCTGGGTTGTAATTCAGGCTCTAACAAGCACAGGCCCTTGTATAGAGAAGATTCTGAATAGATGTTTGTTGAACTGAATTGAATCTAACTGTGATTTGGGGCTAGTCATGTCATGTGCTCATTAGATTAAAAGATGGAAAAGACTTTGTGGGTCATCTAATTTAACACTCTCATTCTAAAGAGAAGGAAATTTGCCCAGTGAAACACAGTAGTTAAATAATTCAAACCCAAGTCCTTTAACTATCATTCTATCATGCTTTCTACATTTATCTCCTCTCTCTGAACCTTGGGTTCCTTAGCTGTACAATGAATATAGTCTACTACGTGCCTCACAGGATCATTTTGACTTAAGTGCTTTGTAAACCAAAAGGCACTATCTGAAAATAATCCAAGTAAACTGTTTCTTAATTAAATGAATTTAGAGACATACCTAACAGGAATTAGTCAGTCTACAGGTACTTAATTTGGACTGTAGGTCCAGTCCCGTACTAAAACACTATTAAGAATCCAGTAAGAGGGAGTACTACTTCACTCTAGTTGAGGAGACAAAATTTTTTCTCTATGAAACTTCTATCTAGTAATCCTAGTTCTGCCTAAAGAGACCAAGAAGAATGTATCCTTCCTCTCTCTCTCTCCTCTCTCTCTCTCTCTCTCTCAGACACACAAAATACATATATATATATATATATATATATATATATATATATGTATAACTTAAATCCCTTTAAGTGTAGAATATATAAAAACAATTATCTTTTCCTCTTTTTTTTTATTTCTCCATGCTAGTTCCTTCTTTCATCCAATCATTTATCATATTGTATTATCTACATTTTTCTCATTGTCATTTTAATTCACTTCAACAAAAATGTAATTGCATATTATGTGTAAGGCACTATGCTGGGCACTAAGATACAAAGATGAGATTGAAAGTAGTCCCTTCTTTTGATGAGATTACATTTCACAATAACCATTACTAAGAATTCCAATATCTGTGGAAAATAAATTGGAAAGGAAGTCTTAGATACATACATGTGTGTATGTAAGGTAGATCAGAGATCTATGAGGCCATGGGACCTGATACTGAAGAACAGATAGTCAGACTAGCTGCCCTACCTTAAATACTGATTATACAAAAAATTATCACAAATAGCATATAACAAGAAAATTCATCCAAGCAAAACAGCAAAAAGAAGTTGGAGAAGTGGCCAAATTATAATGTACCCCCAAAATAAACAAATATGAATAACCTTGGCCGAGAATGAGATGAGATCTTAGTTCAAACCAAGAGGGAGACCCCATTCTCCCTCAAGAGAATTCCAAAGTCCTTTGGAAAGAAATTTGGAAATCAAGGATATTCATTTTGAGGAGTTGGCATCTCCAAAATGTATGCAGTTTTCAAAGCCTTTCCCTGTCTCTTCCCTGGAATCCATCAAAAGTAGTTTGAACCACATTTCTCTCTCCTGCAGCTCTAGTACCAACTTACCCCACACAGGACATTGTTTCAGCATTATCTTCACCAATTAGGAGTCATGCCAGCATCATACAACATGCCTCTGACTTAGCTGGAATCTTAAGTTACATGATCATTTACAAAAGACTGCCATAAAAATAATTGCAGCCTATACACCAACAGCTATTGCAAAGGATGAAAAGATAGATAGTATCTACAATGAATTTGGGAAGACTATTCAAATTAAATTAAGATAATACCATCTACTAGGGCTTCTGGTGGAGCAGTGGATAGAATGCCAAAACTGGAGTCAGGAAAACTCATCTTCATGAGTTCAAAGCTGGATACACACACACACACACACACACACACACACACACACACACACACACGTATATATAGATATATATATATATATGTATATATACATATATATTCTAGCTGTGTGACCTTATGCAAGGCACGACCCTATTTGCTTGTTTCCTCATCTGTAAAATGAGCTGGAGAAGGAAATGGCAAACCAATTCAGCATCTTTGCCAAGAAAACACAAAATAAGCTCATGAAGAATCAGATATGACTGAAAATGACTAAACAACAATAATACACACACACACTCACACACACACAATTTTAATTGAAAGGGGAACATTGAAGAAGACAGGGGGAAATGTAAAACATATTCTACAGGTAGGAAAACTGAAAGGCCAAATATTTTCAGACTAAATAAGTCTCAAGCGTACATATTATGAATATTTTCTTTGAGTAAAGAATCATGATAAGCTAGAAATTGTGAACACCAAATAACATTACAGGGGAAAAAAAGAAATTACAATTCAATGGACAGGAAAGAATTGTGTACTGATTTGGAAGTCTTTTCTCAATCAGTTGCATGCATAAAGTCAGACCATGAACTCATTAAGACAAAGGTCAAAATAAGTCTAAGCTTAAAATGAGAATAAACCTGACATGACAGGTATACAATTAGAACAATTCCATTCTGACCTATTTAAATGAGATATTCATCTGAAAAAAAATATGGGTAAAGACAGAGATATTCTGGTTATCACCTTTTCCAAAAGCTGTATAATTGATACAACTCAGTTACTCCAGATGGGGACAAAAAAGCCCAGAAATTACCTCAGAACAAAAAAAATAGCTAACATTTATTTCTTGCTTTAAGATTTGTAAAGAGAAGATGGAGGAGTAGAAACAGCTCATCCAAGCCACTCTGCCCCCAGATTCCCCCCAAACTATGTTAAAGGGGACTCTGAACAACTTCTGGAGCCCCAGCACCCACAGAACGCCACAGAGAAGCTAACCTCCCGCTGAGGACAGCCCAGCAGCCCTGCAGGAAGGACCAGCACAGCACTCTGGGAGCTGGCAGCGCGCAGCATGCAGAGCATAGGGAGCTGAGCCAAGCCCAGGTCCGCTTGAGCCGAGGCTTTAGCCCCAGGGCGGCAGGGCCAGCTGCCACCTGGAGAGACCCCAGAACACCAGCAACTGTGGCGACTACAGAATTATCAACATAGACATGCCTAGGACAAAGTAAGAGGTTAGTGTCCTATGGACATTGGGACCAGTATTTGGGGAATGCATTGGCTCCCTCCCCTGGGGGCTAGAGGCCTCTGAGGAGACACGCCATTTTGTAGTTCTCAGAGGCAGCTCCAGCTCCTGGCCTGCAAATTGTAGGGAGATCCAGAGATCAGTCTTGGGGGGTAATCACTCTTGCTTTAACCTCCCTGGATCTAGATTGTGATCTAGGGTGGAAGTTGTGGGTGGGTTTACAGCTTGCCAGAAACGGAAGTTGCCCCCCACACATCCAGGTTGAAAATTCCTCTATCTGGCCTTAAAGCCATAGTGTGGCAACAAGCCCAAAAGTCAAGTAATTAAGTTGCAACATGCCAAGGCAAAGGAAACAGAAAAATGCAACCCTAGACTCCTATTTTGGGGGCATAGAGCGGGAAAAGGACTGTGAGGTCAGAAGTCTTGCTCCAAAAGCCCCAGGGGAACACATGAGCGGGTTACAGGCCATAGAGAACCTTAAGAAGGACTTTAAAAATCAAATAAGAGAAGTGGAGGAAAGATTGGGAAGAGAAATGAGAAGGATGCAGGAAAAGTATGAAATGAGGGTCAACAGCCTGACTGAGGAAAACAACACCTTAAAAAATAGACTAAATAAAATGGCAAAGGAAGCCCAAAAGGGCAATGAGGAGAAGAATGCCTTAAAAAGTTGAATTTGCCAGATGGAAAAAGAATCTCAAAAGCTCACTGAGGAGATTCATTCCTTCAGAGTGAGACTGGAGCAAATGGAAGCTAATGACTTTATGAGAAATCAAGATGCTGTTAAGCAGATCCAAACAAACGAAAGATTAGAAGGCAATGTAAAATATCTCATGGGAAAAACCACTGACCTGGAAAATAGATCCAGGAGAGACAATTTAAAAATTATTGGACTACCTGAAAGCCATGATCAAAGAAAAACCTAGAAATCACCCTTCAAGAAATTCTCTAGGAAAACTACCCTGATGTTTTAGATCCAGAGGGCAAAATAGAGGTTGAAAGAATCCACCGATCACCTCCTGAAAAAGATCCCAAAAAGAAAACTCCCAGGAATATTATAGCCAGGTTCCAGAATCCCCAGATCAAGGAGAAAATACTACAAGCAGCCAGGAAGAAACAATTTCAATATTGTGGAAACACAATCAGAATAGCCCAGGACCTGGCAGCTTCTACACTGAGGGATCAAGGGCATGGAATATGATATTCCAGAGGGCAAAAGAACTGGGAATGAACCCAAGGGTCACCTACCCAGCAAAACTGAGTATTTTGTTTCAGGGGAAAATATGGTCATTCAGTGGAATAGAGGACTTTCAAGCATTCTTGAGGAAAAAACCAGAATTGAATAGAAAATTTGACATCCAGACACAAGAAGGAAGAGATGCCTGAGAAGGTAATCAGGGAAAAGAAATCAAAAGGAACTTATCAAAGTTGAACTATTTACATTCCTATATGGAAAAGCAATAACTGTGACTGATGATATCTTTCTCACTATGAAAATAATGGAAGAAGGGTGTGTGGTCATATGAATACATATGTGAATGTGTGTGTATATGGTTACAGTTATATATGGCTAGAGGGCATAGGTTGAATTTGTTGGGAAGGGACAATACTCAAGGGATGAAATTATGAGGTGAGAGAGGAAAGTGGCAAGAGGAGATGGGGAGAGACAGGGTAGGGTAAACTATCTCATGTAGAAGAAGCCAGGGGAAGTGGTTGCAAGGGAGGGGGAAGAATAGGAAGGCAAAAAAGGCAAAACCACATTCTCATTGAATTTGGTTCAGGGAGAGAATGACATACATACTAAATGGGATATCTCAACCAGCAGCAGAATAGGGGGAAGGGGGATGAGAGGAGGGATGATGGATGGGAGGGCATCCTTGGGGGGAGGGGAGGCTGGAAGTACCCACTATAGAAGAGGGACAGGATCAAGTAGGGAATGGACCAGGTGGGGGGTGGAATGAATGGGAGGGAACTATAAGCAGCCTTGTACAATATATCTACTATGATAATGTTTTGCATAGCTAGACATGTACAACATATACTGAATTACTTATCTCCCCAGAGGGAATGGGTGACAAGGGAGGAAGGAAATGGATATGAAATTCGAAGTCTTAACCATTAAATGTTTCAAATATATATAAATACTATTATTAATACTCTTTTGCTTGTAATTGGGAGATAAGATGTGCAGGCATTGGGAAACAAAAATTCACCTTCCTCTAATGGAAAAGTCGAAGGGGGTATGGGAGAAGGTATGGGAGAGAGCAGATTGGAGGAAGCGATATCTTGTGGGACTGCTATTCTGGGAGGTTGGGTAGGGGAATTACAGGGGGAAAATGATTGTAACTCAAAATCTGGCGGAAATGAATGATGTAAAACAGAAGTTAATAAAGCATTTGTTTAAAAATAAGATTTGTAAAGAGCTTTATATATGCTATCTTATCAATTCCTCAAAGCAATCCTGTGAGGTACATGCTATTTCTGTCTCTGTTTTACAGAGGAAACTATCAGTTTCGTCAAGCAACTTACCTAGGATTACATAGCTCTTAATTATATGAGGGAAAATTTGAACCCAAGGTATTATTAACTCCAACAATGTTCTTTTCACTATACCTAGCTATTTTATTAATAGATTTGACTTTTTGCCAAAAGGAAGATATAGATGTGAATAGCAATCATTTTATAATGCAAAATTGGTTGTAAAATATTACAGAGGAGGCAGGTGGGAACTCATAAGTATTATTACCTTATCTAACAGTAAGATGTAATGGGAAAATAGATTTACATGAAACTTGGTGAAAAGGCAGCAAACATATTTTAAAAGATAAGATCTGTAAATATTATATAACTTATCAATATAAATGACAACTGAGACACCACATATGGGCTCATATCATAGTCCCTGCTTTGCTACATGAGAAGGTGGAAAAGGCACTGAAGCAGAGATAGAATAAACATTTGGTCTAGACTAAGACAAAGATAACATCCTTGAGGAGGCTAGGTGGCACAGTGAATAGAGCATTGGCCCTGGAGGACCTGAGTTCAAATGTGACCTCAGACACTTAACACTTACTAGCCATGTGACCTTGGGCAAGTCACTTAACCCCAATTGCCCTGCCCTCCCCACTCCAAAAAGCAAAAAGAGAGAGAGAGAGAGAGAACATCCTTGAAAGAAACAATATAATTTTCAGGAAACTGAGGCAGATATTTTCAAGTTATCTCTGAAAGGAGGAGATATCAAAGACAAGGAAAAAGTTTTGGTTGATATTATTACGAAAAATAAAAATTACTTATAAGATATGAATAATTACTAATCCATAAACTTACTTTTTCATGTCTACATAATTTTTCTAAGTATAATCTTCACTGAGGTTACTTCAAGTGCATGTTATGAGGAGGGTACAGGCAAGTTTTTATAAATTTTATATTAAAGTAGACAACATATTCAGTTATACAATTGAATGACGTGTGTAGAGTACAAGATTCCACCATGTAGGGCACGTGTCAGTGGGCAACAATAATAATTATCAATGAGAACTGTGTAAAAGTAATGCAAAGGAATCTGTGGGAGAGATATATGACCAAAAAAGAGGGGCCAATAATTAATAATTAAAAGGAGATTTTTTTTTACTTGATTCAGTTGGTACCTAAAAAAAAAAGATGTACAACACTCATCACATTATAATTCCTTTCAAGATTTTTCTTCTCAGTAAAGAAATATGCAATAAAACATAGATCGTAAAATAAACATCAATCTATGCATCTATATATCTATATCTGTCTCTATCCATCTATATCTATATTTATATGTGTGTATATATATATATATATATATATATACATACATGCATATATGGATGGATATAGATCGATAGATCTCCAAAAACATAACATTTTAGATCTAGAGTAAATTCCCTAGAACATTGGGTGAAAACTTAGAGATGACTGATGGGACATCACAGGCAGTCACAGATAATTGGACGTCACAGAGAGATTTGATCTGCATTATTATAGAAGTCAGAAAAGACATTGATTCAAATCTTTATTCTCTTACATACTATTCACAAGATCTTAGTTAACTCTATTTTTGGATGTCTGCTTCCTCACCTGTAAAATGGGAGTAATTGTTAGATTATTCATCTCACAGTGTTGTTGTGGGACTCAAATGAAATAAAGTACAGTACATCGTCTCACAATTTAGTAGCACTGTATATTTCAAAGAGGGAATGAGATCACCAATTTGGAAAGATCACAGGTCCTAAGTATAAAACAAGTAAAAAGAATTGTGTGGGGTGGGGATGGGGATGGGGGGATAGAGAAGGAAATTCTTGATCAGATGAATCATTAAGCATTTCTCCCAAACCCCACCACCACATCTAGTTCTGGTTTTGTTCTTTGGAGCCTAGTAGATTGAACAAAATCTCTCTCCCATGTGACAGTTCTACTAAATACTTGAAAACATCTATTATATACCCTCTCAATATTCCTTCTTTCATATTAAATATCCCCAGTTCATTCTAGTCTCTTCCTACTGAATTCATGCAAGCATAATAATTGACCACTATTTAGCACATGGAGTAGATACTAACTTACCAAGGTACATAAATGAACAATTAAAGTTAAATTAAATAACGAGTTATGATTAGAAATAATAATAAAAGATTGTTATAAAAATCAGAGAAAACAGATTCAAGTCTTTATTCTTTTATATACTAACCATAAAATTTAGCTAAGCATCTCTTTGGATATCTGCTTCACCTGTAAAATGGGAATAATTGTTACATTATTTATCTCACAGTGTTGTTGTGAGACCCAAACGAAGTAAAATATCATGCCTCACAATTTATTTACAATTTTTTTTTGATTTTTGGAGGGCAGTTGGGGTTAAGTGACTTGTCCAAGGTCACAGCGCTAGTTTTTGTGTTAAGTGTCTGAGGCCAGATTTGAATTCAAGTCCTCCTGACTCCAGGGCTGGTGCTCTATTCATTATGCCACCTAACCTCCCCAACACTTCACAATTTAGAGGCACTTCATAGTTTGCAACAGGTTTTCCTGCAACACCTTTATGAAACAGGAAAAACTGATTAAAATTATCACCATTCTGCAGGTGAGGAAATCAAGGCCGTGAAATGTCAACTGACTTTTCCATGGTCATAAAGCCAAATGGTGGCAGAGCCTAAACTCAAACCCAAGTCTCTTGAGTTCAGGTCCACTGTTTGGTCTTCTGGGGCACTGAAACCATGCCTGCCACTAACCATGTTCATAAGCTATGTTGTAAATTTGCTGTTATTAGAAGGAATTGATGAATATGGTTCCCCCTTCTGTAGCTCATTATAAATTACTTATTTATCTCATGAATGGTAGTGCTTTCCATTCCCTCTCCAGACTCACAGAAGACATAAGCAAAATACATTCATTCTGCCTTCGATGCCTAGAGACCAATCCAGGGAATGAACGTGGTATAAAAATGTAAAACAATTCATAAAATGTGTTGGAAAAGATTTCAATTAATGTTCACAATTTGCCTTCTGGACACATATTGTCTTTTTTTTCCCTTGCTGTGAAAGACAACTTTAGTATAGAAGAAAGAACACTGAATTCCTAGTCTCAGCTCTGTCATTAACTTGATTATTGCCTTGGGAAATTTAATATCTCTGGATTTTATTTTTCTTATCTATAAAATGATGGAAGTTAGTCTAGATAGCATCAAACATCCCTTCTAATAATCTATATGATTATATAAAAAGGTATGTTGTGTAGGCTCTGGGCTTTCTCCTGCAACCCGTTTAGGAATAGCAAGTTGGGTACCCAGACTTTTACTACTTTCTCCCCTCTGAGCCCTGAGTGGTTGGGTGTATGTGTGTGTGTGGGGGGGGGGGGTGTCTAGTACTGCCAATTAATAAATCTCCATTTAGCATTCCCAATCAACCAGTTAATGTCTTCTCAATATCAATTAAAAATTTACAAAGGTATATTTACTGAGAAGGTATAACAAGGACTGAAGTACAATACCGCCCTAATCTAAGAGGTAAAATATCACTTCTGCATACTTCCTCATCTCTAGAAAGAGTAGAATCAAACTAAAAGTGTCTTTTTTCTATGACATGTTCCCCTCCCCCAATCTAAGGGATGGGGTTACTTTCTGGCCTTGCGAATTCTTTTCTGCCTTCAAGGAGTCTCTACCCAAGTTCATTTCTGGGCATCATATAGTAAAAGGATCATTTATTCCCTAGTTTTGTAGGGCTGACTTTTTGCTGAACTGAATCAAGCACATATATTTACATATTTATTCATATATGCATATACATATATGTATACATGTGTACCAATAGATGGATAGATATACAAAAATATGTACACACTATTGGTATCTACTTTGACAATAGGCATTGTGGTAAATACATTCAGTTTTTCCAAAAAGAATGAATAAATTATATTTATATAGTGCTTTAAATTTTACAAAAGAGTTTCCTCATGAGAATTGTGTGTGACAAACAGTATAATTATTCTTCTCATATTACTGATGAGGAAATTGAGGGTCAGGGTCGTCAAGTGATTTTTTTTTTTCTGAAGCTCACATAGCTACAAATTATCAGAACCAGGATTTGAACTTGTGTGTCCTGAGACCAAGTATGCAATACACTTTCTACTACATTATGCAGCTACTTTCTTCTGTACTGCAAGTAAGTAAAACACAGATACACATATGTCTATTCAGGTATCTTTTCCTCTTATGCTCTATGGAGTCTTCACAGAAAAGTTTGAATGAAAGACTGACATTTGCACTCCCCACTCCCACTCCATCTCTATCCCAACACTCACTTTGGTCCCTGAACATGTGAGAACAACCTAATCTTATATCAGCTATTTTAAATTCAGGAAATAAACTGATTTTAATATCAGTCTTAAATAACTGCAATTAAGAAAGTAAATCTACTGGGTGAGGGGGAGAGGGAAACATACACACAGAGTAAAAATTCATTAAGGAAGAAAACAAACATTTGAATACCTATGATATGCCAGACATTGTGCTAAATGCTTTAGAAATATATCCTTTGATCCTTACAACTACTCTGGGAAGTAAATACTATTAATATTTCCATTTTACATATTAGGAAACTGAGTCAGACACAGATCACGTTATTTGCCCAGGGTCACACAACTAGTAAATGTCTAAGTGCCAATTTAAGCTCTGGTCTTTCTGACTCCAGAACCAAGGTTCTATCCATTTGTGCCACCAAGCTACCTTTAATTAGACATAATCCAGAACCCTCAATTAACAAGATTTTCTTTTTGTACATTCCTTTTCTGAAAAAGCAAATGACAAGAAATACAGCATAGGATACATGTGGTAATGGATTTTGAAGTCAAGGACAACATTTGTAATTCTACCTCTGTGCATTACTACATGTGTGACCTTTGACAGCACTACATACTTATGAGTCCCAATTTTTTCCTCTTGTATAATTAGGGGATTGGACAAGATGATCTCCAAAGTCTATTCTAGTTCTAGGTCCTATCATCTTTACCCACAATATTCCTGTGAATTGAAATCAGAAATTTTATTAAAACTTAATCAACTTCTAATAAATAAATAGTATTATACAGAATATCCTCTCTTCTATAGCTACAGGTTTAAATAATGAGGTTATCCTTTATTGTCTGACACATCTAATGACCACATCGACTAATGCCTTCACTCAGTTAAATAAATTTAATGAATGGTCCCATCAGTCCAGAGTCTAATCAATTATTTAAGTATTGTACAAACCTATTCTCTACCATCAGCCATGGTTGTATGGTGAACTTAGAGCTTAGAGACTTGAAGTCCCCAGTGTGTGTGCAACTGTGGGGGATTTTACTTCCGCAGAGTCTTAATTACTTAACCCATAAAATGAAGATTCTTGGATCATGGTGTAGCAACAAGCACCCTAGCATCCCCAGGGTGGCTGCCAACACAAGTTCTTAGATCTGCTTTTCTAAAGGAAAGTAACTCAAAATGGGTTAACAAGCTTACTTTAATCAAACATATATAATTTACCTAGTTCAGGGGGAAAAGGTCCAAACCCTGAACTTCAGAGTATACAGACAGAAATTACAAGATGGAGGAACAGATCAAGCAGACAGGCTTCCAAACTGTCCAACCATTACATCCATACAAAATCAGTTACCAGATGGGGAAGCATCAACATCTGGGTTTTCAAAGCCAGAGGCTCTCAACAGCTGCCCAGAGTCTCATTTGGTCAAATCATACAACACTTCTCAAAGTAAACTCCAAAACAAAGCTTCACATCAGGGATTAAATAGCCTTCTCCTGAGTCAGAGAATGCTCTTGGCCCACCATCCAATCATATAGCATCAAGGTGTGGGCATTCCTGAAAACCAAGCCTCCTGCCACAGGCTCCATGTGACTACATTCAGCCTATTAGGGGGCAGAGTATATTTTCAAATCAAGGAAGGTTCTCAGAATCTCTTAAGCCTATCAAAGGGCCTAGGGGCATGGAAGATCTTTAAATTTGCATTTCCATTACACATGGATGTAGAGCTGGAGAGAACTTTAAAAGTCATCTAGGCCACAGGAATAAAGCATAGGTCCAAGGTCAAACACTACTCAGTGCAACCTGGACCAAATTAAAATGTAACTGGGAAATACTAGATAAAATAAATAAAAATACAGCAAGAGAGATAACATTACATTTTAAAACTAAATCAATATGCAGCCCACAAAGAACTTTATATATGAATTCATTGCCCGTGATTATGCTGGAGTTTGATACCATTGATCTAGCTCATCCCCCTCATTTTACAATTAAGAAAATTGAGATACCATGGTTAAGCAAGGTATGATTATATGATAACAACCTCATAGGGTTGTGAGGAGGAAAGTGCTTTATAAAATGTAAATTGTGCTATAAATGTAAACAATTAGAATTTATTTTAATCCTAAAGAGAGGGACTGGACCTATAATTTCATTGGTATGGGAACTTCCAGATGAAGAAACTCTACCAAAGAAGATTAGCACCTGAGAGTTATCTAAATCTCTAAGGTGTTAAATGTTTTTTATTTTTTCCCAATATTACAGTATTTATCAAAGGGAAAACAGGAACCAAGAATGGAGGAAATCTCTATTCACTATGACACAGGACCTTCTAGTGGTAACAATAAGAATAAAAAATGTGGGTATTGTTTATTTCTTCCATTTCATCTGGCAGATGGTGAAATACAGAGAGAATTGGATTTAGGATCAGGAAACATCACTTTGAGTCCAGAGAGAGAGACAGAGACAGAGACAGAGACAGAGACAGAGACAGAGAATGAAGGTTGGAAGAAAAGAAGAGGGAGAGGAAATAAAAGGAAAGGAAGCAGGGAGAGGGAGGAAGTATATTAAATAGGGTGCACATGTAGATATTTTCTTTCCCTTAAAAATAATAAAAGAAAAATCAGACGAAACAGGCCGAGTGAACATGTTTGCCATGACAGGAAATGGCAACAAGACTCACACCATGTTTTCAGTTGCAGCAAGTATAAGTGTGTGTGTATGTGTGTGTATATATCTTTTGCTTGTTTAAATCAGACAGATTTGTTGTAAAGAGAAAAGGAAAATGTATAAATCTAATAATTTTCTAATAACACTTTTCAGAAAGCAAGATGCTTATTATATGATTGTTTTGCATTCTAAGTATCTACCCTAATACTCCCTCTGACCTCCAACCACTATCCCTAAATAAGCTGTCTTGTAATTACTTTCCATTAGGCATTCTTTTTAGTATTCCTAAGACACTGGAAAACTCCTTAAAAATGTGACAAATGCCCTTTTCCTTCCATTTGAAAAAATTTTCAATAAGGACCTAGGGCAAGAAGGAGGGGCTCACATGAACAAGAAGGCCAGGTTTGTAGCAGCAATTCTCTCAGGTAAATAGCAAGGTGACACAGTGGAGAGAGATAATCATAGAAACATAGAACTTCAGAATTATAAGGGATCTCCAAGGCCATTCCCTTAACTGAATAAGAATCTATTCTACAGCATAGGAGGTAGTATTATATAATGGTTTGACCCCAAGTTATACTCTTGGGCTCAAGAAGAGCACACTTCAGATACTTACTACTTGTATGATCCTAGGCAGAATCATACTCTAGGACTGAGTTCCTCATCTCTAAATTGAGGAACTTGAACTAGACAATATCTAAAGTCCCTATAACATCTAAATCTATGATTCTCTTTAAGACAAGTGGTCACATAACCTTCTCTCAAAGATCTCTAGTCTTTGTAAAGGGAAGACACAACCAAGCATTCTGTATTTGAACAGTTCTAACTGCCCAAAAGGTGCCCAGGGAATATGTGTAATATTCTTATTGGAATTATTTCTGCATTCCCATCAGTCAAAAAACAGTAGAGGGAACTAATTCTTCCCAGTCATATGTGGAAAAAGTAAAAGAAACATGCTATCCTTTTCCTAGAGCAGCCCCTAAGCTAGAGACCTCTGTGAATGAAAAAGACACGATATGGAATACACTTCTCACTTCCTCTAACCCTACAAAAAGTAGATGATACAGATTTATCCCAGAGAAAGAAAGGGTAAAAGTCAAGGGAGAATCTGGGCAGGGTTGAGCACAAGCACCTATACTGAATGACTAAAATGAATCTAGACCCAGTTTTGGTACCCTCAGAAGTTATTCAACGTAGATAGCAATGTGGGCGAAATGCTATTTCCCCCAGCAAGGGAGAACCCTAAGGCAGCTTTGCAGCTATCACACTATTTACACTGTAGTCCAGCTACCATACTATTACCACCAGAAAAGGGGAATGAGCTCCAAAAGTTAGTAATGGAGAAGACAAAAGAAAGCAAAGCATCAAATATTTCTTTTTTTTAAATTTTTTTTAAATGAACAAGTAATTGAAGATCAGACACAGAAGAAGGAGAAGGACAAGGACAAGAACCACATCACTTGCATGTTTCCAGGACCAGTCAATCCCCTGTGACACTTTCACATTATTACCCATTAAAAATCAGCTCCCTGAAGGGAGGTATTGTTTCACTTTTTGAATCTGTATACCTAGCACTCAGCATGGTCTTCATGGTATAGCAGACATTTAATAAACGCTTGTTGATTGATTGATATACTTTAAAAATAATAATAATCTGACAATAGAAAGTTATTATGGGAATAAGGAAGTTCAAGACACAAACTCAAAAGACCATAATGTCAAAACACCTATAGGCAAAACCCCAAAGAAAAACAGGAAATGGTCTCAAGCACCAAATGATCTCATGAAAGGCCTCAAAAAGGAGCTTAAAAGTCATGTAAGAGAGGTAGAAGAAAAAATTGGAAAAGAAAGAGAGTGATATTAGAAGAGAACCATGAAAACAGTCAACCACTTAGAAAAAGGGGAAATTGCTTTAAAAGAATTAGACAAATGGAAAAGGAGATATACAAATCCACTGAAGAAAACAATTCCTTAAAAAGGAAATTGGCCAAATAGAAAAGCAAGTACAAATGCTAATTGAGGAAAACAACTCCTTAAAAGTTAGAATTAGGCAAAAATAAGCTAATGTCTCTATGAGACACCAAGAATCAACCAAACTCAAAAGAATGATAAAATAGAAGAAAATGTAAAATACCTCCATGGGAAAAGAACTGCCTTGGAAAACAGATCCAGGAGAGACAATGTCAGGATAATTGGACTACCTAAAAGCCATAATCAAAAAGAATACCTGGACAGCTTTTTTTCAAGAAACTGTGGAGGAAAACTGCCCCAGTGCCCTGGAACTAGAGGGTAAAATACGCATTGAAAGAATCTACTAATCACCTCAAGAAAGAGATTCCAAAACAAAAACTCCGAGAAACATTATAGCCAAATTTCAGAACTATCAGGTCAAAGAATAATATTATAAATGGATAGAGAAAAAAATTCAAATATTAGGGAGCCACAATCAGGATTACATGGGACTTAGCAGCTGCAACATTAAAAGGTCAGAGGTCATAGAACATATTTCAAAAAGAAAAGGAGATAGGACTACAACCAAGAATCATCTACCTGCCTAAATGAATTATAATACATCAAGGAGGGAATGGACATTCAATGGAGTAAAGGGATTCCAAACTTTTATAAGGAAAAGACCAGAATTAAACCAGGAATTTGATCTCCAATATCAAGTCCCAAGAGAAGCATAAACAGGTAAAACAGGAAAAGAAAATGTAAGGAATTTAAGAGTCAAACTATTTATACTCCTACATGTAAAGATGATACTTATAATTCTTTTTTTTTTTAAGCAGTTGGGGTTAAGTAACTTGCTCAAGGTTACACGACTAATCATTATTTATGCGTGGGTGCTCATTTTCTGAGGCCGGATCTGATCTCGGGTCATCCCAAATCCAAGACCGGCGCTCTTACTCACTGTGCCACCTAGCCGCCCCTTGAGGGCAGTTGGGGTTAAGTAACTTGCCCAAGGTTACACGGCTAGGTTTTTGTTTGTGTGGATTAAGTGTCGGAGGCCGGCTCCAAACTCAGGTCCTTCTGACTCCAGGGCCGGCGCTCTATTCACTGAGCCACCTAGCCACCCCGATACTTATAATTCTTAAAAAATATACTACTACTAGTATAGCTAGAATGAATATATAGAGACAGAGATTGTGGGCATAAGGTGAATTGGAAGGAATGACATAAAAATAATTAAGAGATGAGAAAGAGAATTAAACTGTTGCAGAAGGGAGAGGTAGAATGTGGTAAATTATCTCACATGAAGAGGTACAAAAGACATTGCAGTGGTAGAGAAGATAGGGGCAGGGGGAAGATGGGCATCACTTGAACTTTATTCTTATTAGTATTTGCTCAAAAAAGGAATAATATGGCACAATCAATTGAAAATATAAATCTATATTACCTGACAGGGAAGTAGGAAGGAATAAGATTAAGTAAAGGGACAGGGAGCACTGACAGAAGGGAGGGAAGATCAAGGGAGTTGGTGGACAGAAGCAAAACACTGGTGAGGAGGGAAAAGCAGAAAGGAGAGAGAGGAAAAACAAGTAGAAAAATAGGATGACAGGAAACACAGTAGGTAATAAGTCTGAATGTGAATGGGATGAACTCTCCCATAAAACAGAAGCATATAGCAGAGTAGATCAAAAATCAGAATCCAATATGTTGCTTATGAGAAACAAATGTGTAGAAGAGAGAAAACACAAAGTAAAAGTAATGGGCTGGAGCAGAATCTATTGTGCTTCAGCTGAAGAAAAAACAAAAAGGGGTAGCACTCCTGCTCTCAGAAAATTTAAAAGCAAAAATAGATCTAAGTAAAAGAGATAAGGAAGGAAATTACATCTTGCTAAGTATTCATGACCAAAGAAAAGATAGAGAGCATTACAAAAATATAAAATAAATAATTTCGATTATATTAAAATGAAAAGCTTTTGTACAAACAAAACCAAGCCACCAAGATTAGAATGAAAGTAGAAAATTGGGAAACAATCTTTAAAGCAAGTGTCTCTGATAAAGACTTAATTTCTCAAATATATGGATAATTAAGTCAAATTTATAAGAATATCAGCCATTTTAAATCATTATTTATTAGAGAAATGAAAATTAAAACAACTCTGAGGTACCACATCACACATATCAGACTGGCTAACATGACAATAAGTGTTGGAGAAGATGAGGGAAAATTTGAATACTAATGCATTGTTTGGTGGAGTCATGAACTGATCTAATCATTTTGGAGAGCAATATGGAACTATGACCAAAGGGCTATAAAACTATGCATATTCTTTGATTCAACAACACCACTTCTGAGTCTTTATCCCAAAGAAAACACAAAAATTGGAAAAGGGCCCACATGTATAAAAACATTTATAGTAAGTCTTTTTGTGGTAGAAAAGAATTGGAAATTGATGGGATACCAATCAATTAAGGAATGGCTGAATAAGTTGTGGTATAAGAATGCAATGGAATACTATTGTTCTATAAGAAATTCTGAGCAGGTAGATTTCAGAAAAACCTGGAAAGACTTATATGAACTGATGCTGAGAGAAGGGAGCAGAAGCAGGAGAATACTGTGCACAGTAATGGTAACATTATGTGATGAGCAACTTTGATATACTTAGCTCTTCTCAGCAATGATCTAACACAATCCCAAAAGACTCATGATGGAAAATGCTATCCAGATCCAGAGAAAGAGCTATGGAGCCTGACTGTAGAATGAAGCTTATTATTTTCTCTCTTTTGTTATCTCATGGTTTTTCTCTGTGGTTCTGATTCTTTACAACATGACTGATGTGGAAATATGTTTAATATGGTTATACACATAGCTCAGATTGTATACCACTTTGGGGGAGGAGAGAAGAGGGGAAAATTTAAATCTCAAAATGTGAATGTGAAAATAAAAATTAAATAATTAATTAAAGAAAACATAAGTCTTTCTCCTATTGATAAATGGTCAAAGGATAGGAACAAACAGTTTTCAGATGAAGAAATCAAAGCTATCTATAGGCATGTGAAGAAGAACTCTAAATCATTTTTGATCAGAGAAATTCAAATCAAAATTTTGAAGTACCACCGCACATCTATCAGATTAGCTAATATGACTAAAAAGGAAAGTGATAAATGTTAGAGAGGATGTGGGAAAATTGGGACACTAATACACTCCTGGTGGAGCTATTTTACACATATAAACATGTATAAATTTTTAAATATTTTAATGTATAAACTATATCAAATTGCCTACCATTTTCAGAAGAGGAGAGGGGAGGGAGGGAAGGAGGAAGGAAGAAAATTTGGAACTCAAAATCTTGTAAAAATGAATGCTAAAAATTGCCTTGACATGTAATTGGGAAAAATTAATTATTATGCAAAAGCAAAAAAAAAAGAATTTCTCTAAAAAAATCAAAGGACAGTTTAAAAATTTTAAAGGAAAAAAAATTCAGAAATAGAGGAAAATCTAACAAAAGATAAGCAAAAAGTAATAATAATAATAAAATAACAAAAGGTCTCTTTATAAACTAAAGACTTTAACCTAAAAGATAAGATTCATTAAAACTTAAAAACTGAACACAGTTCTGAAAAGGAAAAAAAAAAACAAAAGGCAAGTAGAATGTATCAATATATCAATATCAATATCAATATATATACATATATATAAACATCTAAAGACACATAAACATATACTCTCATGTGTACAGAACACATGGGTATAAGTGCATATGGGCATACACACATACATACAGGTATATGTATATTTTTTAAATTTATTTATGGAATATACATGTGTATGTGTTTGCATGCATTATACACACATACACACAGACACATACACACACATACACACATGTAGTTATTGTTTAGTTGTTTAGTCATGGCCAACTCTTTTTGGTTTTGATTTTTATTTTTTAGGCAAAGATATTGGAGTGATTTGCCATTTCCTCCTCCAGGTCATTTTATAGATGAAGATACAGAAACAAATAGGGTTAAGTGACTTGTCCAAAATTACACAACTAGTGAATGTCTGAGGTCAAATTTGAACCTATTGAGATGTTTACATTCAAGTCAGAGAGACAACACATAAAAGGGAGATGAAAAGAAAGAAAGAAAGAAAGAAAGAAAGAAAGAAAGAAAGAAAGAAAGAAAGAAAGAAAGAAAGAAAGAAAGAAAGAAAGAGAAAGAAGGAAAGAAAGAGAGAGAAAGAAAGGAAGGAAGGAAGAGAAAGAAAGAACAGAACTTACTTTCATGGGTACATGCTAGAGAAATACTCAAAATCAGAACAGTCTGGGAGAGAATGAAATATGGCAAGGCTGGATCCATCTTTATAATGGAGGCCACAGGGGAAAGAAGACAAACTTATAATGTTAAAAGGGGGAATATTCAAGGTATTTTTAAGGCATATAAGGAAATAAAAATGCAAGCAGAATTTAAAGAAGTAGGGAAAATGATGGTAGGAGCCTGGAAATGTAGCATCATGGACCCACCACCTTCCACAAGTAAATTTTGTTGAACAAAATTACAGAATGGGAGGGTATATAAATGGGGAGACAGAAGGTAAAGGACACATGAACTTTGACAAGTTCAAAGGTGAACAGCAAAGTAATAATTACTCCTATAATCAAGGATGGAAAGGGGCAACAGAAGTAAAACTAGGGGCATGTTAATGGGTAGCTCTCAAGCCAACTGGGGAGACAATCCAAATAAAGAATATTTCAAGGTGGGGCAAGTGCTGTATTTCTTTGACAGAAGATAGGGATTTGGGTGAGTTGGTGTTTGGGTGACCACCTTCTCTGTGATAGTGCTATTCCTACAAGTATAACAGTCCAGCCCAGGAGAAAGGATATGTGAATTCCTAGAGGCTAGAAATATTGAGAAGGATGAAAGGAACAAGAACCCAAAGATGAGAAGACACAAGCAATTGGAAGAATAATGATTATGGTAGAATAGAAGATAGAGATGTACAGTTTGGGACACAGGATCATTTTTACTATGTAGCATTTCTTTTATCCACATTACTTCCCTCACAAATTGGTACTTCAGGAACAGTGGAGCCATATATCTATCAAAGCAATGACCAAAAAAAAAAATTGGTTAAAAGAAGAACCTCAAACCTAGTAAGTACTTCAGTGTCTTTAATTCCATATAGAACAGAAAAATATTCTTCAGTAATAAATAAGTATATAGACAATAAATCAGAGGATAAAATTTCAGAATAGACCAGAAAGGAAGAGAATTAATGAAGAAAACAAAGTAAAGAGTATTCTAAGAAAAGGTACAGTCAGTCAATAAGCATCTTTTAAGTGCTTATTATCATAACTGCTAAGGATGAAAAAAAGGAAAAAAAGGAAGAGCCATTGAGATGTTTACATTCAAGTCAGAGAAGACAATACATAAAAAGGAGATAAAAAGTGGGTGACTGGGGAAGAAGACACTCACAAGGAAACATGTTGGCAAAGTCATGAGAGTCAGCAGCAGAGCTGGGAAAAAATAAAGGAAGTCTGTCTGGGGCCCCTCCTCTAAAAGTGAACCCTGAGAAGGACTCACCAATGGAAGCAGAGGATCACAGTTAAGTAGGGAAGTTGCAGGCAGAGAAGACAGCATGAGGCATGAGGCAGAGTGTTGGAAGTAAGAAAAAGAGCTGAGAGAGGAAGGAGGGAAGTCTAGTGTGACTCCCTCCCCCAAATTAAAAAAAAAAGTATAATAAACAAATATAAGTTTGAGGAAAGGAGACAAGGGTGGATTTTATACTATTCACTTTACTGAGAGGGAGACAATAAAGAGGAAAAAAAGGAGAAAACACAGATAGTTGACTAAATAAAAAATAAAGAGAAAATGATTTAGGTAAAATTGCCAAACTAGATGAATGGCTGACAAAAGGAAAAAGTATATGAGGGGCAGATGAGAGCCTGTGGAAATGCAGCTGCATCAAAGTAGTTTAAGCAAAACTAATTGTAGGCACAAAGTATTGCCTTAAATATGGAAGCGAATGAAACCATTTTTTTAAACTAGTAGAGATACAAATGAGAGAAATGCAAACCTAAGTCTCATAACTTCAAATGTGACTAGACTAAACAGTGCCATAAAGTGAGAGTGGTAACATTGATATGAAAATAAAATACATAATCTGTTGCTTACAAGATACAGATCTAAAAAACAAACATGTTCATGGAATTAAAACAAGAGGCAGAAACTAAATTTGCCAGTCATCAGGTGATATCCAAAGTAGCAGGATTTGAAATCAAGCTATCAGACAAAGCAAAACCATCGGTAAGGCAAAATCCAGCCGATATCTGGGTGACTAAAGCCCCCATGCCTCTGTTAAGGCATGGGATGTTCTTTTATCTAGGGGCCCTAGATAGAAATGATCTTAATTCATCAGAATGTTGTCTCCATTTTTACCTATGTGATTTCTGGATTTTTTTCCCATAAATATTCCTAATATACAAGTGATTCCAACCATCTTTCATAGATCCTGTTCTAGTTATCACTCTTATTTCACCAAATCTCAGGGATAACTGAGGACAAATTTGCCTCCTTACATTAGGGTGTTTTTTGTTACCAATACTTTTGGAAACCTTTTCAAATCTGAGGGCATACAGTTTATTGTTATCTTCCTTCACAAAATGTTTAGGTGTCTCTACCACGATTTTTCCTAAATTATACGATATATGGTATGGAAAATATATGTAAGCAGGTTACTGCCTCTCATCCATTTTAAAGATTTTTGATCAAATCTAGTAATGTATTTTAAATCTATTTTATCCTTGCTATGTAGGCATTTACTAATTTCTGTCACATCACTTCTAACCTGTGATTCATGCTCTAGATAGTCATTAGTAAATAGGTTAAAATCTCATCACCTTATGAAAATACTTTGGATTCTTTCATGTGGCATTTGAATGACCTCATGAAAGCTCACTTGAAGCCCGCTCAAAATTCCCTTTTTGGTTTTTGTTGACATCTGCTTTTCTCTATCCAGTTGGAACATCCTAGAATTTCCACCCTCAAGATTTTGTGCTCCTTTCTAAAACTATAGATTTCACTGTACATTCACTCCAGTATATCACTTACAAAGCTGTTCAATAAGAATGGTCCCAGTCTTTAAGTAAACAGTCCTACTCATATTATCTGTTCATAAACTTGGCAGTCACTTTTTTTCCAGACCAAGATGAGAATTGTGAACAAAAAAGCGCAAGATTTGAAACGTGTTCTTAACTGTGTATTATTGGGCAAATAACTTAGGTACTCTGTGCCTCAGTTCCCTCATCTAGAAATAAGGGATAATAATTGTTTTATATAATTCAATGATTTATTATGAGAATCAAAAGTGCTAATGTATACAAAATGCTTTGTTAGTATCATAAATTATCCAGGCAAAGTACACCCCTAACTCCCACTACTAGAAGTTGAGATTGGTGGATTACTTGAGTTTGGGAGTTCAAGCTGCAGTACAGTTAAAGTCAATCTGGTAGGTGGCACCAAAATATGCAGTAACAAACTGATAAAGGGAAAGTCACTTTGGGATTCTCTATAGTGATATTATAGTTTCAGTTCTCCCCACAATGCACCTCTATGATAGAATACTGTGTATCATAATTGTGGTAGCCTTGACAAAGAATTGGAGCCAAGTTGGTGAAGTACAGGCAGGGATTCAAACAATCTCTTCCAAAGTCATTTCCAAACAATATTAAAATTTTATCTCAAAACAAATCATGTAGCAGCAGAAGCAAAAGACGAGGCAAAATGATTTTCTAGCCCAAAATTAACTCAAAGGTCAGCAGGAAAGGTCTGTCTCACTAGAATGAGGGTGAAGTACAGTACAGGGCAGACTCCCTCCCCCCCCCCCCCCCCGCCCCAGAGCAGACCACACTGGACAAGCCAGAAGAAGGCCTTGGGACAGGCAGCTAAATCTACAGCAGCACAGTTTCCCAAACTCTCAGTCCACAGGAGAATAAGGGGGGAATCAGACATTTGGTCAGAAAATAAAAGATAATGAAGGACCCTTGCTATCATAAGGAGCAGGACTGTGTTGTTCTACCCATATGTGGTTTCAGGTTTCAGTCACAGGGTGAGAAGGACTATTAGCAAGTGTGAAGACTTGGGTCACAGTTCCAGGGTGGAAAAGAGTGCCTGTGGTCATTCACAGACCAGAACACAGGCCAGGAGAACAGTGATCACACATCTCCTTACATCAAAAAGCTTTCAGACACCCAGAAATAGTTATGAAATCGGCTACAAGAAAAATCTAAATCTTAGAAGAGTGCCTCCTGCAACTGAGGATCAGAGTCCAACTTTATTATGTTTTTTATATTTTTTAATATTTTATTTTTTCAATTACATGTATATATATATATATATATATATATATATATATATATATATATATGTATAGTGAGTTTCTTATTTTCTCCCTTCACCTTCCCTGAAATAGCAAGGAATATAACAAAGGTTGTACATGTGAAGTCATACAAAATATATTTCCATATTAATCATGTTGTGAGAGAGGACACAGACCTCCCCCCCAAAAAAAAATGGAAAAAAAATAAACAAAGCAAAAAACAGCATGCTTTGACCTGCATTGAAACTTCATCAGTTATTTCTCTGGAGTTGAAGAATATTTTTCATCATGAATCCTTTGGAATTGTCTTAGATTAATGTATTACTTATTACTAAGTCATTCACAGTTGATCATTGTATAATATTGCTGTTACTGTATACAGTGTTTTCCTGCTTATTTCACTTTGTTTTAGTTCATGTAAGTCTTTCCAAGGTTTTCTGAAAGCACTCTACTCATCATTTCTTATAACACCATAGTATCCCATCACAATCATATTTGTTCAGTCATTCCCCAATTGGTGGGTATCCCCCTCATTTCCAATTCTTTGCCACCACAAAATGAGCTAATATATATATATATATATATATATATATATATATATATATATATATATATATATAAAATACACAGAGGTCCTTTTGCTTTTTTTTAAATCTCCTTGGTATACAGATCTATTGGCGTTATTGCTGGTCAAAGGGTATGCACAGTATTATAACCTTTAGAACATAGATCCAAATTGCTCTCCAGGATGGCTGGAACAGTTCACACTCCACCATGTTCAGTTTTCCCACAGCCCCTACAACATTTATCATTTTTCTTTTTTGCTATATTTGCCAATCTGATAGCTGTGAGATGGTACCTCAAACTTGTTTCAATTTGCATTTCTCTAATCAATAGTGATTTAAAGAGCTTTATATGACAATAAATCACTTTCATTTCTTCATCTGAAAACAGTTTGTTCATGTCCTTTGACTATCAACTGGGAAATGGTGGGTATTCTTTTTTTGCCATTTTGGAGGGGAGAAAGCAGGGCAGTTGGGGTTAATTGACTTGTCCAAGGTCACACAGCTAGTAAGTGTTAAGTGTCTGAGGCTGGATTTGAACTCAGGTCCTCCTGACTCCAGGGCTGGTGCTCTATTCACTGTGCCACCTCGCTGCCCCATATGATGTGTATTCTTATAAATTTGATCCAATTTTCTCCATATATTTGAGAAGTCTTTTATCAGAAAAAAAAATTGCTGCAAATTTTTTTCCTACCTTTCTGCTTCTCTTTAAGTTTTGGTTATATTAGTTTTCTTTGTGCAAACCCCTTTTTAATTTAATGTAATTAAATTATCCATTTCATATCTTATAGTGCTATCTCTCTGGTGTTCACAAATTCTTCCATTATCTATAATTCTGACAGTAAGCTATTTCATGCTCCCCTAATTTGCTTATGGTATCACCCATTATGTCTAAATCACGTACCCACTTTCACCTTATCTTGGCATATAATGTGAGATGCTGCTCTCTACCTAGTTTCAGTCAAACTGCTTTCCCGTTTTCCCAGCAGTTTTTGTCATTTAACAAAAGTGTGTTCTTGTCCCCAAAGCAAAGATCTTTGAGTTTATCTAATACTAGATTACTATAGTCTTTACCTACTATGTATTTTGCATGAGATCTATTCTATTGAACTACCACTCTCTTAGCCTGTAACATATTATTTTGAAGATTATAATTTTGTAATACAATTTGAGTTCTGGAAATGCTGAGCCCCCTTCATATTTGTTTTCATTAATTTTTTTTATATTCTTGAACTTTTGCTCTTCTATATACATTTGTTATTATATTCTAAGTCTATAAAATAATTTTTAGTAGCTTGTTTGGCATGACACCGAATAAGCAGAGTAACAGGGTGAAATGGGAAAGGAGGAATGGAGGGAGAAAGAGAGAGACAGACACACACACAAAGACAGAGACAGAGAGAGAAGGATAACAAGGGGGAAAATAGGATAGAGGGAAATGCAAATTTAATAATCATAACTATGAATGTGATTGGGAAGAACACTTATAAAATAGAAGTGAATAGCAGAGCAGATTATAAACCAAAATACTCTGACATGTTGTTTACAAGAAACATCCTTGAAGTTGAGGAAACACTCAGAGTAAAGTGAACAGGCTGGAGCAGAATCTGTTATGCTTCAATTGAAATTAAAGAAAAAAGCAGGGGTAGCAATTCTGATCTCATACAAAATAAAAGCAAAAGTGAATCTAAGTAAGATATATAATCAGGGAAACTACATTTTGCTAAAAGCTATAGTAGACAATGAAGTAATATCAATACTTAACACATTTTTACCAAGGGGTATAGCATCCAAATTATTTTTAAAAATTTTAAATCAGTTATAGGAGAAAATAGTAAAATAATACTAGTAGGGGACTTCCACTTTATCTTCTCAGAACTAGATAAATCTAGCCAAAAATAAAGGAGAAAGAAGTTAAAAGGATGAACTGAATTTTGGAAAATTTGTGTCTGATAGACCTATGGAGAAAATTAGATGGGAATAGAAAGGAATATCCCTTTTCTCAGTGGCATAATGCAACCACACAAAAATTTACCACACGTTATGACATAAAATTCTGACAATCAAATGCAGAAAAACAAAAACTATCCTTTTCAGATTATAATGTAATAAAAATTATATTCAATAATATTACCTGTAAAAATAGTTTAAAAATCAATTGTAAACCAAATAATCTAGTCCTAAAGAATGAATGGGTCAAAGAACAAATCATAGAAGCAATCGATATTTTCAGTAAAGAGGATAACAATGAGACAATATATCACAATTTATTGGATGTGGCCAAAGCTCTAATTTGGGGAAAATTTCTATGTCTAAATGCATATATCAATAAACAAGAGAAAGAACAGATCAATGAATTTGGCATGCAACTAAAAAAATTGGAAAAAGAACAAATTAAAAATTCCTGATTAAACACTAAAATAAAAATCCTGAAAATCAAAGGAATGATTAATAAATTCAAAAGTAAAAAACCATTTAACTAGATCAACTAGAGTGGCAGATAAGTGGAACAGATTTTATGTACAATATATAATAACTGACTATAGTAATCTAGTATTTGATAAACCAAAAAAATCTTAGCTTTAGGGACAAAAACTCACTATTTGACAAAAATTGCTGATAAAAATTGAAAGCAGTTTGACAGAAAGTAGGTAGAGCATAACATCTCACATTGTATGCCAAGATAAGGTGAAAATGGGTACAAATTTAGACATAATGGGTGATAACATAAGAAAATTGGAGGAGTACAATATAGTTTGCCTGTCAGATCTGTGGATAAGAGAAGAATATATGATAAATAGAGAAATAGAAATCATTATATAAAATATATTATTTTGACTACATTAAATTAAAAGGGGCTTTGCACAAACAAAACCAGTGCCACCAAAACTTAAAGGGAAGAAGAAAACTAGAGAGGGGTGGTAGATATTATGGTGGTTCTGATAAAGGACCCAATTGATAAATGGTCAAAGGATGTGAACAAGGAGTTTTCAGATAAAGAAACCAAAGCTATTCATAGTCATATAAAAATTCTTTAAATCACTATTGATTAGAGAAATACAAATTAAAACAAGTCTGAAGTACCACCTCACACCTATCAGACTGGCTATTCAGACTGACAGAAAAGGAAAATGACAAAAGTTGGAGGGGGTGTGAAAAAACTGAACACTGATGTCCTATAGGTGAAATTGTGAAATGTTCCAACAACTCTGGAGAGCAATTTGGAACCATACCTGAAAAACTATAAAACTTTATATAGTATATATACTTTGACTCAGCAATAATACTACTAGGTCTGTATCTCAAAAAGATAAAAGGAAAAGGAAACATACTTCAATGTACAAAAATATTCACATCAGCTCATTTTGTGGCATCAAAGAACTGGAAATGAAGGGTTACCAATCAATTGGGGGATGTCTGAAGAAGCTGTGGCATATGATTGTCATGGTATACTATTGTGCTATAAGAAATGAGCAGAATGCTTTAAGAAAAACTTGGAAATACTTGCATGAACTGATACAAAGTAAAGTGAAGAACCAGAACCAGGAATAACTATATTATATGATAAACAACCGTGAATGACTTAGCTATTCTCAGTAATACATTAATCTAAGACACTTCCAAAGGACTCATGATGGAAAATACGATTCTTCTCCAGAGAAGAACTGATAAAGTCTCAATGCAGATCCAAGCATGCTATTTTTTACTTTATTTTTTTCCACTGGGGGAGAGGTCTGTGTCTTCTCTCACAACATGACAAATGTGTAAACAGGTTTTGCATGACATCACATGGATAAATTGCCCTTAACATGTCTCTCCACTCCGTGTAAAGATACTCCCCTTGTTGTCATCTAACACTACTCTGAGGACACCACAGTCACCACACTATAGACTTTGCAGGGCCTTCAGTCCTTTCAGAACTAAAAAGATTGTTCCTAGTCCTAGATACTTACATCATGAGATATTCATTTGCCAAAAAACAAAGAAAGAATAAATACAAGGAAATAGTTGGCTATGACCTCAGGACCACATATAGGCCAAGTGGGAGAAAGAACAAATGATCCCTCTTTCTCTGATCCTTGGGAAGAGCTGAAAATAATCTATATGATCTATAGTTAGAAAGAAAAAAAGGATATCGGTAGATTATTTTTGTATAACCCCGAGTCATCAACTTATTCTTTGTGATCACATAAAGTCCCTCACCCATGCATAACTGGAAGATGATAATAATAACTACTATTTATATAGTTCCAACCATGCATCAGGTTTTTACAAATACCTCATTCTGATCCTCACAATAACCCTGTGAGTAGGTCCTTTTTTATCACCATTTTATAGTTGAATAAACTGAGACATAGAGATTAAGTGACTGGTTTAAGGTCACATAGCTAGTAAGTATCTGAAGCCAGGCTGAATGAGGAAGGGAATAGCTACACATGCTAATTACAATCTTGCAGGAAGGCAAAATTTGAGTATACCCTATGACCCTTTTATACCATATGAACTCTTCCTAGATTATAATTTCTATGGGATGGGAGGGTGAACCTTGTCTGGTCTAAGCTCCATATCTTTCACAGCACCGAGCACAGTGCTCTATGCATTTGCTACAATTTTGAATGAATGATTGAATGAATGCTTTGCTTCATTCTATGCTTTCATTTCTGCTCAGAACACTGGCTGGGTACCACCATTAATGGTTTAGAGACAGCCCTGTACAAATAAAATAATGGGCCATTTAACATTTTATTATGGATAAAAGTGCACTAATGCCTCATGAAACCTGCCACCACAGAATTAAATGGCTGTGGAAAGTGAAAGGCCCTAACTAGGACAGCCTAGCATTCATCCGGCTTATAGGGGCGGTGTAAAATCTTGAACTCATTAAACATTACCTGGCAAGAAGAGCAATGGCCTAGAAGTGAATATATTTAGTGTGCAAAGTTTCTTCCCAGATCCTTGAGTCCTATCAATCTCCCCGTACCCTCACGAATGATCTTTGATCTTCCATCATTTTCCACCATATTCTGGGAGCAGTTGCTCATAAGGGCAGTACCTGCTCTCTAGCTCTTGCCTTTTCTCTCTTTCAATATCCTCCTACCAGCACCTTAGACAGCTGAAAAACAATCACAGAGACTTTTTCCCAGCAAAGTTTATTCTTCCCTGATGGCCCAATTGTGACTTTTATTATGCAACAAGCTAAAATTACCAACACAAACACAGCCCAGGTTTTCCTGAAACACATTTTATTCTTTGGCTCTTCTCCCTGATAACTGTCTTTGTTATCCTATTAGCCAGATGTAGACATTGCCTTCAAACACATCTCATCTACCCTTCTCATCTCACATTTTC
Source organism: Gymnobelideus leadbeateri (assembly GCA_011680675.1). Classification (NCBI taxonomy): domain Eukaryota; kingdom Metazoa; phylum Chordata; class Mammalia; order Diprotodontia; family Petauridae; genus Gymnobelideus; species Gymnobelideus leadbeateri. Next base: position 105,908 of record WOXC01003966.1, read on the forward strand.
TTTTATGAACACAGTTTCTTCCTTTGTCAGAGAAAAAATTGTTAATATTTCAGTCACCTTTGTAATAAAAATGCTAAGATGCTTCAATTAAAGTTTAGTCGAAGGTAGCAATGTATTCTGGGGACCAGTGATAGAAAGCAACACATGGTTTTATGTCTGGAGCACTGGGACTGTGGTAATCTTCTCAAAGTTCTTTCTCAGAAACTTGAAATAGCAGGAGCAAGAGAAAAACCTTAGCTCTATCCCTCCTCCAGATGTGGCATTCTTTTTGCCTTTATTCCAAGCTGTCAGTTATGCAGTTGTGATGATAACAAAAGCCTCACAATTTAAAAGCAATGAAATGCTTGCATGATAAGGACCAGCAAGCAGAAACCTGTGAAGCTGTTTCTGTTACAAATAAGTTCTTAGTAGAGAAACAGCAGCAGGGAAGCTAGAGCCAGACACACCAGCAGCCCATAAGCCAACCCAACAAGTCACCAAGCTTCACATCTGCAAAGATAATTAAACTGTAATTAAATGCTCTGTTCCACTTAGAGTCATGGATCATGCAGTTGAGGCACTTTTCTGCTGGAGGTTAAGACAGTCACATGGACCTGAGAAAAAACTACTTTGGATTGATTTTATTTCACTGTATAAACCAGTAAATTGAATAATCCATTGGAGAAGCAAATGGTATAAATAACAGATCTTCCCCTCCCCATACAGAGTCCAAATGAAATTTATGTTATATATTGCACCCTTAAGGTGGCCTCCATGTCCAATCGATCCTTATTATTCTACTGTAAAAGGTCAGGAAAGGTCTATTATATAAACACAAGGTAGAGATGGGCTGAATTCTGCTTCAGTGGAGAATAAGCATGGAAGGGAGGGAGGGAGAAAAGGGGAAAGAGAAGAAGGAAAGAAGAGAGAAGAAAAAGGAAGGAAGAGAGGAGGAGAGGAGGAGAGAAATGGAGGAAGGGAGGGAACAGAATTTACATAGTCCTGAGGGGCAGCTGGGTGGTACAGCAGAGTTCTGGGTCTGAAGTAAGGAAGCCTCATCTTCCTGAGTTCAAATCTGGCCTCAGACATTTAGTAGCTTTGTGATCCTAGACAAGTCACTTAACCCTGTTTTCTTCAGTTCCTCATTCTTAAAGTGAGATGGAGAAGGAAATGGCAAAGCGCTCTAGTATCCTTGCCAAGAAAACCCCAAATAGAGTCACAAAGAATCAGACATGACTGAAAGGACTAAACATTAACTATGTCCCAGGCACAACGCTAACCACCTTACAAATATTATCACATTTGATCCTCATAACCCTGTGAGGAAGGTACTGTTATTACCTTTATATAGCTGAAGAAACTGAGACAAAAGTTAAGTGACTTGTCCAAAGTCACATAGCTTCTAAGTATTTGAGGCCACATTTTAACTCAGGTCTTCCTGACTCCAGGCCCAATCATTGATCAACTGTGCCACATAACTTGGAGTGGGTAGAATGATAGGAGTTTTCTAAGCAAAGAAAGGTCTACAATAAACAAATATTTCTAACAATTTCTTCACCTATAATTAAAATGTCATTTTGCATCCTGCCTCCTCCATGCAGCTCCCAGAGTCAGAGGAGGAACTAGTGACTTCCTTGAGCCTCTCTCAGTCTCAGAATAACCCTTTCCTTATTCTTCAGTCCTTGACCATTAGGGCTACATCTACATCTTCCACCATGTAATGTTTCAAATTCTGCTGCCTATAAACCTTAAATACCTTTGTTCCCATTCCTCTTGAGCATTTCAGATCATGAACTTTTACCATATGGGTATCTCAGCTACAGAATTCCCTGTTGGCAGCCCTTATCACAGCCCCATATGCAATTAGTCAACTAATAAATCTTTTTTGAAAATGATAGAGACAAGGTGGTCAAAGGACTAGGGGCCGTGCTCCTTGGGTTTTATTTATGGATGGTATTTCTTGTCCTATTGTTATTTTCAGAACCTCTACCACACAGCCTAGCAGAATATAATTAAGTTTATGTAAAAGAAGTCTAAGCTGTAAAGCAAGATATGATTGGACCAACCTTCTGTTTCTACACAGGCCTTTTCAGTTCAGTCTAATAGGAGTTTATTATGAAAAATCTATAGAAACTAACTCAGAAATTCCTCTGTTGTCTAATGGTCCTTTGTGGGATTAATTTTGAGGATTGTGGTGGGGTTGTTTTTAGTTCCTACATGTTACAAGAAAGGTATAGGAATGAAAATGTCAGCTAAGCCTTCATTTCCCTTTGAGGAATGTGTAAGACTCTGGTCACTAAATAAGATAGCAGTGACAGAGAGGTGAGCCAGTGTAGCTGATGGAGTGAGATGGAGTCAGGGAAGTTCAAGTTTGAATGCTGCCTCAAACGCTTCCTGTGTGGCAAATCAACTAATTTCTCTCAACCTCAGTTTCTTCCCCTGTAAAATGGGATAATAAGATCAGCTACTTACCAGAGTTATGAGAATCAAAGGAAATGACACATATAAAATGTTTTGCAAACCTTAAAGCACAACATAAATTGTAGCTACTACTCAATTTTAGAGTTTCTAAGCCTGCCTTTCTAGAAGCAGCCACAACATAGACATTGATGCCAGACTATTGTTGTAAAGTCAAGGGTTTAGGCTTTCCTTGGGGGAAGTAAATAAGAAAAGAAAATATACAGCAAATGATTTACTTAATTGTGTCATTAACTTAATATAGTCCTCTAGAAAAATAGATTATCAGTAATTTTAATTTTCTAATTTCTACCTATAAAATCTTATAATATGTAAGCTCCTTGAGAAAGGGACCAATTTATTTTTTGTCTTCTATCCTCAAGATATAGCACAATGCCTGGCAAACAGTTAATAAATACTTATCAAATTATATATAAGCTAGAGCCCAGATTACAAGAAATATACCTATTATTCATAATAAAATTAGTTAATATAGATATCAGTGATCTACAATTTAATTTTAAAATTATCTATTTTATTGATAGCTCTTGTTTTTATATCACATCCATTTCTGACTATATCTCTCCCCATTGAGCAAGCCTTTGAAATTTTTCAGTTGTGTCCAACTCTTTGTGAACCCATTTGGGATTTTCTTGGCAAAGATATTGGAATGGTTTGGTCTCATAGACTCCTTAGCTGTAGGATCACAGCTGCATAGTATGCCAGGGTATCTGTCTCCACCCTTGGGGTAATATCCTAGGATGTTCCCCTACAGCTCTAATGGTAGGATCTATGCTTCCATACAATACCCCTTACACACACACACACACACACACACACACACACACACACACACATATACTAAAACACAAGTAATTTGAAGGCAGATTTAGTGCTACTTCCTCAAGTCATCAAAATTGGTGGTTATAGCTCAGTTCTGTTTCTCACTTCTTCCCAAGGGAGGATTATGGGATGAGCATTCATGTTAGAATTTCTACAGGCCAACTACTTATAGCCCTACTGATTTCTGATGTGTCTCTGCACAGGAACAAGGACTTTAAGCCCTTTGTTGATAGGCACCTAAGAAAAGTAGTGTGGTGAAATTGAAAGGATGTTGGACTTAGACTCAGGAGATATTGGTTCAGATCTTGAAATTGACTTTTACTGGTTAGGTGACATGCACATGGCTATGACAACTGCTCTGAGCCACAGTTTCCTCATCTGTAATATAGGTTCATGATATTCAATTTCTTGCTTCTTAGGATTGTAGTAAGGAAAATGTTTCAGAAAACTTAATACATAAAAATGTGATTGTTATTATTCTCTCTGATGAAATGTCAGAACTAAAAGGGACCATCTGGCCTTAATCTCGTTATTTTAATGGAGGCTCCCAGAAGAGACATGACATGGCCCAGGTGACTCCTAATTCGAAGGAAGGTCATTACTCAATACCAGGTTTCTTGTCTCTTATTTCAGTTCTCATTCTTGGAGCTTGGAAAAGAGGCAAAGACTTGGAAAGTTTTCCAGAGTCACGGAGCACAGAATCCACAGAAGATAAAGGTCTAAAAGGCCACAGTCCCTATGAGTTCTAATTCATTGCATCAACCCCACAAATCAATGTGGCATGTATCCCTGCACTCTTAGTTCAGAAGATTAGGGTCACAGAGCATTGACTGAGGTTGCCCAAAATAAACAATTGCTTTAGCTCCCATGAAATGTAGAGGGCTTCTTATCATGTGATGAAGAATGGATTTGGCCAAAAGGGTTAGCCCTTTTAAGAAAAGATTACTGCTATCACTGACAGCTTCATTCTAATGTTTCTATTTTATTTTGTTCCTACTAAATCATAATAGCTAGAATTTATATAGCAGATTAACATTTGCGAAGTGTTTGCAAAATAACACATATACACACAACAACCTTGGGAGGTACTGTCATTGTTTTGTTGTAGAATGTATCGTTGTAAAATAATTTCAGTGGTGTCTGACTCTTTGTGACCCCCTTCTTGGCAGAGATACTGAAATGGTTTGCCATTTCCTTCTGCAACTCATTTTACAGATGAGAAAACAAGCAAAAAAACATTAAGTGACTTGCCCAGAGTCACACAGCTAGTAAGTGACTATGGCAAGATTTGAATTCATAAAGATGAGTCTTCCTGATTTCAAGCCCAATGCTCTATTCACTGTACCATCCAGCTGCCCTACCCCCACTTAACAGATGAGGAAACTGAGTCAGACAGAGGTTAAGTGACTTTCCCAGGGTGCCCCAGCTTGTAAATATTCGAGGCCAATTTTGAACTCAGCTCTTCCCAACTGCCTCTACCCATTGCCCTACTCTGTTGCCTTAAAATAAGAAAGTTTCTTCGAAGTAGAGCAATCAGAAGCTTTCTCTGATAGGTTTGTGATATGCTGTTAATTCATATCTCATGGCTAATAAATTGGAAAGGTACCCTTTCATGTAAATGCTGCTTTTAAAGTAAATCTGGGGAAAAAAGAAATTAAATTAAATCAGAATTGAAGGGAACAAGGTGTAGGATACTGGAACATATCACAGAGGAGCAAAAATTCACAGAGAGATGAAACTTACTCTTGGCTTCTCCATTCTCCTTTAAAAAAACAAAGGTAATCAAGCAGTACACTTACAATTCATCCCTCTTTATAAGAAGATTCATTGTAATACCTTTAGCAATGATGTTCCCTGGGTTTTCTGCTAGAGACTAGAAATTTTAACTAGAGATAGCAGAACAAAATACTGATGAGCTAAATAATCTAGGAACTCTTGCTTTGATATGAACTTCAATCAAAAAGCATTAATTAAAGACCTAATATTTGCAAGGTCATGTTCTACTTGCTGAGGATTCAAAGAAGCATAGTCACTGTTCCCAAAGAAATTAAAAATCTAATTGGGGTGAAGGAGATTCTGAGAAGTGAAAGGACAAGTATGCAAATAACTAAAATTTGACAATTACAATGTAAATTGCAAAAGCACTATACAAATCTAGCTACTGTTACTACTACCATCACAATAACTGCCTCAGAGCAGAGCAATACAATTGTAAAGGAGAACCCCAGGCAAAGAGGTAGGAGAAATTTTAGTAGAGAGAGGGTGAGCAAGGCTTCACAGAAAAGTTGGGCTTTGAGGGCAGGTAGGTTGCACAGTGAATAGAGCACCAGCCCTGGAGTCAGGAGGACCTGAGTTCAAATCCACTAACACTAACTAGCCATGCGACCTTGAGCAAGTCACTTAACCCCAACTGCTCTGCCTTCTCCCCTCCAAAAAGAAAAAAAAAAGTTGGGCCTTGAAGGAAGGGAATTTGGGCATTTGAACTGAACCCTGAAAGGAGGAAAATTACATAAATAAGTGATATGGAAAGAAAGACATTTCAGATATGGTTAGTGCCAGCAAAGATTGGAATAGGAAAAGAGAAGGAAAATGTTGGTTTTATATCAGGAAAAAACAAAACAAGACAAAATGCTTTGCTGTTAAATAGAAGTGGAATAGACAGGCTTGGGAGGTTACAAATTATCCCAAACTCAAGGTCTTCAATCAAGCAAAAACTAGTACATTTTGTATAGAAGATTCTTTCCAGGCTACATGGCCTCTGATGTCCTTTCTACTTCTGAAATTTGGTAGTTCTGCAGAGACTGTCACTGAGGAAATTAACTGCTGACAGGAGAGAAGATGCAGGAGCAAACAAGCACTTGGGTGCCTTCTGATGACAGATCCCTTTAGGATTTGAGAGATTCCTTAAAGGTGAGAGGATTCACTGTCCAGTTTTGCTGAGGAGCAGGTGGGAATGTAAACAATTTTAGATGTGGCAAGGAAAAAAGGTTGGAGAGAGAACATGGAACTTAAGGAAGGCACAATGATTTATAAGATGCCCTTGATAATCGCATCCTGTTGTGATAATATATTGTGTAAAGCAACTGTTAATAATTGGATAAAATCGGAGAGAGTATGAAAAGGATAAGAAACAGAAAGTAAGTAGTATAGTTTGGCTAGAATTTGAATACATGGGAGAAAGCCATATGAGATAATGATGGACATTATATCATTATCTCATATAACATTGGAGCCAGACTGCAGTAGTCCCTCAAGTGGAACAATGACATGAGATTGCATTTTGAGTACCTGATATGAATTCAAATTCCAACTCTGATGTTTATTACTAGGGAAAGTCACTTCAACTCTTTCTCCCTCAGTTTCCTCAATTTAAAATGGTGATAACTTCTACCTTCCCAAGGTGTCAGAAGAATCAAATAAGATAATTCTGTAGAGCACTTCACAAAATGCCTGACACATAGTAAGTGCTAAATAAATGCTTATTGCCTTCCTCTTGCCTTTTTTTTGACTGTGTGACCTTAGTACCATTTCTATCTGGGACTTAGCTTCATCTATAAAATAAACATGTGTGTGTATGTGTGGGTGGGTAGGGAGTCCTAGGTGGCCTTTTGTAAAGCCAAGCATGAGCAGCTTTCCAGAGGATTGCTGCTGTGAACAGCTTTCAAGGTTCTGATTAAATAGTATAGTGAGATCTCTGTTTATTCAATAACAAATCAGAGCAAAACATTCACAGAATATCAAAATACAGCATTTACCATGTCACAACTCAACAACTTATCACTAAAATGGCCACAGTTTTCACCAAAGTGGTCACATAGTTTTAAACAAAATATATTCATTTAGTCAATCACAAAATCCTTAATTCAATGACAAAGTTCAAAAATCAAAGTTCTCCACCCCTAGGTCACAGTAAATCATAATCTTCTCAGTCAGTACACAGTATCCAAGTATAGTCTTCTTTCAGCTTGACTCGAGGCTGGCTCTCAGCTTCCCTGGTTCCTCTTCCATGATCCCAGTTCCAACTGTCACCTGGGTTCAAAGGCAGGCAGCTCCCAGTTCTTTGTCCAGCTCCTTGTCCAGTTCTTTGTCCAGTTCTTTGTCCAGTTCCCATTCCATAGTGAAGTTCACAGTGTCCAGTCGACCTCAAGTTCCTATTTCTGAGAAGACAAAGCTTGACAGAGCCACAATAATATTCATTGCATATTTCTGGCACCATCATCAATGCACTATCTATAGCTTGTGTCATCAACTCAATTCCACCAACAAGGTCTGAGAACTCAACACAAACCATCAACATAGAAATCAACACAGACCCACAAACAAGGTCCAAGAGGTCAACACAAATCATCAGTAAAGTCCCAGGACCTCTAAAACCCTCCTCCAGGACTTCTGTAATCATACAACTAGAAAATCCTCTTTCAGGGCTTCCAATAAGGCTCCAGGGCTTCTGTGCCAAGTATCACAACACACATCAACACAGACAGAGCCAACAAAGAGAGTGCCAGGATACCACAAGTTTTCTCCTTCTTGACTCTGCCATAACAAAAGTCCTCTTCTCAGTTTCGCTCAATTCTTAGTTTAGTCTTTGGTCTAGCAGCACCTGCCCTGCTTCTACAATGTTCACCCCAGGAAATTCTTTCTCTCCAGCTTGTGTTCTTCCTTATATATGCTATAGCTCTTCCCCTTCCTGTTGCAGGAGTTCATGAGTTCTAGGGTTCACAAGTTGTTGGGTTCACATGTTCTGTTCCTTAACAGACTTGATACAAGGCTCAAAAGAAACTTGAACTGAAAAAGGTGTTAATTCATTAATTCAATAGCTGAAACAAGGTGTGAACGACTTCTGTGCTTGCCATTACACCTTTAAAGGACCCTTCCAGCTCTACAATTGTGATCTGAAAATCCTATCTGAAGCACTAGTCTTAAAGAAGAGAGATTAGACCCTTCCTGCTTGAGATCAGAGATCAAAGCTAGAATTAAAGGGCAAATGATGCAGAAAGGTATACTCAGTCTCAATGAAAAGAAGAACTTCCTAGTAGATCTTCACCAAAGTGAAACAGGTTGACTTTGAGGAGCTGAGGGTGGGGAAGGGGACAGTGAGGTTCTCTTCACTTGAGGTCTTTGAGGAGAATGCTAATAGAAGGCATACTAGTTGAGGTATGAATGATGATCTTTGAGGTCCCTTCCCACTCTGTGATTCAGGAGGACCCTGAGATTCATGATCAATAGTATCTATCTGCTTTATTTGGTAGGCTATAGAGGTCTGCTAAAGGTTTTTAATTAGAAGAGTGGTATCCCCAAAACTGATTATTCAGGTAGTAATGTGGAAAATGCATCAGAGCCAGGTAGAACTGGTAGAAAGCTTTGACAAAAGGCAGCATGATATCCCATAGGTTAACCTGAACATGAAATCAGGAGTCATTTGGGTTTGAATACTGATTCTGACACTTTCTAATTGGATGACCTTGGCTGCTCTCCCAGTCTCTATTTCCTTAGCAATAAATCCAGGATATGTGTGCTATCCACCTAGCAGAGTTCTTTTAAGGGGCTATTTATATGTGTGTTATAAGAGTAGAGTCAAAAGAACTAAGAGCCTGAACTTGAGTAATTGGAGTTAAAATAGAAAGATGGGAAACAAGAAATATTTAAGGGCCTAAATCTGTGATTTCATTGGTGTGTGAAAACACATCAAGTATTCTCTCTGTCAATGCTGACCTTTAACCACTCTATAATTTATAATCAGGGAGTTACCCAGGACACTGAGAATTTAGATGACTTGCCTAGGATCATACTGCCAATGTGTATCAGAGACAGGACTTGAATCCAGGTCCTCTAACCACCATGCCCTACTTCTCTCCTTGTAAATGTACTGTGGAGACAGAAATGACTGAGATTTTCTGCTATAGGCACACAGGCATTTCCATACTAAGCCTTGGCTTCTTTGATATGAAGGCTCCACAGGAGATACAAGTAAATTCCATTTTCTGGCCTGACTGTAAATCACCTCATATTCTCTTGAATAATTCTAAAAATACATGGCCTGCTTCATTAATACCAGACGGGTTTCTCGTGAGTCATTACACATTTGTAGAGAAACAAGCATTTTATGCAATTATGAACAGTTGCTTTATACAATATATTATTGCAACAGGATGCATTTATCAAGGGCATCTTATAAATCATTGCGCCTTCCTTAGGTTCCATGTTCTCTCTCCAACCTCTTTTCCTTGCCACATCTAAAACTGTTTACATTCCCACCTGCTCCTCAGCAAAACTAGAGAATGAATCCTCTCACCTTTAAGGAATCTCTCAAATCCTAAAGGGACCTATCATCAGAAGGTGCCCAGGGGCATGTTGGTCCTGTATCTTCTCTCCTGTCAGCAGTTAATTTCCTCAGTGACAGTCTCTGCAGAACCACTAAATTTCAGAAATAGAAGGGATATCAGAGGCCATGTAGCCTGAGAAGAATCTTCCATACAAAATATACAGGTTTTTGGGTGGCTAGGTGGCATAGTGAATAGAGTATCGGCCCTGGAGTTAGGAGGACCTGAGTTCAAATCTGGCCTCAGACATTTATGTGACTTTGGGCAAGTCACATAACCCCAATTGCCCTCCAAAAAGATACACACACACATACACACACACACACACACACACACACACACACACACACACACACACACACCATTTTTGCTTGATTGAAGACCTTGAGTCAGGGATAATTTGTAACCTCCCAAGCCTACCTATTCCTCTTTGGGACAACAGCAAAGTGTTTTGTTTTGTCTTTTCTGACATAAAACCAAAATTTGTCTATTTGTAGCTTCCATACATAGCTCTCATTTTTGCCCTTAGGGCACAAGTCTCATGTGGCATCCCTTCAATTATTCTTTATATATCAAGCTGTCTCTAACATCCTAAGCCCAGTTATAGAATCAACCAGCCAGTCAAAAATGATTTATCAAGAAACTACCATGTTCTAGGCATTATGTGAGGTACCAGAAATACAAATAGCCCCTGCCCTCAAGAAGCTTACATTCTATTGCCAGAAACAACATGCACATATATAAGTTAATACAAAACACATGCAAGGTAATTTCACTTGAGGTCTGGGAAAACAAATTAGCAGCTGACAGAAATCTGGAAAGAACTTATGTAGGAAATGGCATTTAACCTGAATTCTAAAACAACTTAAGGATTTTAAAAAGAGAAGGGAAGGAAGGATGGAATACATTCCATGCAGGAAAACAGGGAGGGAAACGTCTTTACGCGAGGAAATAGAATGTCCCATGTGAAGATCTAGGAGGACTATTAAATAGGACAATATAGTGAGTCGAAGGCTATTAACATATAATGTATCTGGGAAGATGGATAGAACATAGAAAGATAGAAAGAGAATGAACACTCATCTAGACTAACTCTCATTACACCATGCTATACCCAACAATGGAAAGAAAGCAAAGGAAGCTGGCACTAGTATTCTCAATACACAGAGTAAGAAACAGAATTAAAGACCACAAATGGCTTGCTCAACATCACAAGCTTGTTTATAGTGCCCAGGTCCTTGAGTACTCCCAATAGATTAGATGCTCCCCTACCAAAAATTTTTAGTTTAACAGGAATTTTAACATCTCATTTCATCCATCCCTCTGCTGCAGGGCAAAAAAAAATGCATCCCAGAAGAGTAAAAAATTGATCCTATTTTTGAAAGACTTCAAAACCATCTTAAGATTCAGAATTAACTGAGGCAGCTCAGGAATGAGCATTTATAACAGAATGGTAATCAGCATAAGGGAATTAATGATATCACTTATGCAAGGCAAGCAATAGAGGTTCTCAAAAATATTCAAGTTGGGACTCTTGGATATAATAATGCTTCTTGCTGCCTTGGTGAGAGGGGAATATATTTAAAATTGTGTCAAGGAAGAAATATTGCACATCAATGAAAGCAATGTACTGCTGGTCCCAAAGTTTGGGTTCTTGTCCCAGCTGTTACTTCCTGGTTATATGGTCTTAAACAAATTAACTCCTTAAGTTCTAGTTCCCTTGTTATTAAATTGGGTAGAAGGGAAGGACAGCTAGATTAAATGATGCATGGAGTCCTTTCCAACTCTGATGTTCTTAGATTCTGTGTTTCAGGCTTGGCTTCTCCTTTGCTTGGTAGATTGGAGCAAAGAGCTCCAGGGAAGGCAAAAATAAACCACCTGAGAGGCAACATGAAGGTGAAAGCACTGGGACTCCCACATTTAAGGAGCTGTTCCCCATGTGGCCAAGGCAGAATGACTCAAGGCTCACCACACACCTGGTGGCATTTCACTAAAGAGGCCTCTTCTTGACTCCATCTTCTGTTCCAATGGATTCCTATGTAGAGAGACCCATCAGAGACTATTGCAGAAAGAGGCTTTATTAAGCCTCCTAGAATGAAGAATCCACCAGGCCTCCTCTCCCCATTTACCCACAGTGTCAAGACTTAGTCAGTCTCTAGATACATCTATTTATTCTTCTCAGAAAAGAGCCAGCAGGAAAAAAATCAACTGCTTGTGAATTCTATTTTAACAGAAAAGAAGGCACGGCAGATTGGAAGGAAGCAAACACATAGCTATTTATCCATTAGTTGTAGACTAAGGAGAGAACAGAGGCAATGGGTAAATGCAGACCCCCTTCTCTGCCAATAGACTTTTTTTTCCCAGATAGGATAAGAAATATAAGGGAAATCCCTTATTCACTTCTCAGTTTGTGCAAACGCAGAAAGTCAGTGAGGTACCAGAATAACATCTTTGGAACGAATGTGGGAAGACAGGGGTCTAATCCCTGTTCTGCTAATAAATGCAATAGAAGTCTTCCCTAAAAAATGAGGAGTTGAAACAGATGATCTCTAAGACCTCCCCAGACTCATTCCTATTCTATTTTTCTATTTCTGTTATACCCTGAAGCACATTCTAGATCTTAAATTCCTTGTTTTCAGAAGCTTTCCAGCTCCAGAAATGTGAAGATCAGATGGAGCCTGTACATAAGGCTTCCTGTGGAAGGAAGGGGAGAGAGAGAGAGAGAGGGAGAGAGAGAGAGAGAGAGAAAGTTTGTGCAGGGAAGACACAGTCTAAATTCATTAGAGGAGGGAAAACCTACTGGTAGTAAGAGAAAAAGAAGACAGTTACAACGTTGAGAGGGTTTGGAGGTGGGTGCTTCTCCTTCCTCCAAGATTTAGAGCAGAGACACTCCTTTTCATTAGTGATAAATCCTAGTTTCTTGAGGTACATGGAAAAGAGGCTCAGGTTTTCTCTTCCTCATCCCCATATCCCATATTCTCAGGAAGGGAGGAGAACTAGAAACAGTTAAAATTTAAACGTTAGTTTGAGAATTACAAAACACTTTTCAAGTTTTATTTAATCTAATCCCCACAAAGCCTTTTAAGGTAAAGAAAGGCTGTTACATTTTTTTTTTTTGTTTTGGTTTTTTTTTTTTTTTTTTTTTTTTTGCTTTTTGGAGGGCAATCGGGGGTTAAGTAACTTGCCCAAGGTCACACAGCTAGGTTTTTTTGTTTATGTGTTAAGTGTCTGAGGCCGGATCTGAACCCAGGTCCTTCTGACTCCAGGGCCAGCACTCTACTCACTGCGCCACCTAGCTGCCCCCAGGCTGTTACATTTTAAAGATGAGGAAACTGAGGCTGAAAGAAGTTAGCTTCTCAGGATCAAACAGCAAGCATCTGAAGCAAAATATGAACAGTCATTCCTGGCAAATCCAGCTCTCTATCCCCTACACCACCTAGCTGCTTCTAATAATAACCTGTAGTACCCACCTCACAAGACTGTTGAGGTCCAAATGATATATTTGTAAAATACTTTGCAAAATGTAAAGCATAATGCAAATGTCCATGATTGTTATTGTTATTAAACATGAAGCTTGCAATACAGATGAGGAGACTACCCAGGAACTATATACACTATATATAGACTGTTACAGCTGGAGAGGAATTTAGAATATAGAACTGGATGGGTCCTTCACACACACACACACACACACACACACACACACACACACACACACACAAGAATGCAGGTAGAAATCTCATATTCAATAGGGACAAAAAAATAAATTGAATAAAAACCAGTGCCTTCTTTTGGCTTGCCTGTTTCCATAATCACGTTTTAGCCTTCATACTTCCTCTATGGACTTTTGATCTCTGAAGGCCCACACGATTTCCCAGGGTAACTCATTCTCTAGGTGAAACTGCCTGCCTGTCTAGGCACAAGCAGCAGCTGGGCCCTCCTGGGCTCTCAGCTCCATCAGAGGGACAAGCTAGAGAAAATGCCATGAGAGTGGACCCTGTCTCCTATGCCAAGGGAGGAGACCCTTTCTCCTATGCATTATAATCAGGCACTTTTCAGTTTCAACCCAGTCTCTGAGATTAGGATGACAAAACAAGGACAGTGTGGCTCAATCATACTATTCTTCCTCTCCCAAATGAGAATTTCCTTACTGCATGCTTACACTTGAGGATGATTCCTTCCCCTTGTGTGTAGCGCTTCCAAAATAATACAGATGTTTTCCATGTATCCAGTTTACATAACATCCCCGTCAGAGATAAATATTATGGGCTTGGTGTGGCAGAAATTGTTGCAACTGCCATAAGACAGATAAAGAAGGAAAAGTGTAAGCTGTTTTTACTTTATTAGCTATAAAGCCTGGTTTCAACAGCGATCAGAGAACAGACCAGACATGGATAAAAATGAACAGCTGCTCACTCTTTGGTGGAAGTGTTTTTCCTATGAGAATAGTGCCACCTGGTGGTCATTTCCATTAACAAGCATTTTTGTCAACAGGCATTGTTTAGATGTGCCTGGGAGTCACAAAAGGAAGCCTTTGACTTCTCTCGAATATTTTAGTGCCTTGACTCAGACTTTCAGAGCATGAAGGCCCCTTAGACCTCATTTAGCCCCAATTCCTCACTTTACAGGGAAAAGACTGTGTCTCAAATGAGAAAAAAAGACTTGCCCAGGGTCAAAGGGCTAGTAGTAGTAAGACTTTAGTCTAATGTTTGTTTTACTAAATTGGGCTGTTGATATCATTGTTATTCAAATCAAATAATAGCTGGCTGTTGCAAAAAGTAAGTCTACTTTAGGCATAGGAATAAGGGCTGGACCTGTGATGCCATTGTTGTAGGGAACTCCCAGGTGAGGAGATATTTTAACCACATGGGTTGGCACCCAATCTACAGCTTCTAGTTTTACAGAGTTGTCTAGCTCCCAGAGAGTAGAAGAAATTTTCCAGGCTCACACAGGCAGTGTGTGTCAGAAAGAGGCAGTGTGTGTCAGACACAGGCAGTGTGTATCAGACACAGGCAGTGTGTGTCAGAGGTCAGTCTTAAGCCCAAGGCTTCAGGGCCAGCTTTTTTATCCCCTAAGCTATGGCTACCCCAATTTAGTATCTCTAGAATGACAGAAAGAATTTCATGCTAGATAATGGCAAGAAAATTCAACCTGGGTTCAACTAGAGTTCCAAAAGATGGATATTGAAGCCGACTTCCACAGAGATTTCCCCTCTACCTCCTAACAGCAGTTTTAAATTCAGACTACAAAATATGCTCAAAAAAATTTTGGACACAACCAATGTGGGAATCTATTTTACTTAGCTATGCATGTTTGTTAACAAAGGTTTTCCTTTTTTTCCCCCACCCATTGGTGGGATATAGTAGAGAGAGGGAGTATACCTTGGATCACTGAAGAAAATAAAATAAAATTTTAAAGAAAAACTCTTGGATTCAAGCCTCATGTCTGACACATAGCAGTTGTATGACCCTGCCTGGGAAAGTCACTACTTCTTAGTGGACTAGGTAACTAAATAGACTAGAAGTTAAATATGAGTGGAAAATCTGAATTAGTAGGAGTTTCTGTGCTGGAAATTTCCCCCAAACCAATGCAATTATAGGGCCAGATTCCCCAAAACATACAAACACAGACACAAAAATTCTATGGTTTGCAAAAGTGCTTTTCCTCCAACTTACTTGCAATATAGGCAGGACAAGTGTATATTCCCATGTTACAGAAGAGGCACTGAGACCAAGAGAAGTGAAGTGACTTGTCCAAGTCATACTGTGAATGAGGATCATAGGCAGCCTTGTGCAATGATGTGCTAGGCATAAGCCCAGATGAGCTGCTCTTTTGAGCCCCCACTCACATCCCTCCCTCTCTCTTTGTAGGGTAAAAGCAATTTTAGGGATCTGGTATCCCAGTCACAGTCTTGTAACCTGTTTATCAAGCTTGATTTTTCACTCTCTTTAACCCTCCTAGATTAATCTGCTGCCCAGGCCTGTTGATTTTACCTGTCAGTCAGTCACCAAGCATTCATTAATGAGCAGGTACTATGCTAAGTGCTAGGGATGCAAAAAATGGCAAAATGTAGAATATGCCTTCGAGGAGTTCATAACATAATGGGGACAAATAACAAACATGTGCGTGTGTGTGTGTGTGTGTGTGTGTGTAGGAGTGGGTATAGAGAGACATACACATATAAGTGTGTTTATGTATCATCTCATGTACTGTGTGCATGTATGTGTATACGTACATGTATACATATGTATATACAAATCTATACATCTATACACAGGATATATATACAGGATAAATGGGACATAATTAAAAGGGGAAAGGGACTGGAATTAAGAGGAACTGAAAAAGCCTTCCTATAGAAGAGGATTTTAGACAGGATTTGAAGGATGCCAGGAGACAGTGGTGAGGAAGGAGAGCACTCCAAGTATAGGGTATCCCCATATAAGAGAAAATGCAAAATCCTGTCTTCTACAGGAAACTTTTCCTAACTCCTCTTAATTCTGAGAGATGGAGTATTTTATTTATTGAACAGAAAGGAAAAGAATATGAGAATAAGAGAAGGGGAAAAAGTGTAAGAAGACTGGAGCAGGAGACAGAAGTAGGTTATGAAGGCCTTTGAATGAGAGATAGAATTTTGGCAATCTCACAAGCTCCCATGGATTACTATCTTTTCACTGATGATTCAAGTCTACCCCTCTGCTGACCTCTCATCTCACATTTTCAACTGCCTTTCATTTATTTTAAAATCAGTTTGTAGAAAACAGAACTCATTATCTTTCCCCTAAATCTTGTAATGTGGGCCTCCTTTCTATTTCTCAACCAAAACACTCCATCTCATGACCATGTGTTTTCACTGACTGTCCCATATGCCTGGAATCCTCTTCCTCCTCATCTGGCTTCTGGTTTTCCTAACTTCCTTCAAATCTCAGCTAAAATCCCAACTTCTGTATTCTTCAGTATACTTTTTTTCTTCCATTTTGTCAATTGTATTTTTAATTTTTTCTTCTACCTTTCTTATTTGACTTTTAAAATCCTTCTTAAGCTCTTCCAAGATGGCTTTTTGGGCTTGAAACCAATTTATATTTGCTTTTGAGGTTTCAGTTGTGGGTATATTGACCATGTTGTCCTCTCCTAGATTTGTGTTTTGATCTTCCCTGTCACCTAGATATTTCTCTATGGTCATTGTTTTTCTTTGATTTTTCTAACTCATGTCATTTGCCTTTTTTATGGCTTTTAAATTTGATCTATGCTTCTGTGGCCCAGAGGGCACTGTCCCAGACTTTTTGTGCAGGGGGCTAGGGGCCTGGTTACAGGTTTTCTCCTAGGGTCTCAGGTGTTGGCAGTTGGATGCTGTAGTGGTCTGGTAGTTTACCTGGTGCTGAGTTGGAGCTACTGGTGGTGGCTGGTGTGTGTCTGGTGGTGGTTCTTGCCTGTTCCACCACCGTTGGTCTCAGGATCTCACACTGGTTTGCTGAGGTGGGGCTTGCTTCTGTTTTGCTGGGATGCCTCCCATCCCATACTGTTCCCCTTCAACCACAGCAAGAGGGATATTTCCCATTAATCCCCCTAGCCTCCTGAGCTAAAAGACTGCTGTACCCCATCTTTCTGCTGGCTCTACTATTCCAGGATTTTTCTTGGGGCAATATTCTCTGAATTTTTCAAAGTCTATAAGGGAGGGTGAAAATACTTACTGCTCATTCCACCATCTTGGCTCCCAGAAGCCAACTTCTGAAGGAAGTCTTCCACATGCTCCTTAATGATAGTGCCTTCCCTTTGAGGGTGTCTCCCATTTATTCTATCTATAAGTTCTTTGTACATAGCTGTTTGCAAGTTGTCTCCTCAATTTGATTGTGACTTACTTGAGGACAGGATCTGTTTTTGTCTTTCTTTGTCTCTGCAGAACTTAACATAGTGCCTGGCGTGTGGTTGGTGCTTAATAAATTAATTTTGACTTGGTATAAGTTTTAGTTTTTATAGACCAGACCCTCAATGCAACCACCAATAGCAATATCTTTATGAACAAGATCATGGGCCATCAAGAGCCATCCTGGTCATGAAATTATGACTCTCACACTTATTATTTAGATGACCTTTGAATAAATGACAGCCTTTTGGGGCCTCAGTTTCCTTGTCTCAAAACTAGAGACAATAAGCTTCTTGCCACTTATATAGCAGCATTGTTTTGAGAAAAGATTTTTAGACACCTTAACTTGTATTAATAGGAGTTACTTAAAAGTCAGTCATCATTATCATCGCATCATACTACATCATAGGAAAGAAGAAGAGGGGAGCGGATCTAAAGGCCTCTAAGATCCCTTACAACTTGAAAGCTATGATTCAGTTACATCACCAAGATTTCCTTCCTGGCCTTTCCTTCCCTTTGCCTAGGATTGGGGGGGGCGGGGGGGGGGGGCGGGCGCAGTTTGAGACAGAGAAACACAGAGAGAGAGGGACAGAGACAGAGACAAACAGAGAGAGACAGAGAGACAAAAAGTCTTTACAGGATTCAACTTTCTGCCCTCCAAATCCATGATGAACAAAATTAACTCCCTTCTCCTCCAAACCCTGCCCTCAATGAGCAGCCCACTGAGTGCCTCAGCTGGGACAGTCCGTTTCTTCTGGTTTAATCTACCTAAAATTCAAATCAATGGGCCTGACTACCCTTCACACAAAGGGCTTGTCATGACACTACACCTGGAGTATGTTCAGAGGAAGCTGCAATAGCAAAGATACAGAGATTAAGTCACTGGACACTCACAGCACCCAAATAAATGGCCACTTTCAGGTAGATCAGACGAGGGCATGGCTGATGCAAAAATCCCTCTTACAGGTGACCGGCTGAGAAGAAAAGCACCTTTGAATAATAAGCCTTCAATACTCAAGTTGGGCTTTTCAAAAGAAATTCACTAAGTACTTTCCTGAGGCTTCTTAAGCCCTTTCTGCATCCCTGTAAAGGTATGGTGACATTTTACAGGTAAGATAAGAGGCTAGGAGAGCTTAAGGATCTTTGTTCATAGCCAGAGTGAGATCAAAAAAAAAAATATCCTGGATATTGGGAGACCCAAGACATAGCCTTTTTTTTTTAAGGTTAATAACCATTCTTTATCCTCCTGCCAATAATTCTCTATTCTATGGTATTTTATAGCTTTAAAAAAAATGCTTTCTTCATTAACAACCCTCTGGGAAAGAGGGCATATAAATAGCAGCATCCTCATTTAAAATTGAGGTCCAAAGAAGGTGACACGTGCTCAAGTCCACAGAGATTTTGTTATTGTTCAGTCATTTTCAGTAGCTTATGACTCTCTGTGACCTCTTTCTGCTGTTTTCTTGGCAAAGAAGACAGGAGCAGCTTAGCATTTCCTTTTCCATCTCATTTTACAAATGAAGAAACTGAGGGAAACAGGCTTAAGGACTTGCCCAAAGTCACACAGATAAGTGTCTGAGGATGGATTTGAATTCAGGAAACTCAGGTGTTTCCTGACTCCAAGCCTGGCACTCTATCCACCGCACCACTAGCTGTATTAACAATGCAATATTCACTATGCCTATGGCAATTAAAAATAGGCTTATGTGCTTATTAATCACAAAATATATCAGTCTCTCTATATGGGGGATAAAGCCAGAGAATTTATTAAAATACCAAATAACCGAGTCCCAAAACCAGAAAGTCAAAGCCATCAGGGTAGTTATGAAATTGGCACAAGTAGTTAACGTAGTAAACAACCACATTCTTAAGCCTTCAAAACAGAACAGGCTACCTCAGGCAAAGGTCCTTCTCTCCCCACTCACAGCAACTGCTCAGCGTCCAGGAAGCGTGCTCACAACAGCTCCGGCCCCCCGCAGTTCTGTTCCCTGGCAGTCCCCAACAAGAGTCCTTAGCAGAAATTGTGGCTGGCTCAAAAAGGAGTTTGTGCCTCCACCTCTATCTTGGCTGCCGCCGCTGCCGCAGCCACCGCCAGTCCCCACCAGAACTCTAACTCTTCTTCCGCTTCCTCTTGCCCCTCCCCTTCCTGCTATGTCAGCAAGTCTAATGGGGCATGGAAGATCTTTAAATCCCATAACCCTTACACTAGCTACCCTTAAAAATAAGGGAACTGAATTCCAGAGGTGACATATTTACCTGAGGCCACAGAGCTAATAAATAGCAAAGCCAGATTTTGAATCCTGTGCTTCTGATTCCAAATCCAGTTCTCAGCCCAACACAGCTACCTCTCTCCCCTTCCTTCCCAGTGCTCCCTAGTGGCAAAGGGGCCTTTCTTCTGCTAACCAAGTAGCCTCAAATATTATACCCCAGAGTAAGCCATAAAACAAATCTTTTTTTTAAGCACAAATTAATTTTATTTTCAACTTGCAGAACAAAACAAGCATTTTCATAATACAGTACGATAAAAAGATGATTGCACACAAAACTGTAAATCTACCATGTACAACATGCTCTTCCCTCCAAATATATAACAAAGTTATCAAGTTTTTTTTTTTCCTTTTTCTCTCCTCTCCCCGGCCCCATTCTAAAGATGGTTACCATTAGTCACTTATAGTGGTGTGAATGTGATGGGGCTGGAGTGGGGGGGGATGATCCTGCTCCAGAAATTACCTCCCCTACCTAATTTTTTTTAAGCCTAAAGTTGCACCTCCAAAGACTCATTCCTTTGGTCCATCGTTACTTTCCTGTTGAAACTGTAACATACTTAGTCATTTGGGTCATCCATATTCCATTGCAGATAAGTTGACCAGATTCTTTCCTGAGACTGTATTTTGATTCGGAAGATTGAGAGAAAGAAGATGAGGGCACAGAATACAAGGGAAGAGGGAAGGAAGGAAGGATAGCACGAGCTAATTGAGTGCAGATATTGACAAAAATGGGGCCTCAGATGTTGTAGGCAGTTAAACATCAATCATTTAGCCAATGATTGACTGAGAGAGGATGCAACTAAGGAGATTATAAACTCCTTGAGGGCAGGAACTGTCTTTTGCCTCTTTTTGTATCTCCACAGCTTTTCAGTGGTTAGCACATTGCCAGGCAAATAAGAGATCCTTATTAAATGCTTATTGCATTGAATTGCAGAGTGGAAAGGTATACTGAATATACCAAAGACAATTTTTCTTTCTGTTTCACAATTGATCTCAGAACTGGTCCAATCTAGAGTCCAATGTCTCTATAATTGCCATGTAATATAGAATTGCTGGCTACCATACAATTTAGCCCCTTCATTTTTCAGGTGGGGATAATGGGGCCAAAGAAGATGAAATAGTGAGTCCAAAGTGATACAGGTAATAAGTAAAAGAATCATCTCCAACAACATAAAGATAATGGCAAAGGCATAGGGTCTGCTGACCTGCCCTGAGAAAATTGTCAGAAGTGAATCACCAACCATTCCTGGTTCATAATCTCCTTTACTCTTGATCTCAATTCTGTCCACCAGAAATTCCTATTTCTTGGAGTAGCTATTTGCATTCAGACTTTGTATCTCTAAAAAATCCCCTGCTCAGATGCAAAAAGAAGGGGGTAATCAATTCCTAGATGACTTTTCTTCCTTAGGCCTCAGTTTACCCATCCATAAAATGAGGGCAGGGTGGGTTAAATGTTCTATAAGGCACCTTCTAGTTTTAAATCCTATGCTATTGGCCACAGTGACATTAGGGGAAAATATGTTTATCAGAAGAGGCAGCATGGAGTAGAACAGGAAAGTCTGACTCTGCCACATTCTGATGGGATGGATGTTCCTGGGTAAGTCACTTAAACTCAGTTCCCCCAGACAAGTCTCTAGATCTATAGGTTATAGAACAGCAGAAAAGGTTACAAATACATGAACTAACCTGACAAGAAGAGAATGTCTACTAGATGAGCTAGGAGAGAGTATGGACATGAATACAGTATCATGGAAACTAGAGCTTAGTAAAGAACCACAGAGCCCAAGTCTTCTGCCTGCCAGGCTAGAGGCTGTTTGTTTCTAGCCTCTGTATCCCTAGGGCTTAGCACAGTGCCTAATGTATGGTAGGCCTTTAGTAAAGACCATTGATTGAGGGACTCTTCCATGCTATCTTTTGAAGGATAATGGCTTCGTGGATTTAGCACTGGAGGTGGGCTTAAGACCATCTAGTTTAACCTGTTCATTTTATCAGTGAAAACAAATGAGACAAGAGAGATTATATGACTTGTCCGAGGTCACATAGCATTTGAACCCAGGTCCTCATGTGGCTCAAAGCAGATACATTTTATAGGGAGAGAATGTGGGACAAAGGAGAGACAGAGAGAGACAGAGAGAGAGAGAGAGAGAGAGAGAGAGAGAGAGAGAGAGTTCTGAATAGGAGGAAAGGGGCAGCTGTCAAACCTATACTCTCCCAGAACGACCTAGCATTAATGCTGTCCAACAAACATGCCACATACTTCAAGGCATATCACACACACACACACACACACACACACACACACACACACACACACACACACACACACACACACACTTCTATATGCCTCACCCTTAAAGCCAAACATCTGCATTCTGGAATGCAGAAGCACTGTAGGGACCCTTGCTTCAGACCTAATAATTTTGAACCAACCAATGTGGAAACTCCCATACTGTAGACTTTGCTTCTTCAGTGTTTATAGCATGAGATCAATCTATCCTTGTGAAAGTTGATAAGAACAAGAGAATGTCACCCAGTGACCTGGGCTCCTGGTGACTGAAGCACTCACATTATACACTGCTCCAAAGTCCTCATAAACTAGATTCTTGGCACTTGCTTCATTACTTTCTATACAACGTCACTGTTTACCTCCACTACAATTTCTCAGGGCTTCATCCAAGAGTACAGGTGACCCTGGATTCTCAATGGTTGTATCATCCAAAGTTCTGCCAGCTCTTACTGAGTGAGAAAAACGTCAGGCAAGGACTGTAAACCTATTATCTGAAGGCCAGCCTAGGTCAGTGTGCAGAGGCTCATCACCAGGGCATTGGTCTTTAGAGCAGGTACTTGCAGGGGTGGGAAGAGAATAACAGCAATTCATTAAGACCATTTGTGGAAAGGACACAAGACTCGTTCAGAGCTGGACTCCCTGACCTGGAGTCAGGAAGAAGAGGTCTAATCCAATTTCAGACAACTTAATGACTGTGTGACCCTGGATAAATCCCTTAATCTCTCAATCTCAATTCCTTCATCTGCTATTGTGAGAATCAAATGTGATAAAACTTATAAAGTGCTTCAGCAAATCTTAAAACATTATATAAATGCTAGCTATTGTCATATGAACAATATATAAGTCCCAGACCTAATATTTACCAGCTACCTAATCCTGGGGAGGTCAATGACCTTCTCTGAGCCTCAGTTTCCTCAGCTATAAAATGAGGGGGTTGGACTTAATGTCTCCTAAGGTGCCTTCTAGGTCTAAATCCATGATCCTATGACTTCTCTCAGACTCAGTCTCTTCTTTTATGAAATGGGAATACTGATAATTCAGTTTTTAAAAGTATTTTAAATAATTACTTATTAAATACTTCCTACACTGCTGGCACTATTCTAGACACAAGGAATGTAAAAACAGAAAAGCACTTGGCTTCAATAAGCTTATTCAACACAAACACAGAAAGGTAAATACAAATTATGTAAGATTGTGGTAAATGAAAAACCCAAGAGACAGTTTCTGTATACTTAATAATCAAGTTATTAACTATGCTAGCTAATAAGTTGATGGGCAGTAATTTCTCTTGGTAGCCAAAGACAAAACCATGGAGACACTGAATGCTTTAAATACCTTTGGAAAATGGGGTGTCCCTAAGAGGTGAAAATCAACCCTGATTGATGAACATATGAGGAAGTGGGCTAAAGTCTTTAGCTCCTCCTGCTGAGAACAGGGTCTGCTCATGAGTCTCAGATGCCTCTAGCAATCAGGAAATAGGAATCTACCTCTATCTAGACCACTTTAGTTGGCTTTCTTCTTCATGAATTGGATCACCCTAAACTCCAGTGCGGGGTATAATGGCTTGAGCTCATTGTTTGGGGGCAGAAATTCCCCTAGATTAGATTCTGCTTACACTCTAAACAGAAGTCAAGCCCCCTCGTTGAGTGGGGTCCCACCCAAGATTGAGGAACATGCAGTCTCACCAGCCTTGTCATTCAGAGACTGGCTGACTGACTGGAGGGCCTGGCCCCTGAATGAGGATAACAAAAAGAAAGAAAAGCCCAGATTCAAATTTAATAGTTGGTTATTACTACAGTAGAAAAAGAATTTCCCTCAAGATGAACAACTTAGAAAGACTTAGCAACTGTGATCAACACAATAACCAAGCACAATTCCAAAGGACTCACAACAACACTTACTACCAATAACCTAATAGAGAGATCATGGAAAATTCCCTTTCCCTCTCCTTCCACCCCCTCCTCTTACTCTCCCTCTTCTTTTCACTTTCAGCTAATGTGGGATTTTTTTTTTTTGCTTGATTATATATGTGTTTGATTTTCATGCCTTCTCAATGGGTAGGGAGAGGTGGAAGGGAGAAAATTTGGAAGTGAATATTTTATTTAAAATTTTAAAAGACAAAAACAAAAATAACTTCAAAGTCAGAGTATATTAGCAACTAGAGAGATGGAAAGAAGAAGGAAGGGAGGATCTGAATAGACTTCCTATAGAATGTGTCACTTGAATGGTGTTTGAAGGAAGCTAGGAATTCCATGATTCTGAGAGAATACAAGAGTGTATTTTAATCATGAGGTAGGTCTCAGTCATAGAAGCAAAACAGGGAATGCTGAGTATGGGGAATAGCAAACAGGCCAGCTCAGGTGGAATATAGAGTACTCGAAGGAGAAAAATGTGCAATGAGCTTGGAAAGGAGGTTGAAGCCAAATTGTGAAGGGTTTTAAAAGTCAAAGAGTTTGCATTTGATCCCAGAGGCAGGAGTGAGCCACAGTAGCTTCTTTGGCAAGGGCATAACGTAGTAAGACCTGTGCTTTAGAAATCATTTCAGCAGCTTTATTTGGTATATCAGAGAGGAGGAGTCCAATTGGGAATCTACTGCATTGGTTCAGGAGATAGGTGCTGAGAGTCTAAATTAAAATGGTAGTTATATGAGTGGAGAGGAAGAGTTAGATGGGTGATATGTTGTGGAGGTAGAATAGATCAGACACGACAGCTAATTTAATGTGAAACCTGGGGGAGAAAGAAGTGGCCAGGGTGGTTAGAAAAATGGTAGTTCTCTCAGTAGAACTAAAAAAGTCTGGAAGAAAAGAGGATCTGAGGGGAGAGAGCATGAGTTCTGTTTGGACCTAAAGAATTTGAGATATGGGACATTGAGTTGCTTGTACTATCTTGCTCACAGATTTATTGTAAGAGATGCATTTTGCGAAACTTAAAATAGAGAATAAAGATAAGAAATGATTTATTACTTTTCTATTAGATATGTAAAGAGGTTACAGTCTTTGTTGATGGAGGAACTAGCCACAATGTTGAAATCAGTTCTTCTGAAGCACTAAAACTTTAACTGCACAGACATCTTTTTTTTTTTAATTAAACAAATGCTTTATTAACTTCTGGTTTACATCATTCATTTCCACAATATTGTGAGTTACATTTTTCCCCCATTTTGTCCCTACCCACCACCCCAGAATAGGAGTCCCACTAGATATTCCCTCATCTAATCTGCTCTCTCCCATATCTTCTCCCATATCCCCTTCGACTTTGCCATTAGGGCAAGGTGAATCTCTGAGCCCCAATGCCTGGACATCTTATGAAATATTTAATTTTGAAACTTCAGTTTTCAGATCCATTCCCTTCCTCCCTTGTCACCCACTCCCTCTGAGAAGATAAGCAATTCAGTATGTGTTCTACATGTATAGCTATGCAAAACATTACCATAGTAGATATATTGTAAAAGACTGCTTATATTTCCCTCCCACCAGTCTCACCTCCCACTTATTCCATTCCCTACTTTGATCCTGTCCCTCTTTGATAGTAGGTATTTCCAACCTCCCCTCCTCCCAGAATGCCCTCCCCTCCATCATCCCCCCTCATCCCCCTTTCCCCTACTCAGGAGAGTGAGAGTAAGATATACCATTTAGTATGTATGTGATTCTCTCCTTGAGCCAACTTCAATGAGAATATGCTTTTGCCTTTTTGCCCTCCTGTTCTTCCCCTCCTCTGCAACTACTTCCCCTTGCCTCTTCTACATGAGATAGTTTACCCTACCCTGTCTCTCTCCATCTCCTCTTGTCACTTTCCTCTCTCACCTCTTGACTTCATCCCTTAAGAATCATCCCTTCCTTGGGATGGCTAGGTGGCGCAGCGAGCAGAGCACCGGCCCCGGAGACATATCCGAGCTCAGATCCGGCCCCAGACACCCAACACACAAACAAAAACCCAGCCGTGTGACCCCGGGCAAGTCACCCAACCCCAATTGCCCTCCAAAAAAAAAAATCATCCCTTCCCATCAAATTCAACCTGTGCCTCTATCCATGTATACCTGTGAACATATGCCATGTACCCTTCTTCAATTATTTTCATAATGAGAAAGGTTTCATCAGGAAGGTTTCATCAGGAATGTAAATAGCCCAACTTTGATAAGTTCCTTTTGATTTCTTTTCCCTGATTACCTTCTCAAGCATCTCTTGCTTCTTGCATCTGAATGTCAAATTTTCTATTCAACTCTGGTTTTTTCATCAAGAATGCTTGAAAGTCCTCTATTCCACTGAATGACCATATTTCCCCTGAAACAAGATACTCAGTTTTGCTGGGTAGGTGACCCTTGGCTTCAATCCCAGCTCTTTTGCCCTCTGGAATATCATATTCCATGCCCTTCAATCCCTCAGTGTAGAAGCTGCCAGGTCCTGGGCTATTCTGATTGTGTTTCCACAATATTGAAATTGTTTCTTCCTGGCTACTTGTAGTATTTTCTCCTTGATCTGGGAGTTTTGGAGCCTGGCTATAATATTCCTAGGAGTTTTCTTTTTGGGATCTTTTCCAGGAGGTGATCGGTGGATTCTTTCAACCTCTATTTCCCCCACTGGGTCTAAAACATCAGGGCAATTTTCCTTGAGAATTTCTTTAAGGATGATTTCTAGGTTCTTTCTTTGATCATGGCTTTCAGGTAATCCAATAATTTTAAATTATCTCTCCTCGATCTATTTTCCAGGTCAATGGTTTTTCCCATGAGATATTTCACATCACCTTCTATTCTTTCATTTGTTTGGATCTGTTTAATAGTATCTTGATTTCTCATAAAGTCACTAGCTTCTATTTGCTCCAGTCTAACTCTGAAGGAATGAATCTCCTCAGTGAGCTTTTGAGATTCTTTTTCCATCTGGCAAATTCGACTTTTTAAGCCATTCTTCTCCTCATTGCCTTTCTGAGCCTCTTTTGCCATTTGAGTTAGTCTATTTTTTAAGGTGTTATTTTCCTCAGTCAGGCTGTTGAATGTCATTTCATACTTTTCTTGCATCTTTTTCATTTCTCTTCCCAAAATTTCCCCCACTTCTCTTATCTGCTTCTTAAGGTCCTCTATGGCCTGTAGCCAGCTTATATTTTCATTTGGGGCTTTTGGTGCAGGAGTTCTGACCTCACAGTCCTCCTCCATGCTTTGAGCCTCTTTGCCCCTAAAATAGGAGTCCAATGTTGAACTTTTATGTTTATTTTGTTTCATTTGCCTAGGCATGTTGCCACTTAATCACTTGATTTTTGGGCCTGTTGCCACAGTAGGACTCTGCCACCAGACAGGGGAGCTTCTGCCCAAACATGGGGTCTTCACAACTTCCACCAGTTGTGTGGCCTCTGTAAAGCCTCCACCCACTCTGGCAAGTTGGATACCCACCCCAAACTTTCCCCCCAGACCACAATCCAGATCCAGGCAGTTTAAAGCAAGAGCGATTAACCCCCAGACTGATTGCTGGATCTCCCTACAGTTTCCAGCTTGCTGTGCTGCCTGCTCTCAGAGCGCTTCGCTGGCCACTTCCTGCAGGGCTGCTGGGCTGTCCTCAGCAGGAGGTTAGCTTCTGTGTTCCGTTCTGTGGGTGCTGGGGCTCCAGAAGTTGTTCAGAGTCCCCTTTCACATTGTTCGAAATTTGTGTGGGGCAGAGCACATTGGAAATGCTGTTTCTACTCCGCCATCTTGGCTCTGCCCCCACAGCCTTCTTTTTAAAATGGTAATAGAGCACTGGCCCTGTAGTCAGGAGGACCTGGGTTCAAATCTGGCCTCAGACACTTGACGCATTTACTAGCTGTGTGACCTTGGACAAGTCACTTAACCCCAACTGCCTTGCCTTCTCCCTCCATCCCCTGAAAAATGGGAACAATCATGATAATACTAGGGAGACATTAACTTAGAGAATTGCTCATTTGTTTAACTCTTTTACTAAAATTACTGAGAAAAGGACTAAGAAGAACTCTGTTGAGGCCACTAGATTTAGAGCCAGAAGGGACCTTAGAAGTCATCTGGTCTTAGCTCCTTAGTTTAAATATAAGGAAACTGATAACCAGAAAGGTCACACCACTAGTAAATAGGAAAGCCTGGATTCAAAGAGGGCCTTTAGATCTCTTGAAATTGGTTGTAGGCCACTGAAGCCCCTCTTTTTTCTCAGCCCACCCTATAGTCCCATACCAATTGAATGAAAAAAAAAATTAGTGAATATCTAAAAATTTTCCCTGAGCCCAGTCCAAAGAATTCTCTGTCCCTAAACCCTTATTCCCTGTCCCATTTACCAGTCATACTAAGGAGACAAACTAATTTTATTACTGAGCTATCCCTTGGCTTGTTCTGTCTCAGAACTAAATCATCAAGAATTCTTCCTGCTTTTCATACTGCTGAGCACGTCCTTATATTGGTCTCAAATGTATATTAGTCTCATCTCCTAAACTATTCTAAACTCCAAAGGTGGGGACTTCTCATGTCTTCTATATATCCCCCCTATATTTAGGTAGTAAGTACTTGTTGATTGATGTCTAGAAGAGGGGGAGACATTCAGGGTTCATGATTTCAAAGAGTCATTTAGTATGTGACAAGAGGCAACTGTAAGTTCTAGAAATTGAAAAGGTGAGGGCTTGGGGGAATCCTTTTTACCCCAACTCCTTTTATATTTTTTTTTATTCTTTAGGGGAGGCAGGGATACGGTAGAGAATAAACCAGCCTAACATCTATTCTTGAAAACATGAGTATAAATTGAATTCTGTTTAAATCCCCTTGACTTCAATTACTATATTATAGAAGGTTGGAGATACTCAGCTACTAATTCCTCTCGGCTTTTTAGTGGGGAGGTCATGGAAACAAATCCATAACAGTTTCCTACTTCAAAGTTTACACAAACTCTCTATATAGAACCATCTACTGAACTTAACCACAATACTCATTAAAAGAACATCAGTATCCACAGCAACCTGAATTCTCCTCAGTTGGCCCCACAGGTCTGATCTTAACTGCATAGCCCAGTAGGTCTCTTTTGAAAAATGTCAATTACTCTTAGCTCAGGTCACTTCTCTTCTTTGATGGGGCTGGAGTAGGTATCCTAACAAATACTGGTTGTCTTTCAGTTTCGACCTCAACTCTGCTAGATAGTATAATGGAAAGCACTGGATTCTGCAAGCAAAAGACTTGGGTATAAAACACAGCTCTGTGACTTGCCACCTGTGTGATCTGAAGCAAATTGCTTTCCTTCTTTGGGCTTCAGCTTCCTTATCTCTAAAATGATGGGGTGAGTTAAGTCTAAATCCTATAATCATATGGGTACTATCCAGAACAGAAGCCCACTAGTGATCTGCTACTTCCCATCTCAACACTGCAATTGACAAACCTGCCCCGCCCCCAAAAAAGACTATTTATTGGAAAGCCTGAGAGTACACACCCTCTCCATATCCTATTCTTTTAGTCAGTCCCTTCAGTTTGTCTTGGCAGCCCTTCTTTTGTATAAGAGAATTCTTTTGTCTAGGGAATAATAAACAGAAGGAAATTGTGGAAGAAAAATTAGCACAAAATGGGTATATTCCCTTTATGTTCACAGATCCAAGCTGGAAATACCATTTTCCTATTCATTGTATTCATAGAAATGGCTTAGGTAAAAAAAATGGATTTAACTATTTTCCCCCATTGATGGAACAGTAAGTTAAAATAATGACACATTTATCCATTCATAAAATGGAGTGCTATTCAACAACAAATTCAATTAAAAGTATCAATTATACAGGGTAGTATACTAGAGATAAAGGAAAAGAATGTTGAGGCCCTTCTCACAAGCCACATGTTATTTAATTGGAGAGTATAAAATACCCCAAATAAAATACAGATAAATAATTCAAAGTGATTCCAAGATAAAGTAAACATTAATAAGGTAGGATAAAAAATGGAGATGGTAAATGGGACTTTGAAAAATTAGGATTCTTTGATGTAGAGGTGAGGAGAAAATATATAGTAAAAATAGGGTATACCTAAGGAACAAAACAAGGAAGAAAGATTGAATTCTGCATATTGAGACAGTTCAAATGAAATGGACTATTCATGAAGGGGAGAAATATGCAATAATAATGGGAAAGGAGGTGAGAGCTACATGTGAAGGCATTTAAATGCTAGACTGAAGAAATACCATCTTTTTTTCTAGAAAAATAGGAAGACACTGAATATTTTCGCATATGGGAAATGATAATATCTTTAGCTTTGTGCTTTAGGAATTTTGGCGGCTTTAAGGAAGATGGATAGGAAAATGGTAAGACTTAAAAGGGTTAGGAATACAATTAGAAGAATATTTCAATAATCCAGACAAAAAGAGATGAGAGCTTTAACCCAGAAAGAGGTTTTGTGAGTAGAGAATCAGTCAACTAGCATTTACTAACTACGTATTTGACATATATATGTAGGGTTATAGATTCAGATCTGCATTTTAGGAACATCAGTTAGACAGCTGAGTGGAAGGTGGGTTGAAGTTAAGAGACTTAAGGTAGGAAAACCAACCAGAGGGCTATTGCTACAGTTTAGGCATGAGGTGATGAAGGCCTACTTCAGAGTGGTTGGCAATGTCAGAGTAGAGAAGAGGAATACATAAGAGATGTTAGCAAGGCAGAAATGATCATATTTAGCTAGTGATTGGCTCTGGGACTGAGTGAGGAGTTGAAGATGGCAGCTAGGAAGAGAGCATGGATGACTGGGAGTATAACGGCACTCTCAACAGTAATAGGGAAATTAGGAAGAGATGTTGCAGAGGTAGAATTGTAAAGACTTGACAACTGATGAGATATAGGGGAAAAGGAAAAAGTGAAGACAATTTTAAGGTTATAGAGCTGAGTGATAGTTCAACCAAAATCACAATATTCCATTTAATTTGAGACTGGCAAGGCATTAAGATTGTTACTGAGGATAATAAATAGGACTCATGCAGCTGCTATTCAGAAACTTATAAACTAACATAATAAACTCACTCATCTACACATATTTTTGGCAATACCTATCCTAAGGTAGTTGTGACTAAAACCCCTTTCTCCTTTATATAGGGATTACCTAGCCAACTATTCTTTCCAATTTCAACATAAGGGAAAATGTGGTTCTTTCCCACCTCTGTTCTTTTATTTATGCAATCTCTCCCCTATATCTCATCAGATTTTCCTCCTCCTCTTCATTTATTGAAATCTCACCCATCCTTAAAATCCAAAGCTTATTTTGATCCTCCTGAGAACTCCCCTGAGTATCCTCCTCTAATTATTTTCCCACCATTGAGTACAAATACAATAATACCTAGACATTACTAGTAAGGGATCAGGACCGTGGTCAGGGCAAAATAGTCACCAAGAAGTTTTCAGAAGCATATGAAATGTAGTCAAATTTGATTGAAAGGCCATTACAAAATAGAAATCATAATATACCACATAAATAGGAACCATGCATATGCATTGATTTGCTGAAAGCAGTTTTTTGCCAGAGGATTAGACCCTCAGGTCATTGTAAATAAAATTGGCTCTGGATGGGAATCAAATAGACCAGAGGAAGGAAAGAAAAATGACCATAATGGCAATAAAAAGAAAAAAAAAAACTATGGACCATTGCAACAAGTCTGGGCCCTAATGATCTTTACTAGCATCATTTTTGTTTATCCTCATGATGAACAATGCAAGACAAAAAGGCCAAGTGTCTAATGAAATTATATGTCTTATTTGTTTTATTTGCTTACCCAAAGACAATCTATGAGCTATATTTCCCCCAAGCTATATCTTAATTGTTTTGGTTTTCTTCATAGTAAGAATGTTAATATTAGTATAATTCATTTCCTCTTTTAGTCTATCAACTTACTGATTATTGGACAAAAATCTCACATTGAGAGTGCCCATGGCTAAATGAACATTTATAGTCAATGTAAAAACTGTTATTCTTAGCAACTCCTGCCCTTTTTCTGCTAGTCTATTATAATCACTATGGAACTTCTAACAGTACTAATAGAACATATTGAAGCAAACTAATTTAGTGATCAGATTGCTGAATTTGGATTCAGGAAGATCTAGATTAAAATCTGGACTCAGGATCTTAACTTGTTGTCCTGGGCAAATCACTTAGAAATTCTCTTTTCCTTCTTTGTAAAATGAGGACATTAATAGTACCTAACTCACTGGATTATTATCTGAATTAAATACACAGACAGACACACATACATGTGTGCACATGTAGTTCATACAATAACCCTATGGAGAGAGAAACAGCCTAGAACTAAAAAGGAGAGAGAGGTCTGGATTTCTTTTAAAAATTTACAAGACCCTTTTACTCACCCTAGCTTCCCATGAGAACAAATATCCATACTTTGCAATACTAATTTTACCAGTGTGGCTATATGGAAAAGAGTCATGGAATACCATTGCCTCCAAAGAGTTGAAGATGAGTATTATGATACAAGGTAATATAGAGATCCATGGTAGGTGAGTAGGATGTACCACACAACTAATAAGGAACAAAAATGAATGAACAAAAGGAGGTAAGAATCAATGAACTAGAGAAGAGTAAAAGACATCTTCAAATCTGTGATAGGTGGAGAAGATTAACTGGTCATATGACAAGAGTGAGGGGTAACAAGTGTATAGCCAGAGTTCTCCAGGGATATCTATCACTGTTAGGAGAAATTAATGAAGGCCTCCAGAATGTTGGATTTCTTGAGAGATCTTGGAGAAGAATTGAATAAATGAGCAGCATAGATGATCTTTAATCTGTGTCACTGGTGCAACTCTAGAATCAGTAAGATCCAAAATTCATTTAAGTATTTGAAAATTAGATTGACTTTCATCTTGCCATGCAGAGAAAAATGGGTACCTTGGTTAATAACTAATTACCCAGGCATAAGAGAATGATGAAAAACAGAGGTTTACTAGGCTATAGATGAAGGAAATGATGAGAGGTTACCACTGTGCTCAAAGGCAGCATAAAATAGTCTATGACATCCCCAACAAGTTCTAGATATTTGTCTATATGATGAGCTCAACTCAGAACTACTTGCTTTTAGAAAAAACATAGTAAAGTTCATTTGGAAGAACAAAAGGTCAAGAACCACAAAGAAACCAGGGGGGGAAAGATGTAAAGGAAGTAGATACAGCAGTATCAGATTTAGGCTATACTTAAAGGTAAACTATTGTTGAAGTGTACAAAGGAGAATTTTAATCATTTTAAACTAAATTTTCTTGCATAAATAAAACCTATGCAGTCAAGAATAGAAAGATACAGAAAATTGGGGGGAAATTTCTTACAGACCATCTTTCAGATAGGATGTGATTGGGTTGGAACATAGTTGTGATACAGGAAATAATGAGCAGGTTGCTTTAGAAAACCATGGAAAGACTTGGTCTTATTAAGGAAGATGCTATCCACCTTTAAAGAAACATATGATAAGAGGAAATATTTGAGTCTATATATGTGTGTGTGTGTGTGTGTGTGTGTGTGTGTTTATAGATATGTATGTATAAGTGTGTATGCTCATCTTTATCGTAGCCTTATTTGGAGTATGGGGAGAGAAAGGTTTAAAAAATTAAGTAAAAAATACACAGCAGAGAAGAAAACCAACAAGGAAGCAAAAAACAAAAACAAAAACAAAACAAAACTTGTCAGCTTTGATTTCGTGAAATGGAAATTTATTGCTTTATATTGAATCCTCTCTTATGGTCTGCTATATACATGGCAATTTTTTTCCTCATTTGATATTTAGGCTTAAAAGAAATTTAGGGGTGTGGAGTCAAGATGGCAGAGTAGTAACAGCACTTCCGAGGATCTCCAGCCCACAGAACCTCAAAATTATGTAAAAGGGGCACTATGAATGACCTCTGGAGCTCCAGAATCCACAAAATGACACAGAGAAGCTAACCTCCTGCTGAGGACAGCTCAGCAGCCCAGCAGGGAGTGGCCAGCACAGTGCTCTGGGAGCCAAGTCCAGGCCTAAGTGAGTCATGAGTCTCGGTTTTAGCCCGAGGGCGGACAGACCAGCAGCCGGCTTGGGGGACCTCAGAATACCAGCAGCCATGGCTTTTCCAGAATTATCAACACATAGATGCCTAGGACAAAGTGAGAGGGTAGTGCCCTAAGGACTTTGGGACTGCTTGGTAGAATGTGTCAGCTTCTTCCGCTGGGGGCAAGAAGTCATTGAAGAGCTGGTGCAGCTTGCGCCACATTGCCGCATTGCAGCTTCAGCTCTTGGCCTGAGAACTGTAGGGGAATCCCGTGATCAGTATGGGGGTAAGCACTCTTACTTTACCCTTCTTGGATCTGGATTGCAGTCTGGGGTGGAGGTCTTAGGGTGTGTGACCAGCTTGCCAGAGTGTGTGGGGGCTTTAGGGAGGACACCCAACTAATACCTCTGGAAGTTGAGAAAACCCCAGCATTTGGGTCAAAAGTTCCTCTGGCTGGTGGCAAAGTCCTACTGTGGCAACAAGCCCAAAAGTTAAATAATTGAGTGGCAACATGCCTAGGCAAAGGAAACAAAATAAAGAGAAAAATGCAACATTAGACTCCTATTTGGGGGGCAAAGAGGATCAAAGCATGGAACAGGAGGAAGACTGTGAGATGAGAAATACTGCACCAAAAGCCCCAAATGAAAATATGAGAGGGTTACAGGCCATAGAGGACCTTAAGAAGCAGATAAGAGAAATGGGGGAAAAATGGGAAGAGAAATTAGAAAGATGCAAGAAAAGTATGAAATGAAAGTCAACAGCCTGACTGAGGAAAATAACACCTTAAAAAATAGACTAACTCAAATGGCAAAAGAGGCTCAGAAAGGTAATGAGGAGAAGAATGCCTTAAAAAGCCAAATTTGCCAGATGGAAAAAGAATCTCAAAAGCTCATTGATGAGAATCATTCCTTCAGAATTAGACTTGAGCAAGTGGAAGCTAGTGAGTTTATGAGAAATCAAGATACTATTAAGCAGATCCAAACAAATGAAAGAATAGAAGGCAATGTTAAATATCTCATGGGAAAAACCACTGACCTGGAAAATAGATCCAGGAGAGACAATCTAAAAATTATTGGACTACCTGAAAACCATGATCAAAGAAAGAATCTAGAAACCATCCTTCAAGAAATTCTCAAGGAAAATTGCCCTGATGTTTTAGACCCAGAGGGATAAATAGAGGTTGAAAGAATCCACCGATCACCTCCTGAAAAGATCCCAAAAAGAAAACTCCTAGGAATATTGTAGCCAGATTCCAGAATTCCCAGATCAAGGAGAGAATATTACAAGCAGCCAGGAAGAAACAATTTCAATATTGTGGAAACACAATCAGGATAACACAGGATCTGGCAGCTTCTACACTGAGGGATCTAAGGGCATGGAATATGATATTCCGCAGGTCAAAGGACCTGGGATTAAAACCAAGGATCACCTACCCAGCAAAACTGAGTATCATGTTTCAGGGGAAAATTTCATCATTCAGGGGAATAGAGGAGTTTCAAGCATTCTTGAGGAAAAAACCAGAGTTGAATAGAAAATTTGACATTCAGATACAAGAAGGAAGAGATGCTTGAGAAGGTAAACAGGGAAAAGAAATCACTATGAACTTATCAAAGTTGAACTATTTATATTCCTACAGGAAAAACAATAACAGTAACTGATGAAACTTTTTCTCAATATGAAAATAGTTGAAGAAGGGTATATGGGCATAGGAATACATATATGAATGAGTGTATATATGTTTTCAGGTATACATAGAGGGCACAGGTTGAATTTAATAGGAAGCAATGATACTTAAAAAGTGAGGTTAAGAGGTGAGAGAGTAATGTGGTGAGGGGGAGTGGAGAGAGACAATGGGGTGAATTGTCTCGTATAGAGGAGGCAGGGGAAGGTGGTTGCAGGGAAGGGGAGGAACTGGAAGGCAAAAAGGCAAAACCTTATTCTCATTGAATTTGGACCAGGGAGAGAATGACATGCATACTAAATAGTGTGTCCCACCCTACAGAAGTGTGTGGGGGAGGGCAATGGAGGAAGATAGTGGAGGGGAGGGTGGGCTGGGGGGGGGGCGGGAAATTGGAAGCACCCACTTTTGAAAAGGGACAGGATCAAGGTGGGGAGTGGACTAGGTGGAAGGTGGGATGGGAGGGAGGGAAATATAGTCAGTCCTTTGCAATATATCTACTATGGTAATGTTTTGCATAGCTACACATGTACAGCATATACTGAGTTGCTTATCTTCCTTTTAAAATCAATTTTTTAAAAACATATAAATACTATGATTAATACTATTTTGCATATAATTGGGAGAAAAGATGTGCAGGCAATGGGGCTCGGGGATTTGCCTCGCCCTACTGGAATAGTCAAAGAGGGTATAGGAGAAGAGATGGGAGAGAGCAGATTGGTTGAGGGGATATCCTGTTTGATTGTTATTCTGGGGTGGTGGGTAGGGGGAAAATGGGGAAAAAATTGTAACTCAAAATCCAATGGAAATGTAAACAAGAAGTTAATAAAGCATTTGGGAAAAAAATTAATTAAAAAATAAAGAAAGAAAGAACTACTTCTCTTACAGGTAGCAAGAAATGTGAAATAGAATGGCCTCACGTATTTGTGTCTGATACCTCAAGTATCAAGTTTCTGAGTTACTCTGAGTTATGGTGAGGCAAAGTAAAGGAAGAAATGACTATTGGAAGGGGACTGGAATAATAGAAGCATTCCCAAAAGAAGATTGTTTGTAAATTGAATCCTTCCCCCCCTTTACTTATATTATTATACTATAAATGCATCATCTTTATTTCTGATTGATCTAATTGATCAAGTGGAAATGGCTCCCAACACAGTGTCTCTCCCCTCCTGACTGTCAAGAATGACTGATATGTAGACACCTAAATGAGACTGGAGAAAGCTATTTGAAGGAATGTTGTAATGAATCTTTTTATAAAGTGAGTCATCCTTTTATCATTTAAATACTCACCCTTTACTTCATTTCATTACTTCAGAGTTTTTATCTGTTAGGTTTTCTTAAAGCAACCTGTCTATAAACCTCTAAGCATACTCAATAAAACCATATTGAATACATGAAGAAATTGATCTCCTAAATTATAGATGACAGTCAATTTGGCAAAGTAGAGAGGCCAGCATAAAATCAAGTGGACTCAAGTCTTGCCCCTTATACACACACAGGCATGTGAGCACATGCACACACATGTGCATGCACATACACACACACACAGTGTTTATCATGAAGGCAGTGAGTTTAAATTCCCCACATAATTTAGACAATAAATTATAGATGAAGGCAATCAACTTAATAAATTAACCAATTTATTAAGCACCTACTGGTATAAGTGCAAGGCACAGTGCTAGGCACTGAGAAAACTAAGACCAAAATTTAAATCATGGAAATTATATTCTATTAAGGAAAAATGTATGCACATAAGAATATATGAAATATATAGGACATAAACAAAAGGTAATTTTGAGGAGAGGCGCTAGCATCTGGGGGTTTGGGATGTCACAAAAGCCTCATTTAGGAGGTGGTGTGTTGTTGATCTGCATCTGTACGGGAATTTTCTATACCAGGGGTTCTAGATACCATAGGCCTAGATAATCCACATACCCCCATCATAGGGTGAGAGGTGGCATAAAATATAGCTTAAAAACTGGAAGTATTGTTGATAGAAATAAGAGCACTGAACTTGGAATCAGTTGACTTGGGTCTGAGTTCCATCCCTGATGCTTATTGGCTGTGTGACTATGGCTAAATTACTTGCCCTACCTGAGCCACAATTTCCTCATCTCTAAAATGGAAACGTTTTTTGTATTACCTACCTCATAGGATTGTTATGAAGAAAATATGTCATAAATCTGAAAGCACTATAGAAATATGAATTCTTATTTGTTATATTTAGCAACCTTCCCAGGATGCCCTGCACTTCCATTTTAGTCTATGTCTACAAAGCAGAACTTGATTTGGATTGTTTATTTAATTAGATTCTTGTTCTGCTAGGATCTGGGACATCTTCTGTGAGTTACTCAACCTCTCTGGTCCTCAATCACTTTACCTATAAAATGATGTGATTGGACTGGTTGAACTCTTAGGTCCCTTCCAGCCCTAAATTTGTGAACCAGTTGTTCAGTTTTCAGGGCCAAATGTTTTTACATAAGTTATCTTTACTTCGTGTTAGGCCTCCTGTGTGCATAACATTAACAGGTTGGAAATATGGACATTGGATAGAACAGTAAATTATCCCTGGGTGAATTCAACTCCTGGAGAAAGGAGGACCAACATTTTCTCATGTAGAATCTGAATAAGTCAATACAGTGAAGTGTTTCTCTGTAGGAGGCATGAGTTAGGACAGCTCCCTGTCACAGCATGATCTATCTTGGGGTTTGATTCATTCTCTTGGTAAGTTTTCCTGCATGAAAAAGGAAAATAAAAGACTCTTTGCATGAGAGTATTCAGATCCCAACTTTACAAGGCATCTTTGAAGCATCTTTACCAGTACTTTAGCCCCCTCTGATGTTGCCCAGTGCAATTCTCTCAACATTGTCTGTTGCCTCCCCACCCTATCATCAGACAATTTTGTAAGCAATTTCAGATGTGACACAAAATTCTCCTGACAATCAGGCAGTGAGGTATAGTGGGAAGTTAAGTAACTTAAGAGTCAAAAGATCTTGTTTCAAATCTTTGTTTTGCTACTTACCCTTCTCAGACCTTGAGTGGATTACTTTAAATCTGTAGGTCTCGGTATAGTCCTTCACAAAGGGAGAGAGAAAAATGAATTGATATTTGAGGTCTCTGATACTTCTCAATTATGTCAAATATGATCCTCATGGACTTTTCAATTAAAGTTGATAAAAATAATCTCGGAAGTATCTAAGCCCTTGTTGGTGTGCTTGAATTGGGCAAAAATAGTTACACTAAAATAAATCATCATTATAGGAGAGAAATTGAAGAGACTATATTGTAGAGTAGAAAGAAGACATGGCTGTGCTGGAATCAGTGGTCAATGGTTCAAACCCCACCTCTGACACAACCTGCTAGGTGACGTTGGAAGAGTTGTCTAAACTCTGGGCTTCTGTGTTTGCTCATTTGTCAAAATGAGGATAAATTCCTTCTAGGTCTATA
This sequence comes from Gymnobelideus leadbeateri, assembly GCA_011680675.1. Classification (NCBI taxonomy): domain Eukaryota; kingdom Metazoa; phylum Chordata; class Mammalia; order Diprotodontia; family Petauridae; genus Gymnobelideus; species Gymnobelideus leadbeateri. The sequence continues at coordinate 145,011 of WOXC01003966.1, forward strand.
CCTACCAATGTTCTTTATGGTATATTCTCCATAATAACATGGAAACAACCTAAAAATACAGCATGACATAATAGATGGAGTTCCCCATACCATCAAGGAGCTCTGGGGTTGAAGTCTGTCTCAGGACCTTAAGAGTGTGATTCTGGACAAGTCACTCAAGCTTTCTGATCCACATGTTCCATATTTATAAAATAAGAGTAATATCTAGTAAAAATATCTCTCCACAGGGGTACTGTTAATGAACAAAAATATATTTTGCAAAAATACACTACAAACCACAAAATATTACATAAAGGTCAGTATTATTTTTTTCAGAACCACAATTTCATTGGAAGTCATAGGAAATTTCTAGTGGGGAAATCCCCTCTGCCAAAACAGATAGGTATCTACTCTTTGAATTATCTTTAGAGATCTGCCTGAGACACTGAGAGGTGAAGTGACTGCCTGACCATCACTCAACCAATATATGTGAGAGACTGGACTGGAACCCAAATCTGACTGATTCTGAGACTAACTATTCCCTCCAGTATACTTCTTTCTGAAAAGAGTGAGAATCAGAAGTGAAGAAGTCACTTTCCTCAAACTTTCAGTCTGATTTGGCAGTGGAAAGAAGGAAAAGGGCCAGATGTGAATGCCATATTGAAAGGTCACATGCAAACTATGGACCTTTAATTTTAGACACTGTTCAATACTGGAAAATTTTACAGGGGCAAGAGTTATGGTATAAATTATCTCTCTCATTGCAAATTCTTGTATCCTTCATTGCCTTTTGTATACAATTAGTACTTTCTCACATGGCTAATTGTTTCAGGGATATGTGTGCGTGCGTGTGTGTGTGTGTGTGTGTGTGTGTGTGTGTGTGTGTGTCTTCTCCACCATTAAACTAAATTTCCTAAGAGCAGAGAATATGTTTTAAACTCTATTTTTATCCCCTTCACAAGACCCAGATTTGACTGATTTATAAAAAATTCAGGAAAAAATGTTTCCCCTGCCTCTCCCATTTTCTAATCTAGTCAACTGTCTATCCACAGAAACAACTATATGTTTAATTACAATTGAAAAAATAGTTGGGAGGGGCGGAGGCAACATGGTAGAGTAGAAACAGCTCTTCTGTGGTGCTCCAGCTCCCAAAATTTCCAAATTTGTGTAAAAGGACACTCTAAACAACCTCTGGAGCTCCAGAACCCACAAAATGTCACAGAGAAGCTAACCTGCTGAGGACAGCCCAGCAATTCCACAGGGAGTGGCTAGCACAGAGCTCTGGGAGCTGAGCCCAGGCCCTCTTGAGTCAGAGGTTTTAGCCCCAGGGCAGACTGACCAGCAGTTGGCTGAAGAGATTCCAGAACACCAGCAGTTGTGGCATTTCCAGAATTACCAACACATAGATGCCATGGACAAAGTGAGAGGTTAGTGTGGTATGGACTTTGGGACTCATTAGTTGGGAGAGTGTGTCAGCCTCTTTCCCTGGGGATGAGAAGCCACTGAGAAGCTTCAACACATCCATGAACAAATATGGCAGCTTCAGTTCCTAGCCTGCTAACTGTAGGGGGATCCATCGATCAGTCTGGGGGTTAATCACTCTTGATTTAACCTTCTTAGATCTGGATTGTGGCCTGGGGTGGAGGTCTTGGGGTGTGTGACCAGCTTGCTAGAGCCTCTGGGGGCTTCAGAGAGGCCACCCAACTAATACCTCTGGCAGTTGGGAAAACCCCAGCATTTGGGACAGAAGCTGCCCTGGCTGGTGGCAGAGTCCTACTGTGGCAACAAGCCCAAAAGTCAAGTAATTGAGTGGCAACATGCCTAGGCAAAGGAAACAAAATAAACAGAAAAATTCAACATTAGACTCTTATGTTGGGGGCAAAGAGGATCAAAGCATGGAACAGGAGGACTGTGAGGTCAGAACTCCTGCACCAAAAGCCCCAAATGGAAATCCGAGCTGGTTACAGACCATAGAGGACCTTAAGAAGAATTTTGAAAATCAAATAATAGAAGTGGAGGAAAAATTGTAAAGAGAAATGAAAATGATGCAAGAAAATTATGAAAGGAGAGTCAACAGCCTTAATGAGGAAAATAACACCCTAAAAATAGACTAACAAAAAAATAGACTAACTCAAATGGCAAAAGAGGCTGAAAAAGGCAATGAGGAGAGGAATGCCTTAAAAAGCTGAATTTGCCAGATGGAAAAAGAATCTCAAAGGCTCACTAAATCCTTCAGATTTAGAATGGACCAAAGGTAAGCTAGTGACTTTATGAGAAATCAAGATGCTATTAAGCAGATCCAAACAAATGAAAGAATCAAAGGCAATGTGAAATATCTCATGGGAAAAAACACTGACCTGGAAAATAGATCCAGGAGAGACAATCTAAAAATCATTGGACTACCTGAAAATCATGATCAAAGAAAAAACCTAGAAATCATCCTTCAATAAATTCTCAAGGAAAATTGCTCTGATGGTTTAGAACCAGAGGGCAAAATAGAGGTTCAAAAAATTCACTGATTAGCTCCAGAAAAAGATCCCAAAAAGCAAACTCCTAGAAATATTATAGCGAGGTTCCAGAATTCCCAGGTCAAGGAGAGAATATTACAAGCAGCCAGGAAGAAACACTTTCAATATTGTGGAAATGCAATCAGGATAGTGCAGGATCTAGCAGCTTCTACACTGAGGGATCTAAGGGCTTGGAATATAATATTCTGCAGGTCAAAGGACCTGAATTAAAACCAAGAATCACCTACCCAGAAAAACTGAGTATCATGTTTCAGGGGAAAATTTGGTCATTCAGTGGAATAGAGGACTTTCAAGCATTCTTGAGGAATAAACCAGAGTTGAATAGAAAATCTGACATTCAGATAAAAGAAGCAAGAGATGCTTGAGAAAGTAAACAGGGAAAAGAAATCATAATGAACTTATCAAAGTTGAACTATATACATTCCTACATGGAAAAACAATAACTGTTACTTCTGAAATTTTGCTCAGCATGAAAATAGTTGAAGAAGGGTATATGAGCATAGGAATACATATGTGAATGCATGTATATATGTTTACAGGTATACATAGATAGAGGACACAGGTTGAATTTAATAGGAAGGGATGATACTTAAAAGGTGAAATTAAGAGGTGAGAGAGGAATATAATGAGAGGAGATTGGGAGAGACAGAACAGGGTAAACTCTCTCACAGAGAAGAAGCAAGGGGAAATAGTTTCAAGGGAGGGGAAGAACAGGAAGGCAAAAAGGCAAAATCTTATTCTCATTGAATTTGGATCAGGGAGAGAATGACATACATACTAAATAGGATATCTCACCCTGCAGGACAGTAGGGGGTAGGGGATGAGAGGGAGGATGATGGAAGGGAGGACAGGAGGGAAGGGAAATTGGAAGCACCCACTTGTGAGAAGGGACAGGATCAATGTAGGGAATAGAGCAAGTGGGAGGTGGGATAGGAGGGAGGGAAATATAGCCAGTCTTTTACAATATATCTACTATGGTAATGTTTTGCATAGCTACACATGCACAACATATACTGAATTGCACATCTTCCCAGTAAATGTGGGTGACAAGGGAAGAAGGGAATGAATCTGGAATTCAAAGTTTTAAAACCAAATGTGTAAAAATGTATAAATACTATTATTAATACTATTTACATATAATTGGGAAATAAGATATACAGGTATTAGGGCACAGAGATTCACCTTACCCTACTGAAAAAGTTGAAGGGGGTATGGGAGAAGACATGGGAGAGAGTAGATTTGATGAGGGGATATCCTGTGGGACTGCTATTCTGGGGTGGGGAGTAGGGAAAAAAGGGGGGGAAATTGTAACTCAAAAAATCTGGCAGAAATGAATGATGTAAACCATAATTTAATGGAAGGAAGAAAGGAAGAAAAAAGGAGAAAGGGAGAGAGAGAGAGAGAGAGAGAGAGAGAGAGAGAGAGAGAGAGAGAGAGAAAGAGAGAGAGAGAGAGAGAGAGAGAGAGAGAGAGAGAGAAAGAGAGAGAAAGAGAGAGAAAGAGGAAGGAAGGAAGGAAGGAAGGAAGGAAGGAAGGAAGGAAGGAAGGAAGGAAGGAAAGAAGGAAGGAAGGAAGGAAGGAAGGAAGGAAGGAAGGAAGGAAGGAAGGAAGGAAGGAAGGAAGGAAGGAATAAAGAAAGGAAATGGTTACCACACTGAAAAAAATAGGTGGGTGAGTTTTGGTGGTAATTAATTGCATAGAATATTTGATTTTGAGAAAGAATCTTGTGACCTTGATGTTCCAACTTTCCTAATCCAAGCAATATAGTATAATGTGGAAAGTGCTTTACTTAGGATAAGGAATACTTACTTCCTTTGATGTTTTGTGACTCTGGGTCTCAATTAGCCTCCATACCTCAGACATCCACATAAAGAAAATCATAGATACCTCATTATATTTATTTTGCCTTTTCCCTTTAAAAATATTTCTTTAATTTAGGCATAAAAATATATTAGTACTGTTTTTAAAAGTCATTCTAATTAACAACAGCTTTAAAATATAAGTACTTAAATGGATGATCCATCATAAAATGTCATATCTCAATAAATAAAGGACATTGAAAATGCCCCAAATCTAAAAAGAGATCAGTACTTTAGTTCTTTCAGCTCTTGGGAATTTTCCATTCCTCAGTCTTAGCTCAGTTAATCTTCCTGCTGAATACAATTCAATACAGCAATTTAGATCACAGCCCTTCTTGTACTTATCTATCTCTTCCCATTAGTTTCCCAGAGAAAGTCTACCTAACATACTGGAGACCTCTTATACTTTCCAACATCAGAAATATACAAGCAAAGCACACAGGACATCCAACAGTTATCCCTTGCTCTCATCACATGACCAGTTCATGATTTTTGATTATTCATTTTTTTTTCATTTCCTTTACTCCATTTCTTCTGAATTCTTTTTTTGCTGTGTGTTATAATCTTTTCATATCTACCATGAATAACCATTTTGACTCTACTCTGAGTAGCACTCAATTTTAATTCCTTAGTATTGTTCTATACCTAACAGTAACCCAAAAGAATCAGTAAGATATTAGTATTGAAAACATGGGGGTGGCTAGGTGGCTCAGTGAATAGAGCACTGGCCCTGGAGCCAGGAGAACCCGAGTTCAAATTCGGCCTCAGACACTTGACACACTTACTAGCCATGTGACTTTGGGCAAGTCACTTAACCCCAACTGCCCTCCAAAAAAAAAAAAAATCATGGACCTTCATTTTAGTGAAGTTTGAGTTCATTAAAGGAGGTGTGTAATTTCCTATTGGTGATTCATTCTGTGCTTCTCTTCTTGCAATGTGTACCCACAATGATTAAACAAATGTGCAAACTCTATAGGTTACTCATCATACTGCATATCATAAGTATCTTTATCCACTTTTCTTTTCCTCTGTGTGCATGGTTAGATTCAACTTATGTGTCATTATGGCTCTCCTATAGGAGAATCTATATATTCTGGGGTTTGATTCAACCTACATGATGTCATTCACAAATGGGAGCATCTATTCTAGCATCTTTTATCAGAATTACTCCTTCAAATTAAAACTTCATACTAAATCTGTTTCGTGGTAAAAATTTTCAGTGAATATTCATCCCTTTTTTATGCCTCATTTGATATTAATGATCATAATGCTTTCAAACAAGCTTCCCTCAATTATATCTTTCAAAGAAACTTGAGTGATTATAACACATACATGGGAAAGATCTTTTTGGAAGAGTGCTATTCATATATCATTTTAGAATACTGAATTAAAAATTTTGTATAGTCAGTAAATAATAGGCACAGTGGCATCCTGTGTTTTCTACATCTTTCAAGTTGGGATGTTGATGTAAAATGTGATCTACTATGTAATATTGCTAACAAAAATTTCCCCTTTCCATACTAATACCCCCATCAAGTAATCCTTTTATGTGTGATTAAATAGTGCTCAATTTTATATACATGGAAATTAGGTGAATTTTAAAATATATATTCTCTTGTTTGTTTTTGGTTATTTTTGCTGTTGTTTTAATGAGGTTTAGGGCTTTTCCCCATGCCTTTTGTATCTCTTAATCATTCAGATGCCTTATATAACTATTGCTCAATTTTTCCCATTACTGTGCCACCACCAGTATAAATTTCCTCTATGTTCACCTGTTCTAATCCAGCTGCTTTCCCCATTTTTATTCTCTTTAGTATCATTTCTATATACCCTTCTAAGAACATTGAATACTGTGAGATTAGTCTGAATATCATTCTCTCACTTTTTTGATGGTGAAATTGCTTATACCCAATTCTAGGTCATGGTTCAAGGGTAAAGAGGAGTATTATTAGTCAAGATGGAGTGGAAATCTTGATGGGCAATAATACTTCCAGTCCCAAGGGATCAGGGATCCTGAGGAACAATATAATTTCAAGTCCCAGTGGAGGAAGGGCCCCAAGGAGTGGTATAGATTTCAACTGCAAGGAATCATGGGTGATTACTGGGAAAAGATCAGAGTTCAGATCAGTAACCACTTCTCTCCCCAGATCACACTATCTTGAAAGCATAGAAAACTTCCAAACTACCAGAACTAGTACATAAAAATCTGAAGCTGAAACCTTCACCCATTGTGAGAACAGAGCCCAAAATTAACAAAGTTCCAAATCAAGAAATAGGGTGGAAAATGAACAAATAATGAAAAAAGAACCTGACCATAAAAAGCTACTGTGGTGATAGGAAAAAAACAGGACATAAACTCAGAAGACAATGCAGTCACAAAAGCTACAGATAAAACCTCCAAGGAGAAAAAATATGAATTGGACAAAAGTCCAACAAGAATTCTATAAATTGTTTTAAAATGTTTTTCAAAATCAAATAAGAGTAGTAGAAGAGAATTTAGTTAAAGAAAGGAAAGCAAAGGAAGAAAATTATAAGAAGAAAATTAATAGCATGGTAAAAGAGGCACAGTGGCAACTAGGTGGCATAGCAAATATAGCACTGGGTTTGAAGTCAGGAAGACTCATCTTTGCACGTTCAAGTCTGGCCTCAGATGCTTATTAGTTGTATGACCCTAAGTGAATTGCTTAAATATGTTTGCCTTAGTTTTTCTCATCTGCAAAATGAGCTGGAGAAGGAAATGGCAAGCCACCTCAGTATCTTTACCAAGAAAACTCAAATGAGGTCACAAAAAGACAGATCCAACTAAAATGGCTGATCAACAACAAAAGAGGCACAAAAAAAATGCTGAAAAAAATAACACCTCAAAAAAACAGAATTGGCCTAATGGAAAAGAGATACAAAAGTTTACTAATGAAAATAACACCTTATGGGCGGCCAGGTGGCACAGTGAGTAAGAGCGTCAGCCTCAGAGTTGGGATGACCCGGGATCGAAACCGGCCTCAGAAAATGAGCACCCACACATAAATAATGACTAGCCGTGTAACCTTGAGCAAGTTACTTAACCCCAATTGCTTTAAAATAAAAAGAAAAGAAAATAACACCTTAAAAGCAGACTTGGACAAATGGAAAAAGAGGTATGAAAGTTCACTGAAAAAAATAAATACCTTGGGTGGCTAGGTGGCACAGTGAATAGAGCACTGGCCCTGAAATCAGGAGGACCTGAGTTCAAATCCAGCCTCAGACACTTAACACAAAAGCTAGCCATGTGACCTTGGGCAAGTCACTTAACCCCAATTGCCCTCAAAAAATAAATAAATAAAATAAATACCTTGAAAATTAGTTGCAAAGGTGGAAGCTAAAGATTCTGTGAGACACCAAAAAGCCATAAAACAAAGTCAAAAGAATAAAAAAAATAGGAGAAAATGTGAAATGCCTCATTGAAAAAACTGCTGACTTGGAAAGTAAATCAAGAAGAGTTAATTTAAAAATTATCATATAACCTGAAATCCATGATCAAAGAAAGATTCCAGACATCACATTTCAAGAAATTATAAAGGAAAATGGTCTCAATATCCTAGAGCCAGAGGGCAAAATAGAAATTGAAAGAGTCCACTAGTGAAAAATATCTTAAAATATAAACTTCCAGGAACATTATGGGAGCTCCCAAGTCAAAGAGAAAATACTTCAACAAGAAAGATATCATTCAAATAGCTTGGAGGCATAGCAGAATCAGGCAAGATTTGGCACCTACTATTTGGAATATGATATTCCAAAAGTCAAAATAGTTGGGATTACAACAAAGAATAATCTCCCCACAAAATTGAGTATGATCCTTCAAGGGGAAAAATGGATATTTAATGAAACCAAGGATTTTCAAGCATTCCTGATGAAAAGACCAACACTGAATAAAAAAAAAAGTGATTTTCAAAGAGAAGATTCAAAAGAAGAACAAAAAGTTTAACATGAAAAAGAAATCATAATGGACTCAATAAATTTAAACTGTGTACCTTTCTATATGGGAAGATGATACATGAAGGAGCTTTATCTTTATTAGAGTAGTTAGAAGGATTCTACATAGAAAGAGGGTGTGGGAGTGAGTTGATTATGTTGGGTGATGTTTTTTTAAAAAGAGGAGGGGAAGGGGGATGCCCTGGGAGAAGAAGGAAAGGAAAGGAAGAACAGAGAAAATTCTCATATAAAAGACACACACAAGGAAGAACTTTTACAATGAAGGCAGAATTAGTGGGGGATGAGGAGGGATGGCCAAAGCTTGAATGTCTCTGACATCTAAATTGGTTCAAAGTAAACCCAAAGATATAGACTTTGGGGATAAAAACTCAACATTTGACAGAAATTGCTGGGAAGTGGAAAGCAGTTTGGCAAAAATTAGACCAATATTTCATGCCATGTTCCAAGATAAGGTCAAAATGAATAAATTGCTTAGACATAAAGGATAATATAAGTAAATCAGGGGAGCATGGAAAAAAATGTACCTGTCAAATCTATAGATAAGGGAAAAATTTATGTCCAAAGAAAATATAAATGGGATTATGGAAAGTAAAATAGATAATTATTACATTAAATTAAAAATGCATTTGCAAAACAAAATCAATGTAGCCAATATTCAAATGAAAACAGGAACCTGAAAAAAATTGCAGCAAGTTTCTCTAATAAAGGTCTCATTTCTCATATGTGTGTGTGCACGTGTGTATAACTGAGCTAAACTTAAAAAATAAGAGCAATTGCCCAGTTGATAGTCAAAGGATTTGAAGAGGCAGTTTTCAAAAGAAGAAATCAAAGCTATATATACTTATATGAAAAAAATGATCTAAATAACTACTGATTAAAGAAATGCAAATTAAAACAACTCTGAGATACTACCTCTTACCCATGAGATAGGCTAACATGGCGAAAAGAAATGGTGAAGGCTGGGAAGGACTGTGGAAAAATTGAGTCACCAATGCACTGTTTGTGGGGTTCTGAACTAGTATAATGATTCTGGAGAAGAACTTGGATCTATGCCCAAAAGGCTTTAAAACCATACACACCTTTTGATCCAGCATTACCACTACTAGGTCTGTATCCCAGAGAGATTAAAGAAAAAGAGGGGGGGGTGGATATTTGTACAAAAATATAGAACTCTTTTTGTGGTAGCAAAGAATTGGCAATTTAGAGGATGTTCATTAATTGGAGAATGGCTGAATAAGCTGTAGTATATGATTGTGATGAAATACTATTGTGGTATAAGAAATGATGAACAAGATGGTTTCAGAAAAACCTGGAAAGATTTCCAGAGAATATTGTATATATTAAAGTAATATTGTAAGGATAAGAACTGGGAAAGACTCAGCTACTCTGATCAAGAAAATGATCCAAGACAATTCCAAGGGACTCATGATGAAAAATTCTATTCGTCCCCAGAGAGAGAATGGATGAACTCTGAATGCAAATTAAAGCATACATTTTTACTTCATTTTTATTATTTTATTTTGTGTTTTATTTTGCAATGTGGCTAACATGGAAATATGTTTTGCAATACCTCACATGTATAATCAAAATCAAATTGCTTGCTGTCTCAGGGAAGGGAGAGAATTTAGAACTCAATTTTAAAATATGATTCTTAAAATTTCCTTTACATGTAATTGAGAAATATTTTATGAAATAAATAAAAATAATATTAAAAATTCTTTCAGATAATTTTAGTTTTATTCTATTTTTTGGTCTTATATTTTTATCCTTAAATGCCTTAATGATGACTTTGCTTAGTATCATCTCTCACCAAGCTTTCTTTGAATTGATTTTACCATCTACTTTGTGAAAAGTTATTGTTCATAATCTTCCATCATCACTTTCCATAATATCTTACAGAAGAATTTATATCCTAAATTGGTGTTGCCCTTAACTTCTATATCCAGCTACTTTGCAAATGAATCAAGTGAGTGTGTTCCTACTCTAAGACACTTTTTAGGGTTGTTGTTTATTTTTTTGTCTCCTTGTTAATGCAATTGATTTATAGGATTTCAACTACTATATGAAATCATTCATTGTCTATTCCTTTCCTCTATCCATATCCTATTTTGTCATTAATAACTTGTTTAAACAGATCAAAATGATTTCTTTTTAATTATTTACCTAATCATTTTCTCCTTTGTACTCTTTCTGCTAGTTCTGCACTATTTTTAATCTTTGCAGTAAAGGACAGTGATCTGACTACATACATACAGATGATTCAGAAATTATTCCCATGTTGGTGACAAGTAGTTTCCTGCGCGTTGAAATGCAATAATTTTCTCTTTTTGTGATGTTATTCAGTACTCGCCAGATGTTACGCAGTACAAAAACACATAACAAAAGTTACGTGGGGACATTGAGATGTTTTCTCATAGCCACAATTGAAGATTCCCCTTACGTTCTGCTCACTCATTGATCTATCAAGAATGTGAAAACTTCATGAAATGTTCCTTGTCTGTATAACTTAAATTTTTGATATTATTTTTCTGTGGCTTGTACCTGAAAATATGAGATCCAGTATGCCCCCTAAAATGACATCACATTTTAGTAAGGTCTTTAGCCTGGAGACTGTCCAGAGGAATGTAACTAGAATAGTGAGAGGACTAGAGACTTTGACCCATGAGAAATTATTGAAGGACCTCAGGATTTTGAGTGGGAAGGAAAAGATTTGAGGAAATGTGTTTGCTATCTTTAAGTCAATGTAACAAGCATTCATTTAGTGGTACATGTAAGACCATGTGGTAGGCACTAGGAATATTCAAAGAAAAAAAGAAAATATTCTTCCCTATTATGAAGGATCTTGCATTCTACTGGTAAGATATAACAGGTAAATAAGTCAATAATTACAGGAAAACGTGAGGAAGTAATTTTAATGGCTAACCTGAAGAAGAGGGATTATAGGTGCCCTGCTTGGCTCCAGAAGACAGAACTAAGGAACAAGTGGGCAGACGAATAGTCCATCAACAAGCAATTATTAAGTGCTTACTATGTTTCTTAGGCAACATGCTAAGTGATGAGACACTAAAAAAGGCAACTTTTAAATACTGGGGCTACAAAAACAAACAAAAAACAGAGCTGCCTTGGGAAATCCCATCATTGGAGTTCTTCAATCGGGTACCAGATAACAACTTGCTAAATCCTTAGAAGGATTTCTCCTTCAAATAGAAGAGGTTTGACTAAATGGACTCTGGAGGACCTTCAAGTTTAGAGATGTTATGTTTCTGTCCTACCATTAATACATAATATAGACAAAATTTGATTCGTCTGTAAGAACTTCAGTCTTATCATAAATAAAAAATTTTCAATACAGGAAAAAGTAGTTATTCCCATTCTCTTGTCAAAATAATTGCCCCAAAAGAATGAGAAAACCTAGGACTTCTCTACGAGCCAAGAAATCATCACAATCTATTGAAACACTGATGGAATGCCTGGATGTGACCCAAAAGACTGTCAGATTTTTTTTCTTCTCCCAACTTGGAATGCCTTAATTTATAGGTCTGATCAATAGTCATTAAGAATCCTTAAGACAGGAGTTATTAACCTGGACCTGTGAATTTATTTTGTTTTGCTTTACATTTTGGTAACTACATTTTATTATAATTAATTTCCTTTAAAATTGGTATTTAATTTTTTGCATTTTAAAACATTTTGAAAAGGGGTACATAGACACAAAAAGACTACTAAAGGAAGAAGCCCATGGAACCAAAAAAGGTTAAGAACCTATGTCTTTTTTTTTTTTGGAGGGCAGATGGGGTTAAGTGAATTGCCCAAGGTCACATGGCTAGTTTTGTGTTCAGTGTCTGAGGCTGGATTTGAACTCAGGTCCTCCTGACGCCAGGGCCAGTGCTCTATTCACTGCACCACCTACCTGTCCCAAGAACCTATGTCTTAAGCCATGAACACATAGTAGATAAATGCTTAAACAGTATAGCTATAGAACAAAGTGGTTCAGTGGTTACTGTTCAGGAAAACTCATGTATAAACGCTGTGTGACCCCAGTCAAGTCACTCACCCTCTCTGTACCTTAGTTTCCTCTGAGAAATTCCACATGCACAATTCGATCTATAAAGTGGGGATAATACCAGCACCTACCTCACAGGGCTGTTGTGAGGATAAAAAGTTCACATTTGTGAAGTATTTTGCAAATCTTAAATTTCTATATAAATACTAGCTAGTGTTATCTAAAAGCAAAAAGGTATTTTCTTGCTTCTTTCTATGCATCATTGGATCATGGAATTAAAATCTAGAAGGAATCTTAATGATTATCAAATCAAATACCTTCATTTTGTAAATAAGGAGACTGAAGCCAAGGAAAGAGACCGGGCAATAGGCACACAAGTAATAAGTAGCAGAGTCAGGATTCAAACCCAGATCTTCTGACCCCAAACCCACTGTTTTGTTTCAGGGTAGCCTGCCAACTCTTCATCTGATTCATTTGGTAGTTACGATAATTTGTCAATTTAATATCCTTGAATGGTCTGCTCTGAAAGCAGAGAGGCTTTTGGGTCTCCTGCAGATCCCTTTTCCTAATCAGCTTACTATACATTTAGTTCACATCTTTTGTATATGCTTATGCGCACATGTGGGTGAGGATTTGTCCCTGTGTCTGAGTGCACTCCATTCTACAGCCATCACAGTGAAGACAGCACATTGAGACATATGTTGGCTCTTTCACGTCAAGTCCTGCAACAACACTAAGGCAATTTCCTATCTGTTTGGCTTTCTGGGAGAAGGGAGATGAATATCAAATGAAACTGATTTAGGGAGCCTTCATCCAAAGACCAAGGTCACCGTGTTTTCACTCTCCTGGATAATTGCCATGTTCAACTCCAGGTAAAGTTTCACCATATCAATCACTCCATGAATGAAGGTTGAATAAAGGTATTTACTGAACTGTCATGTCTGTGATAAAACAGCCCAGCCAGCTTGTCAGATGTAAGGAGAATGCATTAGGGGGTCAAAACCTTATAGATAGAAGCCTATCTGTCATAATAAGTCATTCAACTCCCTTATTTATGGTGTGTGTGTGTGTGTGTGTGTGTGTGTGTGTGTTTGTGGTGTGTGTATGTATGTGGTGTGAGAGAGAGGCAGGAGGGAGTAGGAGAGAAGGGGGGAAGAGAACAGGAGGCACAAAACAATCCTTGATGATTAAGATGCTCAGGGATAAAATGAGCCCTGAAATGGGTTCATTGTAGGTCAGGAGACCTACATGCTAGTCTCAGATCTGCCTATAAAACACCATGTGCCCTAGAGCAAGATATTGCCCTTCTTAGGGTGTCAGTTTTTTCATCTGTAAAATGGAAGGGGAAGAATCATTTTTCCTTCTGCTCAGCTTTAAGGGTCATGCATCCTAGAGCAAGAAAATTAAGTGTTGCCATGGACAGCACATTTTAAATAATTTTCACAGCCCAGAGAGTCCTCTTCAGAAACCTGTGGAGTCACTAAATATTACAGCAGAGAAGCCATGCCCAGTGGGGAAGAGCAAAGAAATGCTCAATAAAAAGAAAGACCGGTAGAGGGAAATTCCTAGTGGGATACAGGCCTATGAAGCCTACATAATGACAGAAAACATGAGTGGACCTGTAGCATTGGAGACATAACTTACCCCTCTACACTTGGATCCTAGTGCTAGGTGTCCCCGCCATTTATGCCCTTCCAGATGTATACTCTGCTCACACTTGTCCCCTCTGTGTTTGTCTCATCTGTGATTCCTATATGCCCTTCCCTATTATGAATGTATTTATGGAAGATTATCCCCCAGATTTATGGAGAGGGTCAGGGAGCAGGAAGTGTTCTGGTGCTACTTTTCTTAATGTACTATTTCATTAAATCCCTTTGTTTTTAATTAATTGTTATCTGAATGACTGATTAAAGCAAATACATTGGTGGGGGCTCATGAGCTAGGCTTTTGAAAAGATACAGATCCACTTGATGCCTGAAATATGGGGTATTATTTTTTGAGGGGGAAGGCAAGGCAATTGAGGTTAAGTGATTTTCCCAAGGTCACACAGTGTGTCAAGTGAATGTGGCCGGATTTTGAACTCATGTCCTCTTGACTCCAGGGCCACTGCTCTATTCACTGCACCACCTAGCCACCCCTCTGGGGGTTATTTCTTTAGCAGGAGATGAGTCACTGAAGCCAATCCTTTTTTTTTTCCAACCATGCAGAGGATTCCTTGTTTCAGAGACTACAATGCTTCAAAGATCTATATTTTTATTGTGGGTATTTCTGCCATCATTGTATTTAGTAGACCTTCCAGTCTTTGAAAGTTTGGGGGGCTTCCAAGTCCATCATTCTTGGACCAACATAAGGATGAGACTGTCTCCAATTAGCTAGGCTTTTCCTCAGAGAGTAGCCATTTTCAGTTCATCACTAGCTCCATATTGGAATTCTTTCTGACCCTTTCAGGGATGTGCTCCACTGAACCACTGGGCGATCTCCATTCCATGGTGAAATATCAAAAGATGATGGTAGGCAGAAATCTTAATTTTTAACTTATAGGATGATTTTCTCTCAAGGTAATGCTCTAAAAGGGGTTAGAAGGGAATCCCTTATCACTATATCTTTCACATTTCATGAAGTGTCCTTCGTAGCACAGAGCCAGAAAGACCAAATCTAACTTCAGTTAATTACTTCATCACCAATGTAATTGATTTCCTTGCTCCATTTCCTGACTTTTAAATATTTTTAATTCAGATTATATTCTATTATTAAGGATTTTCAAAATTCAGAAGTTTAGTCACCATTCCATATGACTAATTCTCCACTTTTAATCAATATTTTTCTCTAAGTTCTTTATAAGTATCTCATTTTAAGTCAATGTAGTACAAGTGGAAAAAATACCAAGTTATGGAATGAGTGAAATCTATAAAGGCCCACTTACTTGAACTGATTTTAGGTAAATCATTTCAACTCAGCTTCAGTTTCCTTATCTATAAAATAAAGCTAATTATGCTTATGTAACTGATTTCAAGGGCTATCATGGGAATCAAACAGGAAAATATAGATAAAAGGCTTTGAAACTACAAAACTTTGTTAATATGAACTATTATATAAATGCTTTATTATTATTCTTACCATTACTCCTTCCTTGTGTGAGCTTTAGTTACACAAGAGCTTGGTATCTTTATGTGTAGATGCCCTACATATAAATTCCTCTTAAAAAAAAAAACTACTCTTCTCTTTCCTCTCAGTGTATATTTGTGAAAAATAAGTTTGAGGTTTAGGGAAGAAAATGGCTTTTTTAATAAGTGAGTACTGTCTTGCCACTAAGAAGTAAAGGACATTAATGGAGGGGATAATTAATTATATTTTAAAGTGGATATCAGTCCATAAAATCCATAGAACTTGGGAAAGCTTACTGGGGATTGTGAGGGGGCCATGGGTTTCAAAAGAAAAAATATATTGTTGGTGAAAAAAATGAAAAGAAAAATGGTTTTCTGATACTACCCTTTCTTAAACTGGGTTATCTCTACTCTTGGCATAATCCATTTTCTTGTCTGGCATTCCATTTCCTGGAACATTTTATTCTTTGAAATTACCATATTAGTGTATGCCAAGCTACAATTGACTTCTCCCTATAGTGGGAAACCAATCAGGCATACTTGGGTGAGATACTCCCCCTCTCCCCACCACATACGCCTCCACAGACTCATGTCCATACCCCTCCATATATGCAACTTGGCATCTTCTACATCATGAACCAAGCTTATTGTGTGAGATAGAACCCAAATGTGTCCCTGGGTTGGAGTGATCAGAAACTCACATACCCTGGGTCTCAAGTCTGGAAGACAATGGTTGCTGAAAAATTAATTGGCTTCCTCCTTCTACTGAAACTTGAATATCATTGCAGTAAAAGCCTGTACTATGATTATTCTATTCTCCCTGAAGATCTGATTGTATTCTAAGAATCTGATCCAGATATATCCCTTCTTTCTTTCTTTTCCCCCACTCATTATACCTTCAGGTAACTCAAGTTAAGCTACAAGCCTTTTTTCAGGGAGTTAAGATGCATCAGTATGAAAGGCACATTGCTCTGCCTTAAAAGACAGTCTAATTCTTTTGCTAGGCTCTTTCTTTATCTCAGCAATACACTGGAACAAAGTGATATACAGAAAAACAACACAGTTATTATATGAGAAACTATTATGAAGGGATTTTTTCCGTTCAAATCATTTCATGCATCCTTATCTTATTAACCCTCTTCATCTTCAGTACTTTCATTGTAATTCTCTGAATAAGAGTCAGTTCTAGGTAATACTTTAGCTTTATATAAGTCACATTTGGGGGAATATTGCAGATGACATTTGGATCAATATAGAATACATGGTTTTGAACTTCTTACATAGATATCTCCACTACTCATGCAACACACACACACACACACACACACACACACACACACACACACACCTCTTTTAAGATTAGATTTATCTTTATAGGGAAAAAATGTCTATGAAAATCATGAATTCTGTGTCTCAGGGACAGGCAGTCTTTTATGGTCAGTATGGCGCAGTTTTACACTAGTATGCCCTTTTTTCCATTGAAGTTTCAAAACATAACAACTTTTTGGTATGCTTGGATCATGAGTTGAAGCAACTTCAAAGGTCGTCTAATACAACTCCCTCATTTTAAAAATGAAAAAACAGGGGCAGCTAGGTGGCCCAGTGAGTAGAGCACTGGCCCTGGAATCAGAAGGACCTGAGTTCGGTTCCGGCCTCAGACACTTAATGCACACACAAAAACCTAGCCATGTGACCTTGGGCAAGTTACTTAACCCCAATTGCCCTCCAAAAAGCAAAAAAAAAAGAAAAAAAAAGAAAAGAAAAAACAAAACAACAACAAAAAAAAAAAAAACTAAGGCCCAAAAAGTGTATTTGACTTTTCCAAGGTTATTCAAGTTGTAAGTAGCAGAGCCAGGAGTTAAACAAACTTATATTCTCTGGGTTCATCAGTGCCCTAAGTGATCCCTTTAACCCTGAACTCCTGAACCACCCAGCTGGAACTTTGGCAAACATTCTGGCATTCTTCTTCAACTTTGTTTATGTCTACATTTGATTTTTTCTCAAATAGACTATAAGCCAATTGAGACAAGGGACTCAGTCTCTTACTTTTTTGTGTCCCTCACAGGACCTACCTCAAGTCTGGGTAGATAATTTGACTCAAATATTTTCTAGATGAATACGAAGACCACATCTTCTTGGGGTTTCCAGTCTAATAAAGTAGAGGCACATATAGATAGGGTAAAAGTCAGTCAAAGTTTGGCATTATGTCAAGTTAGTAGTTCCTATAAGAACTGCACACCCTGAATTAAAAGTACCCAAGCAGAATCTATATTTTCATGAGTTAAGGGAGCAAAAATAATTGAATGGCCCATTATTATTATTGAAGATACTCAATTTTTCTATTAACATAAGGCTTAAAAATAATCCTTCAAGCTAGAAACCTGCACTCCATTCAGATTGAGGGCAAGTTATTGAAGCTGGATTTCCTCCCTTTACTTATGTACAACTTAGGGAGATTTTTCTTCGAGTTCTGAAGCAGGGAGTTCACTCCTGGTTTTCCTCATTAAAAACAACATTTCCAAGGGCTGCTTTAGTCTTGACATCTCTGTGAAACACAGAAGGCCAAAGAGGAGTTGTCGTCTTAGCTGTTATAACAACAAACAAAACATTGCAGATACCAATAAATGGCATTTTGTAGGTCTATTGCCAGGTCTGTAATCACTCGAGATCATCTCTACCAGTGTTTAATTGGTTTTCACACATAACCCTGCTTTTACCTGTGCTTTCAGAAGCCTGGGGTCTATCAGCAGGTCAATGGCTCTCACACTCTGCATGAGGACAAAAATATCTCCTACCTTCTCCAAGGCTTCCTGTAGCTTGTGAGCTTCCAGTTCTCCCTTCATGATGGCTATCTCCAGCTGTTGCATTTCACCTAATAACCCTGCTCTAATTCCCTAACCCTTTTATGGTACTCCCTCTCAGGCAAGAATGGCTCATATACTTCATCAAAGATGCAAAACCATGTGACTTAAATTTCTTATTTCAAAAAATCTGGTCTTCTATAACCCCATCTTAATCACCCATTAAGGAGAGTTCAATGTGTAGAACTCTTATTGAAGTCAGATGATTGCTGATAGATATCAAGTGCTCAGATATCATTTTGATCAAACAATCAATCAGCATTTATTAAGGGCCTACTAGGTGATAGGTATTAGGGATACAAACACATCTTGACCTCAAGGACCTTGCATTCTATTGGGAGATAGAACATGTGGACAGATAACTAAATATAGGCTCTGAACATAAGTTTATTAGTTATGGGGCATGTGTGTGTGTTTTAAAACTGACAATATTTTACATGGCATTCCTTAAAATAGGAAGAAAAAAGCTTGAAATAGAGCTGAAGAAGGATTGTAGTGTGAATAGAGAGGAAGGGACAGATGTGGAGAAAGTAGAATTGATAACAGAAAAGATAAGTGACCATGTAGCATTGGAGGCATAACTTACCACTCCACACTTGGATCTTGGTCCTCTGTGTTCCCTCCATTTGTGCCCCTCAATATGTTCATTTCTCATCCTATGATACCTATGTGTCTTTCCAATGATAATTCATGCATTTGTTTGGGGAATATGCCCCCAGACTTGTAGGGACAGGAATGTTCTGATGCTACCTTTCTTGATGTAATATTTTGTTAAATACCTATTTTTCTAATTAATTTTTATCTGGATGACAAATTTGGTTGGAAAATGATTGGCTGTAACGGGTGAATGAGAATGGATAGTTAAGCATGACTTCTTGGTTCAAAGAATAGTGATGTCCTGCAAAATGGAAGTTTAGAGGAAAAGACAAAAAGGTTTAGTACTTTTTGTTTGTTTTTGTTTTTGGAGGGGGAGGAAGGGCAGTTGGAGTTAAGTGACTTGCCCAAGGTCACATGGCTAGTTTTGTGTGTGTGTGTGTGTGTGTGTGTGTGTGTGTGTGTGCGCGTGTGTGAGGTGTCTGAGGTAGAATTTGAACTCAGGTCCTCCTGACTCCAGAGCCAGTGCTCTATTCACTGCGCCACCTGACTGCCCCAAAAGGTTTAGTTTTAAACATGTGAAGTTGGAGATGGGATATCCATGTAGAGATGTCCAGCAGGAAGTTGCAGGTGCATGACTGGTGTTCAGAAAATATTTAGCTGGACCTGCAGGCATGGGAGTCATCTGAATGGAAATGATAATTTAATCTGTGGGAACTAATGATGTCACTGAGGGTTTAGAGATAAAAGAAATAATTTAAACAGGTAAATAATAACATCATTTGTGGAAATCACTTTTTTAAAAAAACTTAAAATCATTTAGAAATGACTTTTACAGTTAGTAGATAAAAGGAAAAACTATTTGGGAAGATTTTATTATTTTTCAACAGCTGTGGCCATCTTCATCCAGTTGCATCACTACACCATTCCTTTCTCAAATTGTACCACAAAAGAACCACAGTATTTTTTTATTAACAGATTAACTTTCCTCCCACCTTTAGGTCCCTTGTCTTAATTCTTAGATTGATCAAACAGGGAGGGATCATTTAATCCAGGGGTATTGAACCTGAGGTCAGTGAATTTTTTGAAAAACAATTTAAGAACTGCATTTCAGTATAATTGATTTCCTTTGTAATCTTATGTATTTTAGTTTATACATTTAAAACATTCTGAGAAGGGTTTCAATCCTCATTGGATTAGCAAAGGAGCACAATACAAATAAAATAGTCTAAGAACATCTGATCTAAACTACTCCTTTCGTTTTGCAGAGGGGGAAACTGAGGCACAGACTAGGGGTATTACTTGCCCAAGGTCCTACAGGTATTAAGTTGCAGAGCCCACAAGCTGACTTTCTCTTGTCTCCAAACACAGTAATCCTCCCCCTATACTATAGGTGCTTCTAGAGCATTGGATTGCCATACAAGGTCAGCGCTGGCCTTGGAGTTGGGATGACCCGAGATTGAAACCGGCCTCAGAAAATGAGGACCCACACATAAATAATGACTAGCCGTGTAACCTTGAGCAAGTTACTTAACCCCAATTGCTTTAAAAAAAAAAGTCAGTGCCCCCTGGGGCGGCTAGGTGGCGCAGTGTGTAGAGCATCGGCCCTGGAGTCAGAAGGAACTGAGTTCGGATCCGGTCTCAGACACTTAACACACAAACAAAAACCTAGCCGTGTGACCTTGAGCAGGTTACTTAACCCCAATTACCCTTCAAAAAGCAAAAAAAAAAAAAAAAAAGTCAGTGCCCCTGGTTTTCACAAGAGTGACACAAAAAAGTGACACAAGATGGTCTCTAGCCCAATAAAGACACAAAGAAGCTGATGGAAATAACTGAGTCAAAACTGACTCTCCACTGTCTGCTAAATATTTGTGGTCCATTGCTCCTAATCACACTACCCTTAACAATTAGTACTCAAGATTGTATCAGAAAGATGCTTAGCTTCATCTGTTAAAAAAAATGCTCATACAAAATGTTCATTGTCTGTTTAGGTGTTAAACAGCATAAACAGCATCAGATTTTATTCCATTTTTTTAAAGCAACAGACAGGACCTAGTTTGAAATGAGACTCCAAGAGCTGCAGAAGAAACCTTTCCAAACAAATCTTCTTCTCCCAAATCTATAATTAAAACTGAAATATCAACTGTTAAAGAACTGAGACAATGTGTTGTTTTTGCTCAAGGGTTTTACAGTTGATCTGCAATTTCTACATAAGTGTTTCAGGATTTTCTTTGAATTATATATATTTGTAAAATAGCTTTGGATAATGCCCGCTTTCCCACATGTACTATTCTGTACCACCTGGATTTCAAATTTTGTTGAATTAAAATGAAACCACAGACTTTAAACTCTATTTTCCTTGTTTAAGGTCAAAACTTATATTCCTCACATTTCTCAAGGCTTCTACTGTATCCTCTTAGGATTTATTGTGGGATGGAGGTACTGATCTGAGATCCTTTAAGGTCATGCCAGTTGAATGTGTGCTCTGGTGGGTCCTGCCAAAATAGAAAGACTTGGGATATTGCTAATACACAAAAGACCAATCCAGCCAAGTTCAGAGAAATGTCTGTTGGAGAAGGATGGCCACCAAACTAGAACTTCATTTGTTCTAGGATTTCATGACACTGTCTATCAAGGTAAAAAAGTGCTGGAATTTGCAATGTAGTAATCATAATGCTAAAATTCTATCATTCATTTATTCATTCATTCAATAAACTTTTATTATCTTGGCACTTGAAGTATTTTATCATACATGATGTGTCCATGCTAACAAAATAATGTGAAACATTCAAACTGCATAATGAAACTTGGACAATGTTCTGAAAAGATTTTGTTGTTCTTCCAGAACCAAACCCAATCCTCATTTGTAGTTCACAAAAATCAGCAATATTCCTTTGTATCAACATTAGCTTTGACACTGCTTCAGCAATTTTTACTTTATTTAGTTTGCCATTCTATGTTTAATTTTATTCCTATTATTTAGTCCCCCAATTTAATTCCCTTTGATGCTCATCCCCTGAAAACCAGTGCCTTCCTCTTTAGGAATACTCTAGGAAGAAAAAGAATGGGATGAAGGTCGGGAAATGATGAAAGTGGAAAGCATGCACTGAACTAAATATTTTAGAAGAGAACTATATTATATGACATGGGGTAGGGGTGTAGAAGGGTGAAGTAAGAGTGGAGAAATGGGTGGGAAGTTGAGGAACATCTTGGGCCAAAATGATTAAGAAGATATTGTAGGAGATAGTGAGCAGAAATACAAAATAATGGTTTAATATATTGCCCAAAATGAACACATTGCTACTCATAAAATCCTTGGCAGTGCCAAGTAGTTTCAATCAGAGTAGATCACCTCATAAATTTTGCTATGCTTGGTAGAGAGTGAACATGTTGTAATGGGGCAAAGAACATTGGACTATGAGCCAGGAGGTGTTGGTTCTGACTTGGGCCCTAAAACTTAAAAGTTAACCAGAATGCATGTAGTGATATTAACAAATCCAAAGCCCTCAGTTTCCTCACCTATAAAATGGGGACATGATTACTTACACCTCTAATCTCACAGGATCATTGTAAGAAAAATGTTATATAAACTTTAAGGTGCTATATAAATAGAAATTGATGAATTATTGAACATAAGTAAGTCTTTGGGAGTTTGGACAGTATCGTGCCATTTGGAAAACTTCATGAAATATGAATCTTTTATAAGACCTATGAGAAATAAAGTCTGAGCTGCCTCATTTTTAGGTTCATTCAATAAACATTCTGGGACCTGAAGGAGTGCATATAGTATCACAAGGAGTCACCTATTTTTTGAACTTCCAGACACATGTCAGCTTCCAAACCTTTGGTATAGGTCTGGGTTTGGCTGCTAGAATTGCAGCCCACCCTGTCATCCCTTTTTAGAAAACTCTGGGTAAAACACCCGTGTCTCTTCTTTGTTAAACTTACATGGAAGTTAACCCAGAGCTCTGCTTAGTGCTAACAAGGCAGGTTAATTAAAAAAAAAAATCCATGATAACGTGTGTAGGCACACTGAATACACATAACAAGGATGTTTCCATTACTGAATACAAGAGGCTTTCTGGGTGAATAATGAGGTTTTATTTTAAAATTTTTTAATGGAGATGTTCTAAACCAAGTAAAAGCTTTAAAAAATGCGACCCCATAAATACCACTTGACAGAGTCCTTGGAAAATGTCATTTCTGAACAAAGCTTGATCTATGAAGAGCAGGTCAAATAACTGATTTGCCAGTCATTTAATAAAGTATGGTTCCAAGTAACTAACCTGAACAACAGTTTTAGAAACTGTGGAGCACAACATATAGGAAGTAGGAGCCAGATAATTGTTGGCATGGACCATAGTACAGTTAAAACTGATGAAAGCAAAGTCACAACAATCCACAAAGACAGATATTTGCAAAGAACACAGTATCTATCATACAAAACCAACCAATAATATAACTCATTTTCTGTCCAGGTATAAACTCTGAAACAAGGATTCCATAACTACACAGCATATTTCATTTTGGCAAAGGTAAAAAATATATAACGTATATATTGCAGAACTTCTGAACCACAGCAAATTAGCCAGAATTTCATTTTCATCTTTTGTCTCTGCTCTTTTGTTTCCATGCTTTGTTTTTCCTCTAAGTTGCTCCATTGGCTGACAAATCACAAGCTTTTCCAAGAACCACTGTAGTCTCTATCAGTGTTCTGATCGGTAGGCAGGGAAAGTCTCTGTTCGATGGAGCTTCAGAGGACTTGAACCATCTTGTCCAAAAAGAATTAAAAATTATGGTTAAACTTAAAAATCAAGTTATGAAATCAGAGAGCATTTTACTATTAGAGATAAGTAACAAACATTTAGTGAACACCTACTATGTGCCTGGCACTTTGCAAATATTATTTTGTTTTATTCTCACAATAGCTCTAGGAGGTGGGTGATATTGTCCCCATTTTTAGATAAAGAAACTGAGACAGAAAGTTGTTTGTTTTTTAATGATTTGACCAGGGTCACAGCTAATAAGTGGCTAAGGCCACATTTGAACTCAGGTCTTCCTGCCTCAAATTCCAGCATTCTCATGATTGCATCACCTAGCTAGCTGCCTCTAGGCCTACAGACACCTTTCAAAACAGTCTAACTCTCTCATAGTGTGAGGACTTTGTCATACAGGTGGGGATCCTGAATCCCAAAGAGAGGAATGACAGACTCAAAGTCACATAGCTACTTAGTGATTAAGCCAGGACTAGAACCCAGATATACATATTCCAATTGTACCTTTCAGTGTATTCTTTCCCATTGCCATAATGTAATCTTTGGACAAAAGGAGGGGAATCACAGCAAGAGCCCTGCATCTGGAGTCAGAGGGCTTGGTTTTAATATACTAACATGTTACTTGTACCAGAAGGCACTTTTTCCCTTTCAGTTTCACCAACCATCAGATGAGTCATTTGGAGCAGAAGCCCTTCTGGCTCTAAATCTTATGATTCTACTGCTTCATGTTATACCTGAAAGCTGTCAATCTCACAGCTTACATGTGTATGTCTAACCACTCCATTTCGTGTATTCACTGACTGTGGCTACAAAAATGTCAAAAAAAAACTTCTTCCAGTCAGCTAATCTATCTGGATTGATATAGACAAAGTTACATGTCACCCTGGAAAAAAAAGAAAAACACAAATTCCCCAAGTTAACCAGCAGGTGGCTCCCTATGACTAGAATTGTGGGGGAAATGCTGTGGCCTCAGTTTTTAGTCAAGATCAAAACTTTCCTAAAAGGTGTCTGGATCAGTAACTTCCTTTGCTATCCCTCAGGTTTGCCATGGAAACCAATCAGAAATATATCAACAAATATAAGATAACCACAATAAATGCCCCAAATGTCAGAATCAATGCTCTTCCAAACTCATCAATTGGCATGGTCCTAGACCCAACTCTATCAGTTTGCTTCTCTCTGTGGGTTTTTCTTGTTGCTTGGGGTATGTACTGGAACAGCAATGTTGCCAATAAGGTTGGGAGGAAGGGCAGAGGATAGAATAAATGTGCACGGGACGTGCTCTTTCTAGTGTAATCCAAAAAGGTTTAATGCATGTTTAAGCTCTAATAATTTAAAGCTGTTAGAGATACTCTGTTTACATGTGTCTGTCTGTGCATAAGTAATATCCTGAATGCATGAATGTGGAATGAGTTGAGGCAGGGCTATATGCCAAGATAGTGGCTACAGTACTTATTGAGCTAAAAGACCTAGATTTAAATCCTGCCTGAGATATTTAATAGCTGTGAAATGCTGAACAAGTCACTTAACTTCTCTGAGCCTATTTCCTCATTTGTAAAGTAGGGATAATAACAGCACTTACCTCACAGAGTTGTTCAAAGAACCAAATTAAATAATGCCAGGAAAGAGCTTTGCCAAACATAAAATGCTACATTAATACTAGTAATTATTTGCTGTTGTTTTTATTCAGTCAGAACTTTCAATGACCATAGGAAAGAACAGATGATAGGTTTTTTTTGTTTTTGTTTTTATGCAACTTTTTTACTCTCTCACAATGACTGATTAAAGATTATAGAATCTTCAATCTGGAAAGAGTCTGAAAATTCATATAGGTCAACCTTCTTGTTTTACAGACCAGAAAAATGTGCATTAAGTGACTTCATTCATCGATTCATTCAATAATTATATTTCTTAATCTATAAAATTAAGAGGTTGGACTAAATGATCTCTTATAATTGTAATTATATGACTCTACATATTAAAAACTTAGCACTATACAATGTACTGTGTAATCAATGTATGTTAAATGAAGGAATGCTAGTTCAACTTTTGCATGATCATAAAGCTAGTAGACAGCAAAATCTAGATGAAGTACACCCTGGTGAAAGGTGAATCCTCTGAACTCAGGTGTTGAAAGCTTATAACCTGTGTTAGGGTAGGCTAGTACTCTCTGCATGCAGGTCACTTAACCTCCCTGGGACTGTTTCCTCCTCTGGACAATGAAAGCATTGCACTAGATGGACCATGACATCCCTTCTAGCTCTGGATCTATGATCCAACATGCTCTGAATAAATCACATAACTTCTGAAATACTCAATTGTTAGATAAGAAATTACTATTCAGTAAAAAGGATCGAAGCTTAGGCAGAAAAGGAGGAATGAGGCGAGTAATTAAATTTAGCTGCTAGCACCTGGCTGGCAATTGAATTCTCATTTAAGAACTGAGGCTGTTGCTGTTTCCATTAGGGCTCAGCACAAAAATACTCTTTGGCAATCAAGGCAGCTGTATGTTATACTAAAAAAATAAATGTGAAGCCCCACCATTACTAAATTATGAGGCTCCCTCAAGATACCCCCAAATAGGCAAAACATTGTCCAAACAAGCAATTTGCAATGAGTGCTAGCCACAAATAACCAACCATAATTAAGAGGTTCTTTATAATGATCTACAGGAAGAGTACAATGCCTATGTTTCTATCAATACCAGGTAACCCTATGTATATATAAAATGTACTAGTCTTCATCCTACAGAGGGTGAAAGGACTAGAACATATTTTTATTCTCAAGGTCACAAAAATTAATGAAGTCTTCCTTCAAAGGACAGAAGAAAAGCTTTAGGAAATAAAGGAGAAAAAAAGATAGGATGAGAAAGAGGGAAACACTAAATTGTGTTGGGAGACTGGACAAGTAAGGAATGTGATAGAAGGGAGATGGAAATAATAAGGGCCACTGAAGTTTGAGGATTAATGATAGGTATGATGGAAGAGGTAAACTGTCTTAGAAGGCAACTTTTTTACTCTGTGGAATAATAATATGATCCACATGTCCCATCAGGTGAGAGGTCATCTGGTAATGGTCACAGGCAGAATAGAGGAGTGGTGGTAATTGGTGACTACCTGCTGAGGGGTACCAAGGTACCAAGGCAGCTATTTGTAGACCTGACAAATTAAAAGAAAGATCTGTTGTCTTCACAAAGGATGTATCCAAGACCTGTCAAAACTGACAACCACTACTGCCTCCTGATGATTGATGAGGAGACAAATCATGACACCAGTAGGAACCGTGATAATATTGCTAAAAAAAGTATGAAGTCCTGGGCAAATAACAAACGACTGTAGGGTCATAGGTGATGTTTTCATCAGCATAGCCAATTAAAAGAAGGGATTTTGGAAGAGGAAGGCAGATTTCAAAAGTGAATATCTAGCTAATAAGATTAGCTGAGAAGAGGACTTGTATTTTTGGACCATCACTTAAAATATGAGAATGATGGGCTCCTACCTACTGACAGCCTGAACCTACCTAATGGAGGTGGAGTTAGTGGTAAAAATATGCTTGACAAATGCTTTGAGAATCTGATGAAGAGAACTTTAAATTTAAAATGGGGAGGAGCTTACTGCAGGGGCATTTAAGCATGCATAACAAAGAGGTTGAACTAGAGATGAAAGCAGGAAA
The DNA here is from genome assembly GCA_011680675.1 of Gymnobelideus leadbeateri. Taxonomy (NCBI): domain Eukaryota; kingdom Metazoa; phylum Chordata; class Mammalia; order Diprotodontia; family Petauridae; genus Gymnobelideus; species Gymnobelideus leadbeateri. The sequence goes on from WOXC01003966.1 coordinate 172,355, forward strand.
ACGGGGCTTCATAGGTAATGCTGAGACTTCTTAGGAGGGGACATATCCTAACATGTGAATCTGGAAAAGTAGACACTATTTACAGTCAATAAAACAATTCATCATGTTTGTGCACAGAACACACACACAGACACAAATACACACACAATGATTAAAACAATTTAAATGGAAAGGGCAATAAAACAAAACTGAATTGCAGTATAATAATAATAACCATGTGTGGCTCTGGAGAAGAGATGAAAAAATCCACTTGCTTCCATTTTCTGGAGAGGTGAGGGATTATGGGTGTGGAACGCTGCCTACACTGTCACATTTCACTAATGTTGATTAGTTTTGCTGAACTGCTCTTTTTCTTCCTCTTTCTTATATTTTGTAACAAGGAGTGGCACAGTGAGTAAAGGAGGGAATATATATTCAGAAATGAAGGCCCAGCACTAAAATGATAGATCTTTATTAATTTTAGAAAAGGTGTGATGTGCTAAATAAATGCGATTTTTTGAAAAGATATAGGAGTAGCTTTGTATATTAAGTATACTCCTGGGAGAAAATTCAGGAACTTGAGGGGAAATAAGATAAAGAAAAGATGTGAGTCAAAGCTGATGAAGGGTAAAATGGAAATTATATTGTGGTCTACTACAGACCACATGGCCAGCAAGAATAACTCAGATTCATCAATATAACAAAACTAACATGGAGCAACGAATGAGTAGTGACTGAAAGCCTTAACTTGCAGAGAGCATTCTGTCTCTCTCCTAAAAGAAAAGAGCTCAGATATTCTTGACTTGTTTGGATTATTATCTCATTCTACAAAAGATGGAAAAAGTGACAAGGGGGAGCTGCTTTGTAATTCCGAAACTGATTCTGATCTGCAAGAAGGAAGTAGTTGCTGAGATTGAGACAATGGAAACCTTGCCTACAATTAACTGCCTCATCTTAGAATGCATGACAGGAGAGGAAAGCTGAATAGCACGTGGAACACTATATGTCAGGAAACACAGATTTCAAAGATTTCACATAATGATAAATAGCAGGTGAAAATTCTATAGGAAAAGAAGCCCAAAAAGGATGACAGAAGCTCTCAAAAATGAAATTCTGAAGATATAAAAATGATGTCTTTGTTAATGAATCATGGCTGACTCTTTGTGGCCCCATTTTGGAGTTTTCTTGGCAAATATACCAGAGTGATTTACCATTCCCTTCTCCAAATCATTTTACTGAGGCAAATGGGATTAGGTGACTAGCCCAGGGTCACACAGCTAGTAAGTGTTTGAGTCCAGATTTGAACTCAAGAAGATTAGTTTTCCTGTCCCCAGGCCTGCCATGTCACTACCCTATAAAAATGATGTCTATGAAGGTGGGAAGGGAGAGCTGTCTAAGGACACTGAGGCAGTTACACAAGGACATCCCTGACCATCTCAGATCTAAGATGGCTTGTATAGAACATGGAAGCAAGGAAAGGCAATGGAAGATAGTTAAGAAAGAATGACATAGTCCTATCAGACTGTGCCTAAAGTGCTCAGACTAGCAAGGATCAGTAATGGCTCTGAGCACCAAAATGGAGGGGTGTAGGTTTTGGTGAGGTTAAACACTTTAGGGATGTTGTGAAGAACAGAACATGGGTAGGACTGCTCCTTGGATGATGAAGATGGCAACAGTAACATGATAACAAGACTATGGAATTGTTCGGCTCATTTGGCTTCTGTTTTCTCTTCTAAGGATGATCTTTCAACTAGGAGAAATAAAGCCAATGTGGACAACATGGAGCTGAAGAGTGCAGTAAAAAGGGCAAATGAGATGCTGAGATGAGCACCCAGTTGCTGCCTCAGTAAATTAAAATGACCCGGCCTTAACATGCTGCATATCTTAAGCTACTGAAAGAAGTGGCAAACATTATTAAGATCACTGGCTCCTACATCTAGAAATGGAAAGAACCGTAAAGGTCATTTCATTCAATCCTCTTTTATACATGAAGAAAATGAAGACCCAACAAAGGTGGGAGCTACAAGAAGTCATATAGGTAGTAAATGATAGAACAGGAGTTCAAACCCAGGACTTCTGACTCTAAAATAAATCATTCTTACTAAGTCAGAGATCATGAATGCAAGTGGGGCTATGGAATTGAAGGACCAATAATTAGGGGAGTTGGGTTCTAATCTTTACTGTGACTACTACTTGTTTCATCTTGAGCTATGCTCCACCTACCTCATCTGTCAAAGGAGGGGACTGAGCCCTAAACCACCTTAAAGCTCTAAATCTCTAGTCTTGTAACCTAAAGAAGCATTGACCTGATTTTCTTTTTTCTTTTTCTGTGTGTGTCTTTTTGGAGGGAGGAAGGCAGGGCAATTGAGTTTAAATGACTTGCCCAAGGTCACACAGCTAGTAAGTGTTAAGTGTCTGAGGTCATACTTGAACTTCACTTCCATGCTCTATTCACTGCTCCACCTCGCTGCCCCTGACCTTATTTTCAAAAACAAATGATTGTGGATATGTAAACTCTAGATGATTAAATTTGTATTCTAGTCCAGCCAAAATCATAATTATTAAAGCAATGATTTGTAAGTATTTGGGAAAAGAATCAGTGTCTGTTCAAAGTTCAAGCTTCACCAAGAAAAGGTCATGCCAACTGAGCATATTTGCTAATTTTGTTGGAATAACTTTCAGAGTGGGCAGAGTATCTAAGCAGGTTTTAGCAAACTCTAAATGAGTCAACAGAGGACTCATGGCAACCACAAAGGTTGATGATAACCCATGCTACCCTGAGAGAGGTGTCATGCCTGGTTCTGCTCACCTTGCAAGCTATACAGCTGGCCGGTGCTGTGCTGCCTCGTGATGTGCTGCCAATAGGCACTACGGGGGAGGGGCACCATGGCACTGAGTGACACAGCTCGCTCGCTCATCTTCATCTGGAGCTGTGGGGAGAAAAGGTAAGACATGAATGGCAAGTCTGTGGAGAAGTACTCTCTACAAGAGTAGAAATTACACCAAAGTAACATCTAGGTCTGTTAAGAGACCTCCAAGGCTCACTGAGCCAACTCCTCTCCTGTTTTACAGAAGAGGAAAGTAAGCCCAGGGAGATTGTGACTTATAGATGAGCAAGACTATCTTTCGATTTCCTTCTATCCTTCTTTCCTTCTTATCCTTTGAGATGCATGATTGCATGAAGCAGCTGGGGCTTGGCCCCAGTGCAGAAAATTTAGAGGGCATGAGCAACATATTTGGGGAGTACTTGATCCACTGGTACCCTCAGCTCTTCCCTCACCTGCTCATCTCTGCTGCCATGATGCATCACTCATCTGCCTCATTGACAGACTAGGAAGCTACCCAGTACAGTGGAAAGATGCCTGGTTTGCAACTTAGAACCCAGAGGAGTCATGCTCATGTCCCATATTTGAGGGTCACTACCATTGTGACCTTGGAAGGAGGAGCTGATTACATAAACCTCCCCGGGGCCTCATCTTTAGAATAAAGGGGTTGGATTAGATGGCCTTTGAAGTCTCTTAAGTTCTAGATCTATGATCCTAAGATCCTGCCCTTTCCCTCCTGCCCATATCTACACAAGTTTTTTACTTATTTCCCTACCCACTCTATGGCTAATATCCTCCCTTTCTTTTCCTGCCCATATTTGCCCCCAGTAGTGGATTTACTTTAAGCCATTAGAAACCTTGGGGGTTTTCAATGTGTGCTTGCTCCCTCCAAGACCATGTTCCTGGTGAACCATGTACTGGGCACCTGAATTCACTTGCCTGAGGTAAAGATATGCTCATTATGACTCTAGATCCTATAGGGTGAAGACATGTAGTGAGTATATTTACAGGAAAATCTAATGCAATTTAAAATATGCAAAATGCATGAGATAAAGTAAATCATTATGTTAGCTCCCAATGTGACAATATCCTTAGGGGCACAGAGCTAAAGCATAGGAAATAACCAAACAGTAATCAGCAGTGATATTGAATCAAGTGCTGAGGGGTGTGGCACCATTGTGGAGTAGGTACTCAGAAGGAAAAAAAAAAAAAGAAAGAAAGAAAATTGGGGTTGGGAGCTTTCTAAGTGTTTGAGGAAAGGTTCTTGGAGGGTTTCTAGCCCTTCATTATATCTAGGCCTTGAAGGAAAAGCATGGATTTGGATGAATGACAAGAGGAAGGGAGGATATTATATGCAGAAGAGGTATGAGGTAAGGCATGAAGGTGAGATTTATCACAGAGCTGAAAAGAAACTCAAGAGATAATCTACTCCAGGCCCCTTGCCTTCAATGCCACTGGGATACCTTCCATTCTTCTTACTATAACATATGGTGAATTGAGCATAGTTATGAAATAGAATGCTCTAATTAAATAAATATGCTAATTACCTGGTAATATTCCAAATATTCTAATATTTGGAGCAAAGTGGAGCTTATCATAGGCTTATGATTCTGACCCATTTATTCTAGAAAGAAGTCTTTAAGGGAACAGCTGAAAATAAGTTCAATTCAATAATTCAATATTGAATTATCTAACAGGTGTATCAGGTATATAACAAGGAGTCCCCAAGGATACCAGAATTGAAATGTTTATGAAATGAAATTCAAGTTGGCCTCTGCCCATGGAAACCTTGCTCTTTAATATGGTTTGCAAATCACTTGTTTACACATTGGCCATATTCTGTGCTTTCTCTGCCTTCTACTCCTCAGTCATAATTGTAGAGTCCCTGGGCTTCAGGTGATGACATGTATAAAATATTTGCATAAAGAAAATGTTAGGGGCAGCTAGGTGGTACAGTAGATAGAGTCAGGAGGTCCTGAGTTTGAATCCAACGTCAGACACTTACTAGCTATGTGACCCTGGGCAAGTCACTTAACCCTGATTATCTCAAAAAAAAAAAAAAATGTTCCCTGGCCTCTGTAGTATCCCTAGCTACCATGATGCTAAGTCACATGACTCTCTGTACTTTGAATTCACAGAATTTTAGATTTGAAAAAGGTCTTAGTGACAATCTAGTCTAATGCAAACTACTAAAAGAACACCCACAATATTCCCAACTATTCCCACTAGTCTTTACATGAAGACCACCAGGAAGTGATAATCCATTATGAAGTGATAAGCCACTACTTCTGAAGCAATTTATTCTGCGTTAGGACAGCTCTACTTTAAGGGAGATTTTGTTTTATTTTGGTTTTTTCTGTTACGTCAAGACAAAACTTGCCTCTCTGAAGCTTCCACCCATTGCTCTCAGCTCTGCCTTTAGATTCTCTCTTCTAACTGCTATCTGATGGAGAGAAAGGAGGCAAGAGAATAAGTATTTATTAAGGGCCTACTGTGTGCCAGGCACTGTATTGTTGGGAATGTAATGTACTTTACAAGTGTCATCTCATATGATGTTCACAACCTTGGGAGGTAGATTCTATTATGATCTCCATTTTATAGGTAAGGGAACTGAGGCAGACAGAAGTTAACTTTCCCAGGACCATACAACTAGTAAGTGTATGTGTACGGATATGAACTCAGGTTTTCTTGATTCCAGGCCCAGTGCTCTGTCCAGAATATCACCTAGTTGACACTAATAGGACATGTAATATTTTAATTGATAAAGAAGACTATTATTTACATAATAATTAGCTATTGTTTTACATATCTTGAAGAATACATTATTTTGTTGATCTTTAAAAATTATTTAATAATTGTCTACTTTTCTCAATTTTCCTTTGATTTAAACTTGTAGTTTCACACAGTGGACTTTTGACTCCACAGAATTAGGCATTTACTGATGTATTAATTCCTACAAAATGGTATAGATGACAGCCTTTCCATGCCTTCTCCTACATGTCTACACTCCATAGAGGGTCTTGCCATGACATTGAATTTCTTCCTTTGAATCTTCTATCACTTCCTAGGTGCCAGTTCAAACCATGGGCAGTGTATCTGTTACCTATTACTCTCACTACATGGTGAGGTCAATCACCTCCCTTTACAGTCATATGTATTATGCATGATGCCTTTTGCACTACTTCTCCTGTACAAGTGATCATTAGTAATACATCACAGCCTACTGACAGCCATCGTCAATCTTTACATTGCCCTTTGGGCCAACAGCAATTTAGATTCTTTGGAGATTATAGTTAGTATTCCATGACTTACAGTGATGAGAAATATCAGGAGAATATTAGTGTCAAAGAAAACATGGGGTTTATTGATGGAGGATGACTGAACAAATTGTGATATATGAACTAAATGGAATAGTATTGTACCATAAACATGATGAGTATAAAAATTCCTAAAATAACATGGACAAATTTCCATGAACTGATATAGAGTGAAGGAAGCAGAATCAGTAGAACAAAATACATGAGTACAATAATGTAAATGAAAACAATATTAAAAGGCAGATGAATTCAGATTAAATAACCAGTCTTGGTCCCAGAAGACAGATGAAGAAACACTGTTTCCCCTTCTCAGCAGAGAAGTAGAAGATTATGGACACAGAATATTAAATCCATTATTACCCTTGGTTGTTTTATCTGTTGGTTTTGCTTTTAACCACTTTACTCTGTTAAAAAGGGAAGGCTTACTGGGAAAGGAGGGAGATACATCAGTAAATAACAATGATCCAAAACCCCCAGAGCATCACTAAAATATTTATGCATGCACGCATGTATATGCATACACATATGCAATGTATATTATGTGTGTACATGCATATACATGTGCAAATTACATGCATATGTATATAATGTATGTATAACTTGGGCACATTAGATGCAGTTTCTCAACTGTGATTTAACACTCTCTTCACCTATTTATTATTCTGTTCTGGTCTCAGCTCATAACTCATTGGACTGTCAATGCCATTCTTTCAACCGTATAGCAGAATTTGGAAAATATGCATATTCCTACATCTAGTTTCCTATCTATAGATGAGTTTGATCTCTTTTGAATGACTATAGATCACGCTGAGGAAGCCTAATAGTGTTTAGGATCTCAAAGCAATTGGCACAATGCCATCTGTGAACACAGTTTCTGAAGAACCTCACCATATATATGGAAAATACCTTTCATTTGGACTTTACAGTACAAATATCTATAATAGTTCTAGGTAACTTTGGGGACTACATCCATGGTTTTATGCCTAGTTTAATATTGATAGTGAGATCATTAAACAAATTTATTTTTGTTGTTGAATCTATAAAGCTATCCTGTATGATCTTACCATCCACATGGAAAACACATGGAGAAGAATCTTTCTCCCCTAAGCTTTGTTTTTACCAAGCAAATGCAAATTAATAATTATATTAAAAAATAATAATGTTTTGCATTCTATAATACTGATGCCTAAACTGTGAAGATGCAATCTACTGTTGAAAACAGTAGACAAAATCCTGCCTATTCTTTTCTCATAGTTTTATCAAGGAAACCTTCTTTAAGTGCAAAAAAACCATTCTCACAAAGATTTTATAGATAAATAAGTAGAATATGGATTAGTACTTATTAAAAATTTACTTTACCACTTTTTTATTATGTGTGATTTTTTTTTCTGTTCTTTTGGAATCTTCCACTTATTGCTACCTTGAAAATGAATTCCTGAGTGCCTTTAAAATTATTAACACCTAAAGCACAGGTTTCCTTTAAATAAATGTGTTTGAAAATAAGGGAGAAGGGGATAAAAGAGGTGGCATGATAGAAGGGAGGGCAGACTAAGGGAAAAGAGAATCAGGATGCACACCATCTTGGGGTGGGGGGAAGGGAGAGATGGGGAGAAATTTGCAACTCAAAATCTTGTGGAAATGAATGTTGAAAATTAAAAATAAATAAATTATTTTTATAAAAAAGAAAAATAAATCCATGAGTTTGTTCTGGGCCAGCTCCTCTTCCCGACTCCATTTTCTCGGGTACCACTTACATAGTGAGTACTGACACCTGGAGTACAAACAGTGGTTCTATTGCTGAGGATCAGAATAGATTGTTATAGAAATTCTAGCAGAGCTGTACCATTTCACTTGGGTTTCCTGACATTATTCCTCTTCATTTAGGTTTAGGATCACTAGTAAGTCACCTGAGTTCTCTGAGCCTTGGTTTCCTCTTATGTAAATGTCAATAATGATACCTGCATTTCCTACCTCACAGAGTCATGAGTAAAATGTTTGTAAACTTTTAAGTGCTGCATAAATTTGAGTTCTTACAAAAATGTTGCTTACTGGAAAAAGTCATTTAGAAAACCATACGGCAGGCAACCAACCAACCACATTCTGGTAAGAAACAAAAGCTGATTTCTTGGCTTCAGATTTAATGAATTGAAGGCCACAAAAATATGTAAGTTTTTAGTGAACTTTAAATAGACATTTGGGGAGGTACTGAAGTAATAGTGGAGAAGATAATGCCAGCTCTAAAATCGCGCTGCCTGGATTCAAGCCCTGACTCATGACACATGATGTCTGGGCAACCATCAACAAGTCACTTAATTTCTATGTTCCTCAAGAAATTCTCTAAAGTATAAGTTGAAGAATAGTTGCTGAGATATACGTTGGCAGAGAGAATTTCCCCACCAAAAGTTCCATACAACAGTGAAATCAAAGACCCAGGACAAAAAAAATTAATTTTGCCTAAGCTATATCATCCACTGAGTCCACCATTCCTCAGTGGATGTAGAGAAAGTGATTCATTCTAAGGGATATAGACATAGTTTTCTGTGTTGGGGCATCTATAGCAGCTAAGAAAAAAGAATGTTTACAGTTCACACTTACATTGAACCTTCTGATTATAAAGTATTTTACAATAAATGATCTAAAGCAATCCTCATAATAACCCTATGAAGGTAGTAAAAGCATCACCCTCATTTTATAGATAAGCAAACTAAGGTTAAGAGGGATTAAATAAAGCTACCCAAAGCCCCAATATTCTAACTTCTTTATGGGTCCCACTGAACAGGAAACATATCCTGATTTAACCACACAATCTGGCTTTAACCACACCTTAGGCTACCAGATTCAATGCAACTATTACCCCTAGCTAGCCACTGCCCCTTGATCCAATTCACATATTTAAACAGGTGTGTTCTTGTGCTCAACCACAATCATATCATCCATTTAGCCCAAGACAAGACCACAATACCTAACTATCCATCTTGCCGAGACAGGACCACAATAACTAACCAATCCAAAAGCAGCATGACCAGGATGTTTGATGATTGAACCATAAGAAGAAAGCCTTCCTTATTACCTAATCCCTTAACAAACCCCTCCTCCCTTTTTAATATTTATAATTTCTGTTGCGTAATCAACATCATTACACTATAAATTTGCCTGTGTTGTCTTACTAAGTTGCTGGTTCCTCTTGGAACCTAGACCACTTCTGAGGGTTGTCCATCCCTAATAACGGCCTTTACTTGAATTAGAGCTGGTCTTACTGAGTTCTTTGAGATGGTGCTGTCACCACACATCATGAAACTGTAACATATACAGATACAGATACATATGTGTGTGTAAATATAGTGACTGCTATGTGTCAGTTCTATGCTAAGCACTTTTATAATTATTATCTTACATTTATAAATACTATCTCAGAGAAAGATATGGCCCTGTGGGTCAGGAGACTGTACTTCTTGTCTCAGCTCTCACACAACTTTCCATGTGATGTGGCCGTTATTTCCTCTCTTTTATTACTCACCCATAATACTATTATAAAGGTTCAACTGGATAGTCTCTAAATTCCTTTCTAGCCTAATATTCTCCAGTTCTTTGATTATGTGACTCCCAATCAAATGTCTTTTTTTAAAATGCTACAGCTGATACTTCTGGTTGGAGAGAGGGAATGAACACAAACCAAATAGTGTTTATAAACACCAAGTAACATAAATTAATGTAAATAAATATGGGTCCATGAGTGGTGAATGAATGAATAATCTCTCTGATTTGAGCTCTATGTTATGAATCTGGGGGACTAACCCAGAAATGCTCACTGGACAAAGTGACTTCTAAAGCCAGACTTTGCAGGAAGTGAAAGATATAGATTGTCTAGGGAGGGAGGCATGTGTGTTTTCTTCCTTTTTTAGGGGGAGGGAGAGGAGAGAAATCTGCCCATTCCTAGGATCAAGCCAAAAAGAAAAATCTTTTCTATTTAACCGCCAACCATGTTAGGTTTTTAGTTTTTAGGTTTCTTTTTTTTGCTTTTGCTTTTGCTTTTTTCCAAGTTCCTCATTTAGTTTAGCTGAATCTAAGGCAATTCTTATACCCATCTGGGATGGGGAAAGCTGTTCTGGAGCACTACATAATTGCCCAGCAATACTGTACCATATTGCCATTCCCCAGGACCCAACAGTTTGAACTGCAGAGCACTATGTTTGCTGAAATAGAACAGCATGACAGAATGGGTCCGTTTGGTGCCACAGTCAATCATAAAGACCATATGCCTGTGTTTGCGACCACCGTCTGCGTTCATTCAGAAATGGGCACAAATCATTGCAGTGACAGCTTGGTCAGAACTGTAAGACCTCATTCAGCTCTCATTATAGGCCCATCACTCTTGGGATGTTCCTCCAACGGGGTCTCCCAGAGGACCACTTTTTGCCCAAATATATATACATTGTCATTTTCTGTTCCTTCAACCTTGGTTCTGATGTGATTTCACAGAGGACAGTTTTGACAATTGCTAGCATTGTCAAATTGTCAAATTCCTAGCAATCAGAAGTCTGAATTTCAATCCTTTCGCACCCACATACTCAATCACATTCTGTAGTAGTGTCCCCTTAAAAAAATGCCCCATCTATTTTTCCACGATTGTGTTAAGCTTCAATGTGGGTGGAGTTGAGTCAGAAGGATCCAGGGTGATGTAGGGGAAACGGTACTCTGACTGTGAAGCCAGAAAACCATGGTTCATATTATGATTCTGCCATGATTACTAACTGGGTGAAGCTGGACAAGGCATTGAGTTCTCTAGGCCTTTCATTCTTCTCCTCTGTAAGTGATTGAAATCAGCAAGTTCTAAGGCCCCATCCATTGGTCTATGAGTTCAGAAGGCACAGTTTCAGTCAGTAGAATCCAGCAAACATTTATGAAGTGCCCACTGCATTTAGAACACTGGAATAGGCCCTGAGGAAGATTCAAACTTGAGATAAGACATTGTGCTTGCCCTGGCGAGGCTTATAGTCAGGTAAAAAATTGATTGAGTTGTATTCTAAAGGAGGCCCCTAATGAAGGCATCCTCATTTTATTTCAGTAATAGAATATCCCTCACTTTTTTGCTGTTCTCATTTTTTTTGGTCCAGCTTCTTGAACTGTATGTTCACCTTCCTTTACCAAAAAAAAAAAAAATCACCCATATTCACACGATGTATCCCTTTGAATTTCTGTCCCTATGGTGTTTCTAACCTTCCTTAGCTTTTGTACTTCTTATATTTATTTTTGTGATTAACAGTGCTTTCTAACAAGACAATAACAATTATTTCTTCAAGTCCTCTTCCAATAAATCTATCCTATCCATAGTAATTATACTAATAATACCAGCCACAGTTGATATTTTATATAGAAAGGCTTACAAAGTGAAGGCATTGCTCCTGGGCAAGCACAATGAGCAAATGCTTGCTTGGAATCAAGAATGAACACAGCCAATGCAGGAAAGAGGAAGAAGTCAGATCTAAAGCCTTATGTTCTCAGCCTGAATCTGTCCATTACTATCTGTATGTCCTTGACCAAGTCATAGAAACCTTGCTGGTCCTCAGTTCCTCTACAAAATGAGGGTATTGAACTTGAAGGTCTCTTCTAGCCCTAAATCTGTATATGATCCTAAAAGACCAGCAGATATGGAATCAAATGTTGGTGTCCCAGAAGTCTAGAGTCCAATTCTCGTTCTTATGTACTACTTGTGTGACCTTGGGCAAGTTACTTCTACTCTTTAGAACTCATTTTCCTCAGCTATAATTGAAAAGGTTTAATTCAATGATCTAAGTTCCCTTCCAGCTCTATATCTCCATGTACTTATATATCTGAAATTAGTGATTGATAAACTTATAAACATAGGATAAGATCACATTGTAGAAAGCCTAGAGTGTCAGTCTAGGTTGGCTTGGAGGCTTTCTTCTGTAATTAATGAGGAATCACTGATCAGATGGATGCATGGATGAGCAGGGATGCATCCAGGAAGGTGTGATTGGGAGAGAGAAGGACCCAGGACTCATAAGTCTGCCTTCCACATCTCTCACATACACCCTGTTCTCTCCACTCACATGGCTGTCAACCTAGCTCAGGCCCTCTAGACTGTTTGAAAAGTTCTCCTTGCCTTAATCCCCTCCCCTTTCCAATTCATCTTCCACATAGTTGCCATAGTGATATTCCAGTAGCAGAAATCTGAATGTCACCCTTTGTTCAATAAACTCTAGTAGTTTCCTGTTACTGTTAAGGTTAAATAACTCTTCTAATAAGCATTTAAAGCCTTTAATAACCTGATCCTAATTTACCTTTCAAACCTCTTTATATCCCTTCACAATACTCTATGACTCAAACTGACTTTCTTATAATACCTTATACATATTCCCCCATCTCCTTTTTCCATGCATCTGCACACATTTTCCCACCTACCAAGGATGGACTCCTTCTACCTTAGAATCCCAAGTTATCTTTAAAGCTCACATGAAATGCCACCTTCAACATAAGACCTGCCCTGATTCCTCTAGGTATTATAACCATATTCTTATATTTATCTTGTACATATTTAGTACACATTCTTACATTAGTATATTGTCCCTTTACCCCCCCCCCCCACTTTTATAAAATCTGAATCTTCTTAAGGAAAGATTTCTTTTTTTTTTCTTTCTTGCCTTTGTTGCCTATACCCCAGCCCAGGATCTGGCACATAAAATGTACCTGGTCTATGACTATTGATTGATTAAACAGAAACCCCACCATAGTCATTCATTCACATATTCATTCATTCATTCAATGAACACAATTCCTACTATTATAGAGAAGGTTTTGTTCTAGGTGCTACAAAAAGATAAATAAATTATAAAAGATTTGGAGAAATTTAAGGAAAAAAAGTGACAACTTCATTTTGGTCCCTGCTAACCCACTCCTCTTCACAGAAAAAGAATGGGAAATGGTGTCTGTGTTGCTATTCCATTTTATTGCATGTTATATACTACTTCTTTACTAGTCAGTAAATTTACATTTTAAAGTAAATCCTTAACAAAGCTTATTTATCACCCCTTGTTTATTACCTTAGCTTCTTGACTCTTCCCCTTTAGGATCTCAACCCGCATTCAGTTTGATTCACTGGACACAGCACTGGATTCAATATTAAAAGACTTGGGTTCTACTTAAGATTCTGCACACCTCTCCCCCCCATCCCCATATGACCTTTGACAGGTCTCTATCCTTTTCTACACCATAGTTTACCCTCTGTATAAAATGAGAAAATCAGATTAATTAATTTTTTTAAACTGATTACCAGAGTCCAACTAAATTGTATATTAAGTTGAGATTTTTATTATTGCCAGCATTTAGCATAGTGTCTAGACCATACTAAACACTTAGTAAATGTTTTATCTATCCATCTATCTATCTATCTATCTATCTATCTATCTATCTATCTATCTATTCATCTCTGCTAACTATCATTCTATGTCTCTTTGGCTCTTTGTGGCTAAACTCATTGAAAAGGTTAGCTACCTTAGGTGCCTCCACTTTCTCTCATCTTACTGTCTTCCTAATTCCTTACAATTAAGCTTCTGACTAACTCCTTCTAACTAACTTCTGACTCCTACAATTAACCTCTTCATTTAATTCAAACTTCTCCCTTCATATTAACCAATGATCTCTCATTTGCCAAATTAGATGGTCTTTTCTCAGTCCTCAGTCTCCTGGATCTTTCTGCAGCCTTTGACACTATTGATCACCATCTCCTCGCTACTCTCTTTTATCTAGGTTTTTGGGACACCACTCTATCCTGGTTCTCTTCTGACCTATCTAACCACTCCTTCTCCATCCCTTTTGTTTGATCTTCATCCAGTTCATGCCCTCTAACCACAGACATTCTATAGAGTTCTGTCCTGGGCCCTCTTCTCTTCCCTTCTCCTTCTAAATTAATTCGCTTGGTGACCTCATCAGCTCTCAAGGACTTAATTTCCCTATCTATTCTGAGATTCTCAAATCTACCTATCCAGTCCTTTCTGCTGACTTCCAGTCTTATATCTCCAATTACCTTTAAGATATTTCAAACTGAATATCCAGTACACATCTTAACCCGACATGTCCAAAACTAAACTAATTATCTTTCCCCCTAAACCCTTTCTACCTCCTACTTTTCCCATTACTACAGAGAAGTGGACCATCCTGCTAGCCCATCAGGCTCACAACCCAGGTGTTCTCCTAAACTCCTCAACTGATTTTCATACCACCACCCCCTACTATATCCAATCTGTTACCAAGGCCTAGCGATTTCACTTTTGCAACACCCTTCAAATATACCCATTTCTCTCCTCTGGCAAGCCCTAATTACCCTCACACTTGGACTTCTGCAATAGGTTTTGGCTGGTGGACCCACCTGCCTCCAAGTCTCTCCACTCCAAACCATTCTCCATTCAGCCACCAAAGGGATTTTTATAAAGCATAAGTTCAACTGTTCCATCCCCCTACTCAATAAACTCCAGCAGCTCCCTATCACCTCCTAAATAAAATACAAAATGTTCTTCTGGTGCCCAAAGTCCTTCATAACCAAGCCCTTTCTAGTCCTACATTTTAGTCCCTTTCTCCCACTCGGACCCAACATATACATGGCAGCATATGTTGACCTTGAGGCTAAAACCAAGTTGCAAAATGAGGAAGAATGCATGCCTTGACAAGTTGTTGCAAAGTGTGTTTGTTGAAAAAGTCTGATCTAGTGACACTGACCTTTTTTCTATTCAACAAAAAAGCCATTACATCTCTTGGCACCAGGTGTTTTCTCTGGCTGTTCCCCATGCCTGGAATGCTCTCCCTCCTCATCTCCACCTAATGGCTTTTCTGGCTTCTTTTAAATCCCAACTAAAATTCTATCTTCTACAGAAAATTTATTGCAACTTCTTTTAATTCTAGTGCCTCTCTTAATTATTCCCAATTTGTCTTATGGAGCACTTGGGTGGCACAGCGGATAGGGTGCTGGGCTCTGTCAGGAATACTTGGGTTCAAATCCAACCTTAGACACTTACTAGCTGTGTGAGCCTAGGCTTCACCCTGTTTGCCTCACTTCCGTCATCTTTAAAAGGAGCTGGAGAAGAAAATTGTAAATTGCTCTAGTATTTTTACCAGGAAAACTCCAAAAGGGTCAAGAAGAGTTGGACATGACTAAAAATAATGAAATAACAACTATACTGTATATAGTCTGTCTGTACATAGTTGTTTGGATACTTTCTCTCCCAAGGGTGGGGAACCTTTGGCCTTGAGGTCACATGTAGCCATGTAGGTCCTCAAGTGCAGCCCTTTAATTGAATCCAAACTTCATAGAACAAAAATTGGTTCCCCACCGCTGGCTCTCACCCATTTTATTGAGAACTCCTTGAGGGCAGGAAGTGTCTTTTGCCTCCCCAGTATTTAGCACAATGCCTGGCACATAGTAAGTGCTTAAAAGTGAATATTGAGTTACAGACTTATCTATCTTAAAATTATTTAAAGACTTGCTCCAAACACTGTACACAGGAACAGCTATATTATATGATAAACAACTGTGAATGACGTAGCTATTCTCAGCAATACAGTGATCCAAGACAATCCCAAAGGACTCATGATGAAAAATGCTATCAGTCTCCAGAGAAAGAACTGATCTCATCTGAATACAGACAAAACAGACTATTCTCGGGGCGGCTAGGTGGCGCACTGAATAGAGCGCCAGCCCTGGAATCAGAAGGACCTGAGTTCGGAGCCGGCCTCAGACACTTAATCCACAGGAACAAAAACCTAGCCGTGTAACCTTGGGCAAGTTACTTAACCCCAATTGCCCTAAAGGGGCGGCTAGGTGGAGCAGTGAGTAAGAGTGCCGGCCTCGGAGTTTGGATGACTCGAGATCAGATCCGGCCTCAGAAAATGAGCACCCACGCATAAATAATGATTAGCCGTGTAACCTTGCGCAAGTTACTTAACACCAATTGCTTTTTAAAAAATAACAAAAAAAAAAACCAGACTATTCTCCTCTTCCTTCCGTCCTTCCTTCCTTCCTTCCTTTCTTCCTTCCATCCATCCTGTCTTTCTCCCTTTCTTTCTAGTTTTCCTTCACAAAATAATTAATATGGAAATGTTTTATATGACTGCACATGTATAACTTATATCAGATTGTTTACCATATCTGGGAGGGAGGAAGGAGGGGAGAGAAGGATAGAATTTGCAACTCAAAACTTTAAAAAAAAATTAAAAATTTTTCCATGTAATTGGTGAAAAATAAATTATTTTTAAAAAGAATTGTTACACTGCAAAAAACAACACAACTTATTTTAAGGGAAATTAGTTCCAGAGCTTTCTTTTTCTCCCATGGAGAATTTGTGCTTTTAAAATAATAATACCAATAAAAGAATGCATCTCATAATAAATAGTAACTACATGGTTTTCCTGATGAAAGAGGTCATCTACTGGTTAAGAAAGCTTCCTTAATCAAGGGAGAAATAACCATACTACATACATAAGAAACTTTGTTTTCCCCTAAAATATATTTGATGGTGTTCTCATGTAAAAATAAGGAGAAAACAGCAAAAAGGTGTTTTTAACATCTTAAAATTACCTCAGTAACTGAGGAGCTGAGTTTTTTAATGAGCCACTTTATTGTTAATTATATTTAGCTCCTTGCATAACATCTCATTCATATACCTCATCAGGGTTTTGGAAGCAACTTTGAAAGGAAGTTTAATAAATGCTTAAACATACTTTTTGCAATATGGTCAAGGGAAGGAGACTATGTGTTGGAATTTGTCAAATCATTTACTCTTCTTCATTTTGCATTTGTTTTTAACCTCAGGGACAACATATACTGGTATGTGTATATTGGGTCAAAGGCCACAGCTTTCTGGGATTTTGAAATATTTATTCATTGAGAGAGAAAGAGAAGAAGGGTAGTGAAAAGAGGAATGAAAGGAAGGGGAAAGGCAAAAGCAAAAGGAAAGGAGAGGGAATTTGAATAAAAGGGGATAAGAAAAGAAAGAGGAGAAATGAAAGGAGAAACTGAAAAGGAAGAGGTAGGAAGGAAAGAGGAGGAAAGAGAAAAGCCCAAGCTCTGGCAGCTCCAAACAATCTTTGAAGGGCCTGGAAATGGACTGTTTGCGTACCATCTGAGGACCACTCTAGCTAAACTTAGAAAGGCTATTCTAACCAAAGCATTAGACACACGGTGATGAAGGTTTGAGCCACAAAAGTTCACTAAACCTTCTACTTAAGTACAAGCTTTTGTTTGGGGGAGTGATGCTTAACTCAAAGTCAAGTTCAACTTTAACGTTGCAGTGAGCAATTGCATACTGTACAAAAACCAATGACTGATTTTTTGTGGTTACAGCTAAAAAGAAGTTAGGGAGTGTGGTGAAGACATATTGTACAAGATCAAGGAAAGGAGAATATATTTCAGAACTTGTCAAGATATGCATTCCTCTTTACTTTGGGTTTGGTTTTATTTTTGAGGTCAACACATACTGTACATTTATTCTAGGACAAAAGCCATAACTTGCTATGATAATATAATATCTACTTTATATGCTACAGTTACATTGAGGGTTTTGTTTTTAATCTAAGAAATACCATAATAGATAATGACTACAAAGAGAAATGATTGGAATAAAGGTAAGATGTTTTAAGGAAAACTAAAAATATTTTCCATCCTTTTTATCAGCAATAAACAGGTATTGTTCATTAAAAAGTACGTCATACATTATAATCACATTTAGTGTGGGATCTTATAATGTATTTTTTCTCCTTCATCCAGAACAAATTCTCCCCCTTACAGAAAATAGATAATATCAGAAATAAAGGGGAAAGGCACTTAAAAGAAAACATCTGTTTATGGAGCAAGTCTATTATCCATTATGACTGGCAATGTTCTATTTCAGAGGCTGATCATACCCACGGATGGGAAAGCACATGCACATGCATCATTTAAGACTCAGGGCTGGGATTATTATATTGAGATCATTTCATTTGTTGTATTCTTTGGGGCTCTTTCTGCTTGATGAAGCAGATTCATTTAATCAATACAAAACTGCTTAAAATGATAATTGCAAAACTAAGTGGCAGTTACCCCTTCCCCTGGGACAGAGATGCAAATGCTGGGGAATTGGATGTGTTATTATCACTTGGTGACTGCAACTTCGTGTGGGCAGTACTGTCATACTTGCTTTAAGGATAACAAGATGAGTAGTTCTAGTTTTATCCCGTCTTTATCTATATCCACTCTCACTATTTTCCTCCTAGTTGTGAGGACTTTATCATTGTTAGGATAGCTAGAAGAAATCTACATAGAAAACCATGAGTGTGAGTTAATTATGTGGGGATGATCTAAAAAACTATAAGGGTGGAAAAGAGGGATGTATTGGAAGAAGGGGGATAAGAAGAGTAGGATGGGGAAAATTTTCTTACATAAAAGAGGTACACAAGGAAGAGCTTTTATAGTGGAAGGGGAAAGAGGGTAATGCTTTAGCTTCATTTTCATCAGAATTATTTCAAAGAGTGAAGAATACACATACATATATACATACACACAATTCTAGTAGAATGGAAAGGAGACATGAAATAGGAGATAAAGGAATGATAAAAAAAGAGGGAGTTAGTTAAGGGAGACAGCAGTCAGAATCAAAACAGACTTTTGAGGAAGGATAGGATAAAAAGAGAGATAGGAGGATAAAGAGAAGAAAATAGGATAGAGGGAAATACGCAGCTAATTATAATTGTGAATATGAATGGGAGGAGCTCACCCATAAAATGGAAGTGGATAGCAGAATAGATTAGAAGCCAAAATCCTACAATATGTCGTTTACAAGAGACACACTTGAAACAGAAACACATGAGTAAAAATAAAGGGCTGAAATAGAAGCTATTACATTTAAGCTGAAGTAAAAAAAAAAAAAGGCAGGGGTGGCAATCATAATCTCAGACAAAACAAATGCAAAAAGAGACTTAATTAAAAGAGATAATCAGGAAAATGACATTTTGCTTAAAGGTTCCATAGTAGCAGCAAAAATTTTACAGCAAATTTCTCTGATTAAGGTCTCATTTCTCAAATATTTAGAGAACTGAATTGAATTTATAAAAATAAGAGCCATTCCCCAGCTAATGAAGAGACAAAGGAAATGAATAGGCAGTTTTCAGAAGAGGAAATAAAAGTTATCTACAATCACATGAAAAACATGCTCTAAATCACTCTTAATTAGAAAATGGCAAATTAAAACAACTCTGAGGAACTACCTCACATCTATCAGAAATGACAAATTCTGCAAGGGATGAGGGAAAATGGATACACTAAAAAACTGTTAGTGAAGCTGTGAACTGGTCTGAAGATTCTGAAGAACAATTTGGAACTATGCCAAAGAAATGTAAAACTGCACATACCTTTTGATCCAGTAATACCACTACTAAGTCTGTACAACAAAGATATAAAAAAAGTAAAAGGACATATATGTACAGAAATATTTAAGACAGTTCTTTCTGTAGTGGCAAAGAATTGAAAATTAAGGGATACACATCAATTGAGGAATGACTGAATAAGATGTGGCATATGTTTGTGATGGAATACTATTGTGCTATAAGAAATGGGAAGAAGATAAATTTAAAAATTTAATTTTTTTTAATTTAAAAAAAGAAATGGGGGGGCGGAGACAAGATGGCGGAGTAGAAACAGCTCGTCCAAGCCTCTCTGCCCCCAGATTCTCCACAAACTATGTAAAAAAGGACTCTGAAAATCTTCTGGAGCCCCAGCACCCACAGAACGACACAGAGAAGCTAACCTCCCGCTGAGGACAGCCCAGCACCCTGCAGGAAGGACCAGCGCAGTGGTCTGGGAGCTGGCAGCGCGAAGAGCGCAGGAGCCGAGCCGAGCCCAGGAGCCGAGCCGAGCCCAGGTCCACGTGAGCCGAGGTTTTAGCCCCAGGGCGGCAGGGCCAGCAGCCGGCTGGAGGAACCCCAGAACACCAGGAACTGTGGAGACGCCAGAATTATCAACATAGACCTGCCTGGGACAAAGTAAGAGGTTAGTGTCCTATCGACTTTGGGACCTGTATTTGGGGAATGCGTCAGCTCCCTCCCCTGGGGGCTAGAAGCTGCTGAGGAGACACACCACTGTGTAGTTTTCAGAGGCATTTCCGGCTCCCAGCCTACAAATCGTGGGGAGATCCAGCCATCAGTCTTGGGGGGTAATCGCTCTTGCTTTAACCTCCCTGGATCTGGATTGTGATCTAGGGTGGAAGTTGTGGGTGGGTTTACAGCTTGCCAGAAACGGAAGTTGCCCCCCACACGTTTGGGACGAAAATTCCTCTATCTGGCCTTAAAGCCATAGTGTGGCAACAAGCCCAAAAGTCAAGCAATTAAGTGGCAACATGCCAAGGCAAAGGAAACAGAAAAATGCAACCCTAGACTCCTATTTTGGGGGCATAGAGCGGGAAAAGGACTGTGAGGTCAGAAGTCCTGCTCCAAAAGCCCCAGGGGAAAACATGAGTGGGTTGCAGGCCATAGAGGGCCTTAAGGAGGACTTTAAAAATCAAATAAGAGAAGTGGAGGAAAAATTAGAAAGAGAAATGAGAAGGATGCAGGAAAAGTATGAAATGAGGGTCAACATCCTGACTGAGGAAAACAACACCTTAAAAAATAGACTAGCTCAAATGGCAAAGGAGGCCCAAAAGGGCAATGAGGAGAAGAATGCCTTAAAAAGTCGAATTTGCCAGATGGAAAAAGAATCTCAAAAGTTCACTGAGGAGATTCATTCCTTCAGAGTTAGACTGGAGCAAATGGAAGCTAGTGACTTTATGAGAAATCAAGATGCTGTTAAGCAGATCCAAACAAACGAAAGATTAGAAGGCAATGTGAAATATCTCATGGGAAAAACCACTGACCTGGAAAATAGATCCAGGAGAGACAATTTAAAAATTATTGGACTACCTGAAAGCCATGATCAAAGAAAGAACCTAGAAATCACCCTTCAAGAAATTCTCAAGGAAACTGCCCTGATGTTTTAGATCCAGAGGGCAAAATAGAGGTTGAAAGAATCCACAGATCACCTCCTGAAAAAGATCCCAAAAAGAAAACTCCCAGGAATATTATAGCCAGGTTCCAGAATCCCCAGATCAAGGAGAAAATACTACAAGCAGCCAGGAAGAAACAATTTCAATATTGTGGAAACACAATCAGAATAGCCCAGGACCTGGCAGCTTCTACACTGAGGGATCGAAGGGCATGGAATATGATATTCCAGAGGGCAAAAGAACTGGGAATGAACCCAAGGGTCACCTACCCAGCAAAACTTAGTATTTTGTTTCAGGGGAAAATATGGTCATTCAGTGGAATAGAGGACTTTCAAGCATTCTTGAGGAAAAAACCAGAGTTGAATAGAAAATTTGACATCCAGACGCAAGAAGTAAGAGATGCCTGAGAAGGTAATCAGGGAAAAGAAATCAAAAGGAACTTATCAAAGTTGAACTATTTACATTCCTATATGGAAAAGCAATATCTGTGACTGATGATATCTTTCCCACTATGAAAATAATAGAAGAAGGGGGTGTGGTCATACGAATACATATGTGAATGTGTGTGTATATGGTTACAGTTATATATGGATAGAGGGCATAGGTTGATTTTGTTGGGAAGGGAGAGTACTCAAGGGATGAAATTATGAGGTGAGAGAGGAAAGTGGCAAGAGGAGATGGGGAGAGACATGGTAGGGTAAACTATCTCATGTAGGGGAAGTGGGTGCAAAGGAGGGGGAGAATAAGGAAGGCTAAAAAGGCAAAACCACATTCACATTGAATTTGGTTCAGGTAGAAAATGACATACATACTAAATGGGATATCTCAACCTGCAGCAGGATAGGGGGAAGGGGGATGAGAGGAGAGATGATGGATGGGAGGGCATCCTTGGGGTGAGGGGAGGTTGGAAGTACCCACTATAGAAGAGGGACAGGATCATGTAGGGAATGGACCAGGTGGGGGGTGGGATGAGTGGGAGGAAATTATAAGCAGCCTTGCACAATATATCTACTATGATAATGTTTTGCATAGCTAGACATGTACAACATATACTGAATTACTTATATCCCAAGAAGGAATGGGTGACAAGGGAGGAAGGAAATGGATCTGAAATTCAAGGTCGTAACATTAAATGTTTCAAATATATATATAAATACTATTATTAATACTCTTTTGCCTATAATTGGGAGATAAGATGTGCAGGCATTGGGACACAAAGATTCATCTTCCTCTAATGGAAAAGTCGATGGGGGTATGGGAGAAGGTATGGGAGAGAGCAGATTGGAGGAAGCGATATCTTGTGGGACTGCTATTCTGGGAGGTTGGGTAGGGGAATAATGGGGGGAAAATGATTGTAACTCAAAATCTGGCGGAAATGAATGATGTAAAACAGAAGTTAATAAAGTATTTGTTTAAAAAAAAAAAGAAGAAATGGGGGGACAGTTGGTTTTAGGGGGAAAAACCATAGCAAGATCTGTATGAACTGATGCAGAGTGAAGTGAGAAGAACCAAGGGATCATTGTGCATAGTAAAAACAATATTGTAATTATGATCAACTTTGAAAATCTTGGTTACTTTGATCAATTCAATCATCCAAGACAATTCTAAAGGACTCGTAATGAAAAAATGCTATGTACCTCCAGAGAAAGAATCAATGAACTCTGAGTGCAAATTGAAGTATAATGTTATCACTTCCTTTCTATTTTTGCAATATGGCTAATAAGGAAATGAATTGCATGATTTCATATGTATAATGGACATCATTTGCTTGCCTCCTTAGTGGATAGAGGAGGGGTGGGAGGGAGAAAGGAAAGAATTCAGAATTCAAAAATTTTTTAAAAACGAATGTAAAAATGAAAACAATTGATTTTTAATAATTAAAAGCATTTTTAAAAAGTACTCATGCTGTCCTCCAAATCTAGAGACATATATTGTTGCTACATATCAGAAGCACAGAATTACAAAGCTAGACTAGACTTGAAGATCTTAAGTAAAGGGTTACAGTTAGACACCAGTTCCTCTGATAGAAGATATAGGAGGTTCTTAGTGGATTACAATCTCAATATGAATCAACAGAGTGACTCCTACTGGATGAAGGCAAAGGAGAAGGTAAAAGAAAAGGAAGAGGAGGAGGAGGAGAACAAGAAGAAAAACAAGAATGAACAAGAAAGAAAGAAGAAAGAATTAGAAAGAGGCGGAAGGAAGGAAGGAAGGAAGGAAGGAAGGAAGGAAGGAAGGAAGGAAGGAGAAAATGAGGGTCTAAACCTAGGCTGCATTAAAAGAAAAAAGTACCCAGATCAAGGAAGGTGATCAGCATCACTTTAATTTGCCCTAGTCAGACAATACCTGGAGTATTATTGTTCAATTATGGATGCTGCATTTTAAGGACAAAGACAAATTACAAGGCATCCAGAATAGGGCAGCTCACTTAGCAAGTGGACTAGAGATCATGCCAGTGAGGATGTTTGTTTTAGGAACTAGAGAGGTTTAGTTCTGAGAAGAAAATGTGGGTCAATATCCTTCAAGTATTTAAAGAGGATTGCCATGGAGAAAACTTGCCACAAGAGTTGGTAAAAGTTGCAGGGAAGAAGAAATTTTGCTAGATTGAAAATGAGGTCTAGAAGATGGCAGAGTAGAAACAGCACGTCCAAAGCACTCTTCCCCCAGATCACCTCCAAACTATGTAAAAGGGGACACTGAACAACTTCTGAAGCCCCAGCACCCACAGAACAACACAGAGAAGCTAACCTCCCCCTGAGGACAGCCCAGCAGACCTGCAGGAAGGACCAGTGCAGCAGTCTGGGAGCCTGGAGCACAGCATGCAGAGCGCAGAAAGATGAACCCAGGTCCGCCTGAGCCTCGGTTTTAGCCCCAGGGCGGCAGGGCCAGCAGCCGGCTGGAGGAACCCCAGAACACCAGCAGCTGTGGCGATTCCAGAATGGTCAACAGAGACACGCCTAGGACAAAGTGAGAGGTTAGTGCCCTATGGACTTTGGGACCAGTATTTGGGGAATGCATCGGCTTCCTCCCCTGGGCACTAGAAGCTACTGAGGAAACACGCCATTTTGTAGTTTTCAGTGGCAGCTCCAGCTCCTGGCCTGCGAACTGTAGGGAGATCCAGCGATCAGTCTTGGGGGGTAATCGCTCTTGCTTTAACCTCCCTGGATCTGGATTGTGGTCTGGGGTGGAGGTCGTGGGGTGGGTATCCAGCTTGCCAGAAACGGAAGTTGTCCCCCCACACATTCGGGAAGGAAGCTCCCCTGTCTGGTGGCAGAGTCCTACTGTGGCAACAACCCCAAAAGTCAAGTAATTAAGTGGCAACATGCCAAGGCAAAGGAAACAAAATAAACAGAAAAATGCAACATTAGACTCCTATTTTGGGGGCAAAGAGGATGGAAGCATGGAACAGGAAGAGGACTGTGAGGTCAGAAATCCTGCTCCAAAAGCCCCAAAGGAAAATGTGAGTGGGTTACAGGCCATAGAGGACCTTAAGAAGGACTTTAAAAATCAAATAAGAGAAGTGGAGGAAAAATTGGGAAGAGAAATGAGAAGGATGCAGGAAAAGTATGAAATGAGGGTCAACAGACTGACTCAGGAAAATAACACCTTAAAAATAGAGTGGCTCAAATGGCAAAGGAGGCCCAAAAGGGCAATGAGGAGAAGAATGCCTGAAAAAGCCGACTTTGCCAGATGGAAAAAGAATCTCAAAAGCTCACTGCGGAGATTCATTCCTTCAGAGTTAGACTGGAGCAAATGGAAGATAGTGACTTTATGAGAAATCAAGATGCTGTTAAGCAGATCCAAACAAATGAAAGATTAGAAGGCAATGTGAAATATCTCATGAGAAAAACCACTGACCTGGAAGATAGATCCAGGAGAGATAATTTAAAAATTATTGGACTACCTGAAAGCCATGATCAAAGAAAGAACCTAGAAATAACCCTTCAAGAAATTCTCAAGGAAAATTGCCCTGATGTTTTAGACCCAGAGGGCAAAATAGAGGTTGAAAGAATCCACAGATCAGCTCCTGAAAAAGATCCCAAAAAGAAAATTCCCAGGAATATTATAGCCAGGTTCCAGAATCCCCAGATCAAGGAGAAAATACTACAAGCAGCCAGGAAGAAACAATTTCAATATCGTGGAAACACAATCAGAATAGCCCAGGACCTGGCAGCTTCTACACTGAGGGATTGAAGGGCATCCCCATCAAAGGGATTGAGTATGATATTCCAGAGGCCAAAAGAGCTGGGAATGAACCCAAGGGTCACCTACCCAGCAAAACTGAGTATTTTGTTTCAGGGGAAAATATGGTCATTCAGTGGAATAGAGGACTTTCAAGCATTCTTGAGGAAAAAAACAGAGTTGAATAGAAAATTTGACATCCAGGCACAAGAAGCAAGAGATGCCTGAGAAGGTAATCAGGGAAAAGAAATCAAAAGGAACTTATCAAAGTTGACATATTTACATTCTTACATGGAAAAACAATAACTATGACTGATGAAACCTCTTTCAGTATGAAAATAATGGAAGAAGGGTATATGGTCATTTGAATACATATGTGAATGTGTGTATA
Source organism: Gymnobelideus leadbeateri (assembly GCA_011680675.1). Lineage (NCBI taxonomy): Eukaryota > Metazoa > Chordata > Mammalia > Diprotodontia > Petauridae > Gymnobelideus > Gymnobelideus leadbeateri. The sequence continues at coordinate 198,069 of WOXC01003966.1, forward strand.
TATGTTTACAGTTATATATGGATAGAGGGCATAGGTTGAATTTGGGGGAAGTGATTATACTTAAGGGGTGAAATTATGAGGTGAGAGAGGAAAGTGGCAAGAGGAGACAGGGAGAGACAGGAGAGGGTAAACTATCTCATGTAGAAGAAGCAAGGGGAAGTGGCTGCACGGGAGGGGAAGAATAGGAAGGCAAAAAGACAAAACCATATTCTCGTTGAATTTGTTTCTGGGAGAGAATGATACACATACTAAATGGGATATCTCAACCTGCAGGAGAGTAGGGGGAAGGGGGATGAGAGGAGGGATGATGGATGGGAGGGCATTCTTGGGGGGAGGGGAGGTTGGAAGTACCCACTATAGAAGAGGGACAGGATCAAGTAGGGAATGGATCAGGTGAGGGGGTGGGATGGGTGGGAGGCAATTATAAGCAACCTTGTACAATATATCTACTATGGTAATGTTTTGCATAGCTAGACATGTACAACATATACTGAATTACTTATCTTCCCGGAGGGAATGGGTGACAAGGGAGGAAGGGAATGGATCTGAAATTCGAGGTATTAAAATTAAATGTTTCAAATATAAAAACAAAGAAAAAAAAGGAAAGAAAATGAGGTTTAGTTTTGACTAGTTTATACTTTTGAGGAGAAAGGTTTGCTCTTCTGAAAAACCTCCAATAAAGAAAAAAACCACTATTCTTCAAGGCAACTCATCAGATTTTTGGAAAGCTCTAATTGTTAGAAAATTTTGCTTTGTTCTCTTTCCATAGATTCAGAATCTGTCTCACCTGAACTTTCACCTCTTGCTCCTCCTCCTGCATCTGGAAATAAGTACAATGAGCTGTGACAACCACTTAAAAACTTGAAGACCATTAGTTAGTCACCTTAAGTATTTTTTTCTCGAGTATGCGAATCCCCAATACTTTTCACTGATCCTTTAATGGCCAGGTTAGCCCCTTAACATAATCCTTGTTCTACTCCCTTACAAGCACTTCACTTTGTCAAAGGTCTAATATTCACAGAGCCAGGAAATCAATAAAATGCACCTGTATTAGTCTCAGTCAAATGGCTTGTTCACATAACTGGTGTCAATGGGTGTTAGTCTCATTTGGACCTCTTAGAACATGAAATGATGCACAGTTGCTCTGTTTTGCATTAATTTATCTTTGTGTGATCTATATTCCCTTCAACTACCACTCCTCCCCAGCTCCTTGATTAGGAAATATTTCATTTTTTACTTTATATCCCCATGGCAGGTTGTAGGCACTTAGCAAATGTTTGTCAAATTGAAATAAGAGACCTGATAATTGTCCTTAGGAAGGGAAATGTCAACACAGGGGCAAGTTATCACTTTTCCAGGCTCAGCAAATACCATTTGTGTATATGAACAGCCCTATTGGAGCAAAGTTACTTAAATAACTTAACCCTGAAGTAAAGAACAGAAGCATCATCAGATCATGGCAAGACATTAGCTCATCTATGAACACCTACAGTATTCATCCTCAGGTGCCAATCATAGAAATTTTTTTCAGAAATTTAGGCAGATTTGTGTTCAGATCCCATCTCTGATAGATACTTACTTTGACTCTAGTGAAGTTCCCTATCCTCTCAGTGCCCTAAGCAAGGTTTTAAGACTATAAGTGGCATAAATGGCATTGACCTATATCAATAGAAGAGACTTGCTCATTCCTTGGCAAAGATGGAGATTGCTCAGATAACTCCCCATAACGATGAAATCACAAGTCTGGTCCCTCTCCCTAACTCTTCCAATTCAAACTATTATACTAAAACACTTTACATACCCTTGACAAGGAAATCAAAGTTAGGAGAGTTAGAACTTAGGGTGAATGTGGTTAGGATTTTGGCATTGACTAGAAATTTTAAAAAACTGGCTAAGAAATGCTGAGAGAGAGAGAGAGAGAGAGAGAGAGAGAGAGAGAGAGAGAGAGAGAGAGAGAAGACAGAGAGAGAGAGAGGGATAGAGAAAGAAAAAGAAAGAAAGAAAGAAAGAAAGAAAGAAAGAAAGAAAGAAAGAAAGAAAGAAAGAAAGAAAGAAAGAAAGAAAGAATGAGAGGCAGCTAGGTGGCACAGTGAATAGAGCACTGGCCCTGGAGTCAGGAGGACCTGAGTTGAAATTTGGCCTAAGACACTTAACACTTACTAGTAGTGTGACCTTGGTCAAGTCACTTAACCCCAACTGCCCTGCCCTCCCCCCAAAAAAAGAAAAAAAGAAAAAAAGAAAGAAAGAAATGGTGAGACTTCTAACACTCTATTAAGCACTACAGTGGAATAAACATTAAAGCAGGGGTCAATGGTAGAGCTAGGACCAGAACTCATTGTCTGGTCCTCCTGCATCTCAGTTTCCTAATTTGTGAAAAGAGGGTAAATAAGTCTTATAGCAAAAGTCCCATTCTAAAGTCTATGAGTCAATAGGAAATAGCTTACTTTTTGAATAAATATTAAGTATATGGAGTCAGCATCAATGAGGCCTCAGTAATGTGTTCATGCACAGGCTGTTCCTACACAAAGGAAGGGTGATTTTATTATCCAAGGACAGGGCTCTGTATGCATCATTTGAAAGACATCATCTAGAAGAAAATCTAGGCCCCAAGGATATTGGAAATGCAAATGCTACCTTGAGGAATACAAAATCGCTACCAATACCAGTTTCTTTGGACACCGGTCCTCAGTGTTGACTGTCCTCCAAAGTGGAAATTGGCTCTCTGTCAAAACATGTGGTCTCTTCTGGTTTTTATAATGAACCAAATTCTCACAATCTGCACATTCTGGACTCCTAGCCCTGACAGATGATTGGCACAGGCCTCCACTCTCTTGCCACCCAACTAGATGCCTTTGCTTTCTCCAGTTCCTTTTCTTTGTTTTGACACTATACATAGAAAGTGATATGTATTCAAAATCATCACAATATTAGCCTGATAACATGGAACATTATTCAACTGTCAAGGAAACAGAGAGAGGGGTTCTATTTTTTTCCTTGCTACTGCCAAGAAAAAAAAAAGGGAGGGGGGGAAAATATTGTGTTTGCACTGAAGGAAAACAGAGAGGAAACATTAAACTGTTTGTGAGTAGAAGCACAGCTAAGACAATGACTCCATTGTGGCTATATATTTGACAATTTATACCGTTAATGAAACCAACCATTTGGGGGCCAAAATTTCATTCTCAGTAGTTTGTTGAAGCATCAATTGTGCTCTGATGGTTATTTCCATAGGGAACAAGGGTAGTTCACTTTGATTTATTCATAACCATCTAAATATTTTGGGAACAAATTCAAAACTCACCCAGAGTTGCATACATAGCAAAAACTCTGTGTTCCTCGAATTGACCTTGTGCACTGTACAGGTTCCCAACACCTATGCAATGAAGCAGCTGCCTCTCTAAGGCCTTGAAGCAATTAATGCTCCCTCAAGGGTCCCAAGTTGATATGCTGTGGGTTGTTTAGGCCCTGAGTATGGGATTGGTATCTAGTTTGGTGGCTATCAATTATATGTTCTTCCTGGTAACTGTTCACTTTCTAATAATAATAATAAAATAAAGCTATGAGGGACCTAAGAGAACCATCAAACCAAGTGTCCTTTCCCAAGCAAAATCAAAGGCATTCTTTCAAGAAATTCTAGTCAAGTAATGTCAGTGTTACAGATGATTCAGTTCTATATATGCAGTCCTAGTATCACCTGTGAGTTTCAGTCTCTTATTAACAAATGCCTATTGAACATTTTAAACTAGATGTCCTAGAGAAAACACCACAAATTCAATATTCCCAAAACAAACCTTTCAGCCCAAACCTACCCCTCTTCCAAACTTCCCTATTTCAATTGGTGGCACCACCATTGTTCCTAGGTTTGTAACTACAGTGTCATCCTCAATTTCTTACTCTCCCACATTCCACATATCCTAACTATTGTCAATTGCCATCTCTGACTCCACAACATCCATCACATCTGACTCATTTACTCTACTCACCAAGCCACCAACCACTGTTCATGCCTCATCATCTCTCAGAATATTGCAAAAGGGTCCCAAATGACCTCTTTGCTTTAGGTATCTCTCCATTTCAATTTATCTACCACAAGTGTTTCCTTAAGTACATATCTGATCACATTATTTTGTTAGTAAATAATCTCTAGTGGTTGTCTAAGATTTGATCTCTAAGATCAAATAATAAGAACCAACTGGTCTGGCTTCTAAAACCTTAAAAAATTGGCCCCCACCTATCTTCCCACTCCCATTTATTACATCCCTACATTCTGCATTCCAGCCAAAATAGGCTTTCTCTTTGGTCTTCACACATAGCACTCTATTCATTTAGGTTGGCCAACCCCCATACCTGAAATATATTTCCTCTTCACTTTCACCTCATAAAACTTCTCCTTTCCTTCAAGACAGCTCAAGCACTGTCTTCTATCAAAGCCTTTTCTGAATCATTCTCCCCAACTGCTAATGCCCTCCTTCCATAAATACATTGGATTTAACTGCCTAGTATATTTGGTATTTATTCCATATAAACTTACATATGTGTATGTTGTCTACCTCAAGAATGTACATTTGAGGGCAGGAATTTATTGTCTGTTTCCCCAGACCCTAGCCCATCCCCCTGCATATAGTAAGTATTTAATGTTTATTGATTGATTGACTGACTGAAAAGATACCAGAACTTATTCAGTCCAATTCTTTCTTTCTTTCTTTTTTTTTTTTTTTTTGGAGGGCTATTGGGGTTAAGTAACTTGCCCAAGGTCACACGGCTAGGTTTTTGTTTGTGTGTGCGTTAAGTGTCTGAGGTCGGATCCAAACTCAGGTTCTTCTGACTCCAGGGCCGATGCTCTACTCACTGTGCCACCTAGCCGCCCCCCCAATTCTTTCTTTTAATTATAGGAGCTGGCCAAACCAGTAAGAGGGGAAAAAATTTCAATAAAAAATTTATTAAACAGTAAGAAAGCTTCCTATCTAAATTCTGTATTTCACAGCACCCAGAATCATGCTCTGTACAGAAAAGCAACTTAAATATATGTTGGAGAGATGGGCAAATGAATATTTTATTTCTGCTGATTTTAAAATATAAAGGATTGACTTTATTTCTCACACAAGACTAAAAGCAACAATTAATGATAATGCACCAGTGCCACCACTATGCTTTTTTTTTAAACAAATGCTTTATTAACTTCTGTTTTACATCATTCATTTCCGCCAGATTTTGAGTTACAATCATTTTCCCCCCGTTATTCCCCTACCCAACCTCCCAGAATAGCAATCCGACAAGATATTGCTTCCTCCAATCTGCTCTCTCCCATACCTTCTCCCATACCCCCTTCGACTTTTCCATTAGAGGAGGGTGTATCTTTGTGTCCCAATGCCTGCACATATTATCTCCCAATTATAAACAAAAGAGTATTGATAATAGTATTTATATATATTTGAAACATTTAATCTTAAGACCTCGAATTTCAGATCCATTTCCTTCCTCCCTTGTCACCCATTCCCTCTGGGGAGATAGGTAATTCAGTATATGTTGTACATGTCTAGCTATGCAAAACATTATCATAGTAGATATATTGTACAAGGCTGCTTATAATTCCCTCCCACTCATCCCACCCCCCACCTGGTCCATTCCCTACATGATCCTGTCCCTCTTCTATAGTGGGTACTTCCAACCTCCCCTCCCCCCAAGGATGCCCTCCCATCCATCATCCTTCCTCTCATCCCCCTTCCCCCTATTCTGCTGCAGGTTGAGATATCCCATTTAGTATGTATGTCATTCTCTCCCTGAACCAAATTCAATGAGAATGTGGTTTTGCCTTTTTTGCCTTCCTATTCTCCCCCTCCCTTGCAACCACTTCCCCTTGCTTCTTCTACATGAGATAGTTTACCCTACCCTGTCTCTCCCCATCTCCTCTTGCCACTTTCCTCTCTCACCTCATAATTTCATCCCTTGAGTATTCTCCCTTCCCAACAAATTCAACCTATGCCCTCTATCCATATACACACACATTCACATATGTATTCATATGACCACACACCCTTCTTCCATTATTTTCACAGTGAGAAAGATATCATCCCTCACAGTTATTGTTTTTCCATATAGGAGTGTAAATAGTTCAACTTTGATAAGTTCCTTTTGATTTCTTTTCCCTGATTACCTTCTCAGGCATCTCTTGCTTCTTGTGCCTGGATGTCAAATTTTCTATTCAATTCTGGTTTTTTCCTCAAGAATGCTTGAAAGCCCTCCATTCCACTGAATGACCATATTTTCCCCTGAAACAAAATACTCAGTTTTGCTGGGTAGGTGACCCTTGGGTTCCCAGTTCTTTTGCCCTCTGGAATATCATATTCCATGCCCTTTGATCCCTCAGTGTAGAAGCTGCCAGGTCCTGGGCTATTCTGATTGTGTTTCCACAATATTGAAATTGTTTCTTCCTGGCTGCTCGTAGTATTTTCTCCTTGATCTGGGGATTCTGGAACCTGGCTATAATATTCCTGGGAGTTTTCTTTTTGGGATCTTTTTCAGGAGGTGATCTGTGGATTCTTTCAACCTCTATTTTGCCCTCTGGGTCTAAAACATCAGGGCAATTTTCCTTGAGAATTTCTTGAAGGGTGATTTCTAGGTTCTTTCTTTGATCATGGCTTTCAGGTAGTCCAATAATTTTTAAATTGTCTCTCCTGGATCTATTTTCCAGGTCAGTGGTTTTCCCATGAGATATTTCACATTGCCTTCTAATCTTTCATTTGTTTGGATCTGCTTAACAGCATCTTGATTTCTCATAAAGTCATTAGCTTCCATTTGCTCCAGTCTAACTCTGAAGGAATGAATCTCCTCAGTGAACTTTTGAGATTCTTTTTCCATCTGGCAAATTCGACTTTTTAAGGCATTCTTCTCCTCATTGCCCTTTTGGGCCTCCTTTGCCATTTGAGTTAGTCTATTTTTTAAGGTGTTGTTTTCCTCAGTCAGGCTGTTGACCCTCATTTCATACTTTTCCTGCATCCTTCTCATTTCTCTTTCTAATTTTTCCTCCACTTCTCTTATTTGATTTTTAAAGTCCTTCTTAAGGTCCTCTATGGCCTGCAACCCGCTCATGTTTTCCCCTGGGGCTTTTGGAGCAGGACTTCTGACCTCACAGTCCTTTTCCTGCTCTATGCCCCCAAAATAGGAGTCTAGGGTTGCATTTTTCTGTTTCCTTTGCCTTGGCATGTTGCCACTTAATTACTTGACTTTTGGGCTTGTTGCCACACTATGGCTTTAAGGCCAGATAGAGGAATTTTCGTCCCGAACGTGTGGGGGGCAACTTCCGTTTCTGGCAAGCTGTAAACCCACCCACGACTTCCACCCTAGATCACAATCCAGATCCAGGGAGGTTAAAGCAAGAGCGATTACCCCCCAAGACTGATCGCTGGATCTCCCTACAGTTAATTGCAGGCTGGGAGCCGGAGCTGCCTCTGAAAACTACCAAATGGAGTGTCTCCTCAGCGGCTTCTAGCCCCCAGGGGAGGGAGCCGACGCATTTCCCCAAATACAGGTCCCAAAGTCCATAGGACACTAACCTCTTACTTTGTCCTAGGCATGTCTATGTTGATAATTCTGGAGTCGCCATGGCTGCTGGTGTTCTGGGTTTCCTCCAGCTGGCTTCTGGCCCTGCCGCCCTGGGGCTAAAACCTCGGCTCACCTGGACCTGGGTTCCGCTTGGCTCAGCTTCCTGAGATCTGCGCGTTGCGTGCTGCCGGCTCCCAGACTGTTGCGCTGGTCCTTCCTGCAGGGCTGCTGGGCTGTCCTCAGCAGGAGGTTAGCTTCTCTGTGTCATTCTGTGGGTGCTGGGGCTCCAGAAGTTGTTCAGAGTCCCCTTTTACATAGTTTGGGGGGAATCTGGGGGCAGAGTGGCTTGGATGAGCTGTTTCTACTCCTCCATCTTGGCTCCACCCCCCTCCCCTCACTATGCTTTAAAATAACCCTTTCTATCTATGGGAAAATGAGGTTGTTGGAAACAATTTTGGAATCATCTTTGCTTCTTCACTCTCTGTCATCATTGTATCCAATCACTTGCTATATCTAGTGACTTCTCCCACTACATCACCTTTCTCACTTTTTCCTCTCTATTACAAAACCACAATAATAGTGCAGATCCTCACTGTCTTTTGCTTGGACTATTGCATATCTTAATTTGACCCGACTTTGAGATTTTCTCATCTATCTTCCATATGGCTCCCAAAGTGATATTCCTAAAGCAAAAGTCTGACCATGTCGCTGTTTTGCTCAAGAAACAGGTGACTCTGTATTGCCCCTAGACAAAACACAAATTTCTCAGGCTAGCATTTAAAGCCCTTCAAGATCTGATTCCAGTCTACCTTTCCACAGTTAGATCACATTAGTCCCTACCTCTAAGGTCAGCTAGATGGCACAATGGATAGAGCAATGTACCTGGAGTTAGCAAGACCTGAGCTCAAATATACCCTCAGACTAACTGTGTGACCCTGGGCAAGTCACTCGACCTCTGCTTGACTCAGTTTCTTCCACTATAAAATGGGGTTAATAACAACACCTACCTTTCAAGATTATTGTGAGAATCAAATGAACTATTTGTAAAATGCTTAACATAGTGCCTTGTATGTAGTAGGTGCTATGTAAATGCTTATTCCCTCTCATCTTCCTTCCCCCTGCCTTAAATATATTAAACATTCCAACAAAACTACCTCACTTGCTATTTCCTGATGGTTAATTTCTCTCAGATCCATTCCTTGACATAGGCTGTCCTTTGTACCTTGAATGTAGTCTCTCCTCACTTTCTTCCCTTAGGATCCCTAGTTTCCTTCAAGGCTCAGCTCAAATGCTGCTTCCTACAGGAAGCCTTATTTAATATGCCTAATTATTTGTATTGTATGTCTCCTCAATGATCTCCATATACACATGCATATGCATACATACATGTATACTTGCACATATATGCATTTATATTTATCATTCTTATGTTTGTAAATATTATGTGTGTGACCACATTGTCTCAATGCCAAATATAAGCTTGCCCAAAATACTGTTTTATAGAGAACTCACACAAGGAAGACACTCACATGGTGGGAAGAAGTAATACAAGGACTCTCTCAACGTCGCTCTGGGATTGATTGTGTTACATTGGAGACACTAACACAGGACCACCCATCATAACGTGCCCTCATCAAAGAAGTCACTGTGCTCTATGAGCAAAGCAGAATTGCAGTAGCTCAAAAGAAATGTGAAATATATATTTTTAGAGAATCACCCCAAAATGATCACATGGACTATTTGTGCCCAACCTATCATAGAGCACTCTGAGCTTATATTGGTCTGATCAGTCAATTGGACATGCTATAACTTGACTCCAACATAATGATGTCTCTTTGGTCTTCTCCGAGAATGAAGAACAATTAACCATGGTGTCCATACACACACACACACACACACACACACACACACACACACACACACACACACACACATTTATTTACTTCCATCTTGACTTATTCTTTAGCCTGCCCCACCTATGTACCAGCTTCTTTGACACCCTTAGAATGACTACACACCCTGAGACCAACTAGATGACTGATGAGTCCTTGCCAGGAACTGCCATATCAACAGAAGTGCCAGCTACTGATGCTCCTTTCTTTCTAGGCTCTGTCTGTCCCACCTACACAATGGTTAATTTGTCCCTAGATTTTGTCTGTTGTCTTCTCCCAACAACTCTTCGAGAGTAGGGAGCATCTCACTTTCCATCTTTTTGCCTCTCCAGTGCTTTGCACAGTGCCTAAGACATATGCACTTAATTATGTTTTAACTATCTTTATCTTATGTGATGTATCCCACCAGTATTATATAAATTCTTTGAATTCAAGGATTCTTTTTCATTTTGTTTTCATATCCCCAGCATCAAGCTTGGTGCTTTGCATATAGTAGGTGTTTCATAAATGTTTTTTGCTTGTCAAATGGGTTTGGAAATCCAGAGTTCTAGTCAAACAGAGTATCTAAGATCCTATTTTTGTTTTATTATATACAGTTTCAAAAATATGTAATAGGGACAAGAAGCAGCAATGGATTTGGCACCTAAAGACCTATGTTCATATTGGTCAGTCACATTTCCCTCCCTGTGACTCAGTTTCCTACTCTGTGAAATGAAGTTATTAGAGATAGTGATCTCTGAGGTCTCTTTGGGCCTTAAATCTTTTATCTTCCTCTTTAAGGAGGAGCATGACTTCATGTGTATACTTTAGAATCACTAAAACCACTTTAGGAGATTGTGGACAGAGCTCATATTAATACTTCAGCATTTCAATGAATCTGATCTCATCAATGTGGGTTTTCTCTTCACTGGAACAGATTAAAACTCATTCAACCCTTCCCAGCCTGTATAATTCTTATTTGTATTCTCTAGAGGTACAGCGTGCAGGAGTTGGCATAATGTTAGACTTGGAGTGAGGAAACAATGTAGTATAATGGAAAGACCCACTCTGGAATCAGAGGACCTAGATTCAAATCCTATGTCTAATGCTTATTATTTATTGTTGTTATTGCTGTTGCTGCAGCTAGGTGGTACCATAGCTAGGGTGCTGGACCTGGAGTTAGAAAGACCTGAGTTCAAATCCTGCCTCAGGCACTTACTAGCTTTGTTACCTTGACCAAGTTACCTAACTTCTATTTGCCTTAGTTTCTCCATCTATAAACATGAAAAAAAAAATTATGCCTACCTCCCAGGGTTCTCCCAAGGGTAAAATTAGATAATATTGTTGTGTTTGTTCTTCATTCTCAAAGAGGATGGTGACATTAGGGAGAAGATGACATGACTTGCAGTTGACTTTGATTTGCATGAGGGAGGAATGTACAAGGTCACCGGCCTCACTTTCTCCTCCAGAGCCATCTGGGTTCAGTGGCCAGATATTCATCAGGACAACTAGAGATGGCCCAGGATGGTTCTGGAGGAGAAAGTGAGGCCGGTGACCTTGCACATTCCTCCCTCACTCAAATCAAAGTCAACTGCAAGTCATGTAATCACCTCCCAGATAATATTTATAAAACACTTTGTAAAATTTAAAGTATTATATATGTGACAACTATTATTTTTGTTTTTATTAGTTATGTGGATCCAGGCAACTCACTTTTTGATCCTTAGTCTTCTCATATATAAATTGAGATGATAATACATGCATTAATTATTTCACAGGATTATTTCACAGGTTGCTCTAGGGCTCAAATAAGATAATACATAATAAAGTATCTCATAAACTTTGAAGTGGTATGTAAAATTCAGCTATGCTTATTTCTTTATATTATAAATGCTATTGTTATTGTCATTATTGTTCTTAATAGTATGTGTATTTGTGTATAATATTACTGACATTCCTTATGAAAATACGCAAAGGGAATGGGCAGCCTTTTATAAGATTAGTCACACAAGTAACTAAGAGGCATGGAGAAAAACAAATTCTATTGTATTTATTGTTTGGATTAACAAAAACCATTTGATTCAGTAGAACCCAATGTAGTCTGAAAGGTTCACCTCCAAGGAGTCTCTTCATGCAAAAGTTAAAATAATCGTGGGCAAATGCAACCATAGGTAACAGTTTCTTAGTGAATTCAGGTCTTCCTGAAGCCAGGTCCAGCAATGTGTTCACTGAGCAATCTAGCTGCCAATTTTATTATATCTTATCACATATTATCTTACCTCCTCTCAAATTAAAGCTTAAAATTTCACCAAGACTTTTGGGATATTCTGCATATATACAAACACATATATAAACATTTATCTGTTAGATATAACACAAAGTTATCCCTCATTGCTTTCAAGTTTGGGCCACCTTCAACACAGATTTCTTCTCTGTTTATCTGGTTTCCTTCTTGTATTTTTCCTAACTTTATCTTCTTAGATATCATTTCAGTTTCCAATGTGTTAATAAAATGGGGACTAAAGTGTTAGGGTTTAAATGTGGTGAGTCCTCCCTCAATGATAATGAAAAGAGATCATAAAACTGTTAAGCCTGAGTTGGGGGGTGGGGGTTTCTACCCCAAGCACATGAAGACTTTCCCTAGTAGAATGGGTGAATGAGAATAATTTGTTCCAAAAGCCCTGGAGGCAGTTGAAGCAGGTGCTGTGGAGCCTTTAGAGTTTGATCAGGCATTGAAGATACTAAGGTCACCCACTGCATTCTGGACCATCACCAGTCATCTTGACTTTTGTCTTGTCACTGGACCTCAATGACTCTGGAAGAGAGAGTGAAGCTGACAACTTCTAGCAACTCTGTCTCGTTCAGTCTAATTCATGTGCAACTCACGATATCACCTATGATATCATTGGTCCTTTTTGACAACAAAGGATGAACAACAATTATACTGAGAAATATATTCTCTAGTCCCATCTATTCACTGACTTCCTAATAGTTTCATCTATGAATACTCTCGGAATGATGTGACTAAGTTGGGTTTCATGTCAAACCTTCTATAGGCTTGCATTTGCTTTCTACTGTTTTTCATTGTTTAAGGAGATAATATTGCTGTAATCTTCTGTCTTTCTGCTTCATTGGGTATATAAGCTTGTATTTAAATTTTGCATTACCCTTGGCTGCTGTGTCTCTTCATTTAACAAAAGTATCAAGTGTTTGCTAGCTCATGTGGTTTCTAGACTATAATGGATTCTTTGTTGTAGCAACTATTTTATATTAGTTAAGCATTTGTAGGAAATAGTGACAAGGTCAACACATTTGTCTTTTTTCCCCACTTCCCACATTTTAGCATTGAGTACATCAGGTTGAAGCTGTCGTAATTGTTTTCACCATATTTCATCATCTTTATCTTGTGTTCTAATTTGCTTTAGGTTTTGACTCATGATTTTTGCTCATGATTCTAACCTTTGCTCTATTTAATGATCTGCCCATGTAGTTAGCAGATCCCCACATAAATACTATAGCAACAATCAGTCTTTTACTATTTCTTAAAATATAGCAACTTTCTCTTTCTCTCTTCATTGCTTCCTTTCATCCTTCCTTCCTTCTTATTTTAGGGATTTTTTTTGGGGGGGGGACAGGGTTATATTGTTTACTCCTCAACACTGAAGGCAACTAAATGGTACAATGGATATAGCCCTGAACTTAGTATCAGGAAACCTAAATTCAAATCTGGCTTTACTCTTACCGGTTGTGTGACCCTGGAAAAGTCATTTAAACTGCCTGCCTCAGTTTCCCATACTATAACATGGGGGTAATAATAGCACCTACCTCCTGGGTTGCTATGAAGATCAAATGAGATATTTGTAAAGCACTTGATACTTGGTGCACAGTAGGCACTTAATGAATGCTCATGTCCTCTTTGGGAAGAAAGTATCCATAATACAAAGATGTGAGGCATTGTGTATATCACAGGCTTTGAGCTTCTATTGATCCTTGTACCTGAGTCATAACCCTCCTTTGTAGCACCTAATTCACTAAATATCATTACAGGAGATGAGTTACTTCTATACTTAGCTGGTTTGGACAGCAGACTCAGCCTGCCTCCAAGGACATACTCAAAGCCTATCCAATATGATAGAAACTGACAGATCTCATGGTTTGCCAATGTCTTCAAAAGTCAAGAACCAAGGATCATGCCCATGCCACAATGAGGCACTATAGGAGATTTTTATGGAGGTTTACTCCATTACTAACCAAAGTCTCCTAGTAGCAAAGTAATTTTTGTGTTGACTCTGTTGTAATGTGCCATACAAAATAAAATGTTCAACTTGGAATTAATGTGACCTGGATTCAAATCCTGCCTCTTACAATTACTGTGTGACCATAGGAAAGTAATACATTGCATGAGCCTCAGTTTCTTTAGCTCTAAAATGGGGCTAAGGTGGGGAGTAATAGTACTCATGGTACTTTCCTCACAGGATTATAAGTCTCAAATGAAACAGAACGCTTTTCACATTTCCAAGAACTATATAACTGTCAGCTATTATTGTTATTGTCACCACGTAGCCCTGAGAGAAACAGCAGTCGCATCTCTGGTAAATGTGCCCACAGCTGCTAGGGAAGGTTTTATAGGGTACGACTGGTTTTTAATAATTTCATAAAGTGACTATTTAAACATAACACTGCACATTAAGACTGTTATTATGTTGCTATAAAATACGGAAGATGAAGTACTCCAAAATGCCTTTCACTGATCACTGCCAGGGCACACAGTTCAAAAATTCCAGGGCGATCCCATAGCATTTCTATTTGCCCCGACCACAGTGCATGATATCACATCCCAGTGAAACCTTCAAAGTACACAGTAAAAGTCCAGATAAATCTATTTGGTTCACTGCGGCTTCATTCCTGAGACATTTGCCATCCATACCTAAGTCAGGTTTTAAGAGGAAGCATGGTTTGATGGAGAAATTCCTGGATTTTGAATCAGAGGACCTGGGTTTGAATCCTACCTCTGATACTTAGCAGCTGTGCAGTCCCAGGCAAGATATTTAACCTTTCTGGAATTCAATTCCCTCTGTAAAATGAGAGTCTTAGACTACATCCATGTAGGACAACCTCAAGCTCTCAATCCCGGAACTTTAATTTTCATCTTAGTTTATTTGACATGTGCCTCTGTCTGATGATTTCACTTTTTGCTTGTTCTACTAACACACAGAGAGACATGAATGCACATGTACGTACACCACACACATACACACACACACACACACACACACACACACACACACACACCACGTGCACGCATTTTTCCATATATAATCTCACTTAGATTTAACTTGATCCTGAAAATAGTGAAGTCCAACACACAAAAGAAATATCCATCTTCATATGTCCTTTCCCCATCCTTTACTGCCTTCATTCCAATGTCTCTCTATAAATATCCTATTAATTTTTCAAGGCTCTACTAAAACTTCCTTTATGCTGTCAGCCAGAAATAAACTCTCCCTCCACTTTTTTGGAAGTGTAACACTTATTGTCTGAAACAAAGGAAATTATTATATAATAAATGTATTATATTTATTTGCTTATATGTCATATTTTCTCCCCTAGACTCTAAGGTTTATGAAAGAAGAGACCTTTTCTTATGGGCTTTTCATCTATCGTGGTTTCTTGAACACAATGGGTTTCAATAAATGTTAATTAATTGATATTCCAGCAAATTAAATGGATTTCATTTAGGCAATAGCCTGTAATTGCATAAAACAGAAATATAGACATATCACTTAAGTAGTAATTTTGTTAATGAGAGCCAGAAAATGATTTCTGCTATGGTGAGATAGTACTCTTTAGAGGGGGAGCAGAGGAGTATTTTAAAAACTGAGAAGCATTTAGGGTAAGGGATGAACATCCTAGCATACCAATAGATTGGTTGCTACTATTATATGAGCAATTATTGCCACCACCACCACTGATGGTTCCTACTATTATAATTGCAATTGCAGCAATTTATTTAACCTTAAAATTTACCTAATGAATCTAAAATGTAAAAATGACTACATTTTTATTCTTAAATACTCTGTTGATTTAATTTCATGATTCCTTTGTCCTGCACAGCATTGTTTTTGAAAAATTAGGGTGAAATGTTTCTTTAAGCACTTGGTAAAAACTTCACAGTACCTCTTGAATTCTCTCATCCCAGTTGGAAACCACATTGTGCATACTCCTTGAGGGCAGGGAAAATTTTTTTATTTGTATTTATATCTTTTCAAACACAGGAGATAGTCTATAAGTATATGGTGAATGACTGAGCCACCATAATGAAAGCAGGGTTATAGATCAGTAACCAATTTCAGTATTATTTTTTTAATCTCAACAAATGGAATATAATAGAAGTCTCAATGTGGAAAGAGATTTATTATAAAACTAAGTGGTCCAAAGCCAGAAGTGTTAAGAGTTCCATTTTAAGGAGGGCTCACTTTGGACTGCATCAGCCTTAAAGGTTTCATGAAGGAGGTGCAACTTGTTTTTAGAGAAAGTGCTCTGACATAATGCTGTGTTCTAGGGTTTTCTGGCTGACAGCCAACTGCAATTACTCTGTCTCCAGGCTACCACTTGAGGGAAAGACTGAAGTGACGTATGCATTCCGGGAATGATTGGCTCCTTGCAAAGAGCCACTCCTCATTCCAAAATTAGCCATCAGTCACTGATACTAACACAGGGGATGCCTCAAAGGTGGCAAAAATAGCCCTGCTACTGAGGGAATAACCCCAGCAATGTACATAGCAATGTTACTCTGTCCTCTCAATAGATCTGGGGTTGGAAAAGCCCTTAGCAATCATCCAAGCTAGACTCCTCATTTTACAGATGAGGAAGCTAAGAGTCAGCAAAGTCAAATGACTTGTCTAATGCCAAGGTATTACTAATAGAGCTGGGTTGTGAACTCAGGTCCCCTGACTCCAAATTCGGGTTTTTATTTTCCACTCCACCATGTCTCCTTCAGCTGGGATGTATTTATCAAATAAAATGAGGCAACCAAACTTTTCAATCCTGCATTTCATTTGGCCTCAAAACCACACTATTCCCAAAGTCTTTAATCACCTTCTTTGGAAGAGTAATAAACTATATAGTCAACTAGGGTTTGGGGCTGGGATGGGAGGAACTACAGAACAAATAATGTTAATATTGAAAGGAATTTTAGATCATCTTATCCAATCTTCTTAGGAGAAAAGGAGGCTCAGAGAATGATTTAAATGATTTACCCAAGATCACATGACTAACAATTACCCATTAGGACTAGAACCCAAAACTTCTGAGGGGCTTTCAAGACAGTATTCTTTCCGTAATACCACATTACTTCTACAGAAGAAAGTAAAGATTTAAGACTTGGTAGCAAAACTACTTTCAGAAACATATTCCTAATAATATCCATTATATTCAGCTACAAGGTTTATTTAAAATTTCTAGAAAATGCTCTGATACAAATGTTTGAAAACACTAGGAATAGTCACCACTCTAGACAGAGAAAGGAGTTTAATCCTCCAAACATATCAGAAACCACAAAGTATAAAAGCATATGAAAAGGTATGAAAACATAATGAAAAGTTTATATTGTGATTCAGACAAGGGATCAGCAGGCTACATATCACATGGTGGAACCTGCTCTTTCACCACTGGCCTTCAGAAGGATTTGTAGGAGCTTCACCATATTAGCAGCAGAAATTTCTCTGACTAGCTCAGTTGGTGGAATCCTGTTAGTAATGAGGTCAAGGTTATGGGTTCAAGTACCAAATGAGCTAGGTAACTTCATTTTGTACCCCAGCCCTCTCAACAGAGCAGACTGCTGGCTATAAGGGCATCTAGGTGAGAAAATTCAGGTGAATGACTGCAAAAGCCATCCCCATTATGGGAAAGAAATTCTGAAGGAAGGTAACCTTTAGACAGTGGTTCAGCAGTATATTCTCTATGTACAAAAGAATAAAAAGAATAGTAGTTTTTTCCTCTCAGAATTTCTAATGTGAATTTCCAGCTTCTCCCTCTGCTTTATTCTTCTTCAAAATTCACATTACTTTTGAAATTTTGCTGCTTTGGTTGAAACTGGAAAAGTAACTGAAAAATTGCTCTTAAATTACAAACTTGAGAAGGAGAAGAATTTAACTATTCCTTCAAGGAAGAAGCAAATTTTACCTCAATTGGTATGTCTGGTCCCCTAATCATAGAGCAAAACCAGACCAAGCTATATTATCATGTAATTATATTTCTAAAGAGAAAATGTGAAGACTCCTCATATGTTTGATTAATTATCAGATAAAATAATAAGGAAGTTTTAAATGAAAAACATGTACCCACAAGCTAGGGCAATCCTTCACAAAGCTAGTGAAGCCAATCAATGACTTACATACAAGGTAATTTAAGTAGGCCTGAGTCAACTTTTCTAGGCTGAACTGAATCCAATCATGATCAGAATCATAGCTGGCATTCATAAAGCACTTTACAATTAGAAGTAACTTTGCATTCATTATTTCATTGAATCTGCTGTGTTAGATAATGCAAGTATTACAAAAGGAGAACTGTGACTTCATCAATATGGAAAACTCCCAATCCAGTAAAATTTCCTCTACCCATGCAGGTTGGTGCCTTCTCTAGAGTGTAAAGCTATAGGGAGTTGTCTGGAAAACTGAAAGGTTAAATGATTTGCCTAGGGTCAAAGAAATAGTCTGTGTCAGAGGCAGACTTTGAAACTTGAACCCCAGTCCTCTAGCCTTCAAGGCTCATTCTCTATCCACTATGCCATGCTTTCTCTTAAAAGAACTGTGTGCATGCAAATAACCATAATGCAAGCTATAATGTGACAATTATATAGGCGAGTTCTAAACTTATTGATGTGAAAAATACAAAAAGGGCAGCTAGAAGGCACAGTGGATAGAGTGCTGGGCCTAATGGCAGTAAGACTGGTCTTCCTGAGTTCAAATCTGGCTTCAGACACTTACTAGCTGTGTGACCCTGGCACTCTTCCTCAGTTTCCTCATCTGTAAAATGGGCTGGAGAAGGAAATGGCAAACCACTACACTATCTTTACCAAGAAAACCCCAAATGGGGTCACAGAGAATTGGACACAACTGAAAACAACTGGACAAAAACATACAAAAAAGAGGACGTCACTTATAACTAGAGGGAAGCCAGGAAAACTGTATGAAGAAGGGTGCAGATGAAGGATTTCAACAGGAAGATGTGAGAAGGGCAGCATGAGCAAAGACTCAGTTTGGTTTGGTAAAGAGTATGCTAATGGAAGAGTCTGGGATAAGCTAGATTGGATACACATTGTGGAAGGCCTTGAATGTCAAGCTAATTGAATTGAAATGTATTCATTCAGCAGACAAAAGAGAGACATTGAAGGGCTTTATTTTGAGCACTGGATTGCTATGGTGTTACATGCACACAAAAGAAGTTACTCTGTACTAAGCATGGGAAGCAAGTAAAACATTATATAGTCCCTATCTTTAGTGGACTTCCATTATAGTGTATATTTTGTGAGAAGCGAATACAGTAGAACCTCGGTTTAAGAGTAACCTAGTTTATGTATGCTTCACTGGATGAAGAAAAATTTTTCACAAAATGTGTCTTGCAGAACAAACAAAAATTCGAAATATGAACATCTTGTTTGGACTGGAATGGCTTGAGAAGGGATGATGCTCAGCTAGGGCCATGTTTGTTTTTTCTTTTATAGATCTTATATAAGATCTATAACATCTTAAAGATGTTACAACATCAAAATACCAAAGAACCAACATTAGTGACAATTATGAAGAAAAAAAAGAAAAAAGGGGACCTGTATTGCCAGATCTTATGATACAAAGTGGTCATTATCAATACTATTATCTTATAAAAGGCTAAAAATAGGAGTTAACTGTAAAATAATAAGTAATCCAGAGTCAGGAGCAAAGACATATAGTAGACTGGGATTTTTTTCTTTTATGTCAAACAAAGGAATCTCAGGTCAATATATCACCTAATCGGCCTCAGTCAGCATTGACCCTTTGTGAAGGCAGCATCGTTTGCTCTTAACGGTACCATTACATGTGTTTGCATACGTACAGTAGTACTTTATGTAAAAACTTACAGTAGTGACTGTGATCTACAACAAGAGCTCGTGGAAGAATATAACCAGGAGCTGAGGATGGACAAACTGATAAATATGCAAGAGGAGCAACAGTGAGGAGTTGCAGAGGAGATCTCATCTGAGGAAGACGTTGAAAGGTGGGAGGAGTCCCTCACCCTCACATCAAATGAGATTAGGGAGGTTTAGCAGATGTGAGGAAGAGTGCAAAATTTTGTTGAAAAACATTACCCAAATAAGACTGTGGTAATAAGTGTCAAAAACAAGTGTCATTAGATAGGTTCCTAGTCAGAAGCAAATGTAAAGAAAAAAAGAAACAGGGAGCCAAAACAGGAAAGTGATTCTAAAAAACAAACAAAAAAAAATAAGTGGAAGCAATAGTGTTAGTCTTACTTTTAGTGAAAGTAGCATAAGAGAGAACAGTTCTGACATTGGAATTCCCAATGTTCTCATGGAAGAAGATTCTCCTTCCAAGCAAAAACCCTTTCTCCTACTCCTCCCTCTCATCTCCCTCACACCAGTCACAACTCTTCTCAAAGGTAAAGTGCAGGTGAATTTGTTTTATTTTTGATTTATATTGTGTACTAAGCATTGCTATTGTATTTCAGGTGCATTAGGGATGAAAAACTTACTTAAGATTATAAATAATTATTTTATTTGAATATTTTTGAGATGTGGTACTGATCTTCTGACTTTATTTCTTATGGGAAATTTTGCTTTGCAATATGAACAAATCAGATTAACAGAATCTCAGAACGAATTAAATTTATAAACCAAGGTCCTACTGTAACAAGTTATTAGGAAAAAAGCAAGTTATTATCCCATATAAATGCTGACTGTGAGCTCAATAAGAAACCCCTTGGTTGACACTGATTGGTGCAATATGTTGGATAACAAAAAGAATTGTCAAACATACCATTGAATTTTTCACACTCTGAAGCAGACGTTCATGCTGCTCTGCTATAGCCAGAGCAGCAGAGTGTACTTTCTGATAGATGGCTTCTCCATCTCTTGTTTGAAAGATAAAAAGTCCTTCCCCAGTATCACACATCCTGTCAAAACAAAACAGAAATTGTCTGAGATTCAAGTTACTAGGACAATGAACCAAGAGTGTCTTCAATACAATTCAAAGTAAATTCATATCACTATTAAATGCCTAACTATTATCTGTAGAGTACTTGTTAGGCACTGGGGGAGGTAGAAATTTAAATAAGACACCCATACCTGCCCTTATGGATTTTAGAGTCTAGTAGTGGCAGCAAGTGAATCAACAGTTCAAACATTGGGTCTGAAGTGAGGAACACATGAGTTCAAACTTAAATCGAACAGGACCAAAAATAGTAGTGTGGATAGTTAGTTATTTCTCATTAAAATAAACAGTGAGGCCCATGTTCCTTGGTCCCCTTGTCAGAGCCTTGTCAGTACAGACAGGTGAAAACATATTCCCATGGGAGGGATTCACAGGAGATATTTCTCATGAGTAAATATGTATTTGGCTTTATAGGACCCCTGAGATTCCATCAAAATGAAGGTTTCATGGTTCTATGATTCTATTTAGGCAATCATCAAACTGCTTCCATTATCTTCATTCAGTACTAAATGCCACTCTCATGATATGAAGAGCATCCCCTGACTCTGCAGACATAGGCAGCTAAACAAGTGGTTAACTGGAGGCATTGGTGAGTTTTGCTGACCTAGTTTGTTGACCATATCAGTACTTCAGTGAATCCAGAATAGGTACTTGCTCCATCAATGCAGATCTCAACCTAGTCACACATCATCACCTCAACTGATGTGTGTCCATATTTTCCTAGGCAATAGATTTTCCAAAATGTATCAATGTGCTAGAGACCTTCTAACCCCCTCCCCCCATTTTGTGAATCCCAGTACAATTCTTCTTCAAAGGACCATACGCTCCTTTGGCATCCAGTGTTAAGCAGGAATCAAAATATCACCTCCATACAGGACCATTAAAAGACAAATGCAAATTTTCTTGGAGACAATGGTACATAATTATAAGGAAATTAATTAGGTCGATTCCAGTTACATTTTATATAATCATAAAAGAAGTAGATGATTGATGATTCAATTTCCTTGCTGGTTCAATAACTTATACTTATTTAGCATTTTGCTTTACAAAGATCCTTATACAAATTATCTGATCCGATCCTCAAAACCCTTTCAGGGAGGTGAGGCAAGAATTATTATTTCCAATTCATCGAAAAGGCAACTGAGACACAGAGAAGTTAGGTGACTTCTCCAAGGTCATAGAGCCACTAAGAGATAGAGCTAGGCCACAATCTCAATCAGTTCTTTCAGTTCTTATATCCAGTGTCTTCTTGACTACATCATACTGTCTAATAATATAGCACTCTAGCTATAATAATAATAATAATAATAACTGGCATTTAAAGTTTGCAAAAGTACTTTACTAATATCACTTCATTTAAACCTCACAATAACCTTTGGAGGTGGTTGCTATTATAATCCTATTTTACAGATAAGGAAACTAGGGTAAACAAGTTAAGTGACTTAAAAGTCAGACATCTATAAATATTTTTACTTTTGCTTTTTGGAGGGCAGTTGGGGTTAAGTGACTTGCCCAAGGTCGCACGGCTAGTTTTTGTATTAAGTGTCTGAGGCTCAATTTGAACTCAGGTCCTCCTGACTCCAGGGCCAGTGCTCTACTCACTGTGCCACCTAGCCACCTATCTAGTAAATATTTGAGACTGAATTGGAACCCAGGTCCCTGACTCTATCCACTGTGCCATTTAGCTACCTAGCTACCATTTAGCTTTAGGAATATATCTTCCATTAGATAATCCCAGTTGCCCCAATATCAAAATAATCTGTTGATAAATTAAAAGACAGACAACTTGTCAACCTAGGAAACTGAGAGCACAAATTCTGCTTAATGATTTAATTCTATAAAACAGTTGACCCCACTACTCATATTTACAAAATAACTAGCTGTTCATCCCTTACTTTATTTAGGCGGACAACATGAACAGGGTCATTGTTTTATTTGTTTGTTTGTTAAGTGAACTCCACTTTTTTACAATAACAGAAGAACTCTATTGGGAAACACAAAAGGCTGTCTGTCTTCTGCTGGTTTTTTCTAACCCTTTTCCTTAAAAATTATTTTGGCCTTCTCCTACATTTCTGATCTTCTTACTCCTTAGTCCCAAATATGCACTCTTGCTGTTCTTCCCACAAGACATTCCATCTTCCTACTCAATTGATTTTTACTGGCTGTCCCCTCTGCTTGAAAATTTCTCCGTCATCACCTCCACATCTAGGCTTCCTTCGAATTTGAGCTAAAATTCCATCTTTTGCAAGGAGCTTTTCCTGGTCTTCCTTAAATCTAGTGCCTTCCCTATGAGATTATCTCCAATTTATTCCAATGTATTATATCTTGCTTGTACATAATTATGTTACCTCCCACATTAGATTGTGGGGCCCCTGAAGGCAGGGGCTATATTTGCTTTTCTTTACATCACTAGCACTTAGAAAGTGACTGATAGGCATGATAAATGTTTGTTGACTTAATTTTTTGTATATAACTTGTCTTGAAACAAGTTTTTTTTAATGCATTAATAAATGTAAAAATTTCAATTAATTCAATGGGCAAAGGTGGGATGAGAGTGAAACAGTAGATTAACCTCTAGGTAAGTTATTTGCCCTCTCTGAATCTCAATTTCCTCATCTATAAAATGAAGAGCCACAGCTAGATGATTTCTCAAATGCCTTTCTAGTCACCAAATTCCATGTTTTATTACTCTAAGTCCTACAAATGGACTAATGGTTTTTCATACCCTACCCAGTAATGTTCCTTTCTCATTTTGGAAGAGATTATAAATCAAAACTATGGTATTACTAATGTGTCTCCCACTTATAAGCCCATGCTCCAAGAGACAATCCATATGTATTCCCTTTCACATTGTTTTTATTGCCTTTCTTTCCCTTCACATAGTTTCCTCTTGGAAGTTTTCCAGGATTCAAATGGAATCCCCATTCCCCCAAACTCTCTTCTTGTAGACTCCTTTTTAACATAAAGACATAAAAAGAAAACCAGAGAAGACAAAGTAATGATCCTGAGACAATCCTCTCATGGCTTAACCTGCATGCCACCAGTCCATCCAGATGTTTGTAACAAACAGGGACTCTATGCCAATACAGCAACATTTACATTTTGAATCCTTTAAGTACTGCAATTTCTAAGAGAGTGCAATTTACACAAAAGGCACATCAATCGTCCACCCCCAAACAGTGGGTTATAGGTTTTGGCAGACTTGCACACATCTTAACAACCACATAATTATCATGGGAAGTCACATTACCCAATTTAAATGTTCACAGATGGGCCTCTCCATTTTTCAAAGTATCATGCTTGAACATTTCATTCTGTTGGAGAATTGACCCTAACTTCTTTAAGTCTATGCCAGTAAAGCGTAAGTCCTGGACTACCCTATCAAGGTCTTCAGTATGAGCTCAGTGGCAAACCGTGTCTGTCATGTGAGGATCAGCATAGCTGCCTGCCGAGGCTCATCGATTTATTTCTCTATGATGCTGTCAATCCTTGGCAACTGCCTTTTGCTTTCACAGAGACAGAAGAGGAAAAAGAAATAGAGGGTCCTAAGAATAGATAGCCTAAGTGCTATACTAATAGCACAAGTCATTCAGACTTTGGGTGGGTCTTCTATGGAGGATTTCAATTTCTTCAAAGAATATCACATATGATGATTAGACATGCCTTCAGTGTAATCTGTACTACCTGAAAGAATATTCAGGCCAATGATATCATAGGTCTAAATACAATGGTAAGACAATTTTTTAAATTGGGAATAATCTCAGAAAACAACCCATAGCCAAAAGAAATCTTCATTATAACATACCAAACAAATCCAACCTCTGCTTGGAATATACCACACCCCAAGACAGCTAATTCTACTTTGGAACACCTTTAATTCTTAGGAACTTTTTGTTGTTTTGTTTTCTATTTTTGTCTTCCTAATGTCGATACTAAATTATCTCGGTCTCTTTGGAACCTCTATTAAACTATTAGAGAATCCTGACTGTACTCTCTGGGCCAAACAGAACAAGTTTAATCCCTCTTCAAATGACAGTCCTTTTACTATTTGAAGAGAGCCATCATGTTGCCCCTAAGTCCTCTCTTGTCATAAACATCTTGTCCTAAGTCCTAAACATTCCCAGTTTCTTTGATCAATCATCATATGACACTGACTAAGCCCCTTCATCCTTCTATTTTCCCCCTGTATGAATGCTGTTCAGTTTATGCATATCCTTAAACTGCAGTACCCAGAAATAAAAACATAATACTCCTTATACAGTAGGACTAAGACAGAATACAAAGGGACTATCACCTCCTTAGTCTTTATTCCTATATTAAGGTGTCCCTTAACATAGCTCAAGAACACATTATTAACTGATTCATAACCTGCCATTGCATTTGATATGTTTGATTCCTAGGGTTCTTTTCTCATTTCTTTTAATGCAACCTGAATGTTACTTGAGAAAATTTTTCCACCTTTCCCCCCCAAAAAACTTCTTTGTTTCCATGAAATCTGCATGACTCAGGCCAAGAAAAGACTTAGATGATAAAGTAAGTTAAGTTTTTATTATTATTATTATTATTATTATTATTGTTTTGTCTTTGTTTTAGAGCATATCAGATTATGTAAGTGGTGGGAGACAAGTTAAAAATTGGTGGGGTGGTCTAGTCAGGGACATAAATGGATAACAAAATTGGAGGATAATTGTGAATGTAGTGTTAACCTTGGACTCTCTCCTAGCACCAGGCATAACAGTACATACATAGAATTTGTTATTCTTTTAATGTTGGTTGGAGGATATTACTTTGCCCCAAACTCACCAAAAACAAAAACCCTTTTCTTTTCAAATGAAAGCTACTTCAGCTGCAATTAAGTGTATTAAATGAAATGCTTTCAGCATTGATGATTTCTTTTTCAAGAATGTTTCCATTTATATGTTCCCCAAAACACCTTTTCATCCAGTCTTCTTGCGTCCCATTTAATGACTGTTGTTTTTCATGTGTGTGTATTTTATTCCCTTCCTCACATTCCTGACCTATCTGATCATTTCATTTAAAAAAACAACTTCAAGAACAATTGTGTGTGTGAGTGTGTGGGGGAGGGGGAAGGAGGAGTGCTTCCCTGGCAGAGAAAGAAGGTGCATTCATGTGAATTAATTATTCCACAAAATCTGCCAAATGCCACCTGAGGTCTTCTCTCTCAGCTTGGGAGAGAACAATCCCTTTTCCCCGTTCCTCCCTTCCTCTTCCCACTACAGAGAAAGAAATTTAAATCCACTACCAAGTAAGGGAGATTTTGACAAGGAGACATGTTAGCTAACCCAGCAGTCAGCTATCAAACTTACAAGGAGGTTTGAACTGGGCACAAGTCCCTACCCTTTGTGAAACAATAATCTTCCCTATTATACAATTTTGTCTAATAATGATAACCATTCCACAAGGGCTGTTGCTGCTGTTCTAGTTATTTTTCAGGCAGATCTGTTCATATCAAATGATGACAATGCCCTGGGTCGTAGTCTACTTTCTGATAATATATACTCAAACAAGATAATTTTGCTTCTCAGGATTTTTAGGATTTAACAACAGAAAAAAGCAAACAAAAGTTGCTTTAAAACATCAATAATGAAATACAAATCACAATAGCTTCCCCTGCCCTTTCCTTTCTCTAAAGGCTAAATAGTTTTTGGAAAATTAATTACACTTTTCAACTTCAGAAGCAATGGGCAGCAATTAATTGGGTAATTGCGATTTTATGTGAGAAAAGAGCTATTTTTATCTTCTATGCCCTGAATTAATCTTTAGGGAAGAAAGAGAGAAAAGTACAAAATGAATATGAAAACCTAGAGGGGTAGTTTCAAATACTTCATATGCCCTAATCCACAAAGAAGGAGCATCTCAATCAACTTGGCCTAAATAGAAGTTTACTCCTGGATTACAGATTAACCTCAAGGCTAATTTTCACTCTATCAAAGTCCTTTCAGTAAAGAATGTTCAGGCTGAAAGGATCCTTTGAAATCTTTAAATTCAAAGATTTTATTTTATAATATGTTATTTTATACCCAGAGAGCTGGTGTGACTTGCTCGGGGTCACACAATTACCTGATGACAGAGTCGGTACTCAAACCCGAGCTTCCTGAAACTTCCATTAACCCATACTAACTTGTTTTGTTTTCTCTGTCTTGGCATCTCAGAAATTAATAAACAATGCATCTAAATAGCAATAAGTTTAGAATACAAAACCACAAGCACAAAAACAACAACAACAAAACGATTCACCACAAGATAGAACTTATGGTTAATATCCAAGACAGGAATCACAACACTCCCCACGAGAGGCATCTGCATGAACTCAGCCAACAATATGGCAACAAAGAAGCACTCAATAAAGGAAAGTCATGCGGAATTATATATAGAAAAAGATTCAGGTCATCAGCACCAAAAATTACAGAAAAGTTATGCTTACGGTCCTGGACTTATTAATCAATCCATATTTTGCAAGGAAATGGTAGAAAATGGGCAACACAGCACTCCAGGTTATAAAATTCAACACCCACCAGATAACTAAAAAGACATGATCATGTGACCAGAAATTATATACCAGAAACTTGCCTTCATCAACTGAGATGATAAATCCCCATACTATAAACAGAGATACTAAATTCTCCTTGAGAATTCAGCAAATAAAGTGTACGAGAATAAGAACGTCCTTATAAGCAGAATGATCACCCACAACCTTCTGGGCAGAACATTAATCTATAAAAAATTAATATTGTTTTAAAGAATATAAGAATACCACTATATTGAATGCTTATAATGTATATACCACATAGACTACAAAGCTTTCAAAATATAGAGACCTAGAAGAAGAAATTAAAATCATGTGTTGACGAACTAGGACATACAATCTCAGTCCTCCTGTCTGCTCTTAGAGTTGTCCCAAAGATGTTTTTAGTGAACCCACAGAAGACAAGCTTACTCAGTTTCAAAAAAACTTAATTTATCAACCTGCACAATAGTCTGTAGAGGATTAAATATAAACAAATATCATGATAGTGATTTGTCTTAGGAATTAGATCAATTTTAAAAGATGAGGAAGAGATGATTACAATAATAGTAATAGGATTAACAGGTTACATTGCCATAGCTCTTTTCCTGAAAATAAAAAACACATTTCCTTTAAGATATGGAGTGAAACTATTATTCTCACATAAGTAATGACAAAATTGAGATTCAGAAAAATACTACCATAATATTGGGTGAGTCAATTAATGTCTTTGGGTCTCAATTTCCTCATTGTTATTGATCCTGTGGTACAAAGGGACTCATCCACATTCAAATAACTGTTTAGTGACAGAGATAGAATCCAAACCCAAGTCTTCTGACTGCACGTTCAGGGAGTTTTTGCTTATTTGTTTGGTTGCTACTTCCATATTGCCTCATCTGTTGGAATGAATGTATGATTGTGAAGGAACGGGAATAATAAGAAGCATTCATATCAAATTCTAGTTCCAAGAATTTTAAGCTGCTCTAGAAATGTGTCTAAAGAATCCACTAAGAGTACATGAAAGAAGAGTTGCCCAAGTTTGGGAAGGAATATTGTCATGAATTCACAGAATCGTTTTGCTTTAAATCTTTCTGAAAATCGTCATTGGATGACAGACATGCTAGTGCATTGTTCATGACTTTGGGAATTGGATTAACCTTTCTGGAAAACAATTTGCAATCCTAGAAAGTTATTATTTTCTTCAGAATTTCTACTACCAGAGCAACTGTACCTCAAGGTGATGGAAGAAAAAACTCCACATGATGTATAAAAATGTTCATGTCAGGATTATTTATGATATCAAAACTAGAAATACATATAACAACTTTGGAGTGGTTGAATAAACTATGTTATACAAATTCAACAAATTATTACTGTGTCATAAGAAATGATGACTACAATAGCACAGAAACACAACAAGACTTACATAGTGAATTAGAGCAGTAGTATCAAACTCAAATAAACATTAACCTACATAGAAAGATCCTTGGGGGCTACATATTGACTTAGAAAATGACATTATCTATGAAAATGACATTATCATTATCTATGTTCTATTCCATTTTTTATTTATTTTGTTAAATATTTTTCAATTATATTTTAGTCTGGTATGTCTGCCTGAATTCAAGAATTTTGGAAATCCACATTTAACACCTCTAAATTAGAGTAAGCAAAGCAGAGGCAAAAGAATACACAAAATGACTACAATGGTATAAAGAAAGTCAATTTGAAGAGGCAATAAAACTCTGGCAAAACACATTATCAGTGATCAATGTATTATACCATCAATGTTTCAGGACACAGCCTTCCTTTTTGTTAATAATCACTAAATTAACTCTTTGGGAAAAATATATTTTATAGCACTGGATTTGTTTGGGTGTTTGGGGAATAAAGAAGAGCCCACTGTGTCAAAATGAAATATATCCATGCATTAAAAAAATAAACTTCCTAGAGAGTTTTAACTGCTTACAATCAGCCATTTGGATGAGGAGAAAATTACATAGCTGAAATGGAACTTTCCTTGTTTTGATAACTTTCCTGGGAACAGCAAAGGAAGCAAATGCCTATATTAATAAAAGAGAAATGAAACCTTCATGCTTGGAAGAACTTGCATGATCTTATTATCCTAAGCTTCTTGATGATAACTATAAAATACATCATTATTTGATGTTCAGGCAAAGTGTAAAATAATGATAGTGTTACCTAGAGTATAAGCAACTCTTTCTAGGAGAGTTGGAAGTGGGTAATCAATTCAGTGCTCATTCAATGCTTACTGAGCAAATGAATAAAATTCAAATAATCAATCCATCCCTCTAATATTTTAATACACTTCACCACTCAACTTCCAGTCTTAGATTTACACTCAAGCAGACAGATGATTTCTTGAATCATTATATAAAACTTATCCAAATTAAATATAAATGTGGCATAGCAGAGGCCTCATTTTAGAATTAGAATGATCTAGAATAAAATTCTGCCTCTGATCAATACTAGCTATGTGATGATGGGCAGGACATTTGATTTTTCAATACTACAAGCAATTCTTTAAAACTGCAAGCTATAGGTAATTTGTCAGTAGGTATTGGTAAAGGGATTTTCCATACAAAGTGTTCCCTACCTTGATGAAATCACAGGTCTAGGCAAAGAAAAAAAGTAATCTATCAACACACACTTTTTTTTAACCTTTACCCTATGCAATATAATACAATACAATTCTATACATCATACTTTACTATGGGCTATTTTTCATGCATCCTGTATATTACCTGAGTTGCAGCTCCACTGCAGTAATTAAATTTCAAAGCTAAAAGTGCATTAAAGATAAAATAATCTAACTTCCCCATTTTTGAGCTTAGGAGTAGAAAAACAATTTGCTAAAATTCCATTTGTCCAATACTATTTCAAGATCTAACCTCCCTTCTTTTAATTGTGTAAAATAAATTTAAAAGAATCAGAAAAGCACCAATATTTATAAAATTTGACAAATAGCACAGTCTAAATAAACCTCTGGCAATATAGCACTAACTAGGAACACGATAGATGTGGGGGAAAAGAAAAAAGATCTCAGGATGGGATCACCACATCTGGGATGGAGTGTAGGGTGGAATTTATCTAAGTGAACCCTCTCATATTATGATAAGAAAAATGAGGCCTGGAAAAGTGAAGTGACTTATCCAAAGTCACACAGGCAGTAAGTGATACTATCAAGGTATCCTTTGTCTAAGACCTTTTTCTGCTTTGACATCTGACATTTTATACTTTATTACATGAATGATTATGTTTATTATTGCATAAATATTAATAACTAATATATTAAATATAATCAATATACATGCACTTATTTTAATAAATAATTTAATAAAACAATTATTTTTAAATAATATTGAATAGTGCTTATTAATGTAAAGGGAATATTTCTGTTAATAATATTATTACATATATTATAAAATTATGTTTTACTGTATAAACTAAGTGGCATTCCATATCTTAGCTCTGAGGATTTTCTATGGCTAGAATATTTTTCCTCCTCCACTCTGCCTATTGACTTCCCTGGCTTCCTTTAAGTCCCAATTAAAATTTCTTCCCCAATCACTCTTAATTCTAGTATCTTCCCACTGTTAATTATTATCTATTTATCTTGTATGTGGCTTATTTTGTATATGTTGCTTGCCTTTTGTTTTCCCCATTAGATTATAAGCTCCTTAAGGTCAACAAATCTCTTTTGCCATCTTGTATCCCCAGCAATTAGTGCAGAGGCTGTCACATAATATGTACTTAATAAATGTTTAAAGATTAATTGACTGATATTCTAAAATTGTTTTCAGCTTTGACAGTCTGTGACCCACATTGTAAACTCCCTACCAGTTATAACATTCTAACTCCTATATTCTTAGACCTCTTCTAAGTCTGCTGGTCTATAATTCCATCATTTCTCCATTAAATCCAAAAGAAAAAATAAATAATGCCAAATTTTCTGAGGTTGATAAGGATGCTCATTTATTCTGGAAAAACGTGTTCAATGACTGGACATGTTGTTTATCATTAATTAATAAACTATTTCAGAATCTGAAGGCAAAGTTACATCAAGTGCAGCAACCAAATTCTTATTTACATAAAATATATTCACCCACAAGTAAAAGAAATAAGTATTTTGCCACAATGAAAGCACTATACTAAACAATGAATAGAGTTTTATTTTTCTAATGCAGTGACTTTCATATACTTTGAAAAATTAATTTACACATTGATGATTTCAACTTTATGCACATGAGAACAAAAATGTAATAAAAAGTTTGCTGTTTATATAACCATTATCAGGACACAGGTCTCAGAGCCTCAGTTTCCTTATTTTTAAAATGGAGATGACACTTCTAGTATATATTTCAGGGTGTTATAATGAAAACTCATTGAGGACCTTAAGGTGCTATAGAAATAGAAATTTATGCTTTCTAATTTCACAGACATTCCTCTGAAATTCATGGATTCTCTTTGGGACTACAGTTTACATGAAGACCTATGGACAAAGTGAAGTGAGTCTGAAGCCAAAATGGAGCCCATCAAAAAAAAAAATCCTTAAACTCACCTTCCTGCCTCAAATGTGAACCAAGTTGGATCTCGTCCATATCGCCGGAGGGCACTTAATGGCCAAGAGATGAGCTTGACTCTGGGATTCTGGATGTCCCAAAGACAGATATGCTCATATGTTATCTGCAAGGTACATTCCCCATGTACATCTAAGTTAGGAGATGGCATCAAATACACATTGAATCTCTCTGGGAGAAAAACAAAATGTTAGTCTAAAGTCCCTAGGAATTAAATATAGATGACATTGTAGGAATTTTGAGGCATTCAAAACAATTACAACACATTCCTCCATATGTTATAGAAGATTATTAAAAGAAGGTAAATCCACTCTCCATGTCTATAATCCACATTTGTTCAAGGAAAAATAGATTTTTTAAAATGTAAGCCTACTTCTTGACTAATATATAGATGATGCACAAATAGAACCTGCCTATTAAAATTTAATTACATGATTAAAATCCAACTTTTTGGAGCAAAAAGAAACATATATTTGCAAACTACAAAAGAAATGATGTGTGGCAACTAAAGGTAAAATCATTAAGAACCATCAAAAATTACAACTGTAAATTTCTACTGGCAAATGGAAGTCAGTTACACCTCCATCTTTGTGTTCACAATAGATGCAGGTGCATGGTAATTGGTCTTATGTCTTAATTATATCAATGCTATATTGATCAACTTATAATTATCATAACTCCATGAATAAAATGGCAGCCATTTTGTTTTTGCTTTTTGGAGGGCAATTGGGATTAAGTAACTTGCCCAAGGTCACACGGCTAGGTTTTTATTTGTGTGTGCGTTAAGTGTCTGAGGCCAGATCCGAACTCAGGTCCTTCTGACTCCAGGGCTGACGCTCTACTCACTGTGCCACCTAGCCACCCCGAGCCAAATTTATTTTTAAAAGAGTTCACCCAAGTGCTGTTCACTCTATAGGGCTCCAGGGTGTCTGGAAACATTCCAAAGGAGTTAAGGGTACACATTTACTGATGGGCTTCCTTTGACAATTTTTTGAGAAGAAATCTTTATCTGATTTATAAAAAGTATTAAACTATCAAAAATATTTTGAAGCATTTAACTTCATGATAAACCATCCTAACACTCATTTCCTGCAATCAAATTATCATCCTCACCCAATATAATTATGGTTTCCATTAAATAACAAAGAAATCTCCATTATTCTCAACATTATATAGTTGATTCAAGTAAGCACAAAAAATGTATTCATAACAGGTTTCCATCTGGCTTGTTCTGCATTGAATATATTCAATCCAAAATGATAACATGAAATATCTGATATTAGTACAATTTTAATCCATTTTGACATTATAATAAAAATAAACATTCACAATTATATAAAACTTTATAGTTTGAAAGATGGATGTATTCCTTTATCTGAGCCTCATAATAATCATGTGGGACAACGATCATGCTTACCTCCATTTTATAGATGTGGAAAGTGAGGCTCAAAAAGGTGAACTGTTCAAGATCATATAGCTATGCAGTATCCCAGTTCCAACAATTATTAGCTATGTAACAAATACGGCTTTATCTTAGGGGAAAAAATACTGTTCTTTGAAAGAGAACTGGATTAGGACCCAAAGACACTTGGTTTCTAGCCTGGGCTCTATAACTAACTGTGGGATCCTAGGCAATTTATTTCACCTTTTTTGTGCCTCTTCACCATCATCCATATATTTATTTTGCTTAAAAGAAACCATTTTATCCATTAGCAAAGGTCCACTGAAGTATCTCTATAGTGAACGCAGGGCCCCAATGGACATTTGGTGGGAAACTTTCTAAACATTCCTAAATTTAACATTGCTTTTACATACCACTCTGCTCTCTTTCTACGCCAGTGGCCAGCAGGTCAGGTTCTCCAAGGCTGATATCATTGATGCGAGTTCCCAAGCATTCCATCTGTAGCACTTTACACCACTCATCTGCTTCAAGCTCTGTAGGAATGCCCAGAAAATCTGCACGTAGGTATATGGCATGTTTACATTGCAAAAATCAATAACCCTATACATTATAGTCACTGCTAAATCGGACAAACCTGAGTCACAAGCAAAGGTCTTGGAGGTATCATCGTTGAAATAAATCCCAATAGCGTGTTTCTTCGTGCTTTTGGGCAAACGTAATACATTCTTAACATTGTTAAGCTCTGTCACCTGGAAAAGAGCAATTAGAAGTTTTAGTTAGACTTCCTGAATTAAACCCTATAATGACAGAGAGCAAAGAAGAAAATCAACCTATTATTGTATCTAAAAAAGAAAAATAGATACTATTTATAGAATGCTTTGAGGTTTACCAAATTCTTTCCTTACTATATCCCCATAAGTAGTAGACATGAGTATTTATTATTATTATTATTACTATTATTATTTCCTGAAGTCACTTATTCAGAGAGTGTTAGATGTAGGTTTAAAACCCAGATCTCTTATGACCCCTCCCCCACCCTGTCCAACATTCTTTCTCCTATACAACAATGAATCTCCAAATGAAAGCAGCTCAATAGGAAGCTATAACTTTTAAAGCTCTGAATTTTTTGTTCCAATTGAAGGCTACCATAAGAAGTTGTAGGAAAGATTTCAGCAGTTCCTTGCTTTTAATTCTAAAGACTTTCAAGCTGTTTTAAACTTAGGTGCCTCGCAATCATGATGTAACAGCAAAAGGATTGGGCAGAAACTGAGGGGCTGTGGTATTAAGACCTATTTTGTCACTACCTTATTATGTGACTTAGAGACAATCCCCTCCCATTCCTTGGTCTCAGGTTCTTTTTCTGAAAAATCAGGCATTGAACCAGATCATTTCTAAATTCCTTTCGATTTTAATTATTTATGGGGCTGTTTTTTGTTTAAGCTTTTTCCCCCTCTGCTTTTGTTGTCCTTGATAGAATTAGTTGACTTTCATCATATGCTTCATCAAAGTTCTCTTCCAAATATTTTATATTTTATACAATTGTTCATATAATGTTGAAATAAAATAATTTTGAAACATATGATCTCTTCCATTTAGGGTAAAAGGGAAGAAGGAAAGTCATATATCAATAACTGAAATGTGAGGATAATTGAATGAATCAGAATCCAATTATGTGCTTTGTAAATTAATCACAGTGTCAACCAATTCAGCATTCATGCTACAATCCCCACACACACACCAAAAAAAGTGAAAGTGAAAGAATTCACAAAGTCCTGAGTTTTTAATGTTTTAAGAGAGCTTAGATGTGTTCAACTCAATTCTATTCAACATGCATTTACTAATTATCTAACAGGTGCCAGTTGATGTCCCCCACTCCCAATCTCAAACTAACTAAAATAAAAAAAAAAAACAGCTTTTATAACTCACCAGTATTATCCTAATATGGAGACTTCCCTTAGTAGATTTTCTCTCCAAGATCTAATCCAAGGCTTCTATTTCGTGTGTTTGTGTTTGTGTGTGCGTGTGCATGTGTGTGTGTATATGTGTGTGACAAACCCATTTGGCAATCTGGTGAAGTCTATAGATTCCATATCAGAATAAAGTTTTTAATCAATTATATTAAAGTACAATTTTCAAAAAAAATTGGGAAAGTTCATGGACTTCCAGGTTAAGAACATGTAATCTAACCTGTAACCCTATAATCCAATCAGTTATTTCTAATCAAACTTTCTTCTAGTAACTTGGGCATTTTGAACCATACTACTGATGTTGTTTTCCCACCTTGAGGCTAAGATGGTTAAAGCCTTCCTCATATTACAATCCTTTAATGATGTGATTAAGATGACAAATTAAGAAGACAATTGCAGTAGTAGGGAGCATTTTTCAGGCAACATTATTGGAAAAAAGAAATAATGTATGCTGCCATATGAAGACAGTATTATAATATCAGGCAATGACTACATCTGTCAAAGTCTGTGAAGAGTATATAACAATGGAAAAAGAATCAAAAAGCCGTTAATATAAACTATGCTTCCATGCCATTGCAATCATTGAAATGAAAACACATAGAAGAATCTAACCTAATAAAATACTAAGCATGAAACTGAAAATGTCTGTTCCAGACCCAAGCAACAATTTTCTATAACTATAACAGCCAGCACTAATGAGTTGTCTTAGGTCTTCAGCTCATTTTACACAGAGCCCTTGTTTCAGCCAGACAGAAACTATTTTTATATCCATTTTAGAGTGGAAAATGGTTCCCACATATTCAAAGGTAACTATTGAAGATAAAATGGACACAAGAATTTGAATTTTAATATAATTTTAACATTATTTGCAATAGATAACCTAAGTTTGATTTTATATCTTATATTGACAATATTTCCATGTGACATGACATACTGGGGGGAACAATAAATCAATTTTAAATGATATTAATAATTCTATTGTATTAATAACTTGCTAGAAAATATTAAATTTAATATAAGAATATTTTATCTGCTTATGTGTCACCTTCCAACTTTTTAAAAATCTAGGTTATTAGATTTTGTTTGTCATATTATGTATGTATTTATAAATTCATAGGCAATGTGCCAGACATAGCTTATTTTCTTTTTTTCATACTTTAACTAAACTAATCAATCAAAGGAATTCTATAGATATAGAATTCTTTAATTTCAACAAAATATTTCACAAATTTTCTCATGTTATATATGTGAATATGCTGGGGAGATAGGATAGTCCTATAAAGTGGCTTTAGAACTGATTGAATAATTAGACCCAAGAAGTAGTGATTAATAGGTCGAGGATGATTTGTAGGGAGGTCTCTAGTGTAATATCCCAGGGATCTATCCTTGATAGATCTGTTCAACCTATTTATCAATTTTGTGGGTAAAAACACAGATGCCATGCTTGTCAGATGTGCAGATGGCATAATATTTAGAGGACTTTTTTTTGACATATTGGATGACTGGTTTTAGCTCCAAATAGAATTCAAAAGGCTAGAACAATGGGCAAAAATAAGATGAATAATAAAGATAAAACTAACAGTCTATAGTTGCGTTCTAAAAACCAACTTCACAAATACAAAACTGAGGAAGCATAGCTAGTTAACACTTCCAATTTTAAAGACACAGAGATTTTAATTGAATGAAATCTCAAGATGCATCAACAGTATAACATGATGGCCAAGAATATCTAACACTCTCCTACATTGCATTGGAAGAGGCACTGTGACCAGGATGGGCAGCAATAGTTGCATATTACTTTGCTGTGGTCAGACCACATCTGGAATACTATGTTCAGTTCTCAGAAAAATAAGCTGCAGAATAACCAGAAGCAAGTGTCTAGGATGGTGACAAAACTAGTGAATATGTGTCATTCAAGGGTTGGTTGAAAGAAATTTTGGATATTTAGCCTGGAGAAGAAAAAACTTAGGGAAAATATGATAGTTATCTTCCATTATTCAAAGAGTTGTCACATGAAAGAATAATCAGACTCATTCTACTTGATCCAGAAGGTAATCAATAGGAGCTACAGAGATGCAGATTTAGACTTGATATAAGGAAAATTTTTGAAGCAAGTGGGGCTATTCAGGAGTGAATAATGGGTTTTCCCTCACTGGTGGTCTTCAAATAGAGACTGGATGATCACTTGATGGAAATGCTACAGAAGGGATGCTTATTTAGGTATAAGGTAAACTAGATCTTTTATCTCATCTGTTAGATTCAATGATATCAATTGAAGTGATCTTTCCTATTCACTACATTCCTTCTCTGTATGGATACAAATAGAATATCTGTCAATTATGAAGTAAATAGCCTCAGCAAACTTGGGATCTTTGCTACCTGAAACACAAAAATGTAAAGCAGTCACCCTCATCCTACTTAGTCCAAAGTAAGTTCATTTGACAAAAGGATGATCAATTTAAGTTCCTACTGTGTGCCAGACTATGGGGAAATAGAGGCAAAAATGCAGTACTCCCTGTCTCAGGGAGCTCATATTCTATTGTTAGAAACAACATGTACATGTATAAGTGAATACAAAGTAAGTGACAAAAGGATGGTAATAGTAAGCTGATGGGATCAGAAAAGGCCTCATGAAGTGTATATCGAGATGAGCTTTGAAGGAAGCTAGGAATCAGAGTTAAAGGTGATGAAAAAGTACATCCCAGGCATGGGACAGACTGGGCAATGGTATGGCTATGGTAGAAAGAATGTTGTATATAAGGAAGAAGCAAGTAATTCAGTTTCAGTGGGCCATAGGATTTATAAAGAAATGTGATGGGTAATAAGATTGGAAAGGCAGCAGAAAGTCAGATTGTGAATAGTTTTAAATGTCAAACATAGAAGTATATATTTTATCCTAGAAACAATAGGGACTCACTGGAGTTTTTGAGCAGGGAGCTAATGTTCCTGATGGCTTAGGAATATCAATTTGGTAACTCCACATAGGAGACTATTACAATATTCTTAGAAGGAAGTAATGAGTGCCAAAAGAGAAAGAGAACTGTACGATGTAATATCTTTGAGCAGATAGATTCGTTCATTCATTAATACAACACATATTTATTAAAGTTCTAAAGTTTGCCAAGTACTGTGTTCAGTCCCAGGGATACAAGGTATATAAAATAGCCATGAAATTTACAAACCAAGTTTGAGGTGTGGGAATGAGGGAGGAATGAGAAAACCTGGACAAAAATAACTAAAATTCAAAAAAGAGTTAAATATGGGTAAAGAAGATAATTGGGTAAATAAAGTACATGAAAATTCTGAGGAAGAAGATATCCCTTTCATCTGGAGATCTGGAGTGAAGGAGGCAGTGATAAGGGCCAGATTCTTGAAGGACACCTAGTTCTCTGTCTCTAATCTCTGCTACAAATCCAAATAAGTTTTAAAAGATTTCAAACTTTTCCTGTGTCCTGTTGGCAGATGACTCTCTAGAGTTGGAGTCTGCATGGCTATAGACAGAAATACATCTAAGAATATTTGCCTTTTCTCATTCAGTTATAACTCAGAAGTTTTTGAGTATGAGTTCTAGTACTTTGTTTAATTGGCACTTGTTATACAGTTGTCATTTTCTGAAGTTCCATTGAACTTCTCCCAAGTAACCACTCCCATAGTCATCCAACTGTTATGTAATAGCTCTATATAACTGACAACAGAGGACCTGAGTTTTAACTCCCTTACTAGCTGTGAGATCTTGAGTAATATATTTGACCTCTCAGCCTCAGGTAACTCTTCTGCAAAATAAAGGTGTTGGACTACATGGTGTAGCAACAAGCACCCCAACATTCCCAGGGTGGCTGCCAACACAGGTTCCCAGATCTGCCTTTCTAAAGGAAAGCAACTCAAAAGGGGTTAACAAGCTTACTTCAATCAAACAAGCATATATTACCTAGTTCAGGGGGAAAAGGCCAGCACCCCAAAGTTCAGAGTATACAGACAGAAGTTTCAAAACAGAGAAACAAATAGATCAAGCAGACAGGCCTCCAAACTGCCCAACCATCACATCAACACCAAATCACAGTTACCTGAGAGGGAAGCATCAACATCTGGGTTTTCAAAGCCAGGGGCTCTTAATGGCTGCCCAGAGTCTTATCTGGTCAAATCACACAACACTTCTCAAAGTGAGCCCCAAAGCAAAACCTCACATCAGGGATTATATAGCCTTTTCCAGGTTCAGAGAATGTAACAACCCTCTTGACCCACTGCCCAATCACACAGCATCAAGGTGTAGGCATTCCTGAAAACCAAGCCTCCTGCCACAGGCTCCATGTGACCACATTCAGCCTATTAGGGGGAAGAGTATATTTTCAAGTCAAGGAAGGTTCTCTGAGTCTCTTAAGCCCACCAAAGAGCCTAGGGACAGGGAAGATCTTTAAATTTGCATTCCCATTACACAGGGTCTCTTCCAACTCTAAGTCCTCTTATTCAAATTCACTAGGTATTCACATCTTAACTTTACCACATGCAAATCACTTAACTTCTTTGGGCATATGATGATTTCTCACCTAAAAAATGGAGATATGAAGCTGTTATTTCATTATTTGGTCCATTGAGTCTATCAACTAAAAGGGCTTTGAATATGTGTTTCCAAAAAACTGTATGTTTGTTGCATAAAGACCAGCCTAGCCTTATGTAGAGATGGTAGATAAAATTAATAAACTAATCAATAATTATTTATTAGGTACCAATTATATAACAGGAGTCATACTAGAGATACAAACAGCAAATGTGTGTACCTGTGTATGTGTATATATGTCCTCAAGGAACATGATTATGATTATCAATTTTAACATACAATGATATTTTCAGATACATAAATCTCAATAACTATTAAATCCTAGACAGTCTTAATTAGTGGAGTAAGTATTCACAGTGAAGAAATCATAGACCATTAGAGTATTAAATTATTTGTTTGCAAAATGAAGGAATAAAATTATGTAACCTTTCAGGTTCTTTACAATTCTAAAACCTTTGATTTTGTATTCTTCCTCTTTGAAAGGCATGGAAAAGTGTGATAGCCAGCTAAGAAAAACAAATTCCATTATTCACTTGGCCTTTTTGACAACAGCTACTCTTGAATCTGTTGATTGGACTATTTCAGATACATAGATAGCTAGAAAAATAGATAGCACCTATATGTATATACATAAGCATTCATGTGGCATATACGTGTATATACATGTATGTATATGTATGTATGTATGTATGTACGTATGTATGTATGTATGTATAATAATGCCTCAAGAATATTTAAATCACTTTCCTAAGCATCCTCTCTTCATGTGGCAGATGGTAAAAATGTCCTGGCTTGCATTTCCTTTTTTCTCATTGTATTTTTTATTTTTTTCAATTAACAAAAGTTGATTTTTCTCTTCCTCCCACCCTTTCCCCAACCATTAAAAAAAAGAAAAAGAAAAACAAAACCTTTGCAACAAATACACATACTCAAGCAAAACAATTTCCACATTGACCATGGCCCCCAAACTGTTTTATTCTGCACCTTCATCCATCACCTTTCTGTCAGGAAGCAGGTAGCATGTTTCATTATCGGTCTTCTGGAATTATGGTTAGTCATTGCAGTGATCAGAGTTCTTAATTTCAAAGTTGTTTGTTTTCATAGTGCTGTTACTGATAAACTCTTCTTCTAGTTACTTCTCTATTATTTCACACAAGTCTTCTCAAATTTCACAGAAACTGTCATTTTCATCATTTCTTATGGTAAAATGGTATTCCATTGTATTAATAATCAATTCATTCAGTCATCCCTCAAACAATAGGTATCTTATTAGTTTGCAATCCTTTGTTCCTACAAAGAGTGCTAGCTTGCTTTTGTTAGATTAATTATGGAAACTGACAGACAGTGAACATTATCTGAGGCATGCTTTTTGGAACCTCTGCACAGGCAGGAAGAATAGCAATGTGTAGAGATCATTCTGAGCAAAAAATTTTGCTCACTTTTTCTATGATATGCTCCATCTCTTAAATTTTTTTCTTCTTGAGACACTGGATTGCTCTTCCTGTTTGAAAGAAATGAAGTTCTTGATTGAGGTTTACCTCTTACTCCCTCTTAAGTTTGCCTATGATGTAATTCCACTGGAATTTCAGACTCTATATACTGCTCTACAACTACAAGGAAAACTTTGACAAGAAAAATGAAAATATGAAAGCAGAGGCTTTATGTAATAATGACTCCATATGAAAGAGAGTACACTAGAATTTAGAGAAAATAGGATGGAAATAATCATTTTTCTTTCTTTTAAGACCCAGCTCCAGGCCCATGTCAACAATAAAGCCTTCTTCTACTGCTCTAGCCTATATTGACCATAGAAACCCACCCCCCACCCCCACACCCCAGACAAGAAAGGAGAAGTAGAGGTGCCTTAGAAATTATATAACCCAAATGGACTTATTTTAAAATTGGGAAAACTGAGAATCAAACTGGGAAAGTAGCTTACCCAATGTTGGCTAGCAGCAGAGCCAGAACTAGCATCCCAGATCTCCGTACTTCTTGTACAGTACCCTTTTCCATTGCTCATGAAGACTACCATATAAATATCTGAGGCTGGGACTTAATGCTTACTTCTATTTGCAGAGCTATATTCATGGGTTCCCATGAATTAATGCCATGAATCATTTTGTCAGTATGAATAAGCTGTGCTACACTCAGATATAGTTTACATATCCATTGAATTTAAGAAGGAACTTCAATGGTACATCATCTTCCTCCACATACATTGTTTAATTATTATTTTGAGTTCTATTTCTCTGATTCTCAATTTCAGACAAAATTCCTTAAGATTTAAATTATTTAAAAGGAGACATTTCTTAATGTGTTTAACAAATCTTTTTATTTTATATCCAATTAGGAATTCCCTAAAATGTCTGCTAAATTATTTTAGCTGTGTAAAGCCATACATGACATGACTTATTCATAGCAAATGATAATGTTCATTAAAATAAATGTTTAACAGCCAATAATTAGCAAAGTGGCCATACTTAAAAAGTTTAATTTGCTACTGATATAGTTTTGCATTAACAACCTGGAAAACAATTA
This sequence comes from Gymnobelideus leadbeateri, assembly GCA_011680675.1. Lineage (NCBI taxonomy): Eukaryota > Metazoa > Chordata > Mammalia > Diprotodontia > Petauridae > Gymnobelideus > Gymnobelideus leadbeateri. The sequence goes on from WOXC01003966.1 coordinate 240,275, forward strand.
CAAATTACACAATTCAATTTTCCAAGTGGATTATTTTGTAACTAGACAGAGAGACTGTTTGAATTACTCTTGGTGTTTCAAGGGAAGATTAATACAATCGGATTAAAATGCAAATTCCCTTGAGGATTTGGTATATTCCTGTCAGATTTATGCAATTAGTTGGTATTGTGTTGGAATATTAATTCTGCTTCTGGTACACTACAAAGTCAAAAGCCATTTAAAGAAACAAGAATTTGATGCCCAATTTTTCCTCTTTTTTACTTATGATAATTTACAGATGATGATTTATTTATGTTTACCAAATGAAAACAAGATTGCTACCTAAAAGGCAATTTTCTGCCTTGCTTTTGTAGTCTGTAGCCTAATTATTTTTCCCCCTTATGGGACTGAATGAATTAAGTGAGCAATTCACTTTGCGTATGCAAATTACAATGCTCTGTAGAAGCTCCAAATTACTTCATTCTAAAAAAAAAAATTAACCATCATCCTCAAAATACATACCATAAACTGCTTCAAATTCTGAAATATGTTTAGAAAAAAAGGAAGCAAGTTAATAAATTATGGAAGAGACTCATTTACTGACCAACAGTTACTCATTTCATAACCATTAATAATGTAACTAATTGATATTAATTTTATATACTGAAATTTTTTTAGGAAATTTTCATATAGCTAGATGATGAAGTAGATAGGTTTGGACATGGGGTCAGGAAGTCCTGAGTTTGACTCTTACATCAGATATTTCCTCTGTGTGACATTGGGCAAGTTACCTAATCTTTCTCAACCTGTTTCCTCATCTGTATGATAGAGATAATAATAGCACCTAGTTCACAGGATTACTATGAGGACTGAAGGAAGTAATATTTTTAAAAGGGCTTTGCAAACCTTAAAGCACTATATAAATGTTAATTATTATTATTATTATGCCATGAAACTTAAAGTCTAATAAGCATAGGTACTAAGGCCATACGTGCAATAAATGTTTCCAAACATTTCTGAACCTTTAAGAACTAAATTAAACAAAAAAGTTGGGGGGAACAGGATCCATGATTTCATCAATATAAGATTGCTGGTATGGAACTTACTGGCATTCCAGCAGATCAACAATCTCTCTGTAACTTATTGCCTTAGAGAACTGGCTATGGTGCTGAGTTAAAGAGCTTAAATATAGTAAAATAGCTAGTATGTGCGAGAGGCTGCACTTGAACTGAAATCCTCTTCCATAGTCCAAAGTCATATCTCTATCAATTATACCATGGTTCCTCTCAACTTCTTGTCTGTCTACATAGCACTGGAGCAGACAGTGTTTAATCCAATGAGATAAGGATTATGAAGAGAAGCTGAAGAAACTTGATCAGATATGGCCCATTAGCAGTTATAAATCTCCACCTAGATTGTAAAAGTTACATCAGAAATTCAAAGAAAAAATAAATAAGATCAATGACATTTTCCAAGGTATCTCTACAATAACAATGCAATAGATTGCAATAGATGGATGGGAAAAAGAGCCAGTCAAACAAACGGATCCTTAAATTATACCATATCAAACACAATTGGAGTTATTTTACATATTTTATCATTTATTTTATAAACAAAAAACCAAAACTAAGATAAAGACCTAATAGGCATGTTAACTGGTCCTAAATCAAACAACTAACAGATCCAAGATTCTAAGTTGAGGCTAAATTCTAGTTCAATTGTACCACCTGCCTCTTGTCACTAAATTGAGGGATAGGGGTGGGAACAGTCAGCTATTCTAGAATTTAAAACAGAATCTAAATTTGCACCCAGACCACAAATGTCTCTGTACCACAATAGGCAACTGCAGTTCTCAAGTTCAAGCTAAATAAGCATTTAAGGAATTTATCAGTCAAGTGGAAAATTTAAAAAAAATAGATTTAGACTAGCATCTTAAACTATCTACCAGAATAAATTCCAAAAGGATAAACTATCTAAATATAAAATGTCACAGTGTTAAAAAGAGAATGGAAAGTTATATTGCTTTCACAAATATAGAGGGACAAATTCATAGCCAGACAAGAGTAACAAGAGATTATAAAGAGCAAAATAGACAATGTCTGTTATCTAAAATTAAAAGACTTCTCTAAAAATAAAAGCTTTTTAGCAGCTAGAATCAGAAAAACAGATATAGATGGAGTAGAGATTACATTAAGTAATATCTAATAAAAGTCTGACATTAAAAATCTAGAATGAGTTGACATAAATCTGTTAGATTAAGAGTCATTCTACAGTAAAAAAAAAAAGTGGTCAAAGGCTATAAGCAGAACAAATAAAAACCTAAAAATTTTGTTTGAAAGGACTAATAATCTAAGAAATTCAAATTAAGACAACACTGAAATACCATCAACAACCAACAGTGTTAACAAGAATGAGAAAAGATGGGAAAATTCATTGTTGGAAAGGATATGGAAAGAGGATACTAATTCATTTTTTAGGGGGACAGGGTAAAAAGAGAGAGAGGAGAATAAAAAGAAGAAAAATAGGAGAGTAGGAAATAAACAGTTAGTAATCATAATTGTGGATGTTTGAAGGATGAACTCACCCATTAAATGGAAGTGGATTAGAAACCAGACTCCAACAATATGTTATTTACAAGAAACACATTTGAAACAGAGAGGCACATAAAGAGTTAACATAAGGGGCTAAAGCCAAATCTGTCATATTTCAGCTACATTTTTTAAAAGTCAGGGGTAGCAATCATGATTACAGAGAAATCAAAAACAAAAATAGACCTAACAAAAAGGTATAATCAGGTAAACTATATCTTTCTAAAAGAACCAATAAACAATAAAGTAATATCAACACTATATGTGTGTGTGTGTGTGTGTGTGTGTGTGTATACACATCAAATGGTAACCTCTGTATACTCTGAAGTTCATTTGTAGCAGCAAGCACCCCAGCATCCCCAGGGTTACTGCCAATACAGGTTCTTAGGTCTGCTTTTCTAAAGGAAAGCAACTCAAAATGTGTTAACAATCTCACTTTAATCAATCAAACATATCATTTACCTAGTTCAGGGGAAAAAGTCATCACCCCAAACTTCAGAGTATACAAAGGTTACAAGCAGAAGTTACAAGACAGAGAAACATTTCAAGAAGACAGGCCTCCAACTGTCTAACCATTACATCCATACCTAGTCAGTTGCCAGAGAGGGAAGCATCAACATCTGGGTTTTTCAAAGCTGTGGGAGGCTCTCAATGGCTGCCCAGAGTCTCGTCTGGTCAAATCATACAACCCTTCTCAAAGTGAGCCCCAAAACAAAGTCTCACAACATAGTTTATATAGCCTTCTCCTGGCTCAGAGAATGTAACAACTCTCTGGACCCACTGCCCAATCACAAAGTATCTCCTGAAAAACAAGCCTCCCACCACAGGCTCCAGGTGCACTTAAGCCTATTAAATGGCCTAGGGGCAGGGAAGATCTTACAAATACAATCTTAGAAAGAAGGCTACAACATAAATTTACATTCCCATTACAGTATCACATGACCTCATGTGTATAATTGAAATCAAATTGCTTGCTCTCTCAGGAAAGTGGGAGGGGTGGTTGGAAAGGAGAGAATTTGAAACTAATTTTTTTTTAATGGTTGTTTAAAAAATTTACAGGTAATTGAGAAATGTTAAATGAAATGAAAAATAAATGGAAAGATAAAAAAAAAACTGTAGACAATATAAAATGCATGGGATTCTGTCCACCAAGACAAACCAGGTACTATATGAACACAATTACAAAACACTTTTTGCACAAATAAAGACAGATATGAGAAAAAATATGATGAGGTTTGACCTGCCTCTTCTGAAAGGAAAAAAGTCAAATACCTTGACTATATGGCAGCTATAATTGAGGGTCAGGCAGGCCCCAGGACCTCTGTGAGTCTAGAGATCTTTTATATAGTCCCTGAGAGGAATATTGGGTTAGAATTAAATCTATCTACTTCCTTCAAATATCTCTGTTCTGTGGGGTATAATGTTTAAGGTTTCAGGAAGAAAAATGCTGCTTCCTTATTCACTCTTCAGAGATGAGTACCCCTTAGCTTAACCTTGTCAATCAAATTTCTTTCAACCAAATGTCTGAAATATAAAAAACCACTACAAATAGCAAGCAAATTCATTTATCCATACAAAGCATAAAACAAAAATTGAAGAAGTGATACAGATTAAAATATACCATAAAATTTTCATAAGTGGATGAGTTCTTTAGCTGACATGAGATAATATAGCAGATCCAACCAAGCAAGAGGGTCAGATATTATTTAACAAAGTCTTTTCTAACTGTTCTGTAGAGGAAAAAGCCACAATATATCATAAATTCAGGACCTCACCTCTCCTGTATATCTAGTGCTTTGCTTTCCATGGGTAGCTCCCAAAGTACATTTTTAGAACCACACATATCTTTCCCCCAAGAGACTCTGAAATACATTCCCTAGTGAATTACATTAGGTACACATAAATACAGTGGGCTGAGAATTTTTTCTGCCAATCCAGAGTCACAACTTCTTTTGAAAATTCAGTGACAAATAAAACAGCTCAGACATGTTTGGAAGCCTAGGTTAAATACAGATAAGGAAAATGAAGCTGAGTGTATAGTGACTTGTCCAGGGTCACACAGCTAATTAATATCTGAAGGAGTATTTGCACTCTGGTCTTCCTGATTCCAAGGCTAGGATTCTATCCACTTTGCCACCTAGCTGTAATATGAATTTAGAGATTTTACCAAGTCATGTGGAATAACAAAAGACCATTTATAAAAATGATTATAGTAATGTAAATAAAAAGACAAAACTCAAAGTCAAAAAATGTTTTGTCAATCACAATGGAGGATACTAGTACCATTTTATCAAGGCACAGCAGTCATCCTTGCTTTCTATTAAAAATCAACAAACTACAAAATTGGGTGGTAGAATGTGCCATAACAGTAGTAATTACACTATCATATATTTTTCCCTAATTGTGTCAGGGGAATATACTTTGTAGGGGAAGTCTGCTTCAGTATTTTTTTGAGAGAAAGAAATAGTTGCTGGGTAAAAAAAAAGCATGATTTTCAAAATATATATTTGTGTGTATGTGTTTGAAAAAAAATGTCATGACAAGTTTTGCTTGAAAAGAGAAAAACAATTTTTTGCTACAAAATTCTCTCTGTGATGTTAAATAACTATAGATTTTAGGAAACCACAGTCTTGGAAAAATGAAAATTCAATGCAGTCAATATTAGAAGGAAAGCAGGAAACTAGGTGAAAAATTACAGCAAGTTTCTCTGATAAAGACCTCATTTCTCAAAGATATGGAGAACTGGGTCAAATGCATAATATGTTACTCGTCAATTGATAAATGGAAGTCTAATTTATCTAGATTCATATTTTTAAAATGCCCTACATCACTATTGATTGGAGAAATGCAAATTGAAACAACTGTGAGATAATACCTTTCACCTATAAGATTGGTTAATAAGACAGAAAAGGAGAATGACAAATGTTGGAGTGGAAGTGGAAAAATTAGGATGCTAACACATTACTGGTGAAGTTCTGGCCTGATTCCACCTTCTGGAGAGCAATTTGTAACTATGTCCAAGGGGCTATAAAACTGTGCATACCCTTTAACCCAGCATCAATACAACGAATAGGTTTTGATCCCGAAGAGATTAAAAAAAAAAAAAAGGAAAAGGATTTTTACGTACAAAAAAATGTATAGCAACTCTTTTTGTTTTGCCAAGGAATTGAAAATTGAGAGGAAGCCCATCAACTGGGGAATGACTAAACAAGTTGTGGTATATAATTGTGATGGCATATTATTGTGCTATAAGAAATGATGAGCAGAATGATTTCAGAAAAACTTGAAAGATTTATATGAACTAATGCAAAGTGAAGCAAGAAGAACCAAGAGTACATTATACATAGGAAAAGCGATATTGTAAGGATCAGCAACTGTGAAAGACATGGCTACTCTGATCAATACAATGATCTGAGACAATTTTAAAGGAATTATGACAAATGCTCTCCTCCTCCAGAGAGAAAACTGGAGTCTGACTGCAGATTAAAGCATTGCTTTTCATTTTTTTCTCTTTTTCTTGCTTTTTTGTAAGATGGTATAATATTAATGGGATATAAGATCTTCCCTACCCATTAATAAATCTCATAAAGAGCCAATTAAGGGAAGCTAACTTAGAGGAGGTTTGCTTGAGGAAGGCTTTCATACCTTTTCTTAATTTCTAATCAGGCACTGAGTCATGAGGGTTGTGATATCATATGACTCTATAAAGGGAATATATACTCTGAGGTTAGCATTTTGTTTTTGGGCTCACTCATCAGAAGAGTGTTCTTGTGATTTGACCAGATGAGACTCTAGGTAGCCCTTAAGGAGCCCTCTGGCTTTAAAAAACCCAGATGTTGGTGCCTCTCTCTCCAAAATATACAGTACTGCACTGGTCAGACAGTTGGATCTGTCTGATGATCTGTGCTAATTTCTCAGACAGTTAGAAGCCCTGTCTGTTGGTCTTTATTTCTCTACTTGCATTTTCTCTATTTTCTTTGTTTGAATTTTCTCTGAAGTTCAGGTGGCTAACTTTTCCCCTGAACTGATTGATGTAATTTTAAAAAGATTGTTGACCCCTTGAGCAGCTATCTTTCCTAGTAAAACAGATCTAAAAATCTGTACTAACAGAAATCCTGGGTATGCCAATGTGGTTGCTGCTACACATGGCTAATATAGAAATATGGTTTGCATGACTTCACATGTATGTATAATTGATATCATGTTTCTTGCCTTCTCAATAGGCAGGGGAGGGGTAGGAGGGATAGAACTTGGAACTCAAATATTTTTTAAATGACTGTTAAAAATAAAATTATTTTTAAAAGAACTAAAAACTGCAGGTCATCCAAAAAGCAATGAAGATATTCGTGATGAGAATAAGTACATAGCAGTATATACTAAGGATATATGATAAGATATAAGAACAACAATAGCTACATTTGTTAAGATTTGCAAAGCATTTTACAAATATCTTATTTCATCCTTAAAACAACCCTGGGATATAAGCATATTAAGCTGTTTTTGCTGATGGCGAAACTGAGGAAGAGAGAGGTTAAGTGACTTTCCTAAGGTCACACAGATCATTAGAATCTGAGGATGAATTTGAACTTGTGTCTTTTTGGCTCTAGGACAAGCACTTTATCCAATGTGATCCTCACTGTATAAAAGATAGCCTCAAAGACATGTAGGACAGAAAAAGGAGATGGGTCAGTCATGTAGCAAAAATGAGAGACAACAGATGGTTCTTGTAAACACTTTACTGGTATCTCTGAAATCTTAGGGTAACTCAAGGAAATCATCCAGCTAGTTGTGCAGTTCTTCTATAGAGCTCTCACAGGAAAAAAAAATAGACAGGAACCAAACAGAAAGAAAAGGCATAAAGGGGTTGAAATTTTTCCTGTATAGATAATGACAAAAATCCACAGAAGAATGTGATTACCCAAACCAAGACTAATAGTGCTGTTGAACTTTAATTTCCATTACTTCACAGTAAGTCAACATCATACAAACTGAGACCTTGTCTCTATGACACAAAAATTATTATGTGATTCAAGGTCCTTCACAATTCAATTTGGCATGAGTGTTGGAGGCAAGGATTGTGGGTGAAAATCACTTCTATTACTTACACATACCGACTTTTGCTTGTCCTAATTGACTGATCAGTATGGTCAAAATGGTCAGTACATTAGCCCTAAGTGACTTCAATCTGGATGGCAAATTGTCTCTTAATCCTAAATTGCTATATAATAAGAATAGTGATAAAATTTCACATTTCTACAGGGTTCGGTTTTTTTTTTAGCCTAATTCCAATATGCTTTCTACTATATCAAACATGTTTCTTTGGATCTTTCACATATCCCTTCACTAAATTTTAAAAAAAAATCAACTCTGAAATACTCTTTCAAGCTGAGAGAGAACTGACATAAATTTTGAGATGGGTGAATTATGCAGCAATGGGTATTTTAACAAGGAAATTCATAACTGTTGTGAAGAAGAATAATTAGCCTTTTCTGTTTGGCTGCAAAGGGCAGAGCTAGGAACAACCTATGCAAGTTGCAAAGAGACAGATTTAGGCCCAAAGCAAGGAGAACCACTTTAACAATTAGAAGTACCCCAAATGGTACTTAAAGAGGTAGTGAATTCCCTTGCACTAGAGGCCATCAAGCAAAGGTGTATTGCCAACTTGTCAAGACTGTTATAGAAGTTATATTTTTTCAGGTATGTGTTGAATTTGACATTCTCTCTAGTCCTGCCCAACTAATTCCTCTACTTGGCATTTAAAGCTCTTCACAACCTTACCCTTTCTATCTTTCTTGTCTTTTTACACTTTACAAGGTCTGTTTCCCAAGATGATTAGGAAAAAAAGAAAAGAACCTCTATATTCTGAAATATTGATAGCAGATCTCTTTGTGGTGGCAAAGAACTGGAAATTGAAGGGATGTCCATCAACTGGGGAATGGCTGAAAAAGGTGTAGTATGTAATTGTGATGGAATACTACTATGCTGTAAGAAATGATAAGTTCAATGATCTCAGAAAAATATGGATAGACTTGCACAAAATAATGAACCAAGAGAACACTATATACTGTGACAACAATATTCTTTTAAGAACAACTTTGAGCAACTAAGTAATTTTGACTGTTATAAATACCCAAATTAACTAAAAAGAATCTATGAAGGAAGATGCTATCTGCATCCAGAGAAAGAATTGAGATATATATTATATGTATACAGAGAGAGAGAGGTAGATAGATACAATAGATTGATAGATAGATAGAGAGAGAGATTTGTATCTGAATAGTCATCTCTCTGAGGCAAGAGGAGGAAGGAAAAAAGTTACAGGATAACTTTATTACATATTTAAATGGAATAACAAGTTGTACATAATAGATTTGCAGTTTCATGTGCAATCATCTTTTTATCTATTTTACCATGTTATGAAAATGCTTATTTTATTTCTTAAGTTCAGAACAAAATAAATAAATGAAATTTTTAAAAGAGCCCAAGGTTGAACTAAAAAGGTTCACAATGAATCAATAGTCAGAAAAAGGAAAAAAACACATTACAACCCTCCACATATTACACATTCCTCTATACTGGCTTCCTTGCTCTTCCTCATAACAAGAAACTCCATTTCCCATCTCTTTGACTCCATGACTGAAATGCTTGCTCTACTCACTTCCTGCTCCTATAATCCCAGGATTCCTTTAAGTTAACTTCAAAATCCATCTATCTATGCTAATGTATGAAATGGAACAGAAGAAAATTAGAGACTAAGCATATCATACAATAAATAGTCTATCTAACAAAAATGATAGTTCTTCCAAACACACTATAGCATAGAGTCTTCTCATAAACTGGATATATACTCTAGTATTCTATCATAAGTTTTGACTGTATCTAAATGTAGTTTGGAGGCATGCCATAGATTGGTAATTCAAATGTGACAGATTCTGATACAGGAAGCTCTTCATGCAAGTTGCTTCCTTTTAACCTGATTTTTCAGTTGCTTAACATGGATATTGAAGTTAGCAAGCCAACAGATTAAACTTGACACAGTCTGTTCATCAGATGGGTCAAAGCACTTCTGAAAAACCTGCTGTGTGCTGATCAAAAAGTTTTCTATCAAGCCAAACTAATGCTGTGCATTGAGGAAAAAAGTCTGGACTAGAAGAATAGATTGAATGGGAGGAGGTAATGGGGGGATAGCAGGAAGAGAGAATCTCAAGAATATATCATCAAATATTATTATAGGATCACAGATCAAATGCTGAATGGGAGCTTAAAAGTCATCTACTCAGAACCCCCATTTTATAATGAGGCAACTGAGGCATAAAGAGATTAAGTGATTTACTCAAGGTCACACAGGTAGTAAATGAGAACAGAGTCAGGATTTAGACCCATGTTTTCTGACTCCAAATCTAGTATTCTCTTTGTACTACCTTCCCTCCATATCCCAGGCTTTAAACTTTCCCTTTTAGGGAAATTATATATATATATATATATATATATATATATATATATATATATATATATATATATATGTGTGTATATATATATATATGTGTGTGTGTGTCTGTGTCTGTGTCTGTGTCTGTGTGTCTGTGTGTGTGTGCGCATGTGTGTGTAAATGGTATGATGACTAACATCAGAAGAATGACATAAAATTAAACAGAAACCTGTGCTTTTCTAAGTGACCTCTTTGTCCATCCTAGGTAGGACACTGATGATAATTTCAGAATAAGTCATTGCCTAGAACCAGGTGAAGAACGGAGCTACCTAGGTGCCTAGTTTTCAGAGACTTAGTTGAACAATGAGGGCACCAAGATATATTGAACTAACACTACATTTTTAATTTGTGTTCAGTGAACCAGTAACATGTCTATCCTCCCACCTCAATAATATGTAGCTACTCTATATGGATTTGGAAATACTTTCAGTTTTCTTTGGCCCTAGAAATTAAGTAAAATAGCCAAGAACCCATAAAGCAAGCATGAAGAAGGTTCATTTCTCCTCCAATTGATATTATAACTTATATTTGTTATTACTGCTATTGTTAATAATTTCAAATATAGCGACAATACCCTAAATCTACATAGCATTTTTTTTAGTGGCAGCTAGGTGAAACAATGGATAAAGTTCTTGGCCTGGGCTCAGTAAGATGTGAATTCAAACCCAAGCTCAGACACTAACTGTGTGAGCTTGGGCAACACACTTAACCTCCATGTGACTCAGTTTTCTTAATTGTAAAATGAGGATATTAATAGCATTTACAACCCAGGGTTGTTAGGATCAAATGATATCATATTTATAAAGTTCTTACCCTTCCTTCCTTTTACTTTTTCAAGACATGTTCACATCTATTAACTCCTAAGAATTTTGCAACAAACCTTTAAGTTAGGCAGAAGAAAGATTATTATTCCCATTAAATGAAGACATCGATATCCAAATTCCCATTTAACAGATGAGGATGTGTATAGGAAGACCCATCAATGTATCTCTTCTGTATTCAAGAGAAAACAAATTCCAATAACTGCCTCACCAGTTTGGTTTGATTTCAGCTGAAGCTGTTGGCTTTGATGTTAATATGATTTGATTTTCATTCATCAGTCATTTTAAGAATAAAAATGAAAACCTAAGTAATCAAAATTATGAGATCTAGAGTCACCCATGCATATGATCCTACACAAATCACTTTATTTCATTTATAAAATGATTAAGTTGGAGTAGGCAACCTCTTACAATTCTCTGGAGCTCTCATGGAAGGAAGGAAGGAAGGAAGGAAGGGAGAGAGGGAGGGAGGGAAGAGGAAGGGAAGGAGGAATAAGCATTTGTTAAACTTTTACTAAGTATTAAGTACCTTACTAAACACTGGGTATACAAATACAAACAAGAAGAAAGACAGTTCCTACCCTTAGGGAGATCACATTCTGAAAAGCTTGAGCTGTATGAGTTTGGGAGTAGGAATGAAGATACTCAGCTTGAGGCCTGATTTTAAATTCCAGAAGTTCAGGCAGAGTCCAGAGGGGAATGAAGGCTGGCCTCTATCTGTCTTGGCCCCTCCACAAAAGGGAAGCCCCAGTAGGAACTCACCAACAGGAGAAGGGAATGGATCATGTGGAAGGATATTGTCCTATGATCTCCTCATTTTCATTGTTCTCAGTGAGAGGATTCCATTTCCTCACAATAAATTCTCAAAAAGAGAACAAAGAAGCTAGTTTTAATGGGTGAATTGGAAAAAGGGGTTTGCTAGAGCTGGTTGTTGAATGTTCTGTGTGAGCATTTATACTTTAGAAATTAGCAAACTCTATAAACCAAAGTTTGATTTATGCATTGTTGGTCTAAACTTAAGAAAGTGATGGAGAAAATGCTAATCATGTAAATTAAACTAAAAAAGTCTGTCATGAAACCTTGTTCTTTGAATTTTCACCAGCATACCACTGGTTAGAAACCATGATTAAAATTACTGTCATTATGATATTATAGTATAACTACACATTGAATCCACTTCAATACCTAGATATGTGATCTTTAACAAGTCACCTCCCTTTTCTGGGCCTCAGTTTCCTGTTCTAAATTCCAGAGTCCTAAAAATAACCAACCAATTTTCATACTATTTTAAGATTTTCAAACTTCTTTTTATACGTTAGCTCATGTGATACAGCAAAGTTGTGGGAGTAAATAATCATAGGTATCTTACAGATGAGGTAACTGATGTTCAGCAACTGACCTTAAAATACATAGATAATGAATATCAGATAAAGGATTTGAAAACGGCTTTCTCCTAACTTAAAATCTAGTCATCTTTCCACTACACATATCATAACCCTATGTGTCATTTCTATGAGAAGGATACACCATTGACAAGATGGCTTAAGAAAAGTAAAATGGGGGGCGGAGCCAAGATGGCGGAGTAGAAACAGCTCTTCCAAGCCTCTCTGCCCCCAGATTCCCCACAAACTATGTAAAAAAGGACTGTGAACAACTTCTGGAGCCCCAGCACCCACAGAACGACACAGAGAAGCTAACCTCCCGCTGAGGACAGCCCAGCAGCCCTGCAGGAAGGACCAGCGAAGCGGTCTGGGAGCCAGCAGCGCGAAGAGCGCAGAGCGCAGGAGCCGAGCCGAGCCGAGCCCAGGTCCGCGCGAGCCGAGGTTTTAGCTCCAGGGCAGCAGGGCCAGCAGCCGGCTGGAGGAACCCCAGAACACCAGGAGCTGTGGCGATTCCAGAATTATCAACATAGACATGCCTAGGACAAAGTAAGAGGTTAGTGTCCTATGGACTTTGGGGGCCTGTATTTGGGGAATGCGTCAGCTCCCTCCCCTGGGGGCTAGAAGCCGCTGAGGAGACACGCCATTTTGTAGTTTTCAGAGGCAGGTCTGGCTCCCAGCCTACAAATCATGGGGAGAGCCAGCGATCAGTCTTGGGGGGTAATCGCTCTTGCTTTAACCTCCCTGGATCTGGATTGTGATCTAGGGTGGAAGTGGTGGGTGGGTTCACAGCTTGCCAGAAACGGAAGTTGCCCCCCACACGTTAGGGACGAAAATTCCTCTAGCTGGCCTTAAAGCCATAGTGTGGCAACAAGCCCAAAAGTCAAGCAATTAAGTGGCAACATGCCAAGGCAAAGGAAACAGAAAAATGCAACCCTAGACTCCTATTTTGGGGGCATAGAGCGGGAAAAGGACTGTGACATCAGAAGTCCTGCTCCAAAAGCCCCAGGGGAAAACATGAACGGGTTGCAGGCCATAGAGGACCTTAAGAAGGACTTTAAAAATCAAATAAGAGAAGTGGAGGAAAAATTAGAGAAATTAGAAGGATGCAGGAAAAGTATAAAATGAGGGTCAACAGCCTGACTGAGGAAAACAACACCTTAAAAAATAGACTAGCTCAAATGGCAAAGGAGGCCCAAAAGGGCAATGAGGAGAAGAATGCCTTAAAAAGTCGAATTTGCCAGATGGAAAAAGAATCTCAAAAGTTCACTGAGGAGATTCATTCCTTCAGAGTTAGACTGGAGCAAATGGAAGCTAGTGACTTTATGAGAAATCAAGATGCTGTTAAGCAGATCCAAACAAACGAAAGATTAGAAGGCAATGTGAAATATCTCATGGGAAAAACCACTGACCTGGAAAATAGATCCAGGAGAGACAATTTAAAAATTATTGGACTACCTGAAAGCCATGATCAAAGAAAGAACCTAGAAATCACCCTTCAAGAAATTCTCAAGGAAAATTGCCCTGATGTTTTAGATCCAGAGGGCAAAATAGAGGTTGAAAGAATCCACCGATCACCTCCTGAAAAAGATCCCAAAAAGAAAACTCCCAGGAATATTATAGCCAGGTTCCAGAATCCCCAGATCAAGGAGAAAATACTCCAAGCAGCCAGGAAGAAACAATTTCAATATTGTGGAAACACAATCAGAATAGCCCAGGACCTGGCAGCTTCTACACTGAGGGATCGAAGGGCATGGAATATGATATTCCAGAGGGCAAAAGAACTGGGAATGAACCCAAGGGTCACCTACCCAGCAAAACTGAGTATTTTGTTTCAGGGGAAAATATGGTCATTCAGTGGAATAGAGGACTTTCAAGCATTCTTGAGGAAAAAACCAGAGTTGAATAGAAAATTTGACATCCAGACACAAGAAGGAAGAGATGCCTGAGAAGGTAATCAGGGAAAAGAAATCAAAAGGAACTTATCAAAGTTGAACTATTTACATTCCTATATGGAAAAGCAATAACTGTGACTGATGATATCTTTCTCACTATGAAAATAATGGAAGATGGGGGTGTGGTCATATGAATACATATGTGAATGTGTGTGTATATGGTTACAGTTTTATGGATAGAGGGCATAGGTTGAATTTGTTGGGAAGGGAGAATACTCAAGGGATGAAATTATGAGGTGAGAGAGGAAAGTGGCAAGAGGAGATGGGGAGAGACAGGGTAGGGTAAACTATCCCATGTAGAAGAAGCAAGGGGAAGTGGTTGCAAAGGAGGGGGAGAATAAGGAAGGCTAAAAAGACAAAACCACATTCCCATTGAATTTGGTTCAGGGAGAAAATGACATACATACTAAATGGGATATCTCAACCTGCAGCAGGATAGGGGGAAGGGGGATGAGAGGAGGGATGATGGATGGGAGGGCATCCTTGGGGGGAGGGGAGGTTGGAAGTACCCACTATAGAAGAGGGACAGGATTATGTAGGGAATGGACCAGGTGGGGGGTGGGATGAGTGGGAGGGAATTATAAGCAGCCTTGTACAATATATCTACTATGATAATGTTTTGCATAGCTAGACATGTACAACATATACTGAATTGCTTATCTCCCAAGAAGGAATGGGTGACAAGGGAGGAAGGAAATGGATCTGAAATTCGAGGTCGTAACATTAAATGTTTCAAATATATATAAATACTATTAGTAATACTCTTTCGCTTGTAATAGGGAGATAAGATGTGCAGGCATTGGGACACAAAGATTCACCTTTCTCTAATGGAAAAGTCGATGGGGGTATGGGAGAAGGTATGGGAGATAGCAGATTGGAGGAAGTGATATCTTGTGGGACTACTATTCTGGGAGGTTGGGTAGGGGAATAATGGGGGGAAAATGATTGTAACTCAAAATCTGGCGGAAATGAATGATGTAAAACAGAAGTTAAATAAGCATTTGTTTAAAAAAAAATAAAAACAAAAAACGAAAAGTAAAATGAATTATTGCATTTATATAATGTTTAAAAGTACATAATTTTTCTTATGTAATAAAGCATCTTAAAAGATATTTCTTAGAAAATTGACAAGTTTTGTAACTTTTCAGTTCATCTTTTGTATTTTAATCCTTTAAAATATGATGGGTTTGTGGGCATTTAGTATGATTTCTAAAAGGTGAATACTGTATCTATGCTGGACAAAACTCTACCCTTATCAGTGTTCTATATGTGCTATAAGAGGGCAATTTATTGATTTATCTATCCATATACCACACACACACACACACACACACACACACACACACACACACACACTCTCATCTCTTCCTGAAATAACCTGACTTGTTACTTATTTCTCTATTTTTTTTCTTTCATTTTTTTTTTTTTGCTTTTTTGAGAGGGGAAAGTAGGGCAATTGGGGTTGTGACTTGTCCAAGGTCACATGGCTAGGTTTGTGTGTGTGTGTGTGTGTGTGTGTGTGTGTGTGTGTGTTAAGTGTCTGAGGCTGGATTTGAACTCAGGTCCTCATGACTCCAAGACCAGCGCTCTATTCACTGTGCCACCTAGTTGCCCTTACTTCTCATTTCTTTTGGAAATGAGAAATGAGAATTATATAAATTATATACAAATTAGAATAAACTCTGAAATCTTGCTATGGTGTGCTACAAATATCCTCCCTATTTTATGAACAAGTTTTATAAATTACACAGACTATGGATAAAAATGTATTTCTCAGAAGGTCTTAAAATTCCTGCTATGCCCTCAAGAGATTACTAAGTGTATCAGATCGGTGAAACTAAATAGGATGAATCTGCTGTTGAAGCTCATCAAGGGCTTTGAGGTTTAATGTAGATAATTCCTACTTTCTAATGCCTTTGAACTTTAGTTAATGGTGATTATACATGAAAGAAAATGTGCCTGCCTATATTCTCCAGAGGTTTACATGCATGAATTCGAAGATAGAGACATATTCCAGACAAAATGCCGAAATGCTGTGTGACAGAAAAATTCAGCATTGTGGCAGATTCCTGGGAGGACTTGTGGGGTAGTTAGGGGAGGGAAGGAATGTCCTGGGATTGGTGATTCTTTCAGTGTTCCTTCAAAATCACATTGCTCTTGCTGTTCGTTCTTTTCCCTCATGTCTGACTCTTTGTGACCTGACTGGAGTTTTCTTGCCCAAGATACTGGAGTGCTTTGCCATTTCCTTCTCCAGCTCATTTTACAGATGAGAAAACTGAGGCAAATAGTGTTAAGTGACTTGTCCAGGGTCACATAGTTGGGGTCCGAGGCTAGATTTGAACTCAGAAAGATGAATCTTCCTGACTCCAGGCCCAGCACTCTGTGCACTATGGCGCCACCTAGCTGCCCATGCAAAATCGCATAGATACAGGATTTACTCTAGTTACTTCTGTTATGGACAACAAAATGGAGAGTCACAATGAATACTAAGAGAACAAGACAAGCATGCTACCTTAAAGTCAAGGGCGAGTGGGGGAAATAGTGACCTCGTATCTTGATTTCTACAGGCAGTATTATTTTTTTTTCCAGACCAGACTAGTGTTTTCATTGGTGTAGGGAATTTCCAATAAGGAAAAACCTTCTACCAATACCAAATTAAACCTGATCTATAATTTCTATTCTTTAGAGAGTCACTGAAAAGTAAAGTGACTTGACGAAATTCTTCCAGTACAGTAATATTAGAGATGGGACTTAAGCTGGACTTTCCAAAACCAAATACCAACTATTCATTATTGCGCATCAGAGACCTAAAGATACAATATGAGCCTGATTTCTCCTCTCTGAGAAAACCAGAGACTTGAAGATAGAATTTTATCCTATTAATCTGATACATTTTCCTAAAAGCAAAGAATAGAATGCAGATAATTTAAGATAGCCTCAGACACAATATCAAAGTGGGGTGTTGGAGGTTCATGCCCCCAGTCTTCAAATATCTGATTGAATTGCTATGTGAAAAAGGAATTATATTCATTCTGTATAGCTCCAGAGGGCAGAATTCAAACCCCTAAATAGAAATAATGAGGTACACTTGTGCTCAATTCAAGGACGTGCTTCCTTATAATTAGTGCAGTTTCATAAGGGAATAGGATGCCTCGTGGATAAGTGAGCTTTCCCATCACTTGAGTTATTTAGGGTCATAAATCTATAGCTGGAGAGGGACTTAGACATCAGGTAATCCAACTACCAAGCAAAACCATGTGGCCATTTAAAGGGAATGTCATATAAGACTTGAGTAAGAATTACACAATATGTAGTCTTTAATCTAAACAAATATTAAGTATACAATGTATACAAATATATACACAAAATAATAATGACAATAATGCACTTCAAAGTCTGCAAAACACTTTTAAAATATTTTCTTATTTTATCTTCACAACAATTCTGAGACATGCATGTTATTATTAGCCCCATTTCACAGATGAGAAAACTGACACATGGAAAATAAATGAGTTGCCCAAAAGTTATATAGCTTATCTGTCTGAGGTCATATTTGAACTCAGGATTTCTTAACTCCAGGTCTAGCTCTGCCCATTTCACTGTGCCATCTAGCTACCTTAGGTATTAGGGATTCAAATGCAATCAGAAATAATATTTGTTACGCACGGAGTTTGAAAATATAAGATGTCATATTTAAGCAAACAAAATATGAAACATGAAAACATTCATGATTATGATGATAAGAATCTCAGAGTTTCAAAACAGAAAGGGACCTCAGGAATCAAACCTCCACAACATTCTGACAAGTAGTCATTTAGCCTACCTCTTGAAATTGAAAAGATTCCCCATAGGAGGTGGCACCTTAGATAATCCTTGATCGAAGCTAGGGATGTTTTGAAGATGCATAAACAAAGAAGAAATCCATCCACAAGCATTTATTAAGTACTTACTATGTGCCACGTGCTATGCTTAGCACTGAGAATATGTACAGCAGCAAAAATGGTTCCAGTATTCCAGGAGCTCACATTCTGATGGGGGAGGCAACATGTGAATAATTATGCACATACAGCATATATACAAAGCAGATGGAGAGTATTCTCAGAGGAGATGGTATGAGTGCTGGAAAAGTACTCCTGAAGAAGATGGGATTTGTGCTGAATCTTAAAGTCAGTCAAATCAAGAGATGAAGAAGAGGGAGAAGATGCCAAATACTGGGGACCAACCAGTACAAAGACCCTGAGACTAGAGATAGTGCATCATGTCTGAGGAACAGCAAGCAGACCAGTGTAGCCAGATTATTAAATGTGTGGAGAGGACTGAAAAATAAGATTATTGCAAAGATAGGAACAGTATAAGTTAAAAAGATCTTAAATGCCAATTAAAGGAATTTATATTTGATCCCACAGGGAATAACAGTTCACTGGAGTTTATTGGGTTGGAGGGGGTATGATCGGACCTATGCTTTAGGAAACTCACTTTGGCAGCATAGTGGAGGGTAGAGGAGTGTGGAGAGAATTGAGTCAAGACAACTTTTGCAATAGTTTAGGTGAGAGGTGATGAAGGCCTGTGGCTGTATACAGTGTACACAATGACTGTATTCACAGAGAGCCAGGGATTTACACAAAAGATTTGTGAAGGTAGAAATCTGTCACTAGATTAGAAAAGTCATGTGAGAATGAAGAATTAAGGATAATACCACAGTTGTGAGCCTAGGTGACTAGGAGAGTGATGGTGCCACTGACAATAATAGGAATGAATGGAAGAGGGGTTGGTTTAGTGGAAAAGATAGTGAGTTATACTTTGTATATGTTAAACTCTGGATTCCTGTAAGATATCCAGGTTAAGATGGACAAAAGGCAGTTGTTCAGAAGTAGCTCAGAAGAGAGAGTGGGGCTGGATACATGGATATGAGAACCATCTGCATAAAGATTTTAATTGATTTAATAGAAATTCATGAGATATCTAAGTCAGAGAGGGAAATGAGAGGAGGGCCCAGGTTAAATTATTGGGGGCACACCTATCGGCAGTTGATGGAACACAGGTGAAGAGTCAGCAAAAGAGACTGAAAAGAAGCCGTCAGACAGGAGGGGGAAGAAGAAGGAAACAGCAGTGCCAGAGAGAATACCCAGGAGAAGAATGCAATCACCAATGCCAACTGCTGCAGAGAGATTGAGAGGATTAAGAAAAGACCATTAGGTTGGTTAATTAAGATATCATCGCTAACTATAGAAAGGGCAGTTTCAGTTGAATGATGTTGCAGATTGCAGAGGAATTAGACAAGAATACGAGGAAAGGAATCAGAGACATCTACCATAGATATCTTTCTCAAGGAGTTTAGCTAAGAAGGGAATGAGAGATATAAATGGATAGCTAGAAGGAAGATAATGTTGGCTTTTTTTTTCTCTCTAATGGATGAGACATGGGTGTGTTTGCATTCCAAGCATGAAGAACAATTTATGCAAGATATGCAAAGGCATGGAAACATAGAATGGAATTTTGAGTTCCAGGAATAACCAGTCAACCAGTTTGGGGACAACAGGGAGTATAAAAAGGAATAATATGAACTAAGTCTGGAAAGGTTGGTTGGAGCCAGATTGCAGAGGATTTAACTTACACTAAGGAATCTGCACATTCTCTTGGAGGCAAGTCTTGGATTCTATGATTCACTCATAGAGTAGACAATATAGTCTAGTTACTACTTGATGGCTCTAAATGGTAAATAGATTCCATGGTAGTTCCATTTGTTTAACTAAACATCATGATTCCATAGTGAAGGAAATAAAACAATCCTATGCATATAAACCTATGGAAATATTTTATTCATATTCTTAGGAAAACCCAAGCTCCATTTTTGAGTCAGAAAACCAGCTTTCATGTATCAACCTTTGGAAATGCATTCAGGAGGACAATTTCTTTTTTTTTTTTCTTTTTTTTTTTTTTTGCTTTTTGGAGGGCAACTGAGGTTAAGTAACTTGCCCAAGGTCACATGGCTAGGTTTTTGTTTGTGTGTGCATTAAGTGTCTGAGGTCAGATCCGAACTCGGGTCCTTCTGACTCCAGGGCCAACACTCTACTCACTCCACCACCTAGCTGCCCCTAGGAGGACAATTTCTATCTCAGGTTATTCAGCTCTTTAAAAGCCACACTTAGTCCCCAAAATAATTCTGTCACCAGACAGAGACCAGATATTCACCAACCCCTTCCTAGACCACCTGGATTAACCAGGAACTCCACAACTCCCTTCCACTTAGGAGTTATGGACCAATCCTGATTCTTTCCTTCCCTCCTTCTCCTTTCCAAGTAATCTATTTAATACTGAAGACATGGGGCAGATCTCAAACATGGCCTAAGATTCCACTGATTCTTGATTTGAAGATTCGTCTGCCTTGCTGCTAAGTTGGTTCTCCTCTCCCAAACCCACCACCAACAAATGGGCTTCTCACAAATCTGTATTCCCACTGCTCCTTCCCTATGGCTCCACTCAAAATCCCTGTGATTCTGAACTATGGACTCCGTTTCCGGCCCAGCTCTCCTCCATTCATATCAGCTACCTCCTCCTTGTCTCCTGATTTCTCTCCACCCAACTGTTCTGTTCTATTCTTCTCCTTTTCTACTATGACTCTCTGGATAGAAGGGGTTTCTATTGCTAGCAAATTGACCTTTATGTAATGATAATGATATTGATGATAATGATATTGATGATGATGATGATGATGATGATAATGATAATGATACCAATATAACCCTTTAAGATTTGCAACAAAATTTGCAAATATTATCTTATTTGGTCCTTATACAAGCACTGGGAGGTAGGTACTATTATATCCATTTTACAGAGGTGAAGTTACTTGTCCAGGGTCACACAGCTAGTAGGTATCTGAGATTAGATTCTAACTTAGATCTTCCTCACTCCAGACCCAGTGCTCTATCTACTATACCACCAGTCACCTCTACAAAAACAGTTCCTGTGAATTCCCAGGAATTAATTTGTGTGTATATTTAATTTTCTTGTATATGTTGCTTCCCTTCAATCAAATGTAAGCTCATTAAGGGCACAGACAACTTTATATTGGTTTGTGTATCCTCAGCAGCATGCACAGTACCTAGAACATGATGAGCACTCAATACACGCTCATTGCTTTCTTGTCTTCAGTATCATTAACACAAACTTCTTCTGAAGTTGCTTCCCCTATTTTTTTGACATTAGTCAGGAGGTTAGTTTGGAGCTCCCAACTCTTACGTTTATGGAAGCATATCAAACTTTACCTTGTGGTAACACCTGAAATATGCTGCCCGCTCATCTGAAAACTTCTCCAATCTTTTGGGACCTTTGCTTGAAGCTTTCTTGAACACTAGCCAGCATCGTTGATAAATCTGGAAATAAAGACAGCAGTGAGTTTGACATCTCTACTGACACCATTACTGGCATTTGCATTTAATTGTTTTCTGTGTTAAGTTTTTATCTTTAATTATTCACATAGACATGAATGGAATGCAGTAGCTCACATATTAGAAACAAAAATTTTAAGGGAGTTTTAGAGACAGAATTCTCCAATTTCTTCATGTTTTGATAAGAAAACCATTGGCCTAGTTTTTAAAAGGAAGCTTAAGGGAAAACAGAAGAAAATTATTCGAAATAATCTAGAATGAGTCATAAATCCATCAAGTATAAACAACTTAATGTCGCAAATACAAGATCACTAATATTAAATAATTTTATATACTAGAGGATTAATACTATTTATATATGTATGTGCATACATGCACATGCATGTACACACACACAAACACACACATGGTGGGGATTCTTTGATACAGAAACTTCTTACACTGATGAATTAGCAACTCATTTGCAATTTATGTTTCTAGAAAATTCCTAGAATGCTCAAAGACAAGATGACCTGCCCATGAACACAAAGCTAGTATATGTCAGAAGTAAAATTTGAACCTAATTCTTCCTGACTCCAAAGCACAGGATTTTCAAATGATAAATAATAATAATATTCTATAAAAGTTTATAATTGCTAATATACTTTCTTTACAACAACTCCAGTGGAAGAATTATTCCCATTTTAGCTGGGATGAATAATTATTTTATTTATCTATTTAAAGTATACAGAAATTTTGATTTAGTTTAACTGGATTCTGTCTTGCTGGAGTATGATACCTCACGGGGTTATTTGAAAAACTGAATTTCCAAACCTTAAAGACATGAGTAGATTGATATCTTCTTTCTTGGAGACAATATCCACCCATTTTAAGGCATTGGAATACACATAGGCAACTCAGTAGCACAGTAGATGGAGTGGTGGCATTGGAATCAGAAGAACCCAAGTTCAAATCTGGCCTTAGATGTTTACTGACTGTGTGACCTTGAGCAAGTCACATAAACCTATTTATCTCTGTTTCCTCATTTTTAAAATAAATTTGGAGAAGGATATAGCAAACCATTCCGGTATATTTGCCAAGAAAATCCCAAATGGGATCACAAAGAGTTGGACATGACTGAAACAACTGAACAACAACAACACCACTAGAATATGCATGTGTGTGAATATCAGTTAACATTGTTATTAGGTGGATGCCTGAAAGGTCTGTGATTTTTTTTTTAAAGCAATTGGGGTTAAGTAACTTGCTCAAGGTTACAGGGCTAGTCATTATTTATGTGTGGGTGCTCATTTTCTGAGGCCGGATCTGATCTCGGGTCATCCCAACTCCAAGGCCGGCGCTCTTACTCACTGCGCCACCTAGCCACCCCTTTAGGGCAATTGGGGTTAAGTAACTTGCCCAAGGTTACAGGGCTAGGTTTTTGTTTGTGTGGATTAAGTGTCGGAGGCCGGATCCGAACTCAGGTCCTTCTGACTCCAGGGCCGGCGCTCTATTCACTGCGCCACCTAGCCGCCCCTGTGATTTTTTTTTTTTTAATGGGAAACAAGTGTGAGATAACCTCTATCAATGAACACCATACAGTAACCTATCTATCTAACCTCTCTATCTATCCTCTCTATCTATCTAACTATCCATGAGACACACTTCACTGATGATTTATGATGATGGGGATGATGATGATGATAAAGATGATAATGATCTCCACTTCATGTTAAAATGGGAATGGAAATGAAATACAAAAGGAAAAGAATACACAGGGAGTTTTCCTCATGATAATGTCATACTTATTCCCTAACAGACACATGGCATAGAGGAAGAAGTATTTGAAGTCAGAAGAAGTGAGTCAAATATTGATTCTGACTTACTAGCATTGTAACCTTGGCTGAGTTCCTTACCCTCTTTGGGCTTGAGTTTCATCATCTGTAAAATGAAACAGTAGGACTAGACTAAGGCCCCTTCTAGAACTAAATCCTATGGTCCTGTGATCTCATATTTACTGTATGATAAACATTGACTTTCAGTGTCCTAGAATAGTCACACAGCAGGAGAGGGCATAAGCCAAAAAGAACCAGTGAAGTAGAGTTCCAATCCATTTCAAAGCCAGAAGCTAAGGATGTAAATTACTATCAATGCTAAGTGTCTTTAAAAAAAATCACCTCTTGATGAAGACATAATAGTTTATTTGTTTTAAAATGAAAACTTAAACCAGAATCACTATCTTTGAATCATCCTATTCATATCAATAGGAGGGAATGGTAGGATCATCTTTATCCTCAGTCTCCAACTAATAAAAGCTTCACCCTAAATCTCTTTCATATTCAAGAGAAACACAGACTAATGCTGTGATCATGACATACTGTCCATCTGGGAATACTTATAGCAGTCTGCCCAACAAGCAACACCAGACTGCTCAGAGATCATTTTAGAACGGTATTGTGTGAAATACTAGTCTGAGAATTTGCCAGCACATACTAAGCCAGTAATTTAATTCTAGCTGCTTTCTTAGAGTAACCTTTCCAATGTCATGTGCTAACAAATATTTTTTTTTCATCACAGGAAAACTGGAAGAAAAACTAGTCATGAGGAGATTCATAAATTATCAACAGTTTCTAAGTTTCATCTTAAGGAATGATCCAACATGTTCCAATGATGAAAATAATAAATTCATTGAATGTATTAATAATATATAAAATAAATTTATTTATAATATATTAATAATACATATTTATTATATATTCTATATGTTCTGCATAAATATAATATTTATTAATAATATATAATAATAATCTTCAGGGATTATCTACTTCCAACCCTTGATTTTAAAGAGAAGGAATACTGAGACTCAGAAAAGGGAAAGTGACTTGGCCAAAGTCATAGAGGAAATAGTGGAATGGAGATTCTAACCTATGTCTTTTGGATTCAAATTGAGTGCTCTCTCCATCACATTATGGTGCCTGCTTGGGGAAGAACACTTCTGGAATGAATGGTGCCTGACATCTTTTATCATGGATAATAAATTTAAGTACCAATAACACTATATTAGTTTTGATAGGTTAAGTCACTCCAAACTGGGTTATACTGCAACATTGATGAAGCTAGGCAACTATAACACAAATAGTTTTTTCAAAAATGTTATCCAAGCAAGATTTTGTTTTCTTTTAATCATTGAAGAAAACCTTAAAGATCATAAGATTTAGAATTGGACAAAAGAAATAATTTTGTCCACCTATCTCCTTTTACAAATTTTTGAACAAGGTTCATAGAGTCAGAAATTTGCCTGAGAAAAATATAATTAGAAAATATCAGATCTGTGACTAGAATTTAGGTCTACTTAGAAAAGTAATTTCAAAACTAATTTCAAACAAAAAATTCTCTGGTAAACTTCTGCTTATTAAAAGGACCTTAATATCTTCAGGATAATATATTACCATTTTCCTTATATTCAAACCAATAAGGTGAAGGTGACAGGAGACATACCCAACAGGTGACAATGTGGTATAGGAAAGAGCTCAGACTATACAATGAGAATTTTGGAGGTAGCACGGTGCAGTAGACAGAACACTGGATATGAACAAATATGATTCTTTCAAAAAAAAAATACTAGATTCAAAGGTAATGGAAAGATCACGGTATTTGGAGTCCATAGAAAGAACACTTTGGGGTCAATGGGCCTGGTTTGAATCCAGACTCTCCCACTTACTATATGACTTTAGGCAACTCATTTATCCTTTCATGGCTTCAATTTTTTCCCAACTGATAAAATAATGGGGTTAAAATCTTAAGATCTTTCAAATCTTTTCCAGTTCTAAATCTATCATCCTGTGAAGAACAAAAACATGGAAATGAAGCTGGGTTCCATGACAGTAACCTTGGACAGTCTCTTCCCTTCTCTGAAATTAAGTTTCTTTATCTGTAAAGTGGATGGGTGTGGTGACCAAGCAATCTCTGAATTGTCTGTTAGTTCTCAATCCAATGATCTATGAGGTTCTAAATTACCAGATTATAAGATCCTGAATTGGCTTTCTTATCATTTATTCCAGTGTAAGAAAATTCATGAGAGAGCATTTAAAATGAATGGAGTCCTGAGACTTCATGAATATTTTCAAATACTTGATAGAGGAGTAGATGAAAGGAGTAACCTCAATGACCAAATTCAGTACTGCCAACTCTATGTACTAACATGAAAAGAAAAAGAGAAAAAAATCAAGTTGTAATACCAACTTGTTCCGCTATAAACCTTGGGTTGATCAATCAACAAAAGTAGGCTTCATATACCAACATAAATGGAGAAGAAAAACAAATATATGTTTGACATCACATGATTTCCTACTGCCTGTTCTCCCTTTTAACAAGGTATAGAGTAAAACACCCAAGTATGTAATTTTTGATGACTTCACCCCATATTACCAATGATTTTAAGGAATACTTCATTATTGATTTCTTGGTATACTACATTCTCTGCTCCAGTTCATCACCCTACCAAAAATCATCATATTCTCCATTAAAAATATATCTTATACCCCTTAAGAACTACTTTGCTTGACATCAAAATCCTGCCTTTTTTGGCTTCTTTTCTTGAAAAAGAATGATCTGGAAGGCTTACAAGCTTTTCTAGTGCCAAGTAGCAGCTGAACCTATCAAGAATTTATTTACTTGGAATTTTCTCACTTTAGCAGTAAGTCAACAAATGATTCCTACAACAGAATTAGAAATTATACTTTGGGAGGTTTAGTAAAGAACTACAAAGGTTTGAGAAAATAACAACAAGTCCTTGTCAAAGAAAAAAAAAGAAGTGAAAGTAAAGGAATGAAGGGAGAGAAAAAAAGAAGGAAGAAAGAAAGGAAGGAGAGAAGAAATGCCCTTTGTTGTGACTGAAACCAAGAAGAAATATGATCTCTAGGAAACACATGAATTAATTTAACTGAGAAACAAATCACTGATAAGATTTGATGTCTTGTTTTCTGTTATTTTTAAACAGGTTAATGAGTATTCTATTGAAATGTGGAGGGGAGGGTGAGGGAGAATAAGGAATAGGAAACAAAGTAGTTACTCTCTAACTGTGAAATGACAGTGACTAATGAGCAGATAGGAAAAAAATTTTAGCGATCAAGGGCCTTCTTATAGAAATGACACTATAGCGTTGCCTATGCCATCTCTCCAAAACCCACTGTCCTCCCTAAGATAAAATCTTTTGCTAAAGAAACAAACATGTTTCTCAGATTCACCATGTATTCAGTGAATACCCATACTTTTAATGGAAAAAAGCCATTTCATGACTAATTATGGAAAGGTTACATAGGTGGGGAAGTTCTTTCTCCTTTCATAGAAATGAGAAAACCACACAGTAGAGATAAAACTTTGTAATTAGTCATAAGGTTAAACATATAAAAAGTCATTTTAATAATACTTTAGAAACACCCAGTAGAAGTTTATTACTACTACATAAAGACTTATCCTCTGCTATTTCTTTTTCAATTTCCTATATTCCATACTCAGAAGAAATTAATCTTGAAAGACACAAATAGTAGTCAGTATGTGTAGGGACTTATGTTATTACCTGCGTTTCTAGAAGCATTGATTTCTTGAGCCATGCAATACTCTCTAGGCAAGTAATTAGATCCTACTAGCTATATTTTAAAAAGTGGGAACCTATTTTTGTTGTTGTAATTATAGAGATACAAGGATTACTTCCTCTTTCCCATAGTCAATACCCTGTTTCTGATCCCAAATAAATTGTGAGGAGGAGGATAACTTCAAGCAGTAGTAGCTTACTGTTACAATGCATTCATTTATCCAGTCACCTGGTACAGTTACTCAGAGCCATCTTTAACTCCACCCTCTTCCTCACAACCCAAATCCAATCAATTCCCAGATGTGGTCATTTCAGTCTCTACAACCCCCTTTTAAAAAACAGCCCCCTTCTCTTCATTAATAGTACCACTAACCAGCTTTGAATCTCTCCTTACTTCTCACACTGACTACTGCAAAAATCTCTTAAGTGGTTCCTCTACTCCAAGTCTCTCCCCTTTCCAAGCCATTGTCCACAGAGCTGACAAACTGATATTCCTGAAACTCAGTTTTAACCATGTCACTCACCTGTTTAAAAATGTTCAATGGTTTTCTTTTTGCCTCTAGGAAAAATACAAAGCCCTGAACTTAACACAAAAATCATGTAAATTATACAGAAGCCTCTTGTCTCTATGTTATAAACATTTATTAAAAATAAAGGTAGGCTATGTAAATGATGAGTAACAAATAATATAACAAGATAATGAAATTAATTATATTTTGACAGGAAAATGCTTTTTCTAGTCAAGGGATTCATCCCTGAGTCAGCTGTTAGATCACTGCCTCACAAGCCCTAAAATTAATACTTTGATCAATAAGAAAGATTAACAAGAATAAAATAATGTGTCATATAATTAAGAATATTTAACCCTTAATTATTTAAACAAGCTATTGAAAAAAAATTTTAATGGGAAATGGATAACAGAAACGACACTGATATCAGCTGCAATAACATCATCCAGAAGTTAAAGCTATATAAATTAATTGCTTCAATAAGTAAATCAAAAAGCCCAGAAAAAAGATAAGAGAGTAATCATTTGACTTACTGTTCAAATAGCCAGAGATGGCTGCAACAGCTAGCACTGGGTTAGATATACTCTTATCTGTAAAATCTCATGAAGCACAGTTATAAGCAGTATCATCTCAAAAAGTAGAGAAAATCTACTGAGGATAAAATCAGTCTAAGGAAAGCTTGGAAAGATATAGGAAACAGAAGAAAAGTATAAAAAATGTTTCCATAAAAAAGATAACAAAATTTTCTCTATCTAGGATTGTGAAACCATCATAACTGGACCCAACATCATAGTTTTTTAGTGTTTTACAGAGGAAATATAAGTGGCATTAAAAAGAAAAAAACAGTCAAATAGGTTCAAATAGAGAGAGGAAATTAATGCTAGAGGGGCTACAGTTGTGAGGACATTGAAGGATCAATTAAAAAAAAACTAAAGAAATTAAAACTTAAGCTAGCTCATTTTTTTAAATTGGCACCTAAACTTTACTTAAAAATTATACTTTTCAAAGGGCTCCTCTTAAATCAAAACATTTTCTTACCATGAAAATACAGTACAATATATATACACACATATGTATGTATACATGTACATATACACATATGTATTATGTATGTACATGTGTATATGTGTGTATGTGTCTGTATACCCATATACATATACACACACATATATGTATGTATATATCTTTCCAACTTAACCCTACTCTGCGCATTCCACAAATTTCCATGAAGGGTCAAATGGTAGAATCTGAGGACTGGTGGTCAGACATGAAATTGTTTCAAATTTAAAAATTTTAATTTTCTTTTTTTCCTTAACCACAGCAATCAGAGTCTCCAAACCACCTACTCAGTATTGAACTATGGAAAGAAATGCAGCCAGAGAAGTCAAAGGAAAAAAAATGCCTGGTTGATTTTTCCCTGACACCACATCAACTGTGCAATCTCCTGGCAGATACTGAGGAGGACAGACAGACTACATGATCCTATCAGGAACCAGGTTCCTGTAAACTGAAGCCCCATCACAACAAACAAGAAAGCAACTGAATGGAATCTGGGAGAGTTTTATTGAGGGGCCCTGGACTGTAACATGACTCAGTCACTAATGCCCCTGTTTCTTTCCCCCAGAAGCAGCAGAAAAAAAGCAAATATGGCAGCAAAGGAAAGAAAATAGGTAGCAACAGAGGGCTCCTACAAACTGGGAAAGCACCCTTACTCTCTGCAGGCTGTGGATCCCAGGCAGCTATGCCAAAGGAAAAGTTTTGCTGATACATTAGAGGATTCTTGGGCACACACGGTAAACTTCATATGCATGCTTATTAAGAAACATTAGTAACTGTACCTCAAATGAGAGGTCACATGAGGTACAGGAAATTTCACTAGATTTGGAGTCAGAGAATCCCAATTCAATTGCCAGCTCTACTACTTAACACTTGTGTGACCTTGGTGAGCCTATTTCTTTATCTATGAAATATATGAGTTGGACTAGATACTTTCTAGACCTACTTCCATAGCTAGATCATATATGGATTTTCACAGAAAATATTAAAGAAAATAAAAACATACTTAGAAATGGCCCAAATAATTTCAGCTGTCATTTATACCAAAAGGTAATGTCATAGATTAAAATATTGCCTTGTAGTCAATATCAATTTTCCCAGACTTTAAAAAGGGATTTTATGATGTAAACAAAAATTCAGAAATGTTTATTTAAATTAGTGATAGTTGTAGAATTATAAGTCATAGATTTAGCCCCAAGGAACCTTAGAGATTGTCTAGTTCAATTTCCTTATATTCAAGATGAGGGAACTGAAACTCAGAGAGGTAATTTGTACAATGTCATGAAGCTCACAAGTGATAAATTTGAAGTTTAAACTCAGGTCCTCTGATTGCAAATCCAGACTCTTTTTACCTACAGTAGCATAGGATATTAAGGAGAATTTTTCTAACCCCATGCCATAAAAAGAACATCATAAAGAAAATAAGAAGGCCTATGTTTGAGTTTCACTTCTTCCATTTTGTAGCAGTCTGTCTTTTATCAAATAATTTCCCTTCTGTATCTCAGTTCCTTCATCTGTAATATGGAAATAATAATAGCTCCCTTCCTTAACCTAAAGGGTTGATGAATGGATCAAATGACAAAATAGATGTGAAAATGCTGTGTAAATTTTTGTGTGGGAAAATGGAGGGTTATGATGATGATGCTGACACTTTTGAATAAAATGACAAGATTTTGACATCCTTAGACACAAATAATGCTTAGTTTACCAAACATAAGTATGGATATTGAGCAAGAAAAATATTTTCAAAGCAACAAAAATTATTGAAGTCAGGTGTCAGTGATGGGTTATAGGAAGGGGTACAATAAGGAGCCAGTGTAGTGGCTTGGGTAAGGTTTAAAAATTGTGTCCTATAAGTGTTCCTGTCCACTGGAGGAATTGAATCATCACTGTATCACAATCTTCTTAACATCATACTGATACTCCATGAATAATGGGATTACCAAGCATTCAAAGCTTATCTCATTACATTAATACACTGTTAGTGGAGCTGTAACTTGATCCAAAATTTCTGGAAAACAATGTTGAACTTTGTGATAAAGGTCACTAAATTATCCATATCCTTTATCCATCAATCAGACTACTGGACATATATTGCAAAGGGGTGAAAGACAGAAAGATTCTTTGTGTAGCACTCAAAACTTTTTGTGGTAGCAAAGAAGTGGAAACAAAGTAGGTGTCCATTAGTTGGGGAAAAGTTAAACAAACTTTGGAATGGGAATAGAATGGAATATAGTTGTAAGAAAAAAACAAATATGAGGAATTATAAGGAACATA
Source organism: Gymnobelideus leadbeateri (assembly GCA_011680675.1). Taxonomy (NCBI): domain Eukaryota; kingdom Metazoa; phylum Chordata; class Mammalia; order Diprotodontia; family Petauridae; genus Gymnobelideus; species Gymnobelideus leadbeateri. The sequence continues at coordinate 271,288 of WOXC01003966.1, forward strand.
GGAATATTGGTATGAACCAATGTATAGTAAAGTAGGTATTACCAGGAAAACAATATACACAATGACTAAAATCGTATAAATGAAAAGTACAATAAAACATAAACACTGGGTAATTATGATGACCAATGCTGGTTCCAGATAATAGATGAGGAAATATACTATCTTCTTTGTTGGAGGTGAGAAACTATGGATATGTAAAATGTTTGCTGTATTAGTTGGTTTTATATAGCATTGTCTCTTTAATATAAGAGAAGGCCCATTATTGGAGAGTTGGTGGAGGGAAGGGATCCCTTCCTAGCACAGCTGTGGGAGTGAAGAGGGAAAGACCTGCGGGGGTCATACAAACATAGCCCAAAGAACAGCCCCCTAGCTATCTCTTCCATTCCCATCTACCTCAAGCTGCCAGATATTCTTTTCCTTCTTTCTGCCTAGTGCTCATTCTAGACAACTTTTTATATGTACATTTGTAACAGCCCTGACTGATCATATCACAGACACAGGACATACTAAATTTCACCAATATTAATATATGAGGAATGAGAAAGGTGCAGGAAAATACATAGGGTGATTTACTTCAATCACCAGCACTCAGCACAGTACCTGGCACATAGGTGCCTAATAAATGTTTACTGAATGAATGAATGAATCCCCAGTACCCTGTACTTAGCAAGGGATGACCCTGCTCAGTAAACAATAGCTTATATTAGTGTATAGTTTTCCTTAAAAGGAAGTTGTGACAATAGTATTGCAAACACCTTCATCTCCATTTTACATGAAAGAAAGCAGAGATTTGATCCCTCTACAGCAGTTGCAGAATATATATAAAGCAGAGTAGATAAGAGAACTAATGAGATGTCAACGTCTTAACAAGGTGTTTTTACATGATGATTCCTTTACTAAGTGTGAAAGTCATTCTCTGAATAAATCAGAAGCGGCAATATATTGCCTTGATTGAAAATAGGTCATTTGGGATTTTAAATAGCTAAGTCTGGAGAAAATCAGGGAATGTGGGGGAGTATATATGTGGAGGGGATCCATTGAAGTAAAGGAAAGGATTAATCTCTTCTCCCCTCCACCATTCTCCCATAACATCTAGTCTAGCAGTAGATCTACTTCACTCTGAAAGACTCCCTCCATTGAGAAGAAGTCAAAGAGAGAGTAGAAGTTAAGGGAGTTAAAGTTTCACACACTCCAAACACACAAGGATACAAAGAGACAGCCTGAAAGAAGAGTCAAGCAGCAGAGAAGAAAGTCAATTGTTATCTTTTTTTTTTTTTTTGCTTTTTGGAGGGCTATTGGGGTTAAGTAACTTGCCCAAGGTCACACGGCTAGGTTTTTTTGTTTGTGTGTTCATTAAGTGTCTGAGGCTGGATCCGAACTCAGGTCCTTCTGACTCCAGGGCCAGCGCTCTACTCACTGCGCCACCTAGCCGCCCCAATTGTTATCTTAAAAGAGAGCTAGCCCTGACCATCAGGAGTTGAGCTGCAGAGAGGAACCTTTCAAGAAAAGAAAGTACTTCCTTCCAGGTTCTGCAGGACCAGATTTGTCATATTTGTAACCTTGATACATCAGTTTTCCTTCATCAGTTCTTCAGTTCCACTGTTCTCACAAACACTGTGTGTATTTGTGGTAGATTACACCTCAGGTTGGGGGTGGGGGGCATTGTGAAGGAAGAAAAGCATTTTCTAGCTACTATTATTACTGTGACATGTTAGTCAATAACTTTGGCAAGAACTAATTGCGTCTACTGACTGACAACTCATGAGCTAGCAGTTTTAGCAGTGAAGTCCTTCATAGTTACCCTAGACCTTGAGCTAGCAGTTGTCCTTTGGGAGACTCCATCCCCATATCCCACCGAGTTCAAATTCAAGCCCAGTGATTTTGCTCCATACAGATAAGGAAATAAAGAGTCAATAGCAGAAACAAAACCTGAATTCAGACTCCCTTACTCTAAATCCAGAGTGTTTTTCATTATTCCATGCAGACACCATTCTCATCAATTTCTCTTAATGAATCTCAAGTGCTGTATATTAGCTTTATGTGCATAAAGATAAAATAATATAACATGAGGTATATATTACTTATTTATACACATATTATATGCATATATATGTATGTGCTATATTATTCTCTCTTGTGTGAGTTGATTACTTAAAGCAGAATTGTCAAACACACAGCCAATGGGCCACAGGTGCAACTAGAACCAGATTAAAATGTTATTTGGAAAATATTTAACAAAGTAAGAATGCAAAGAACACAAATAATGTTAACATACGGCTTTCTAAGTTAACAGGGATCCTTAAGTGCCACTACCTGACCCTCCTTCTATTTAAGTTTGACACCACTGATCCAGAGTATTCTCAGTACCATTTACTTTACTTCAGTTAACAAAGACCTTTTGGTATAGTTAAAAAATCATGAAACCCTCAACAAAACATCTTTAATTTTCATATATATACATATATATGTGTATATATATATATATGTATATGTATATGTATATATATATATATATATATATATATATCTGGGGAAACAAATATAAAGTAATTATTCAACAGCTGTCCACCAAATGTCCAAGTGCTTTATACCTGTTAACTAGATTTCCCCCTGCTTTTCAACACTAGGTTTTCAAAGAACAGTGACAGTCTCAACCTTAGTTTCTAACTACAGGGTTTATTGGAAGTATGCAATCCACTATTGGACATACTCATGCAGAGAAGGTCCAAGAAGATGTGCATTTTAATCTACTATTAACTTGATTCTCTTTCTTTGGTTTAAAGAAATGAAGTTACATGGCATGGTAATCAGGAAATCAGCTCTCTCCAGATTTACTCTGCCATCAAGGTGGCCTTGTAGTTATTAGAGGCTGTGTGGTTCTTTACTGGGGTAGGGGAAGGGAGTTGATGCTTCTTTCAAAGTTCAATAGCATTAATAACTAGCCATGTAACCTTGAGCAAGTTACTTAACCCCAATTGCTTATAAAAAAAAATTCAATAGCATTTATTGGGATAGTAGGATTAGGATAAGCAAATCCCCCATGTCCTTGAATACACCAACCATGAGTAGATTAGAAAAGGGTAAACTTTAGAGTTGGTAGAATGCCTTTGCAATCATACCCATTGATTTTCATCAGTTATTATCATTTTCTTTATCTGCACATCCCCTGCCTCCTACCAAAGGGGTGAAAGCAATCTGGTCTAACCAGCCTGCATTACAGTTGTGCCCGGCAGAAAGAATTTGAAAAAGTTAATTCAGGGACCCTTTAAAAATGTGATCTCTGACCCTTTGACTTGAAGAACCAATTTGAAAAGTCATGAAGTTTCACAAAACAATTTTGTTCAACTCTGATCTCCTGACCACCTTTGTAAAATCATCAACTGGTTTCCTTTGTTTTTACTCCCTGAGAACAAGTCTCTATTTCTCTTACATATCTTATACGTGATAGTATGATACCTAATCTGATTTGTAAGAAATGGAAATATGTTTCTAAATGGATTTTATAGTATGTAAGGAATGCTCTCCCAACCCTTATTTTCACCTTTTGAAATCCTACGGTGCAGTCAATCAGAATGTCACAATGTTTCAGTGCCCACATTATTGACAGTGAATTAGCTCAAGGATGGAAAGAGAAAGCCACTACTAAGAGCCAACCTAAGCTGCCAAATATGTTCTAATCACTTTGTCATTGTTCATAGCCAGGAATGTCAGGAGCCTGATCTAGTGAAAGAAGCACCAGACTTGAAGTCAAAAAAGGGGGGTGAGACCCTGGCATTCAGTCTACCTCTGAGTCTCAGTTCCTTTACCTATAAAATGGAAATAATAATATTTGTATTTAAAAATTATAGGAGGGGCAGCTAGGTGGTACAGTGAATAGAGCATGGCCCTGGCGTCAGGAGGACCTGAGTTCAAATCTGGCCTCAGACACGTAATGCTTACTAGCCATGTGACCTTGGTGAAGTCACTTAACCCCAATTGCCCTGCCTTCCCCCCTCCAAAAAAAAAAAAAAATTATAGGATCTAGATGCTATCTAGTGGTATGGGAACTACATATGGGGAAAGAGAGCTCCACAGAAGTGAAGTGACCTAATATCTTATGAACAGTAAGAGTTGGGATGGATGGAGGCAGTTCAGTGTATAGAATGTTGTTCCTGGAATCAGGAAGAACTTAGTTCAAATATGGTCTTAGGCATTTACAAGCTGTGTAATTCTAGGCAAGTCACTTAACTTCAGAATACCTCAGTTTTCTCACTGGTAAAATGAAGATAATAAAAGCACTGACCTCTGAGAGTTATTGTGAGGGTACAATGAGTCACTATTTGGAGCGTGCTTTGCAAATCTTAAATGCTATATAAATGCTAGTTATCATTTTATTTTATTTTTGCTTTTTTGGAGGGGAGAAAGCAGGGTAATTGGGGTTAAGTGACTTGCCCAAGGGCACATGGCTAAGTGTCTGAGGCTCATTTGAACTCAAGTCCTCCTGACTCCAGGGCAGGTGCTCTATTCACTATGCCACCTAGCTGCCCCAATGCTAGTTATTATTATTATGGAAATGATCATGAGATTTTAGGTCTGAATGAATGAGTGAATTATTAAATGTTTACTTTGTGCCAAGCACTGTGGTAAACCCAGGTGATACAAATACAAAAAGTTGAACATTCTTTTCCCTTCAGGAGCTTACATACTAATGGAGAATGCTGGGGACATGGAGGGGTGTTTTGGTCAGAAAGTCACAAGAATAATGAGTTGTTCATAGAGTAATTGATTGAGTCCACATAAGGAATAAAAATGCTGATTTGAATATTGTTCCCAAAATTGGAAGTGAAAAGCAGAGGGTGAAGAGGAGGCGTTATGTGAAGATGGTCAGAGAACTCAAGAGTGGTGGGGAAGAGTAAGTTCCAAAATTCTGAGGATCCACCAATCAGAAGCCCACTAACTCAGAGTGGCTACTAGATCTCAAGGGTGGAGGTGGAGGCTGGCTGGGGTTCAGGAACATGATATGAAGAAGGTCTGGGTACAGCAGCATGGTAGGACTAGGTCAAACTGGACAGGAACTTAGTAATAGCCAGAATATTAATATGCATCTTCCATCTCCAAATCCTAGAGAAAAGCTGCTCCTTCTGTTAAGTCAACATTTATTTCCTTCTAGAGCCACCAAGAGGAAAGAACTTTATAAACTTGAAAAAGTGCTATAGAAATGAATTGGTGTTGTGTCATTGTTGCTGGTGTTCAAACAGACAAGTGTCCTTCTTCTTTTCAAAAATGCAATTTCCACTTAGTTATCTGTCCCTATGGGACTGTGGTCAAAGTTTCACTTTGTTCTTAAAGTAAGAAGTACCTTATTTCCGACCTCTATTGGTTAAAACAGCAGAAAGCCCAATAAACAGGCCAAGAATCCCACCATGGCATTCCAATTCAATGTTGTTCTGGAACTGAGTTTACTGAAGCATATACCATCCAATAACACACCAGAGCCCAGTAAGTCTGCTCCTGGAATCTGGATTCAGGCAAGAGATGCCACTGTAACAGATGGAAGGGAGGAAGTGGGTAGAGAGAGGATTGTTCCTTGGAAGCAACAAGGGAATAGCAACACAGCATGTGGGCAGAAAATACATAGGTACTTCAGGAAATTCCAAAGCATTAGACATGCATTGAAAACTTTTTTGGACAAGTGATTTCCTTGGTCTAGGAAGGAAGGTAATAACATGCATGAATTAAGTACCAACTCTCTGCCATGCACTGCACTAAGTGCTTTACAAACTTTATTTCACTTGATCCTCATGACAATTTTGGGAGACAGATGCTAATATTATGGGTTTGGTTTTTTTGGGGTTTTTTTTAGGAAACTTAAGGCAAATAGAGGCTCAGTGACTTGTCCAGAGTCATGCAGCTTGAAAGTATCCAAGTTCAGATTTAAACTTAGATTTTCCTGCCTTCAGGCCCAGCCCTCTCTGCCACTATGATGCCTCTAGGGAATGACAGGTAAGGAAAATGCAAATTAACAACTATTCTACAATTTAGACTGCTTTAGAGAAATCCCTGTGGTCAGGGAGAGATGAAGTGACTTTCCCAGAGTCATACAGCTAGCATGTGTCAGAGGAGGTACCTGAACCCAGATTTTCCTGGTTCTGGGACTGACTCTTTCTCCACTAACACCAATACTTCTGCTCAGAGGACAAGTCAGTTGTTTCAAGACTCTTACCGGGACCATAGGGATAATTTAATTCAGTCTAACAACTAATTTTTTTAAACAACAAAGACTTTTCACAAGAGAGAAAATAAATAGCATCAACACAGAACAGACCACTGGGAATTACAAAGCAGTGTATCAAACTGCCCATGGGGGACACTGGGTGGGACATACTTCAGAGGAGGACAAAGTCCCTAGTATGTGCAGAACAATGCTATATTTACCTTTTCTTCAATTTGCAATACTAGAGGAAACATTTTGCCTGTGAGAACACTCCCAAAGCATTCCTAAAAGGAGACTTTTCCTATACTTCCAGTATTCTGACTTTTTATTGAGGGAGGAGTGATTTAAAAAGGGATGGGATTATTCAAAGGAGAGGGAAGGGGGAAGGAAGTCCAATATTCTGGAACACTTTCAGTTTTAATTTAACCTAATTATGTGGTCTAGAAGACAATGAGCTGTTGGAAATTTTTTTCTGTTCCAATTATTCAAAAGTCCTATTTCCCCTGTTCAATGTATCCATTTTTTGAAGCATACCAATACATAAGCTTCAATAAGTGGCCATTTTGAGGAGTCACCCCTTATTTCTAACATCCCAAACTCCAAACTGTCAGACCTAAAGTTTCATTTTATTTGCTAGAGTTAAGCAGCAGGGACCAGCTCCAGATCAAAGTAATGAATGCGCCAGTTCCCTGAATATTCAGAAGCTGGAACTCCAAATTAATCCTGGCACCACTCAGTCTGTTTCTCAAGCTTTGGGGACCTAGTCTTAACAATGCAATCAAAAGCTAACCTTCCTTCCTAAGTCTCCTATAAAGAGGCTATCTGTCTGTCTACTAAAGAATGATCCACTGAAGAGGGTTCAGTGAAGGATGCAGGTATAGAAGCTAGTTACTGACAGATTTTTTAAAAGATACACAAATAATAGAGGTGAATCAAGGGACACACACCCAAATCCAATTTAGAATACTAATCTCTAGGCTGACCTCCAATCTGTAATCTCTAATTATTTTACTGACATCTCAAACTGGATTTCCAATAGACTTTTAAAACATCTTGAGTCCATTTTTTTTTAAAAACATTTTGAGTCCAAAACAGAATTCATTATCTTTCCCCTAAAATCTTCCCTCAACTCCTCCCTTCCCTAATACTGTAGAGGGCAACACTATCCTCCCTGTCCCTCAGGCTCACAACCTAGGAATCATCCGAGATTCCTCACTATCTCTCATCTCCCATATCCAAGATTTAGCCAAGAACTGCCAATTTAATTTTTGCAGTATCTCTCAAACATGTCCCCTTCTCTCCTCTGACACTGCCACCACTCTAGCATAAGGATCTCCTAAATTCATCCCTAGATTATTGCAATTGCCATTATGTGAAGATGGTCAGGGACCTACAGAGTGGTGGGGAAGAGTCAGTTCTAATATCCTTTCAAGTCTCTCCCCACTTGAATTCAATCTCCATTCAACTACTAAAGAGATTTTTCCAAAAACATAGGTCTAATCAAGTCACCCAATCCTACTCCATAAAGTCCAGTGACTTTCTATTGCCTCCAGTAGCAAATACAAAATGCTCTATTTGGAATTTAAAATCCTTCCTAACCTAAACCCCCTCACCTTTCAGGTTTCTTACACCTTTACTCCCCAATGTGTACTCTTCAATCCACTGGCATTGACTTTCTAGCTGTTCTAGAAACATGAAATTCCATCTCTCTCTTCTAGGCATTTTCTCTGGCTGTCATTCATTCCTGAATAGCCCTCTTTCTTCTACTCCAACTACTGACCTCTTTAACTTCCTTTAAGTCCCAACAAAAATCCTACTCTTGAGGTTTGGGGTCTAGGGATGCTTGAGACCCCAAAATACTGACACGCCAGGTCTTGTTGAATGAATTAGATTCAAGCCTTCTCTCAGCCAAAGAAAACAAAGTTTGCTAAAGATTCACCATAATGGGTAGACTCTTAAGAAGCCTAAGTATTTGTGACACTTATATTGACAAGCCGTCCTGAACAATATGACACAGAGTGAACCTGCACTAGATTGAATCTGAGCACCTTCATGGAGGCAAGATGCACCTTATATACAGAAAGACTGTGGGAGGGATTTAGGGGTGAAGGGGTTTGGGAAGGATCTTGAGGAGTCAAAGAAGGATCTTCACTACTGAGGTCAGACTCCAGGGATAGGATTAAGGATGGGAAGTAGCTGAAGGCTGCCTGGAGATGACAGACTATGAAAGGCTAGGCTAGTTTAAGGGTAACAGATTTGGGTATAGATATTTTGATAGGATTAAGGGTGGGAAGTAGCTGGACAGTGGAGAGCTAGGCTAGGTTAAGAATAACAGAGATTTGGAAGGCTTATGGCCTCATGCAAATATCTCATCAAGTGGAAAGAATCAAGGGGGTTCCCAGAGCCTAAACCCCATCATTACCTTCTATGGGAAGCCTTGCCAATCCCCTCAATTCCAATGCTTTCTTCCTTTTTAACTATTTCCTATTTATCCTGTGTATAGGTTGCTATGTATATGTTTATTTGCATGTTGTCTCCCCATTTGATGGTGAATTCCTTAAGGGGAGGAACTGTCTTTTGCCTCTTCTTGTATCCCCAGCACTTAGCACAGAGCTTGGCACATAGTAGGTGCCAAAAAAGTCAATTTATTGACTGATTAATAAAACAGATTTGACTGATCAATAGAACAGATTTGGAAAAGTCCTCTAAAGTCATCTAATCCTTATGCTACCTGATTAAGAATTTCCTGCATAGAACAGGATATTTCTAAGCCCGGAAAATAGAAAGAATGAATCCTAGTGATGAGTATAGGCTCTGGGAGTCCCCTAGAGCTCTCCTTGAGTCCTTGAGGTACAGGCTCTGGGAACCTCCCATGGACTCTTGATTAAATTGTCTCATTTGATTAGGCATTTGCATGAGGCAATAAGCCTTACCCTGATAATTACCAGCCTAGTTACTAGCCTAGCCCTCTGTTGTTCATCTACTTCCCACCCTTGAGCCTATCAAAAGAACTGGCCTAGCCCACCATTGTCTGTAGTCTCCAGCTACCTCCCACCCTTAATCACTCATTGACCTCATTAACTCCTTCTTGAAGACCCTCCCCAAACTTCTCCTCTAGACCACCCCTAGATTCCTCCCACAACCTTCTGCATATAAGACCCCATCTCATACCATGTGGTGTTGAGAGGGCCATAGAATGCCATAGAATAATGAGAGTGCCATAGACCTAGCACAGACTTACTCTGTGTCTAATGCAAGTGAACTTTTAATAAATTTTGCTTTTTCTTTGGCTGAGAAGACTTCTATCATTCGATAGAACCCAGCATATTGATATTTTGGGGTCTCCAGAGCAACCCTAACCCTCTTAGTGAGTAACCTCTTCACTAGGATTTGGAGCTAGAAGGGGCCAAAAGGAAACATTTAGGTTTTTAACTTTTTTGTGGGTCATAAAGACCTTTGGCAGTCTGGTGAAGCCTATGGAGCCCTTTTCAGAATAGTGTTTTTAAATAATTGAAGAAAGTGCTAATTCAGTTAGAGGTTAGTTAAATAAAGATGTATTTTCCAACCTCCAAGTTCAAAGACCTGAAATTCAGATTAAAAACCTCCTATATAGTCTAATATCCTCATTTTTATAGATTCACCATAACCCTTTGAGTTTCAATGACTCATAGAAGGTACTATAGTATAGTTGGTTTAGTATGGTATAATATAGTATGTTATGATATTGTATAGTATATAAATCTATAATATATGTGTATATACATGTGTGTATGTGTGTGTAGTGGAAGAAGGACTGGATTTGGCATCAGAGAACCTAGATTTAAGGTGAAAGTTCTATTATCTTACTATTCTCTATGTTATATTATGCTATTAATGGGGTACAGGCTCTGGGAAACCCATTGAACTCTGACTGAATCTTCCCACTTGATAAGGCATTTGCCTGAGGCCATAAGCCTAGGCCATAAGCTAGGCCCAAATCTTTGTTACTCTTAACCTAGCCTAGCCCTCCACTGTCCAGGTACTTACCACCCTTGATACTCATCAAAATATCTATACCCAAGTCTGTTACCCATAAACTAGCCTAGCCCTGCAATGTCGATCACCTCCAGGTAGCCTTCAGCTATTTCCCACCCTTAATCGCATTGCTGGAGTCTGATTTCAGTCAACTCAAGATCCTCCTTAGACTCCTCCTCAAGACCCTCCCCAAACTCCTCCTCTTGACCATGCCTAGATCCCTCCCACAATCTTTCTATATATAACATGTATCTTGCCTATTATGATGGGGCTGAGAGTAATCTATCCCAGACTCACTCTGTGTCAAATTATTTTGGCCCGCTTATCCAATACAAGCCTCACTGATGCTAGGGCTCCTTGAGAGACTACCCATTAAGGTGAATCTTTAATAAACTTTGCTTTACTTTGGCTGGGAGAAGATTTGAGTCAAATTCATTTCTCAGGACCTGATATATTGGTATTTTGGGGTCTTGAGCACCCTTAAACCTCAACACTATGATAATTCTATACTCTGCAATGCTTTATCATGCTATATGATTTACAATGCTATACTTCATTCTGCTATATTGTTATATATACTAGAGTATATACTGTTCTATATGCTGTGCTATGCTACCCTATTCTACATACTGCATTTTTCTTTAAAGTAATTGTTGCCTGAGATGACAGACCAACATATTTTGAATTATTTTAAAAGCCCCTACTTGTCTAAGAGTTCTACAAACATTCAATCCTGTAGTTCTACAGAAAAGGGAAATAAGAGTGCTAGTAATACTAATTAAGTTCATGTTATAATATGAGCACTACAATGTCTCAGGACAAGAAAAAGATATGTGTGACAGTGCAAATATGTTCAGGGATTCACATCTACCATATTTATTCACCACTCCATATTTTTCTTTAAGTAAAGGACAAAACCCTAGGTCACACACTTGTTAACTTGAATTTACAGGAACTGAGTGTGATTTTCCTGAAGGAAGAGGCCTGGCATCTTTGGGTCAATCTTCCCTACAACTCCTCAAAAAGCAGCTCCCACTGTCACAATATTTACCAAAATAAGAATAGGATGATGGAAGGAAAAAAAGGAAGACAAGTAAAAACTGAACTCAGAAGATGGCGGAGTAGAAGCACAAACTTGGCATGGGCTCCAGCTCCAAACACTTCCAAAACATGTAAAAAAAAATTACTCTAGAGACCTTGTGGGGAGCAGAGCCAAGATGGCGGAGTAGAAAAAGCATTTCCAAGGCTCTCTCCCCCAGATTACCTCCAAACTATGTAAAAGGGTACTCTGAACAACTTCTGGAGCCCCAGCACCCAAAGAACTACACAAAGAAGCTAATCTCCCACTGAGGACAGCCCAGCAGCCCTGCAGGAAGGGCCAGCCCAGCTCTCTGGGAGCTGAAAGTGCAGCACGCAGAGTGTGGAGAGCCAAGCCCAGGTCCTGAGCCGAGGTTTTAGCCCCAAGGTGGTGGGGCCAGCAGACAGCTGGAGGGACGCCAGAACACCAGCAGCTGAGGCAATTCCAGAATGATCAACACATACGTACCTAGGACAAAGTGAGAGGTTAGTGCCCTATGGACTTTGGGACCAGTATTTGGGGAATGCATGGCTTCCTCCCCTGGGGGCTAGAAGCCGCTGAGGAGACACACCATTTTGCAGTTTTCAGTGGTGGCTCCAGATCCTGGCCTGCGAACTGTAGGGAGATACAGCGATCAGTATTGGGGGGTAATCATTCTTGCCTTAACCTCCCTGGATCTGGATTGTGGTGTTGGGGGGAGGTCGTGGGGCGGGTTTCCAGCTTGTGAGAAATGGAAGTTGCCCCCCAACATGTTTGGGACAAAAATTCCCCTGTCTGGTGGCAGAGTTCTACTGTGGCAACAAGCCCAAAAGTCAAGTAATTAAGTGGCATCATGCAAAGGAAACAAGATAAACAGAAAAATGCAACATTAGATTCCTACTTGGGGGGCAAAGAGGATGGAATCATGGAACAGGAAGAGGACTGTGTAGTCAGAAATCCTGCTCCAAAAGGCCCAAAGGAAAATATGAGTGGGTTACAGGCCATAGAGGACCTTAAGAAGGACTTTAAAAATCAAATAAGAGAAGTGGAGGAAAAATTGGAAAGAGAAATGAGAAGGATGCAGGAAAAGTATGAAATGAAGGTCAACAGCCTGACTGAGGAAAACAACACCTTAAAAAAATAGACTGACTCAAATGGCAAAGGAGGTCCAAAAGGGCAACGAGGAGAAGAATGCCTTAAAAAGTCGAATTTGCCAGATGGAAAAAGAATCTCAAAAGCTCACTGAGGAGATTCATTCCTTCAGAGTTAGACTGGAGCAAATGGAAGTTAGTGATTTTATGAGAAATCAAGATGCTGTTAAGCAGATCCAAACAAATGAAAGAATAGAAGGTAATGTGAAATATCTCATGGGAATAACCACTGACCTGGAAAATAGATCCAGGAGAGATAATTTAAAAATTATTGGACTACCTGAACACCACGATCAAAGAAAGAACCTAGAAATCACCCTTCAAGAAATTCTCAAGGAAAATTGCCCTGATGTTTTAGACCCAGAGGGCAAAATAGAGGTGGAAAGAATCCACCGATCACCTCCTGAAAAAGATCCCAAAAAGAAAACTCCCAGGAATATTATAGCCAGGTTCCAGAATCCCCAGATCAAGTAGAAAATACTACAAGCAGCCAGGAAGAAACAATTTCAATATTCTGGAAACACAATCAGAATAGCCCAGGATCTGGCAGCTTGTACACTGAGGGACAGAAGGGCATGGAATATGATATTCCAGAGGGCAAAAGAGCTGGGACTGAACCCAAGGGTCACCTACCCAGTAAAATTGAGTATTTTGTTTCAGGGGAAAATATGGTCATTCAGTGGAATAGAGGACTTTCAAGCATTCTTGAGGAAAAAACCAGAGTTGAATAGAATAGTTGTGACATCCAGACACAAGAAGCAAGAGATACCTGAGAAGGTAATCAGGGAAAAGAAATCAAAAAAGAACTTATCAAAGTAAACTTATTTACATTCCTATATGGAAAAACAAAAACTGTGACTGATGAAACTTTTCTCAGTATGAAAATAATGGATGAAAGGTATATGGTCACATGAATACATATGTGAATGTATGTATATATGTTTACAGTTATACATGGATAGAGGACATAGGCTGAATTTGTTGGGAAGGGATGATACCTAAGGGGTGAAATTATGAGGTGAGAGAGGAAAGTGGCAAGAGGAGATGGGGAGAGACAGGGTAGGGTAAACTATCTCATGTAGAAGAAGCAAGGGTAAGTGGCTGCAGAGGAGGGGAAGAATAGGAAGGCAAAAAGGCAAAACCACATTCTCATTGAATTTGGTTCAGGGAGAGAATGAAAGACATACTAAATGGGATATCTCAACCTGCAGCAGAATAGCGGGAAGGGGGGTGAGAAGAGGGATGATGGATGGGAGGGCATTCTTGGGGGGAGGGGAGGTTGGAAGTACCCACTATAGAAGAGGGACAGGGTCAAGTAGGGAATGGACCAGGTGGGGGGGTGGGATGGGTGGGAGGGAATTATAAGTAGCCTTGTACAATATATCTACTATGGTAATATTTTGCATAGCTAGACATGTACAACACATACTGAATTGCTTATCTTCCCAGAGAGAATGGGTGACAAGGAAGGAAGGAAGGGAATAGATCTGAAATTCGAGGTCTTAAAATTAAATGTTTCAAATATATATAAACACTATTATTAATACTCTTTTGCATGTTATTGGGAGATAAGATGTACAGGCATCAGGGCACAGAGATTCACCTTGCTCTAATGGAAAAGTCAAAGGGGGTAAGGGAGAAGACATGGGAGAGAGCAGGATGGAGGAAGCGATATCTTGAGGGACTGCTATTCTGGGAGGGTGGGTAGGGGAAAAAATGGGGGAAAAAATTTTAACTCAAAATCTGGCAGAAATGAATGATATAAAACAGGAATTAATAAAGCATTTGTTTAAATAAGAAAAAAAATGACTCTAAGAAACTTTAAAGCTACAGAACCCACAAAGTGACAGAGAGAAACAAATCTCCAGCTGAAGGCAGCCTGGCAGGCCGAAAGAAAGGGTCTATCCCAGCGGGCTGGGAGCCACATGCAGTCCCATGTGAGCTGAGCAGGCCAGGACCCAGGGCAGCCCTGACCAGAGGCACAGAAAAGCCAGAGAAGATTTCAGGAGAGTGAATAACCAGCAGCTGTGGCAGTTTCCAGACTTCTCAAACCATAAATGCCAAAGAGAAAGTAAAAGGTCAGTGTGGAACTTTTTGGAACAGAGGAGGACTGAAGAGCTTGGTCCAGCCCCTGCCCCCGGGCAAGAAGCAGTGGAGGCTGCCTCAGGAGCTCCTGGCCTACAGATCATGGGGGACCAAATGAACATTCAGAGGGTAATCACTCTTGCTTTAACCTTCTTGGATTTAGATAGTGGTCTTGGGTGGTGGTCCTGAGGTGTGTGTAACCAGTTAGCCAGAGTTTCCTCCTCTGTAAAAGAATGTATCGGTATAGCATTTGAAAGCATTCCTGAGAGATTTGTTGTTGTCCAATCATTTCAGTAGTGTATGATTCTTTATGACTTCATTCTGTGGTTTTATTTGCAAAGATACTGTGGTGGTTTGCTATTTCCTCCTCCCTCTCACTTTACAGATGAGGAACTAAGGCAAACAGGGTAAAGTGACTTGCCCAGGATCACATAGCTAGTAAGTGTCTGAGACTGAATTAGAACTCATGAAGATGAGTCTTTCTGACTCCTGGCCCAGCCCTCTATCCACTGCACCACATGGCTGCCCTTCCCTAAACTGTAGTTCATGCAAATATTATTTGTATTCATACATGCAAACATCGAGATTTAATAGTTAATGAATGTCAAAGCCAGAACCAAATTCAGGTCTTCTCATTCAAGGGCCCATACTGTTTTCACTATACTCATCTGGGTCTTTAAAATAAAGGGTTGGTTTCAATGATCTCCTAGCACCCTTCCAGCTTTGATATTCTCTTAGTCCTTTTAGACATTGAAAGAATCTATAGATCAGAATGAGCAATGTTCTGGCATGTCGATAAAGGCATTCCACACTCCCAAACACACATTTATACAATAAAGGAAATTAGTTGTTCCTAATTTGGCACAAAATTTGTAGATCTGATCTTTAGAACAAATTGAGCACCCAATTAGGAAACACTATTATTACATGGATCTGTCTTCTAAAGCATAGCTACAGAGTGTTATGCAAGATGAGTTGTCTAAACCTTCCCACTTGAACAACACTGGATCTTCTAAGGGGCTATGGGAATAGTAGTGAGAGATAAAAATGGTTTCCATTTATGTAGCCACAGGATAAGACTCACTAATGTATATACCTTCCCACTGGATGAACACTAAGGAAATTTAAATCTCTCATCAGTTCTTTGGTACAGCTGAGACACTATTGCCACTTTCTTCATCCCTCATTAGATTTGTACATAAGATAACTCACATCTATATAGCACTTTTAAAAGAATTTCTTCATAAAAATGTCATGAGGTAAGTAGTGTGTCCATCCCATTTAATAGATAAGGAAGCAAGATTCAAAGAAATTTATTTTCCCTTGGTCACAGAGTTAATAATCCCTAAATCTTAAAAGTGGAAGGATTACAAGAGTTTCAATCATATCTCTGTAAGAATCTCCTCTATAACCTTCCCAATGAATTGTCATCCCATCTTTAAAAAGCCAGGTCCTGAAACCTGATAGTCAAATTATAGGACTTAGAGTTAGAATGAATTCTGTGTTGCGATCTCATCTATCCTGGGTGTATTCTCCACCACCACTATCTTTCCAAACTTTATACCTACAGTACTTTTAGAGAATAAACCTGTGATTCTGTTGATGACAAGAACTCCTTAATGAGGACATATCTCTATCAATACAATTTAGCACCTTCTTGGCCTTATAGTATTAGAGAGTTGCTTAGACAGAACTGTAGTGTCAAACTCAAACAGAAACAAGGGCCACTAAACCATACATAAGGATCCCTGGGGGCCACATATGACTTAGAAAACCACATATTAGTGTTACATTCTATTGTATTTTTATTTATTTTGTTAAATATTTTACAATTATATTTTAATGTGGTTCTGCAGGCTTCTTGTTTGACACCTATGGCCTAGAACACTGAAACGTAATACTACTTGAAGACATTGGGACATAAGTTAAAAGTCAAATCTAGAACCAAATTCAGGTCTTCTTACTCAAGAACCCATGCTCTTTTCACTATACTGATCTGGCTCTTTAAAATAAAGTGTTGAATTCCATGATCTCCTAGGGTCCTTCTAGCTTTGATATTCTCTTAGTCCTTTGTAGACAGTGAAAGGGCATATAAGTCAGAATGAGTTATGTACTGGCATGTCAACAAAGACATTTCACACTCTGAAACACACATTTTTACAATAAAGGAAATTAGTTGCTCCTTATTTGGCACAAAAGTTGTAGATCTGATCTTCAAAACAAAACACACACTTAGGAAACACTATTATTACATGTATCCATCTTCTAAAGCATAGCTACAGAGTGTTATCAGTTGAGATGAGTTGTAATTGAACACAATCAGTATGTGTTACAGGCAGAACTTGAACACGGATCTTCCTGACCAGCCTGCTATCCACAATACCATTCTATTTCTTGCTGTACTGAGAAAAGTAGTAACATCAGTATTACCATTGCTATTAGAAAAGACTTTAAAATCAACTATTTTATTAATCCACTCACAATCTGTTACTTCCCAGATCAAAACACCTTTCCCTGACTATCGTTCCCTTGTGTATGCTGTCTCTTCATTAGGATGTTATTTCAGAAGTCAAATCATAGTATAATGAAAAAAGCACCAGCAGGGGCAATTCACTGAGATTCTAGCCTTGCCTTTGCTAATGAATTTGAGACCTTGGCTGATCCTATTCCTTCTGTTCTCTGAGCTTCAGTTTCTTTAGATGTAAAATTAAGAAGAAATAGATGACCTCCAAGTTCCCTTATAGTTCTAACATTTCTGTGATTCTAAGAAGATTAAGCAAATACACTGATCACAAAGAGAATTACTTTTGTCATTCCTGGAAGAACTCCAGAGTTTTTTATCTGACTTGGGAATACTCCTGCAAATCATGGTCACCTGACTGTCTGGAACTGAAGAAATGTAACCAAAGAGGAGATCAGGACTAGAAACAATTTCTCTGTTTGAGCTATAAAGAGTTGGGTAGCCAAGTTCCAAAGGCAGGCAAAGAAATTCCATTCAGGGACAAGGGCATTCATAATTAGACCTACTATAAATAACCTGCAGCCTATATTGAAAACAGTTCAGTAACATATGAGTATAGCAAGAACTTTTTACTTGAGCTCAGATGGGGACCTTCAACTTTTACTAAGAAAGGGAAATCTAGGAGTTGCTTCCCTTTGCAAGGAATACTACCGAGTGCCTTTCATTGACATAGAATCAAAAAATGTCAGGGATGGAAGGGATGTTAGAATCTAGAAAATAGAATGTTAGCTCTGGAATAAACATTATGATAAAGAATATAAGAGGCGGTACTGGAAGGGACCTTAGAACATAGGATGCTGCAGTTAGAAAGGACATTTGAATATAAGACATATTGTGCTGGAACTTGAAGGGACCAGAGAATACAGAATTTCCATCTTATAAAGAACCTAAAAACTGAATGTTAGTGCTATGATCTTACATTCATTCTTTAAAAAATGAAGAAAAAATTAGACTTTATGGACATAATTGAATTTGCTGCAGTCAATATTGACCTTGTTTCTAGACATGTAGCAGGAAGGCAACTCAGAAGCAATATCATGTCCAACATGTACTGAAGACTGCAATAAACCTCTGCAAGCTGGGGCATTTTAAATAGGTTATAATTAAATAATTCATTTTTCCCCTCATTTATGCCTCTCCATCTCCTGTGAAACAGTCTTTTAAATAAGACAGGCTTATTGGGTTGTTTTAATAGGCATTCACTAGAACAATGTTTCTCAGCTACACAGAGGCTGAATTAAAACTCCACTTGGATCATCTCAACCCTCATTCCCTATTCAAAATTCTTGGAATTTTTTGTCACACTAATTAAATATGTATCTGCATCTGACAATGGGTTTCTTTGCAAGCACATTTAAATTTAGCTCATCTTTCCACTACAACAGAATTATATAAGCAGACATGTTTCTGTCTTTTAAGAAAAGACATGTGAGGCTGGGAATAATGGAGCCAGATTCTGAGACTCTGACTATCTTTAGCCTAAGGGAGTGTGATACATTTAGGATGAACATTTTACTATTGTGTTCCAGGTCCTTCAGTCTTCCCCTACCCACCTTGAAAAGCAGAATGAGCTACATTCAGGGAGAGATGGAGAATGACAGAGATTGTTTTCATACCAATATACTCTCTAGTGACTGAAGGGCAACTGAATTGCAGAAAAATCATTTCTGGCCAGTTATAGAATCATGCAACAAATTTCTTTGATTTACACTAATCTGACTGCCTAGATATTGGTATGTGAATGAGCTTGCAGCTCATTTGTTAAGCATATATTTCATTACTACAATTCTGGTTTATTTCAACCAATTTTATTTTTCATTATACTTGTGACCAAGGAAGAAACGTGTTTCCTGGTTTATCTTTTTGATTGTTTTGTTTTTGTTTGTCTTGTTTTTGTGGCTGGTCTCAGGAGAGATATTACTAAAAAAAATCTATTTGATAAAAACATTTTGACCTCAGAGAAACAGGCTTCAAATCAGATATCAGGGGCCAATGACAATTTTTTAAAACCACCTCTATTTACCAAAAGATCAGAATAAGACTGGAAGTGAATTACCAGAGGCAGAATGCATTTTTGAAAGTTGTGTTTCATTAACCTAGAACACTATACTGAAGCCCCTGTGCTCTAAATAAAAATGTTTTTAGAAAGGTAGAATTAGTAATTCATAGTCACAAAGCTAGAAGTCACAGAAGCAAGATTCATATCTAAATCTTTTAATATCAAGTGTGGGACTCTTTCCACAACATCACCTGTCCATCTAGGACAGAACAATGACTTTGTGTTGTGTTTCTGATAGGGAAAGTAAGGAACATTGTATAGAATGCAACTGTCATCCTTCAAGGAACAGTTTGAAAAAGGGAAGAAGGGAGGGCAAATATGGGAGGAGGAAAGGAATAATAATCACAAGTAATAGTGATGACAGAGAAAGAGAGAGCAATATAGAGAAAAAGACAAAGTCAGAGGCAGAAAGACAAACAGTAGAACAGAGACAGAGAAGCAAAGATAGTACCTTCAACATTTTTTTAATGGACAAAGGACCTTTGGAGGGAAACACAAACCAATAGGAAAGCTTTGAAACAAACATGGAATGTCTTTGAGGATTTTGAAAAGAAATGCTCTCTAAAATAGAGGTTTGTGATCTGCATGCAATATTCCTTTGTGTTCTTTTCTGTACATAGAAATGTCCCGGGGTGGCTAGGTGGCGCAGTGAGAGCACCGGCCTTGGAGTTGGGATGACCTGGGATCGAAACCAGCCTCAGAAAATAAGAACCCATACATAAATAATGACTAGCCGTGTAACCTTGAGCAAGTTACTTAACCCCAGTTGCTTAAAAAAAAAAAAAAGAAAGAAAGAAATGCTCGTTTCAAATTCAGAATAACAAAAAATTAAAATTATATGTGAAAACCCAAAAGACTTGGTATCTCCTTCAAATAACTGGCTTTCCTGAAATAAGTACCTATTTATTTAACTTTTCACCCATTAATTTGTCCAACGCCCCCTTGAACTTGTTTATTTTTCCTGGTTGTGCCCGTTACCTTTGGGCAATGAATTTCTTAATTGTTTTGTCCTTTGTTACAAATAGCCTTTATATTTTTATCTCTATATATCCTGTAAGATATATAGAAACAATTCTATAAGATTTGTAAAATATTTGATATATGAATCCTATAAGATAGCATAAATATTGTTATCTTGTCTTAGAGACCAAGAAACTAAGGCAAAGGGACAAATGACTGGTTCATGACCATACCAATGACAATGCCTAGGATACTTAGTACATAAAAAGTGTATTAATTTTTTGTGCTATGCACTAAGGATACAAAGAAAGTCAAAAGATAATCCCTGCTCTCGAGGAGCTCCAAGTCTGATAGGGAGACAACATACAAACAACTACATACAAATAATCTATATAAATGACAAATTAGAGATCATCCACAGAATGGAGAAACTAGAATTAAGATGGATTGGGAAAGGCTTTCTATAGAAAGTAGGATTTTCACTGAGATTTGATGGAATCCAAGGAAATCTGGAGATAGAGATGAAGAGGGAAAGTGTTCCAGGTGTTTGGGTCTAGCCAATGAAAATGTTCACAGTCAGAGGGGATGGACTGTCTTGTGTGAGGAACAGCAAGGAGGCCAATGTCACTGGATTACAGAATAGGGAGTGGAAGGAGGATACATATAAATTATAAAAAAGACTTGAAAGGGTGAACAGAGATTTTGAAGGCCTTTGAATGCCAAACAGATCATTTTATATTTAATCCTAGAGGTGATAGGCAACCACTAGAGTTTTTCGAATGGGAAAAGTGACACAATCAGACCTGTTCCTTGGGAACATTGCTTCAACAGCTAAGTGGAGGGTGGACTGGAATGGGGAGAGACTTGTAGCAGACAGACCAATCAGAAGACCATTGTAATCATCTAAGCATGAAATCATGAGGTCCTGAACAAGAATGGACCAACCAGACCACTGTCAGAAGAACAGAGGGGGCATATTCAACAGAATATTGTGATAGTTGTTGTTTTTTCTTTGTTTTTGAAGACATCATGTGAGAATGTCCTGACTCATGTATGAATTGGATTTAGTGAAGCAGAGTTGGACAAAGTCATCAGCTTCTCTCTCTCTTCCACAGTCATCAAAGTCCAGTGGCAGGACAAAAGTCAAGATAACTGACCATGGCCTAAAATGTAGTGGATGACCTCAATCTCTTTGCTGTCTGACCAAGCTGTAAGTGCTCCACAAAGTCAGCTTCAGCAGAACAAATGACTGAAAATTAATTGTTTCTATCCTCCCATTCTGCCTGGGAAAATCTTTACATGTGTGAAGTAGAAATCCCTCTAACTCACCGATGAATTTGAGGCCCTCAACCTGGCTTACCCCATTCCAAAGAGATCACATTTTAATGGGGGACACAAAACATAATTATCAAAGTGAAGATGAAGTTCTAAACATGGATTTAAAATTAATTTCAAAAGTGCAAATGGAGATGTACCTCAAAAACCTGGTCATGAAAAAAATATCTGGGGAGTTTTATGAGATAAACAACCAATGCTACAAAATGAGCCACCAAGTCAACAGTGTAGTTTGACCAAAAACAAAAACAACAAAAATTGATGCTATCCTAATCAGCATCAAGAAAAGTGAAATGATGAAAGGAACTGAGGTCCTAAGCACCCCAACATCCCCAGGGTGACTGCCAATATAGGTTCTTAGATCTGCTTTTGTAAAGGAAAGCAACTCAAAATCAGTTAACAAGCTTACTTTAATCAAACAAACATACATTACCTAGTTCAGGGGAAAAAGGTCAGCACCCCAAACTTCAGAGTTACAGAACTTCAGAGTTACAGACAGGCTTCCAAACTGTCCCAACATTACATGCATCAATACCAAATCACAGTTACCAGAGAGGGAAGCATCAACATCTGGGTTTTCAAAGCCGGGGGGCTCTCAACAACGGCTTCCCAGAGTCTCATCTGGTCTAACCACACAACACTTCTCAAAGTGAGCCCCAAAGCAAAGCCTCTCCTCAGGGCTTATATAGCCTTCTCTTGGCTCAGAGAATGTAACCACCCTTTTGATCCACTGCCCAATCACACAGCATCAAGGTGTAGTCATTCCTGAAAACCAAGCCTCCCACCACAGGCTCCATGTGACCACATTCAGCCTATTAGGAGGCAGAGCATATTTTCAAATCAAGGAAGGTTTTCAGAGTCTCTTAAAGCCAATCAAAGTCTCTTAAGCCAATCAAAGGGCCTAGGGGCAGGGAAGATCTTTAAATCTACATTTCCATTACACCTAAGCAGCATCAAGAAAAGTGAAATGATGAAAGGAACTGAGGTCCTAAGATTTCTGTCCTCTGCCTGCTCAGACTACATCTCCATTACTGTGTCAAGCTTTGAATGCTGCACTTTAGGAAGAACACTGACAAGATTGTACCCATCTTGAAGAAGACCAGGATGGTGAAGGACTGTGTATGCCATCTAAATCTGAAGGAAGCAATTGGGTTTTTTTGTTTTGTTTTGCTTTGTTTTGTGGGAAGAAACAAGAGTTTAGCAAATAATGAGAATAGTTGAAGAATTGTTTTGCAAAAGAATATTTGTTCTGCTCATCCCTAGGGAACATAATTAGGAGCCATGGGTAGAATTCGCATAGTGATGGATTTCAGCTCAACAAAAGGAAAAACTTCCTAATAACTACAGCTGGTCAGCGGTGGACTGAGGTATTGGTGGATTCTTTGTTATTAGAAATATTTAAGTAAGGGGTTGAATAGCTATTTGTTGAGAGTGATGTAGAAGGGATTCCTATTCAAATACATGATAGCCTTAATAGCCTCTGTGCTCCCCTACAACTCTGGGGTGCTATGAATCTACCATTCAGTCTAAGCAATGTAATTATGTTATACTGTTTTTTGGCCCAGACCTGTGAGTTGATTGGTAAGTCAACTCTCTACTAATGCAGATCAGCAACTGGTCTATGACTTAAGGCCTTACAGCAATAATTTTCAAATGATTTTTGCTCACTTTGCTATGAAGTATCCCTGAAAACTACCAGAATCGAGAGACCCTAAGAAGACTACAAGTGTATGTTCCACATAATTCCCAGGAATTGCTCATCGCAATTTGCTATTGCAAACATAGGGTTCAGAGAATTCCCAGCACATCTAGCTGAAACTAGTGTGCTAGTGTGCCTGGCACATCCTTTGATAGTTGTCAAGTGAATTAGTAGGTTAGGTAACTTTACCAAAATCACACAGCAAATACAAACCAGATTTGGGTCTCAAAGCCAGGTCTTCCTGATTAGGAGGCCAGCTGACCCATTGACTGTGACATGCTGCTTCTCCTTTCTGCTATATTACACTGTTTAATCCTTCTTCACCATTCACATCAGCATTTGGATCTTAGACACTCAGCTAACACTGGTTTTAGTTGAGCCACAAGTCCAGAACAGAGTATGGTCCCTTACTTCACAACTATTTTCAGATTAAACCTCTTTTCCTTTCCTCCTTTGAGAAAATTAAACTTACCATAGCCTTTTTCTCAGAAGAGGGGAAAAAAGTCATTCTTGGAGCTAGTAAGACTTCAGTTACCAGGCAACCCCTGATAGTTTTAAAATAACTTGAAGTTTCACTAAATAAATAAATAAATAAAATAGAGATTCTTCAAAACCCATGGGATCAGAATTCTCAAAGTAAAACTAAACCAAAGTCATGCTTAAGGAAAGATTTTCCATTTCTAGGTGCCTTAGAAAACCTTGCCCAATTAAAGAATGGAGTAGACTATCAGCTCCTAGAAAATTCTTGACAACTGTTGACAAGTGGCAAAGAAAACTTTTATTAGTTAGTGTAACACTTGGGTGAAGATGGTTGTTCAGGCTCTACAGAAAAAAGATGGAAGGGAAGGGGAAGTCAGCTTGGCATTTGTCAACCCAGTAGACATGAATATCTCAGGGGAAACATCTTTTCTCTCACTCCCAAACCATCCTTGCATTCAAAGCCCGTGTCCATTAACTATAGCAGACATCAGGTAGCTCCTCCAATGTGGGGTGAAATCAGGACCCAGCTCAGTAAGGGTTTCTGAGCTATTCCCTAGAATTGCACCCTGCAGCTAACAACTCTAGCAAATAGTCTAACATAGCTATTTATCCTTTCCTGGTTTCCAGAAGGTAACTGCCAAGTTACACTCTTAAAGATGCAAAAGACTTCCAAAGGTCATCGTGCCCACCCCCTTGCCTTCAGGCAGCACAGCACTAGAACCATTCCAAACAGATGAGAAACTATCCAATTTTAAATTACCTTCAGGGGAGCAGATTGCACATTCATTCTCAAACTTGTTAAGTATAACTATTAGTGTCAGTAAAATTTTCCTTAGTTTAACCTAACTTCTTTATCTTAAAATGCCTCCATTTTCACTTGTTCTAACATTTTTTTTTTTTGAGATGGAAGATGGCTGGTCAGTATCTTTGTAACAATCCGTCATGTACTAAAGGTCATGCCCCCATCATGCCCACCACCAACACTGCCAGTTTTCTCTTCCCTAACTAAATAAACTCAGTTTATTTAAGAATTGCATTTTTGTAGGCTTATTTTCCAACTCACTTCATGGCTTTCCTCTCATTGTTCCATATCCACCAGTGTTAATTGGGAAACTGAGAATTAGATAAAACATTCTGATAAGGACTATATATAATGTGAGGCTCTTCTCCCACTTGCCTATTTTTATAACCCAAAATCATGCTTGATTTTCAGCATCCAGGGATTATGGTTTGTTCCTACCTGCCTCACTTCCCATTTTCCTGTTTCTTCTCTAACTGACTAGTTTTAATCAGCCTCCATTTTCTATTTCTGTATAGGATCATTAAGAGGGAATCAAGAGACTCAGTTGCTCTGTGCCTCAAATTTAGAGGGCCTCAAATTTAACAGATGATGACTATCACCATTTGCTTCTGGATATTTGCTTCAAGAACATATGAATGACTTTGCCATGTTTAGCATTGACTGAGACATTGAATGAAAGCTATGCTTTTCCTCAATAAACAATGTATTTTAAGGGGGTGAGGGGAAGTTTAGAAAATAATTTGTTATTTAAAAGAAGAAACACATAATTATGACTCACTTTCAGGGGAGGATAGTATTTTGTTTTCATACATAATTATTCTATTGTTATGGCTTGGTCCTTAAAAGTTTAAAGTGGCCAATAGGTATAATGAAGGGAAAGGAGCAATTGATTTGTAGCCAAAGTGCCTGAGCCAAAAGCCTCCTGGCTTTTCCACTTATTATGTGAATTTGGGCAAATTATTTAATGTCTGTAGGCCCCAGGCTACCTATCTTTGAAGTGACAAGATGATCCCTAGGTAAACCAGCCTAGCTGAAGCAGCACCACATTCTGAGGGAGAGAGAAGGTAGTATGTGCCAGGAAGATCAAACTATCACCACTATCTTGACCAACACACCTCCTCTCAGAACCTGGTGGAGACAGACTAGCATCCTGAACCCAAGAAGCTCAGAAATAACAATTCTCCCAGACTACAGACTCTGCTTCCAGCTCATCTCCTGGAAGAGTCATCCAGGAGAGCAACCCTTGTGGAGAAGCAATCTACAATCCCCACCAGCAACACCACCACTAACCACTGACCAGCTGTTATCAATGAGGCAAGCAAGCCAACCCAACTGAAGGAGCAAGACACCCAGAAGAAGCCCCTCACCTGGCTCTCCAGCTCTCCCTTTTTTCCAGAGAAACAAAATTGCAACTGAAAATGGACCAACCAATAGAAAATGCTCATCCAGAAACAGGCTCTCCCTGATTTTAGGTGATGCCTACAGGTAAAGTCTGAGTGGAGAATAAGGCTAGTTCCCTGTTGGCACAAACTTTGGGATACCCGAGATAAACTCACCTGCCTCTTTTATCACAACTCTGACCATTACTTATAGAGTGACCCTAGACAAGTCAATAAACTTCTAAGATCCTCAGTATCCCTATCTGTAAAGGTAATAATGCTCATGATATCTACCTAAAACAGTTTTTGAGGAAAGTGCTTTATAAAATATATGTACTATGTAAATCTGAATCATTATTATTATTATTTAATAAATAGCATATATTAAGTACCTACTATGTGCTGGGCACTGTTCTAGGTGCTAAGGATTCAAAGTCAAAAATGACATAGCTTCTGCTCTCAAAGAGGTTAAATTATTCTGGGGAAATAAATCATGTACACAGACATAAGATTTTATATATATATATATATATATATATATATATATATATATATATATATATATATATACTTAAGACAGGGTAAATACAAAGTAATTTTTTAGAGTGGGATAGAATTAGGGGAGGGGTGTACTGGTTAATATTTTACAACTAGGTCTTTGAATAAAAAATGTATACATAACATTTTTAAGTTTAATCCACAGAATTAACATTTTTCCTATCACTTTCTTTAGTCTAGGGAAACCATGAAATAGTCAATCAAGCCCTGATTTGTGGCATGTCAATTTCTAAGGTCTTGAAAAGAGCACATCTACTCATTCGCAGTGATATGGTAATGAAGTCTTCATAAGTAGCATTCCACTAGACTTTACACCTCATTGCCTTGTATTCCAGCTCCCCAAAGAATTCCTAGAGAATGGGCCCTGTAGGACTGATTTGTAAAGGATTTTGGTTTCCAACACTTTGACTCTTCCTTGGTATCTGTTTACTTCTTGACAAGGCATTGGAATAGCTTGCAGTTATTTTAATGTTCACAGTTTTGTAATTCAATCCTTTAAAAACATATTCCACATGGAAATATCACCCATTTTGACAATGAACCCATGCTCCATCCTAATCTGCCTAAATCCCAGTTAACCCAAAACTCCTTGTTTAAGTGGAGTTCAATTACATTGCCTGGGGTTGTATGAGTTTGAAAGGCTGGCAGCTTTTGAAGCATGCTGGCCCACTCTGCTCTGGCATTGGGAGCATTGTAACATTCTACAAATTCATTCATTTGGTTTCATCCCTGTGTTCCAGCACAGAGGATGCAGAGAACAGGCTGTTAGAACAGGGACTGAGCCAGAAGGCTTAGCATGACTGGCAGTAAGCCAGACATTGTGCTCCAGCCGAATATGAGGAGAGACCTATCAGGGCCTTCATAGAAACAACACACTACACTTGTAAGACAAAACTACATGAACAACCCAAAAAAAAAACTAAAATGGAAGGCAATTGTTCAGTAAATTCAAAAATCATTTGGTTTCCTTGTCTTTTGGGTTGTCCAGAGTCTCCTGAAATCATTGAGTAATTATCTCAACTCTGCCTCAGGTCTCTAGACTAATTGAACATCCATTGGTGAGAAAGATCATTCCCTTGCTTTTTCTCTCTGTTTTCCTCAATTTGTGGGAGCTTCTACATTGAGATATATTTAGATATGGTTCTTCCATTTCTCTAATAAATAACTAAGCCAGACTTATTCTCTCATTCTACAATAACAATTCTTAGATCAGGTTGCTTTTATTTAATCTTCTGGGCTGGATACATTTTAAGAAAGTGTTGAGAGATTTTTCTTTCCCTTGCACATAATTATATTTACCCAGGGAACAAGGGAAATTTAAACTCGGCTCCCCCCAGCCTAAACCCAGGGGACAATAGCCTGATATAAAATGCCATTGATTTAGATTGCCATTATCTTCTAATCACTGCGAATATTATATTGCATCATTTACACTCATGCCATTGTAGCATTAAATGGTTATTAAAGGAAAATAAAAGCCACCAGACTGTCACAGGCAGTTAAACTTCATAAATAATATGGATTATGAACCTTCAGTCTTCTGTATGTCAATTTAGCAAGACTGATCTGCCCCTTGCATGTTGTTTATTTAGTGTGCAAAACATCAGCCACCTAATCTAAACACAGACACATCTCATTTTTATTCCTCACCTCAACTGGGTTAGGCAATCGTATTACAAAATGAATTAAAAAAAAAAACAGGGATATTCTTCAGTTGTGCATTTCTTACCATGGATTTGCTGTCACCTGCTGAAACTTTAAGAAAAATTATTATTAAAAAAATAATAGTGGCAAGCAGCTAGTGAAAATCAAATGCACTTCAGTGTTACAAACTGACTTGTTCTATATAGGCATTACTACCATTCTCCCGGTCTCAAAAATGTGGGGCAGCAGTCTTTAACTTCTCCTACTTTCCCACAACTCTTTGGACAACCAATCACCAAGTTCGGTATATCCTTCCCTTACAACAAGTCTTGCATTTATCCCTTTCTTTCCACTCCCACAGCCACTACTCTTCAAGACCCTTACCACATACCTGTACTACTTTAGTGGCCCTCAACTGCTCTCTTTAAGTCTACCCCCACATCTGTCCTAGTCATCCTACATATATTGCCATTTAAAACATCTTTGACCATGTCAGACTGACTTAAAATCTTTTGATAACTTCCCATTGACTTCATTATAAATTTCAAATACCTGAGACTGGTATTCAGGATGCTCTAAATTACCACACCTTTCCATTCTTTTGTTTCATTGCTCCTCTGCATGAATACTATTCTCTAGCTAACCTGGTATCACTATACACATGAACCATGGGAATCTAATAGATCTTTTGTGTCTCCACAACCTGTATAGGCCATACCCCCAGCCTAAAACACACCCATTCCACCTCTACTCGTATAGTGTTTAGCAATGTGTAATCATTTATTCATGCATTCATCCACTAAATATTATAAAGCAATGGTTCTTGAGAACCCCTGGAGTCCATGAACTCTTTCCTACATATTCTGATAACTGTTTCAATGTGATTGATTTTCTTTGTAATCTTGTATATTTTATCTTATACATTTTAAAATATTATTCTTAGAAGGGGTCTGTAGGTCTCACTAGACTAACAGGTTCACAAAAGCAAAAAGGTTAAGAATTCCTGCTGTACAACCATGAAACACTTAATGTCAGACTCATCAGTAATTTGAACATATCCAGAGTGGTTGGTAATCCTTTTTGGGAAAGAGAAGGCAGGGCCAAAGTCAGAAGAACAGATGTCATGTATAAAGCTAGGTCAGGTCAAGTACCATGTTTGTCTCCAGAACACTTTTTCCAAATGGGGTGAGATGAACAGATGATCTCATACTAGTTAGATCATTCAAAGCCAAGGGAGTCTTTAAGAAATTAAAGAGAAGGGGGCAGCTAGATGATGCAGTGAATAGAGTACCAGCCCTGTAGTCAGGAAGACCTGAGTTCAAACCTAGCCTCAGACACTTGACACACTTACTAGCTATGCGACTTTGGGCAAGTCACTTAATCCCAATTGCCATTCAAAAAAAAGCAAAAGAAAGTAAAGATACAAGCTATCAAGATTTCACGTTT
The DNA here is from genome assembly GCA_011680675.1 of Gymnobelideus leadbeateri. NCBI lineage: Eukaryota > Metazoa > Chordata > Mammalia > Diprotodontia > Petauridae > Gymnobelideus > Gymnobelideus leadbeateri. The sequence goes on from WOXC01003966.1 coordinate 300,671, forward strand.
TTTTTTTTTTATTTTATTTTGTAATCCCCAAGGTTTAGGTTTTTTAGTTCAGATTTTGAGTCACTGTCCCTGACCTATTCATACAACTCAGATTTAGGGGTGAAGGGTAGGCTGTCAGTCAACAGAGCTGCCAATCTCTTTTTTCCCATTAACAACCTGTGTGATCTTGATCAAATCTCTTACCTTTCTGAGCTTCAGTTTCTTTCTTTGTAAAAAGAGGAGACTAGACTATCTGATGATGTCCAAGGTTTGTTTCAGCTCTAATAGCCCATGATTCTATGTCCTATCTCAATCATAAAGCCTTTCCCCAAAGATCTCATTTACCTCCGAATTCAGAGCATTTACTGTCTGGGGCACTCATTCTGTGATTAACTAAAGGCTGCTGTGTATCATTATGTTACTTGACTCTTTCATTAGTATATCACTGTCTGGATGCTCATCTACCTTTGACACCCACCTGATACTCAACTCTCACCTGTGACTACAAGAAGCTGTAGCATATACAGTGGCCACATCACAATAAAACTATCTCAGCAGATAGGCTAGACCAGGTTGAGGGTAAACAACAGGTCTCCAATCCATGGCAAGTTAGAAGGATGCCTACCCCTAAACAAGTGAAGATTACCCCCAGCAGAATGAGAAGATGAAAACCATTTGTTCCAACAGTCAAAGGCAAGTGAAGCACACATTTGTGGTGCTTAGAGCTTGGTTAGCCATCAAAGATGCCAAGGTCATCAACTATATCCTGGGTCATCACCAGTCCTCTGACCTTTGTCTTGACACTGGACTTTGATGACATAAAGAAGAGTGATGCTGATGATTTTGTGCAACTTCGCCTCACTTAATTTCAATTCATATATGAGTCAAGAAGACATCATCCATGATGCTGCTGTCCTCTTCAAAAATGAAGGACAATCAACAACAGTCTGTCTCCCCAGTTGGAAACATATACTTCTACAGAGCAGCACTATTGTCCTATGTTTTCTCTACTTCTAGCAGTACCTCTGATTGGTCCCAAAGCACAGTACTCCATACAACTTGGGGAAAGTTAAAGACTAGATGACTTAGGCTTGAGGTAAGGAAAAGCTTCCTATCAGAGCTACCCAATAGTGCTTATTTTGAGAGGCAGAGCATTTTTCCTCACTTAAAGTCTTTAAGAAGAGACTAGAGAACCAAATGTTTTAAGCTTTGGTGGGAGGTATTCTTGCAGGTTATTTACATAGCCTCTGGAGTTCTTTCCAGTTCTAGGATTCTGTGACAAATATTCAACCAATATTTAATAATGACTAGTTGACTGAAAATAAGTAATGTCTGCCTGCTGGGTATAGTAACACACATTTTTCAGGCCAGTGGAATAATTGGAACACCGAAATAATGATTCAGGTGCTACGTAGCCTTAAAAAAAAAGAAGCAGAATTCTAATAATGTTTCAAGTTTCATCCCAAAGTGAGTAGCTAATATCTACTTAATATTCAGCCAATTTAACAGAACATTCAGATTGTCAGTACTCAAGTTATTGTGGAAAGGGGACCTTATAAACCTTAAGGATCTAAAGACATGTTTGTTGTTGCTAACAACTAGAGTACAAATTCCATAAAAGAGGGGCAAATCTCATCTGAATCTTCTATCTCCCCCCAGTGCCCAATACAGTGTTTTGAACACAACAAGTCTTAATAAATGTTTTTTGAATTAATGAAAGAATGAATGAATGGATCTTCTTCACCAATATGGATTTCTATCATTAAAACGAGAAAGGCAACTAGGTGTGGGTGTTGGACCTAAAAACAAAGGACTAAGGTTGAAGTTATCCTGGCTCTGACACTGATTAACCACGTAACTATTAGCAAGTCACTTAATCTTTCAAAACCTCAGTTTCTTCATCTGTAAAATGGGGAATGCAACTCACTATCTATCACACCAAGTTTTCTGGAGAAAATAATTTTATAAACTATAAAGGACCAGGTAAATGTGAGTTATTATTAGTTCATATTAGGGTTTCACTAATCTAAAATAATTAACTAAAATCAAAACACTACTCTAATTTTTGGATGGGGAAGAAGGAAAAGTTGAGTAGAAATTAGTAACATAGGGGTTGCTAGGTAGCACAGTGAATAGAGCACCAGCCCTAGAGTAAAGAGGACCTGAGTTCAAATTTGGCCTCAGACACTTGACATAATTACTAGCTGTGTGACTTTGAGCAAGTCACTTAACCCCAATTGCCCTCCAAAAAGCAAAAAAATAAAATAAAATACTTTTAGGTTTATGTAAAAATATATTACATACATAACACATACACACACACATATTAGATATGGATAATCAGATGCATAGAACTGATTATCATTGAATTCAAAACCAAAAAATATTCTACTTCCCAGGATAAAGCAAAGAAAATAAAATGGGAACTAAGGTTGGTTCACTTAAACTATTTGATATACTAACAGCAAGCAGCATACAGAACATTCCTGCAGGGCAAAGCTCACAACTATACACATACAAACTAACGATTTTCTCAGCCTCTTGTGTAATTTCTAAAAGAGTTATAGACCTACCCAAGCTCTAAATTACTGAAGTCATAAAATACCATCCATCTTTTTATAACTGGAGCCAAAACACACACTGAGGACTCTGTGTGTGATTAAAAACATAATCACTTAGCTTGTGATCCCAACCCAAGACCTATGGCAGCATAAGGACTATTATGAAATAGAAATAGGGTCAATTTCACTTGTGGCACATTGCCATGGTTCCATTAAAAAAAAGGGACACTCATCTTGGAAAAGTCAGACTAGCTAAGACCCACTTTCTATTACTCTCAGTTCCCATTAAGTCAATGTTTCCTCTTCTAACTTGACTTTTAAAATAATGAATGAAAAAGGGGGAGTTTCAAATATTTGACTTGATAAATGAATTATCAATCCATAAATATTTTTTAATCAACTACTGGATGAATTCAAAGCATTCAACTAAGTACTTAAAGAGACAAAAAGTGTAAATGTTATCTTATAGTATAACTGTTGTTCGTGTTAATTTGTATATATATATATATATATATATATATATATATATATATATATATACATATATAGATGTATGTATATATACATCTATATATGTATATATATACATATATATATATACTTCTCCTTCTTACACTGGAATGTAAATTCCTTGAGGTAGGAAGTTTGCATGTTTGCACTTCTATGATGGCACAGAGTCTTGCACATAATAAACACTTAAGAAACCTTTGTTGAATTGAATTGCTTTAAGACTTTGGCCTTAACTAAAGCAAGACCTCCAGGCCTTTGTTCCAGGGCATTAAAACTAACGTTTCCTCTCTGTAGCAATTTTGAGGCCAAAGGTCCCATACTTGACATGCTGTTGAGGCTTCTTTCCTTCTGTACTTAGAGGAGAGCAAAGCAAAAGAAGATTGGAAAGGTAGAAGAGAGCCTATGTCCTGTCTTCTGTGGCACCAAAGCTACACCCTACCTCTATCCTCAGCCCCTCCTCCATACACGTATATTGTTGGACTGTTTTCTGTAGCCTCCTGTCTCTGAAATTCTGTTTCACTCTAAGTGAATTTTTTAGTGAATTAACTGTGGTTCTAGTCCTTATGTTCATGGAATCTATAGCTTAGGAGAGAAATAAGACACAAACCCATATTATAAACGGCAATTTATGAAAAATACAGTAAAGATTTGCAAAAAAAAAAGTTCTATGGGAGGTATGAATAGAAGAGTGATTGCCAACCTGAGGGATCAAGGAGCACAACATGTGAGTTGGGCTTTAAAGAACACTTCCCTTTATATGACACATTGACTTCTTAAGAGAACTTTGCATACATAATTTCTGGATATGAACTAACTCACTGGTTTGTATGAAATTAGATAAAGAGGTAAAGTGCTATATCATTTCTGATTAGAGTAATAATCACTGTAAGACAATACAGTATAGTAAATAGTGTGGTAAATTTGAAGTCAGGGGTTTGAATCCTCAGATATTTATTAGTCCTGTTATCATAGGCAAGGCACTTAAATCTATCAGACACTTTGGCTTCTCATCTGTAAAACAGTACTGTAATATTTGTGCTAGCTGTTTCACAAGGTTATTATCAAGAAAATGCCTTGTAAACTGTCAAAGCTAACTTAAATGATTCCACTTTGAAAACTGTCCTCCATTAAATGATCATAAAAATATTCTGCTTCCCAGGAAGGATTTGCCTAACTGTAAAAGTTAATGGCAACTTTAGCTGACCCTTAAGTGATGAATCCTTCAACCCTTTCCCCCTTATTTAACCAAGCAACAAAATGTCCCAAATTTACTACTCTGGTGGATCTCCACAGGTATCATGATAATGATTGCCCTGATATGTGACATTTTGTTTCCCCCTTTTCCTAATGCATAATTGTATTTATGTTTCTGGATCACTTGGGGCAATTTTGCAGAAGTTGCTTCCCAAACCAATCAATTTAACCTAAAAAAGATTTAATCAAAATCTTAACTGCCAACCACAGAGCCTCAAAGCATAATGGGATCATACATTTAAAGATAGAAAGAGGCTTTTTTTTTTTTTTTTACAAATGAGAAAACTAAGATTGATACAGCTTAAGCAACTTTTTCAAGGTCACAGAAGTGGCAGAAATACATATTAAACAGTTGGTTCCCTAATAAGATGGCGATTCTGTGTGAATTCCTGAATCTAATTGTCTTTAATAATCACTACTCAAAACAAGCAAGTTTCTGTTTTTCAAATAATACATCTGTCTTGAGACAAAGCGCATGGAAATGAGAGTCAGGCTCTAGCCTCAATTCCACCAGTGAGAGGTTGTAGGACCTTCACTTTCATGCACTGTAAAATGCAAAAGTTGCACTGGATAATTTTGAAGGACTCCTTCAATTCCAATAGTCTGAGTCTAGTGGAAAGAGAACCAGATTTTAAATCAGTAAGCCTGAGTTTAAATTGTAGATGTACTCTTACCTTATTCTGACATTTTTGTGCATGCTTGCTTACCGCACTGAGCCTAGGAATAGACACATTCAAACTACCAAAGAGCCAATTTAAGGAAAGCCCTTTGTAAACTCTGAAGTACTAAGAAAACGGGAGCTATATGTCATTATTATTATTATTACCTATATATATATACTGACCAATTTTCCTTCCTTAAGTTCCAAAACTCAGCAGGCCTTGATTTAGTTGCCCCTTTGTTCCAAAATCTAAGTGAATGTGGGCTAAGTCATTCATTTATTAAGTATTTATGGAGAATGTACTACATGCCAGGCAACACTATAGATACTGTAGGCACTGGGGATACATTGACAGAGCCCCCCCAAAAAAACAGACCTTACCCTTGATTATATTATTGGGGTAAAACAGCATGTATAAGAAAATGAAATACAAAATATATTTTAAAATAGCTACAAAGTACCTTCTGGAGAGAGACTACTAACAAATAGAGGTATCAGAATGGGCATTTTGTAGGAAGTAGCCCTAATCTGATATATGCCCTAAAGTAACTCAGGGATTCTATGAGGCCAAAGTGAAGAGGAAATTCATTCTGGCTATTGAAGATGGTACCAATGCAAAAGCATGGAGATAGGAGATGCAATATTGTTTACAGGAAACAGTAAGTAGGGAGGTTTTTAGACTGTAGAATACATGAAGGATAGTAACATCTCCTTCCTGCTTTCCAGGAAGGATTTATCTAACTGTAGAAGTTAGTGTCAATTTTAGTTGATCCTTATGAATGAGCCTGGAAAGATAGGCTGGATACTGGTATTGAAGGGCTTTAAAAAACTAAGTAGAAGAATTTATATTTTGAGAGGTAAGAAGGAACCTCTGACCCACCCTTCTTAAGTAGGGACTGACATGGTAAGATCAGGACTTTAGAAATATCAATTTGGCAGCCAGGTAAAGAAGTGGAGAACAGAGAAATTTGGGGGCTACAAAATCAATTAGAAGGTTATTAGAATAATCCAAGTGAAAGGAGAAAAGGTTTTACATTAGGAGTTTATAACCTGGAGTTCATGCACTTAAAAAAATTGACTTTTATCAACATAATTAATTTCCTTTGTGATCCTGTGTAACTTATTTTATGAATTTTTAATCATTATTCTAAGATGGTCTCCACAGGCTCCATTAGATTGCAAAAAAAGACCCATGACAAAAAGAATACCTTGGTTAAATGGACCCTCTGCATTAGCAACTCAAGTGGAGATAAGGGGAGAAATGCAAGATATTTGTGAAAAGAGATTCTACAAAAATTGACAAATGATTGGAAATAGGGGTAGAAAAAAAAAAGAAGTACCAACATAGCTCAATCATGGATCCACTGGAATACTGGAAAAGTACATGACTGTTCCTTAGAAAAGTGAGAACTTGGGGGCAGAGTTAAGATGGTGGAATAGAAACAGGACTTCCATGGGGCTCTAGCATCCACCTCCCCCAATTCATGTAAAAGGTGACTATGAACAAATTTTGGAGCTACAGAACCCACAAAATGACACAGAGAAGCTAACCTCCAGCTGAGGACAGCCCAGCAGACTGGCAGGAATTGGCCAGCACAGCCCTCTGGGAGCCAACTTGGCCCAACAAAAGCCAGTTTTAGCCCCAGGCCAGGCCTGACCAACCAATGGCTGCAGGGACTTCAGATAACCAGCAGCTGTGGCAGTTTCCAGAATTATCAACACATAGATGCCAAGGACAAAGTGAGAGGTCAGCGCAGTGTGGACTTTGGGATCCAGTATTTGGGACTGTGGTTGGCCTTTCCCCCGCAAGCCACTGAGGCACTGCAGCCCTACAGCTGCCTCCACATGGCAGTTTCAGCTCCTGGCCTGCAGAGTGTAGGGGGACCAAGTGACCAGTCTGAGGGGTAATCACTATTGCTTTAACCTGCTTGGATCTGGATTGCAGTCTAGGGTGGAGGTCTTGGGGTGTGCGACCAGCTTTCCAGAGAATGTGGAGGCTTCAGAGAGGGCACCAGACTAATACCTTCAGAAGCTGAGAAAACTCCAGCATTTACTACAAAGTTCCCTTTTCTGGTGGCAGAGTCCTACTGTGGCAAAAAGCCAAAAAGTCAAGTAACTGAATGGCAACATGAGTAAATGAGGGAAGCAAAGTAAACAGAGAACCCAAACTTTACACTCCTATTTTTGCAACAAAAAGGATCAAAGCATGGATCAAGAGGAACACAGTGAAGTCAGAACTTCTGCACCAAAAGCTTCCAAGAACAGTACGAGCTGGTTACAGAACATAGAGGACCATAAGAAGCAAATATAAGAAGTGGAGGAAAAATTGGGAAGAGAAATGAGAACAATGAAAGAAAATTATGAAATGAGAGTAAACAGCATAACTGAGGAAAATAACACCTTAAAAAAAGACTAACTCAAATGGCAAAAGAGGCTCAAAAAGGCAATGAGGAGAAGAATGCCTTAAAAAGCCGAATTTGCCAGATGGAAAAAGAATCTCAAAAACTCACTGAGGAGAATCATTCCTTCAGAATTAGATTGGAGCAAATGGAAGCTAGTGACTTTATAAGAAATCAAGATGCTGTTAAACAGATCCAAACAAATGAAAGAATAGAAGGCAATGTGAAATATCTAATGGGAAAAACCACTGACCTGCAAAATAGATACAGAAGAGATAATTTAAAAATTATTAGACTATCTGAAAGCCATGATCAAAGAAAGAACCAAGAAATCATCCTCCAAGAAATGCTCAAGGAAAACTGCCCTGGTGTTTTAGAACCAGAGGGCAAAATAGAGGTTGATAGAATCCACTAATCTCCTCCTAAAAAAGATCCCAAAAAGAAAACTCCCAGGAATATTATAGACAGGTTCTGAAATTCCCAGATCAAGGAGAGAATATTACAAGCAGCCAGGAAAAAACAATTTGAATATTGTAGAAACACAATCAGGATAACACAGGATCTGGCAGCTTCTACACTGAGGGATAGAAGGGCTTGGAATATGATATTCCAGAGGTCAGAGGAGCTGGGATTAAGACCAAAAATCACCTACCCAGCAAAAGTGAGTATCATGTTTCAGGGGAAAATATGGTCATTCAGTGGAATAGAGGACTTTCAAGTATTCTTGAAGAAAAAACCATAGTTGAGTAGAAAATCTGACATTCAGATACAAGAAGCAAGAGAAGCATGAGAGGGTAAACAGGGAAAAGAAATCATAAGGAACTTACCAAAATTGAACTATTTACCTTCCTACATGGAAAAGTGACAATTGTAACTGATGAAACTTTTCTCAGTGTTAAAATAGTTGAAGGGAATAGAAATCTATATATACACATAAACATATGTGTGTCTGTGTGTCTGTGTGTCTGTGTTGGTATGTGTGTGTCTATATATGAGGATATATGGGCATATGAATACATATGTGAATGTGTGTATATATGTTTACAGATATACATAGAGGGCACAGGACCAATCTAATAGGAAGGGATGATACTTAAAAGGTGAAATTAAGAGGTAAGAGAGGAATATAACTAGAGCTGATGGGGAGAGACAGAATGGGGTAAAATATCTCATATAGGAGAGGCAAGGGAAAATGGTTACAATGGAGGGGAAGAACAGGAAGGCAAAACCTTATTCTCATTGAATTTGGATCAGGGAGGGAATGACATACACACTAAATAGTGTATCACCCTCCAGGAGAGTAGGGGGGAAAGGTCTGAGAGGGGGGATGATGGAAGGGAGGGCAGGCTTGGGGGGAGGGAAGTTGGAAGCACCCACTTTTGTAAAGGGATAGGATCAAATTAGAGAATAGAATGAGTGGGAGGTGGGATAGGAGGGAGGGAAATATAGTCAGTCTTTTACAATACACCTACTGTAGCAATGTTTTGCATCGCTACACACATACAACCTATATTGAATTGCTTATCTTCCCAGTTAGGGTGGGTGACAAGGGAGAAAGGGAATGGTTCTTTTTTTTCAGCTTTGAGAGTGATTGTCCCAGTCACTATCAAATTTTTTTGATATGACAAAATCATAAAAGTAGGATCTCAGTTCCTTGTTTCTTCTGTTCTTTATCCTATATTCATTGCAGTGAGTAACTCCTCTTTTCTGGAATGCTCCTCAACTTCAGGGTAAATTCATCTTCAAACATAAAATCCACCGACTTATAAGAAAAAATTGGAGGAACCATCATCACTCCAGCCATCATTGCACCACACAGGTCATTTTCCACCTCAAAAGTATTCAACTTGTCCCATTCCGGAAAAATATGTTTTAAAACTGAGCCCATATAAAAATACCTAATCTATTCTAATGGAGCCTCTTTCCTGTGTCTTTTTCTGTCACTAAAGTGGTTTTAGCTTTAGACTATCATTTCGGTACAATAAAGAATCTTTCACTCCTATGGGCAAATCATCAATCTAGTTAAGAGGTTGTCCAGAAGCCTGGGGAATAGTTCTTCCTTTTAAATCTTTAATCAATCCAGAAACATCTGGCAGGCAGCATCTCTTCTGCTACTCTATTTATTATACAAATGTTTCCAAGAAAGAAGCAATGGCCAAATGAAATCGACAGTTATAAAGAAAATCACATTGTCTCTTCTTGTGAAGTGACTTATTTGGTAGCCAAAAGCTCTGCACCAAATTAAAACAAAATCAGGTTCACAGATGAATGCATTTTCTCTTCCTCTGGCTACAAGCAAGCTATAAGTAGGATTTGTTTTTATGAGACTGGTTGGTGTAAGCAGGTGCCTGGAAAAGAATTTGTAATTATGCTTTTCAATCCATGAGAGTTAAAGTAATACCCGTAAATCCTGCCCACTATTTAATGCTTGTCTATCCAAGAGCCGAACATGGTTGGCTCATGGTATTTTGCCACAAATATTCCATGCAATTAAAATAAAATGAACCAGGTAAGGAAGCAGTTTCCTACGTTGCATAATATATTAAGTAGAAGAGAGTCAAGTTGATTCAAAATTTAAGAAAATAAATCATTTACTAAAGTCCTCCTTTGAGGTTTGAAGGTGACCCTAGGTTCTAGAGGTATCATAAAGTAATAGATAGAGCATTAACCAGAAATAGTCAGGAAGATGTCTGTTCAAATCCCAACTCAGATACTTATCAATGGAGTAATCCTGGGCAAATTGCTTAGAGTTTGGATGGAATTTTAGTCCAAACCTCTCATTTTATGAATGAGGAACAGAGACCTACAGAAATTAAGTGATTTGCCCAGGGTCATATAAACTAGTAAAAGGTTAGAACAGGGACTAAACTCTAGTCATCCAAATTCAGCATATTTTCCTCTGTACCACACTGGCTCCTTTCTCATTCTCAGTTGTTTTTTTGTTTGTTTGTTTGTTTTTTGTAAAATAGACGCAAACATATCTGTATGAATTCACAGAGCTGTTATGAGGATTAAGTAAGATAGTATCTGTAAAGTGTTTTACTAACCTAAAAACAGAGAGATATTATTTCCATTATATTAATAATCCATTGTTAAATTAGGATCCAGGTTTTTTATTTCCTCATTTAGGGCCCAGCTCCTGTAGGTCAGTCAGTCTTTAAAGGACATGGCTGAATGGTGAGATGTCCCTAACTCTCAGGGAACATGCTCCTAGATCTTGGGCCAGACTAGGAGACCTTACTTCTGTTTAGAATGTAAACAAAATTCAATCTAGGCAAGTTCTAGAGGAGCCCATACCCTTAATCCATTAGAATTAAGGGTGATCCAGTTCAAGAAGGAGAAAATCAATCAAAGTGGTCTGGGTAGAGTGGATTCCCTAGTCCAGATTGCTAGAGGCAATGAATTTCATGATCAAGCTAACACCTCCTTATTAAATGTCCACCAATCCTGGTTGATTTCCACTTGTCAGGGACATCCCCTTTTCCAAAAATATATCAAGGCTTTCAGACTCAACATGGTTTTGTCTTTAGTTTTCCAGGAGAAACCACTGATCATTGATTTATTGACTATTCATATATAATATTAAATATAATATATATGATATAATACATTTATTCTTAATTACCCCCAAAACTCTGTCTCTTGAGGTTTTTCATTTGTCACAAATCATTATTGCTACTCTCATTTGTTGTTATAGATTATTGGTCATCAGAGCACTAATTCTGGCAGGTTCTACTAAGCTGGGAAGGATTTGAACACTGGCCCCATAACAGACAATGCCTATCATCCAAAGAACATCCAGAAAACATTTGAAGAGGGCTCCACATATAAGTCTTGGCCACAGCATATGGTGAAAATTGTCTACTGAAATGCAAGGGCACTGGATTTTTCATGCTATGTTGTTATATCATGTTGAACTATCAGTCAAGAAGACCTGGATTTGAATCTTGCTTCTGACATTTATTGACTATATAACTACTTGCAAATCACTTAAACCTCTCCAAGCCTCAGTCTCCTCATCTGTAAAGTAGGGATAAAAATTTCCAAAGTGCCTATCTTACAGAGTTATTGTAAGGTTCTACTGAGATCAGAGAATCACTGAATTAAGAGCCTGAAAGGATATTTGAAGTCATCTAATCCAATCCTTCCCTCACCTTCCAGATGAGAAACTGAGCCCCAGAGAGGCTTACACAGATAATAAGTAGCAGAGACAGGATTTTAACATAGATCCTCTGACTCCAAATCAGAAGCATTTTCTACTGTACCATGGTGCTGATGCTATATGTATAGCACTGTTGGAGGTGTTCACACCAGTGAAAGCATGGATCCTTGAAGTACTAAGAAAAATAACCCACTAAAATTTCATTTAATGAGCTACACTGAACTCCTCCATCCTGCCCCCATTCACCGTTCCTTCCCTCCTCTACTTCTCTTTTCCGCTCCCTTTTATGTCATCTTTTTTGTTTGTATTTCTATTCCCAGCATTTAGCAGGATGCCTGGTATATAGTAAAAGCTTAACAAATGCTTGTTGACTACATTTTTTTAAAGAAAAGCAAAAATAAGCAGAATGATCTGATAGCAAACAGTCCCCCCTCAAATCGTACATTAGACAAGGGCAAAGGCCTTTGATAATGTTTAAGGCTGTCATCCTTATTGGATTCCAGTTAAAAGCCCAGGTTAATGGAGGTAGTAGTATCAATCATGATTAACCTTTGTACAATTAGCCAATGAATTCTGAAATTCAAATACAGTGACAGGCCCAGTAGGAAAAGTTAAACACTCCTAGTAACAAAATGAAAAAATCTTAGGCCATGCTGAGATGCTCCCACAGAATAGTGAGGCAGCTTTGACAGTTGGTTACAAGGAGGGAGTTCCCATTTCCAGAGTATCTACTTAACTATGGAGCCTGAAGACAAAGCATCTATGAATTGGAGTCTGGTACCTTTAAAAGGCATACACTGAAGTCCAACTTATATTCCAGGTTGCTTTTTTTTTTTGCTAGGCACACAACTTTTAGTTTTCTCTGATGGTGTCTTTATTCATCAAAAACAAACAGAAGAACCATCAGTGCTTCTTAGGAGACTCGAGCTTAAGACCCAAGGGTATATCGATTTTGGATGCCTCATTGATATTTCCTACTTACTCTGGAATCTGATGGGACTATCAAAGGCAACAATTTCAGATTTAATGTAATAAATAAGCTTACTTTTGATTTTAATGATCTATACCTGAGGAGGCCTTAGAAATCAGGATGTCAGAACTGGAAAGGACCTTGAAGGTCTGGTCCAAATTCTCATTTCACAGAGGAGGAAACTGAGACTCACACACATAATTCTTCATACTTTTCAAAATATTTTCACAGTCATTTTATTTTTCAGAGCAACGCCTATGAAATGTCAGTAGAGAAGATATCCCCCATAATATTTTTTTAAAAGTTAACTGAAATAGCAGTTGTGACCCTCAATGCCTAGAATTCTAGCGAGCTGACTCACAATCCTGCCCACCATACTAAGTTGCCTAATTTTGACTTCCTATTGAATAAATGCTGTCATGTTACAAATAAGTAACTGGGAGAAAAAGCACACAGTACATAATTTCATTCACTCAAGAAAATGAGGAACATTTCTTTGTATTTACAAATGTATTTATCCATATATGTATATGCATATATCCACACCTATGATTTCATCAATGTAGAGAACTTCCAAGGAGGAACTCTCTTTACCAATGTAAGTCAAAAATTTAGTCTACAACTTATTCTTTTTTGTAATTTATTTTGTTTTTAATTTATGAAATAAAACAAGCATTTCCATAACATAGCATAATAAAAAGATGATTGCACATGAAACTGAAAATCCATTAAGTACAACTTGCTATTCCTCTTAAATATATAATAAAATGATTACATAAATTTCTTTTTTTTTCTTCCCTCACCCCTTCCCCATCCTAGAGATGGCTACCATTAGACACAAATATGCATGTGTGTGAGTGTGGGTGTGCGAGTGTGTGTATAAAGTCATAGTATACATACTTCTATTTCTCAGTTCTTTCCCTGGATGCAGATACTGTACAACTTATTCTTAGCAAATTGCCTCAGAAAGAACTGAATTCAAATCTCATCTCTTAAAAGTATCATATAACACTGGGCGTCACTTAATTGCTCATTGCCTCCAAACAATTCTCTAATACTTCAGTCCATAGAGAAAATAGGGATAGGGACTATACCTTTTATTTCTATGGAATAGGAAACTCCAGCATGAAGAAATGCCCTCTTGCAATGGAGTTCAGTAACTTAGGCAGTGAGAGGTTAAGTGACTTATTCAGGTTCACACAGTCAAACTAGAGGCTACAATTGAACCCCAGTCTTCCTATCTCTAACCCCTGTTCTTTATCCTCTATGCAACAGTGTGATTATAATATACATAATATGTATATGCACACATATACATATACAACACATGTATGTATATATATGCATGTGTATATATGTGTATGTATACACACATAAAGTTTTTATATATAAACATCTGTGTACATTATATTTGTGCATATCAGCTTATGATATACACAAACATATTTTTATTTATACACTATCTTGGTAACTTGGTATATACATATTTATGTATGTATTTTAATTAACATTCTTTTAATTTTAAGAATATTTAAATCTGTGTGACATATGTTTAGAAATTTCTCTGTTAAATAATTGATAGATTTTTTCTCTTACTAAATACAATTTTTAAAATGTATAAACTTGACCAAATTAATGAAAACAAATGATTCAGGAAGATTCACTTGTCCTACCACCTATATTTGACCTCAATACATAATTTCAACCAGGGCTGATTTTCCTAATTTCTTTTTTTTTTTGGCTTAAAATCCATCACAAATATATTCTCATCTAGCATATGGCTCAACTCATCTTCCACATGAAAATACCTTATAATATTTCCCAAGATGATTTTAAAGAAGATTAATCATATTTAATGTGTTTCTAAATCTTAAATGGCAACTTTTTCTCTTTAAAACAGAAGAAAATAGGATCCCATGAGCCATAAGAATCCAATTGGAAATTGACCATGATGGCTCCTATCTCAGAGAATACAGCCAAGAAAGGATCAGTCCAAGTATTCACCTCAAACTAGTGCTGAAATTACAAATTATGCATCCACATGCCAGCAGCTCTCTGAGGAAGTCTCTAGTATCCTACCCACTGAAAATAGAATGAATGATTATATACCTTACAATTCAGCAGCACATTTTTCACTTCAAGTTTCAATTCATCTCCTTAAGTTTGAAAAGAGTCAAATCCACCATTCAGTCACTTTAAAACATCCAGCAAATGATAGACTCAAGTAAATTAAACCCTTATTTTTCTTTTTAGTCAAGACTACAGGGGAAAAAAATTTAACTTTTCATATCACACTTTAAACCTGAGTTAACTAAAGAGTGTGCTGGGGTGTGTTCACCTTAAAGCAATTATATAGATTCAGGTCCTATCATCAGTATGTTATAGCCCATACATAAAACCAGCTCATTCGCAAAGAGACAGATAATTTACAAATTACTTTATGGGAGCTAGTGTAACAAGAATAACTAGCTTCAGGTGTTTGTTTGTTTTTAATTTACTCTACCCTTTAAGACAGTACTTTATATGAGTTACCGAAAAGTGACTTAAAAAACAATGGTACTTAGACAAGGTGTCCCAAAAGTCTTAGGGCAGTTTTAATCTTTGATCATTTAAAACCACACTAAGACTCTGGAGACTCTCTGAATTTAAAACTGTCAGTGAATTAATAAAGTTGTTTTATTAACTGACAACTTTTTCAGAGCTCAATAAAATTTTATTTTAACCTGAGCTAAGCCATTTGTAAATCGGCTAATTTATCTTTCTAATAAGACCACTGCATTGATAGCTAAAAGGGACCTAAGAAGTCATTTAGTTGAAGACCCTCATTTTACACCTAAGGAAACTGCAATGACGTAGAGAGGTCACTTGCCAGAGGTCACAGAGGTATGAAATAGGAAAGCCCTGATCCTCTGACTCCAAATCCAGAGCACTGTCTACCATCCAGCACCTCTCCTTGTATTAGTAAAGGGGATTGGGAGTCAGAAGTCTGAAGGAAATGTGCCCTTTAAAGGTTTCATATAAACACAAGGCAATAAAACTCAAAATAGAAAAGTTTAAATAGAAACAGACACAAATGCAATGGATCACACTTAATCTTAGCTTCATTAATTTTCCTTTAAAGTGCCAGGTTTATGAGGTGAGTGTAGAAAAACTCACTTCTATTAAATATGCAGACCTCGTGTTTGGTTTTAACTATAAGGTTGTTTTAAGTTTGAAAGGTTCATTTTAATTAATTCATGGTTTATACCATGAGTAGGGCAGCTAGGCGGTACGGGGGATAGAGTGCCAGTCCTGGAGTCAGGAAGATTCATCTTCCTGAATTCTGATCTGGCCCCAGACACTTACTAGCTCTGTGACCCTGGGCAAGTCACTTAACCTTTTTTGACTGTTTCATCATCCATAAAATGAACTGGAAAAGGAAATGGCAAACTACTCTAGTATCTTTGCCAAGAAAAACCCAAATGGAGTCATGAAGAGTCAGACATGACTTAAAAATGATTAAACAACAAAATTATACATTCAGGGCCAATAAATATAACTAGGCATAGTTCAGCTTTTTTCCCTCACACCTTGAACTTAGAGCATTTTAAAGGTTTTAAGGATTTTATCCCATTTATATTCATAAGATTATAAGAATTAGCACAGGAAGGAACCAAAAAGCATCATCTAATCCAACCCCTTCATTTGACAGAACAGGAAACTGGAGTTTGGAGAGATTATTAGTGAGTTGCTCAAGGTTACTTAAGCAACCTGGGCAGTGAGGGGCCACAGTGGACAGAGTGTCAGGACTGGAGTCAGGAAGAGTGATCTTCCTGAGTTCAAATGTGGCCTCAGACACTAACTACATGCTCCTGGGCAGGTCACTTACTCGTTTTTCTCACTTCCTCATCTATATAATGAGCTGGAGAAGGAAATGGCAAACCACCCTAGTATCTTTGCCAACATAACCCCAAATGGGGTCAAAAAGAGTCAAACACAATTGAACAAGGTCACATAGTTACTAAGTGGCAGAGTCAGGATCCAAACTCATATTTCCTTCTACTCCACTTCTGCTATGCTTTCCACTACAATTCTACTCATATATTTTTACTTTTCTACCAAAGTCCTCCTTCAGTACCTCATGGAGGTGAGCCAATGCTTATAGAGTTCAACCTTAGATCAATCCTCCCCATCTGGCAAGTCTCTGAGTATAGACCTAATTATGGTCTATAAGATCTGAGCATCAACCCAGAGAGGTTCTTCATGAGATGACTACAAGGAAATCCTGCAAGCTTCCTCCAAGGAGCAAGTCTGCAAAATGATGAAATCACTAATATTTCAAAGACCCAAAGTAAGTTATATAAGCCTTCATCTTGATTTTAATAAATTCAAACTCTCAAATAGTTCGACTATAACTCTAGACATCATGGAAAGAAGATTGAAAGAAGGATAGAGGGAGCACTGGACTTTGCTCTGGAAAAAACTGAATTTGGTTCAAGTCACAGCATTGACATTTATAAGTTGTATGACAACGGATATGTCATTTGGTCCTTTGGAGCTTCAATTTTCTCATAACATAACATGAAGATCATCATGATTGTATTTCTTATCTTGATTGTATTTCTTATCTTCTTATCTTTTTGTATTTCTTATCTCTTCTATATCTGTGATGAAAGTACCTTATAAACTATGAAGATAAATATATGTAGGCCTGTATGTTTATACTTATCAGCTATATATACATATACATTTGTGTGTATATGTGTATGGACATATTTCCTCATACATATATAAATTATAACAATGAGATGTAGCATGGTTTCAGAAATAGAAGGTCAGACTTGGAGTCAGGAACACCTGAGTTCAAGTCCAGTCTTTTGCACACACTTGTTATTTGACATAAAATCACTAGAACCCAGGCTGCTTGAGTCATAGTATGCTACTCTTTCTACTATATTGTTTCCTACTGAATATTGTCTTTGAGACCACAAATTATAGGAGGGTATTTCTTCTCTAATAATAATAGCAAGCATTTATATAGTATTTACTATGTGCCAGGCACTGGGCTAAGGATGTTACAATTATCTTATTTGATCCTTACAACAGCAGGTGCTATGACTAACCCCTTGACTCTGACAGTAGCTAGATTATGACCTTGGCCAAGTCACTTTTCTGCATTTTTAGTTATAAGGTTTCTTTCAGCTATAAACATCTTATGTCCTTGGTTCCAAGATCCATGCCTCCTGCATTCTCTGATGTCCTTTTTAATTAGATTGCTAGAATCTTTCAGTAGTATTGCTAGAATTTTTAAAACAAATTCCAGGTAGAATGCAAATATTAGGATTTATTCTACCATCCTTTTTCCTTCAATAATCAACAGCATTCATAAAGTATTCTGAAAGCCATAAAATTTAAGACATAGTCAAAAGAAATAATACCAGAATGGCAAAGTACATTGCCAACTTTCAAGGTATCATCATACATGGAATTAATGCAAAGTACCAGGAGTCACATGAATTTCTTTTACTTTTATTTCAAATCTTTCCCAAGAGACCTAGTAATGATACAGATCTATAAAATTTCAATTGTCATAATGTAGAAAAATATTCTCCATACCTTTACTGGAAAATTATGATAACCAGTCTTTCCAATAAATCATTATGTGTCACAATTGAGCAAAAACTTATTCTTATGAATAATTCAGGTTTTATGCATTAATAATGCATGTCTCTTACTATTGCAATGGTCCCTAAACATAGAGTAATAATTTTTTTGGAAAATCCAGATATTTCTGTTAAGGAAGGAGCAATGAAATAGTTTTTTTTTTTTTCCTTGCTCTAATCATCTGGTGTGGTACAGAAGAAATGGTTAGTAATACTTTTTAGTACTAATTGATAGATAAGAATTTAAAAAAAACCTAAAAGAGGTCTAATTTCAGTCTCTCTACACTTACTCTGCTTAATCATAAGGGCACATAATCATAGGAACAAAGGTATAGTACTGCTTTACCAGGCTAGAATAGTAATAATACCATGCCACTGAATTTGCCAGGATTTGCCTTCCCTATCCCATCCCACCAGGACTTTCTCCCTCCTCTCCATTCATGCATCTAATATTTACCACTTTGCCAAGAAACTTGAAACAAGACAATCATCAGTAAAAGTAGTAAAGATCACAGGACAAAAAAAAAAAACAATTTAGAGAAAGATTCTATAGAATTGAGGACACTGATACTCATATTTGTAAACTGTCACAATCTTCCCTCTCTTAGAACACCTCCAAACTACACACATAAATTATTCACTGAAAGGCAGTCTAAGCTTTCTTTTCTCACATGATTTCTCTGGGTGGCACACTACTTTTGGGATCAGACCCTCAATTCCCACTCCACTCCCCTCCACTCCATATCTTTTCCCAAAATATACTAGAAAAACAGTGGGGAAACAGTTGCTCCATTATGCCAGTCAATGGTCAACAATCATTTAAGTGCCTTCTATGTGCTAAGGGGACACAAGGAAAGGGGGAAAAACAGTCCTTGCTCTCAAGGAGTTCATAATTGATGTCAGAATTCTTCTCTGCCTGACAATTGTTACACAATTCCCAATCCTTGAATGAGCATGAAAAATGAGTTCTCATTTGACTCCATCACCTGACCTTTGCTAAATAGCAAACAGAAACTTCAGATGCTGGGATAGGTGCAATGGGGTACTTAGCTAGGTTAGGGCTCCCCATTCCCAAACTATTTCATTCTTAGGGTCAATGATCTTCCTCTTCTGGGCTTCCAGGAAGCATTCCAACTACAGACACCCAGCACTCAACTAAAGGCCAAGACAACTCAACGCTGGTACTTTAACCTTTTCATTGCCTAAATTGCCCCCATTCTGTCCCCTCCTGTTCTCTTTCTTCCAACACGTGGACATGCTGGACATGCTCAAGGAGAGGTCACCAAGTGGGGGCTTTTGCCAGTCAAAGCCCTTTACCTTGTAGTTTGTGCCTTCCCAACCATCCCCACTCTTCATTCCCCAGCTCTTCTCCAATTTGCAAAGTTGTTGGCTGCAAGTGGGAGGAAGGGCTGGGGAATAAGGTTAAGGTAGTGCTTTAGGTAAGGGCAGCTCACAAATTCCGACCTAAGGGATTTCATTCAGAGAGAATTAATGAATCACAGTCTCACAGGGATAAAAAAGGACCTCAATTCTTCCCCATAGGGGTTGAGGGGCTCCTATCACTTGTCTATACAGAGTCCTAAGAAATGTGTGGCTCCTTTGGGAGACAGGCTCCTAACATCAAACATCAATCTGCAAAGGAGAAAAAGAGAGAAGGGGCAGAGAGGTCAGAGAAAGAAGCAAAGAAAAAAAGCAAGGAGAGATAGAGGCAAAGAAGAAAGGGAGACGTAGCACAGGCATATAGACAGATCCATAGTAAGCACAGGAGAAACCCAGACATATTTCCAGAAAAAAAACCTAGTCAAAGAAAATAGGCACAAAATCCTCAAGTAATTTCCAAGCCCACCCCCGCTCTGCATTGCTTTAAGGCTATATTCAATACCCCCAGAAAGGCTGCAATACAACATACAATAAAACGGCAAAGGGAAAGAAATCTCCAATACTTACACCTAAGCGTCTGCTCCTAATCTTTACATACCCTTGTTTCACTATGTCATTAAAATTGGAAGCCATCCTAGACCGTGGCTCCCTTGCCCCACACACACCCTGACCCGAAAGTCCTTCTGGGGAGGGGGGGGGGTGGCTGCCCAGGGTGGAAGAGGGAGAAAATTAAAAAAAAAAATTTTTTTTAAGAAAAAAGTTCAAGGTTGGATAGAAGCTCGTGGGCTGCGGCTGGCTGGCTGGCTGGCCGCGCTCTGTCAGCAGCCCCACATCACTTTCATAATCCTCCTGACCCAGAAACTCCGAGACAGTGGCGGCGGCGGTGGTGGCGACGGCGGCGGCGGACTTTAATCCACTTTGAGAGAGCAGAGCGAGAAGAGGCTGGAGCGCAAGGAATCAGCTGACGCAGCCACGGCTGTCTGAGCAGTGACTGGAGGAGGCTCTAATGCCCGGCTCTTCTCCGGGGTGGGGAGAAGAGAAGGAGAACGGGGAGGAGGGAAGACTAGGCGAGGAGGAGGCGGTGCTTCCCTCTGTGCTAGGCACCCACTCGCACACACGCGCGCGTATACACACACGCGCACACTCACGCAGGCAAACACATTCACCGGAGCAAGCACTCCTCCTTGCTCTCCTCTCCTTCCCATCTTTCCTATCTGCTCCCTCACCCTCCTCTCTGTAATTCCCCCCAAAGCCTGAGAATCTGCCCCAGTCTCTCCCCACTCCCCTACCTCATTGCTACTCCTAATCCCATTCTCTTCGCGCTCCAGTGATTTATTTTAGGATTCAAGGAAATGTGATGTGATGTCCTTAGTTAGTATAGGAAACTTCCAGGGAAAAAACTCCCTCTACCATGGGAGATCAGCACCAGCTCTGGATTTATAGTCCTAAGAGAGTTGCCCTGAGGCATAAGGAGACACAGTGAATTGCAGAGGATCACATCATTAGTGTGTGTGTCAGAGATGGGACTGGAATTGAGGTCTTAGTGACTCTATGGCCAGATCTGCATTTGCTATGGCAAGATTCCTCTACGTACACACACCACCGCACAGCCCAAGATTACGTTATGGAAACACTTTCTACTAATGCAAATGAGTGAGTCTTCTTCATTTTCTAGTCTTAAATTAGGCTGGGTCACTGAGAGGTTAAATGACTTGCCCAGAGTCACAGTCAGTACTGCCAGAGACAGGGCTTAAACTCGGGTCTTCTAGACTCTGAACCAGCTTCCAAGTCGCTATGTAACCCTGCCTCTCCTCTATAAATACACGCAACTAAATATAAGGAGAGAGAAAACAGAGTAGCAGAAAGAGAACTGAAATAGCATTCAAAATTTTAAATACTAGCTATGACGCCAACTCTTCAGATTTGCTGGGAGACCTTGGGCAAGCCAATTTCCCCTCAGTAGGTCTGATTTCATACTTCTGCAAAAGGGGGAGGTGTCTAGACTAGATCAGGGGTTCCCAACCTGGGGTATGTGTACCCTTAGGGAGTGTCAGAAGCTTGGATTACAGTAAATATTTTGATTTGATTTGATTTTCAATCAATTAAGTTACAATGAAGTTACTTAAAGTGATTTTTACAGTCTAGTGTTCTTGAGAGCTGGTTAAACAGGAATGTAATTAATCACTTTATTTTATCTCACATATTATACACACACACACACACACACACACACACACATATACATGGTGAACTGTAGAATTTACCTTCTTTAATGCTAAACGGGGTCAACAGGAAGGTTTCGAGACAGAAAAGGGTTAGAGAATCAGGGATTAGATGATCTCTAAGGTTCTGAATCCTTTGGTTCTATTAGAACTGTAATTTGACTCATAGTGATAGGGAAAAAATCTTGAATTTGACATTGTAGGAACTATGGTTGGATCTCAGCTTTGCCATTTTACTACCTGTGACTTTGGTCATATCCCAATCCTCTTCTACAAAATGAGAAGCTTGAACCACGGGATCTCTAAGGTCCCTTTCTGCTCTAAACACTAAGAGTCAGAAGACATGAACTTCATGTCCTTACCTGGAGCATATCACAATCTCTCAGTTTCCAATAACTGTACAGCATATAACACAATGCCTGGCACATAATATGCACTTAATAAATGTTTATTCCCTTCTCCTGCTTCCATTCATCCGCTTAATGGACATAATCACCCACACCTTGGCTCCCTCTGACAAGGAAAATGGTTTTTGTTGTTGTTTAGTGACACCCAACTCTTCATGACCTATTTGGGGTTTTCTTGGCAAAGATACTGGAATGATTTGTCATTTCCTTCTCCAACTCATTTTACATATGGGGAAACTAAGGCAAACAGGGTGAAGGGACTTGCCCAAGATCACACTAGCTATGTAAGAGTCTAAGGCTAGATTTGAACTCAGGTCTTCCTGAATCCCAGCACTTTATCCCCTGCACTACCTAACTGCCTAAGGAAGCTGATACCAGGACAGAAAAATGACTCAACTGACATCAGACAAATCATCATTGGCTGACCCAGGATTTGATTCAAGGTCCCCATGACGCTAAATCCAGGGTACTATCCATTACACTGTCTTTCCCACCACACCACTACCTTTCTCTAATTATATTAACTCACTTATCTATAGCCATCATCTGTATGTATGAAAGTCAGTGTGACAAAAGAGATTGAAAAATTTTGATCCTGAGTCAATAAGGCCTAGGTTCAAATCTTTAGAGTAAGTGTGTTTTAGTGGATCAAGAGCTGAAGCCATAGTCAGGAAGACCTAAAATAAAATCCCACCTCAGACACTGTTTAACCTTAAGTAATTTTATTTCTCAAAGCCTCAGTTTCCTCATCTGTCAAGTGGGAAGTTTGAACTCAGTCCCCACAGTCCCTTTCAGATGTATGATAGTACTGCCACTGACAGATTATAACTCTGTGACCAAGGATAAGTGACTAAAATTTTAAGTGCCTCCAAAAAGTCCTTTAAAACATCTGTGTTGGTGAAACATATCTATACCAGGAATTTCCTACACAAATGAAATAATGAATCATAAAATATATGTCTAACATATATGTATGTCACATACATTATATACATACATATACACAAAGAGATATACACATACATGATGGTGTGTATTTATATGTGTATATTTTCCTGAATAGAGGGTCTGTGCATATCAGCTTGCTCTCCCTTGGCTTTATAACTTTCTTGGCTCATCTCTTTAAAAACACCTTCCAGAGAAAGATTCTTTGGAATACTTTAATGCTTGCAGACCTTTTAGCTGCGGTGTCCTTCCTTTTCTTTCCTGTATGCTTTATAAACAATTTGAGGCAGTTTTGTATTGTAGTCTAACAATAGTAGCAATGGGGATAAGATCCGATAATAGGGACTCAAATGTATGGCTTCATTCTGTCTGAAAGGGAATATTTGATCCAATTGAGTTTTTCTCATTCTTTCTGAGAACTCTGACTCTCATTGACCTTTCCCTTGTGTGTGCCACTTTAAGAAGAGTTTAGAGATTCTTTCCTTGTCTGTGTTGGAGGTGGAGATAGATATGAAACAGAACAAAACGAAAGTCAATATTTTCTAGAGAGAAAAGTCTTTTTTGCTACAGAGAATATCTGTTGCCTTCATCCTCATGTTTTCTTTCCAGGAAACATGAAATTCTCCTAGACTCAGTTCAAGTTCCTTGCTGAAAGGAAACAGAACTGTGTAATTAAAAGACTCTTATAGTGAGAGTCAGAAAACTGAGTCTGGCACTGCCAGAAGTCAGCTAAGTGACCTTGGGTTAGTCATTTTGGGCCTATTTCTACTCTGTAAATGAAGCTAAATTTAACCTGTAGGATCCCTTGTAGATGTTGCATTCTAAAATGCTAGAATGTAAATGAGAGGGTGTCTGAGTTTCTTTTGGCCACCTGAAAATATGAAGCTCTGTCCATGGTAGCCAGCATATTAAACTTTCTGAAAGTTATTTGCCAAATGTTTCACTTACAGGAACAAATCATAGAATTTCAGGAATTTGGAATATTCATGAATATTCATCTAGTCTAGGGGTTCTTAATCTTATCACATACTCCTTTAAAGTGTATGGACCCCTTCTCAGAATAAGCTTTTGCCTACATTCATTATTAAAGAGATTGCTAAATTTGAGCTGGAGATTAATTTTTTTGAATTGTGTAACTTTTCCTCATAAAAGTTTATATGTTTTCTTAAATCTATTAGTTTACCTCTTGATGGTCCCAATTTAAGAACCCCTGATTTAGTACAATCTCCTCATTTTACAGATCAGGAAACTGATTTGCTCAAGTTCCTACAACCTGGCAGAGTCAGGACATAAAAAACAACAGGAGAACTTCATTGTGAATCACAAAACTAGGTTCAAGTATCATTCATGACATGTCTGCTCTTGGGCAAGCAATTTAATTTCTCTTAGCCTCAGTTTCTTACTTTATAAATGAAAGGATTAGACTAGATAATCACTATGATCCTTCCAGTTCTAAAAGTCTCTAACCCAAGGGAACTCAGGTGTTTTTTCCACTACACAAATTTCAGGTTAACTCCAAACAATGTCCAAAAACATACTTGTAAAGGTAAAAAATTCATTCCAACCCAAACTTCCGAAGGATAGATATCAGGAAAATAAAGGAAGAAGGGGAGGAAAGTTTCATAACTAAACATAATTTTGTTTATTTGCAAAATTGTCAATCTAATGTTTATTTGTAGATATCACTGAAATGTTATGTGTTGTAGTCCCACAGACTTTATTGTATCAGCTTCACTGCTGACAGATCTATGATATAGGACACATTCCATACTGCTTTTTAAGTAGTCCTTGGGAACTTTGTGCTTTCTGTTTTGCTCTGTGGTGTGATGAAGAGAAGACTAAATTGAGAGTCAGGAGACTAGAGTTCTAATTGTCCTTCTTCCACTATCAAATTTGGGAAGTCAAGTCACTTCTCTTTTATGGGTTCCAGATTTTGTCCTTTAGAAAATGAAGATGGGGCGGAGCCAAGATGGCGGAATAGAAACAGCTCATCCAAGCCACTCTCCCCCCAGATTCCCCCCAAACTATGTAAAAGGGGACTCTGAAAAACTTCTGGAGCCCCAGCACCCACAGAACGACACAGAGAAGCTAACCTCCCGCTGAGGACAGCCCAGCAGCCCTGCAGGAAGGACCAGCACAGTGGTCTGGGACCTGGCAGCGTGCAGCGCAGAGTGCAGGAGCCGAGCCAAGCCCAGGTCCGCATGAGCCGAGGTTTTAGCCCCAGGGCACGAGGGCCAGCAGCCAGCTGGAGGAACCCCAGAGCACCAGTAGCTGTGGCAACTCCAGAATTATCAACATAGACTTGCCTAGGACAAAGTAAGAGGTTAGTGTCCTATGGACTTTGGGACTGGTATTAGGGAATGTGTCGGCTCCCTCCCCTGGGGGCTAGAAGCCTCTGAGGACAAACGCCATTTTGTAGTTTTCAGAGGCAACTCCTGCTCCCAGCCTGCAAATTTGTAGGGGGATCCAACGATCAGTCTTGGGGGGGTAATCGCTCTTGCTTTAACCTCCCTGGATCTGGATTGTGATCTAGGGTGGAAGTCGTGGGTGGGTTTACAGCTTGCCAGAAACGGAAGTTGCCCCCCACACGTTCGGGACGAAAATTCCTCTATCTGGCCTTAAAGCCATAGTGTGGCAACAAGCCCAAAGTCAAGTAATTAAGTGGCAACATGCCAAGGCAAAGGAAACAGAAAAATGCAACCCTAGACTCCTATTTTGGGGGCATAGAGCGGGAAAAGGACTGTGAGGTCAGAAGTCCTGCTCCAAAAGCCCCAGGGGAAAACATGAGCGGGTTGCAGGCCATAGAGGACCTTAAGAAGGACTTTAAAAATCAAATAAGAGAAGTGGAGGAAAAATTGGAAAGAGAAATGAGAAGGATGCAGGAAAAGTATGAAATGAGGGTCAACAGCCTGACTGAGGAAAACAACACCTTAAAAATAGACTAACTCAAATGGCAAAGGAGGCCCAAAAGGGCAATGAGGAGAAGAATGCCTTAAAAAGTCGAATTTGCCAGATGGAAAAAGAATCTCAAAAGTTCACTGAGGAGATTCATTCCTTCAGAGTTAGACTGGAGCAAATGGAAGCTAATGACTTTATGAGAAATCAAGATGCTGTTAAGCAGATCCAAACAAACGAAAGATTAGAAGGCAGTGTGAGGTATCTCATGGGAAAAACCACTGACCTGGAAAATAGATCCAGGAGATACAATTTAAAAATTATTGGACTACCTGAAAGCCATGATCAAGGAAAGAACCTAGAAATCACCCTTCAAGAAATTCTCAAGGAAAACTGCCCTGATGTTTTAGATCCAGAGGGCAAAATAGAGGTTGAAAGAATCCACCGATCACCTCCTGAAAAAGATCCCAAAAAGAAAACTCCCAGGAATATTATAGCCAGGTTCCAGAATCCCCAGATCAAGGAGAAAATACTACAAGCAGCCAGGAAGAAACAATTTCAATATTGTGGAAACACAATCAGAATAGCCCAGGACCTGGCAGCTTCTACACTGAGGGATCGAAGGGCATAGAATATGATATTCCAGAGGGCAAAAGAACTGGGAATGAACCCAAGGGTCACCTACCCAGCAAAACTGAGTATTTTGTTTCAGGGGAAAATATGGTCATTCAGTGGAATAGAGGACTTTCAAGCATTCTTGAGGAAAAAACCAGAATTGAATAGAAAATTTGACATCCAGACACAAGAAGGAAGAGATGCCTGAGAAGGTAATCAGGGAAAAGAAATCAAAAGGAACTTATCAAAGTTGAACTATTTACATTCCTATATGGAAAAGCAATAACTGTGACTGATGATATCTTTCTCACTATGAAAATAATGGAAGAAGGGTGTGTGGTCATATGAATACATATGTGAATGTGTGTGTATATGGATAGAGGGTATAGGTTGAATTTGTTGGGAAGGGAGAATACTCAAGGGATGAAATTATGAGGTGAGAGAGGAAAGTGGCAAGAGGAGATGGGGAGAGACAGGGTAGGGTAAACTATCTCATGTAAAGAAGCAAGGGAAGTGGTTGCAAAGGAGGGGGAGAATAAGGAAGGCTAAAAAGGCAAAACCACATTCTCATTGAATTTGGTTCAGGGAGAGAATGACATACATACTAAATGGGATATCTCAACCTGCAGCAGGATAGGGGGAAGGGGGATGAGAGGAGGGATGATGGATGGGAGGGCATCCTTGGGGTGAGGGGAGGTTGGAAGTAGCCACTATAGAAGAGGGACAGGATCATGTAGGGAATGGACCAGGTGGGGGGTGGGATGAGTGGGAGGGAATTATAAGCAGCCTTGTACAATATATCTACTATGATAATGTTTTGCATAGCTAGACATGTACAACATATACTGAATTACTTATCTCCCCAGAGGGAATGGGTGACAAGGGAGGAAGGAAATGGATCTGAAATTCGAGGTCTTAACATTAAATGTTTCAAATATATATAAATACTATTATTAATACTCTTTTGCTTGTAATAGGGAGATAAGATGTGCAGGCATTGGGACACAAAGATTCACCTTCCTCTAATGGAAAAGTCGATGGGGTATGGGAGAAGGTATGGGAGAGAGCAGATTGGAGGAAGCGATATCTTGTGGGACTACTATTCTGGGAGGTTGGGTAGGGGAATAATGGGGGGAAAATGATTGTAACTCAAAATCTGGTGGAAATGAATGATGTAAAACAGAAGTTAATAAAGCATTTGTTTAAAAATGAAAAAAAAACAGTCTACCTGAGAAAATGTTAAAAAAAAAAAAAAAGAAAATTAAGATAATGGACAAGATGATCTCCAACATCCCCTTAACCTGAAACATTTTTATAATTTTACGATTTCAAGCAATATGAAACTTTTCAAAACACCATCATCACTTTCATCCTTCCTAGTAGGGTTCAAGATAGTCGAAATTATTCTGTGAAATTCTGTGATCTTTTAATATAGAAGCATAGTATTATAAATTCTAAAAGAGACTTCAAGAGTTCGTCTGGCCTAATCCTCTGTCTCCAAACAAGAGAGTTACAGCCCCTTCCACTTGTAAAATCCTATAATTCCATGTCTCTGAAGACCTATACCATCTAAAACAGGGTTGGGGAACCTGCAGAAGTCCATATATGACCCTCTAGATCCTCAAGTGTAGCCTTTTGAATGAGTCCAAGTTTTATAAAACAAATCCTTTTATTAAGGGGATTTGTTCTGTGAAGTTTAGATTCAGCCCAAGGGCCACACTTGAGGACCTAGAGGGCTATGTGTGGCCTTGAGGTTACATGTTCCCCATCCCTGATAAGATGTAAGGTCTCCTAACTTTTAAAGCTCTGAAGTTTCTCAGATTCCACATTACTTATTACTTAGAAGGATTTATTGCCTAATGCTCCATACATTTTTAATAGAATGAATTTAAGTGATTCATAAACCTTAAAGAACTACATAAATGTTAAGTACTCTTAATGTATTGTTATTATCATTGCTAAACATGATTAATGGACATAGTTATTGAGGTTTCTTAGTTATAAGGTTAGCCTGAGATGTAGACAGGAGTCTTGAAACTACTTCACTCTAATTCTTTTGGGATTTTTGAAAGTAAGTAAAACAACATCACACAGCAAGAGATATTGCACAGCAAGAGTCTTAAGAAACAAAACATTTGGTGGCTTCCCCCTAGTTCATCAAAGAAAGCTTCCATCAAAGCAAGATCATACCTGTAGAGCCAGAAGAGACTTCAGAGGTCATCTTGTCTGAGTCTTCTATTGTATAAATGAGGACACTAATACTCAGAAAGGGTAAGTCACTTGCCAATGGTCTTAAAGGTGGCAAGTGTCAGATGCAAGATTTGAACTCTAAAGCCCATGTGAGTTTCATTACAAGATGCTGCCTCCTCTAGGATTGAAGTTCAGATGGCTTCCTAGCAAGCCTTTTCTGAAAGTAATCTGACATCTGCCCTGAAGAACCCTACATCTGCACAGTAGCCAGGTCAAACATATGCAGCCTTTATTTTGGCCAGGTAGGAAAGGCTCTAATGGAATTATTTTATCTATTTTTGGAAAAAGATTTTTTATTTCTTTTCTTCACACTTTAAGTTCAATAAATTTTTATTAATGCCATACATCACACAAAGAGTTGTAATAGATACTGAGAGAAATAGGAAGATGAATAAAACAGAGACCCTGACATCATGAAATTCACAATTTGGTAGTAGGGATATGATGGAGATACAAAAACTATAATACAAAAATCATACCTAATACAGGCACAAGAGAAATGCTAACCAAGGGCTATACCATATCAAGAAAAGGAGAGGATTATTATGAAATGGGAAAATACATGATTCAATTCAGGAAACTTTATTACTTTTTAATTCTATTGGCATCTTTTGTTTTTAGATTACCTTCATTTCCAAAAACAATTCCACCCCTTTATCTGCTCAAAAAGTAAGAAAAGGAAGAGAAAGTAAAGCAGTTAAGCAAATATAACTAATACATCAACTGGGCCTGATAGTATGGGGATTTTTTGTCACCCACTTTCTCAGAAAAAGAAAGGGAATGCATTTTGCTATAGCTTCTTGAGGACAAAATTTGGTTATTGTAATTATACAGCTGGTTTTGATGTTTTGTTGTTGTTTTTTTCCATTTCCATCATAGTGCTCACTGTGCATATCATTTTCTTTGTTCTTCTCCCTTCACTCAGCATTAGCTGATCATGCTTCTTTGAATTCTTTATATTCTCTTAATTGCTAAATATAATGGTCTTTTCTCAATGCTCATGCTTCTTGATTGATCTCTCTGTCACCTCTCTATGATACTCTCAATAACCTTCTTCCTTAATATTCCTCTCTAGGATTTTCACATTGCTCACTCCTTGTTGTTCTTCTACCTGGCTGATCACTTCTCAGTCTCCTTTGTCGGATCTTTTTTCAGATCATGCCAATAACTGTGAATGTTCCCCAAGACTGTGTCTTCAACCCCCTTCTCTTCTCCCTCTATATTATTATGCTTGGTGGTCTCATTAGTCCTCTTGGTTTCAATTATCATCATTATGTAGATAAATCTCAATAATCTCATCATCTATTTATCCAGCCCTAATCTGCCTCCTGACCTTGAACCTTGTATTTCCCATAGCTTTTGGGAATCCAGAATCGGATATCCTTAAGATGGTTTTAATTCAGCATATCCAAAATGTAATTATCTTTCCCTGACCCCACACAACACCCTCTTTCTGACTTTCCTTTTACTGTGGAGGACACCAACATCCTCCCAATCCCAGCCTTTCAGCCTAGGTGTCATCTTCAACTTCTCCTTTTCTCCATTACTCCCCAATATCCAAACTGTTTCCAAGTCCTGTATACTTTATTTTCCTAGTATCTTTCATTTATGTCCCCCCCTCTCCTTGGATGCTGCCACCAGATTGGTACAGATCCTCATCACCTTATACCAGCACTACTACAATAGTATTCTGATATGTCTCCCTGTTTCAAGTCTCTTCCCATTTCCAGTTCATCCTCCAAGAGCTATCAAGGTAATATTCCTAAAGAGCACACTTGACCATTTCACCCACCCTCCCATTCAATAAACTATGATGGTCCTCTATCACTTCCAGGATCAAATATAACATCTTCTGTTTGGCTTTTACAATCCTTACAACATGATCCCATCTTGCCTTTCCAGTCTTTTGAAACCTTACTCCTTCCCACATAATCAACAATCCACTGACAGTGGCCTCCTTCCTATACTGTGAACAAGACAGCTCACCTCCTGACTTGTGAGCTTTTTAAACAACTGTCCCCCATGCTAGGAACACTTTCCCTACACATTTCTGCTTCCTGGCTTCCCTGACTTCCTTCAAATTTCATCTATAATTTCTTCTTACAAAAGGCCTCTGCAAGAAACCTTGTTTGGGTCACCCTCTGATGCCAGTGCCTTCTTCCCTCTATTGTCCCCCATTAGATTGTGAAGTGGTTTTTCTTTATATCCTCAGAACTCAACATAGAGTCTGCATGTAGTATGCACTTCATAAATGCTTGTTAACTTGACTACCTCATTTTACACAATACCATAATGTTCTATTATATTCAGACATCACAGTTTCTTAACCTATTCCTCAATTAATGAACATCTACACTGTGTCCAGTCCTCTGCTCTCAAAAAAAGTGTCATAATGAATATTTTTTTGAGGAGGGAATGCAAGGCACAGCAATTGGGGTTAAGTGACTTGCCCAAGGTCACACAGCTAGTGGGTGTCAAGTGTCTGAGGCCAGATTTGAAATCAGGTCCTCCTTACTCCAGGGCCAGTGCTCTATTCACTGTGCCATCCAGCTGCCCCAAATATCTTTATGTATTTGGTACTTTTATCTATGTCTTTGACATGACATCTTAATCACTCAAGCTGAATCTATTTTACATAATATTTATCCATGTGTATACATTTGTGAATAGGCACATTGTCTGAATATATGCATGTTGGGAAATATATGTACATGATATACATTTATATATAATACATTTTTCTCCCTTGTTATACAATGTTAGCTCCATTAGGACAGGGATTATGTTACTTTGTTGTATATCATTAGTATCTAGCAAAGTTTCTGGCACATAGTAGTACTTTGATAAATTCTTGTTTATTGATTAATTTATTTGACTGCTTTGGTATATATGCCACACTGAAATCACTGGGTCAAATTATATCATTTTTATAGCAAAATTGCAAATTACTTTCCAGAATGGTTGGACTAGTTCATATCTCCAACAACAGTGTTTTATTGAGTCTATCTTTGCACAGCACCTCCAACTTGGTTTATTCAGATGTGTTTTCTTTTTTTCCAGTTTACTAAGTATGAGGCAAAACCTCAGCATCATTTTAATTGTATTTTTTCTTACTTTTAGTGATTTGGAGCTACATTTGATATGGTTGCAATGGTCTACAATTCTTTTATGAAGTTTTTGTTCATATACTTTGATCATTCATTCATTAGGGAATGGCTTTTGGTCTGATGTATTCATGTTAACTCCATATATATTTTGGACAACAGATCCTTATACAGAGATATTTGATTCAAATGTTTTCCCAATCAATAGCTTCTTTGATTCTTATCCAAGTTACACTGATTTTGTTCATGTAAAACTAAACTCTATTTTAGATTCATATAATTGAAATTATCTAGTCTACATTTCATAATAATATGTATCCTTTTTGCTTTAGGAATTCTCTCCTTTGTCATACCTGTAAATAACACAAAATTGGTGTCTCTTCTGAGTTTTGACATTTTTGACCTTTAACATTCAGTTCAAATATTCAATCTGTACTTATTGTGTATATATGGTGAGATGATGGTTCTACTTCTCAGTTTTCCCAGTAATTTTTGTCAAATAGGTAATTATTTCCAAGTAATTTATGTTCCTGGGTTTATTGAACACTAAGTTATTGAGTTGAATTGTTTGTGATTTGTCCTTATTTAGTTTGTTCAATTGATCTACTTTTCTATTTTTAAACTAACAACAAATAGTTTTGATGATCACTGTGGTATAATTTGAGCCTGGAAAGTGTTAGTCATTCTTCATTTCTATTTTTTCTTATTATTTCACTTGAGATTCTAGATCCTTTGTTCATGAATGTTGGGGTTTTTTCTAGCTCTATAAAGCTAATTGGCAGATTTATTGGTATGTCACACAATTTACAATTTAATTTAGGAACTATCATCATTTTCATTATGTTGACAAGACCCAACTATAAGTAATGACCATCCTTCTAAATATTTAAGTAGCTTTTTTATTTCTTAAAGAGTATTTTATAGTTGTGCTTATATGATTCAAGTGTGCCTTAATAGGCTGACTCATATATTTTATGCATTTTCTAATTGTTTGTCAATTCATCAAATATTTATTAAGCTTCTACTATGTGTAAAGAACTATTTACAGTAGAAAGACACAATATTTAGATAAGATATCATCCCAGTCCTGAAAGAACTTACACTATTATAGGGAAACAGAATACATATGCATTTAGTCACAATGCAAAATAATAAAACATAAAGATTTAAATGCTTTGTGAGGTCAGGGGGAGGCAAAATAATCATTACTGGTTAGCAGGATCAGGGAAAGATTCATGAAAACAGTAGTATATGAGATGAGTTTTAAAGGATGGATTAGGGAAGGCAACAAGTATTTATTAACTATGTGCCAAACACTGTGCTATGCACTTTACAAATATTATCTTTTTTTGACCTCACAACAACCCCAAGGTAAGTGCTATTATTATCCCCATTATACAATTGAGGAAAATGAGGCAGACAAAGATTAAATGACCTTCCCAGGCTCACATAGCTAGTAAGTGTTTCTGAGACCAGATTTGAACTCAGGTCTTCTTGACTTCATGTCCTGTGCCCTATGCACTCTACCCCCTAGATGCCTCAGAATTAAATAAATAAGGTAAAGGAAGATATCCCAAATACAGGCACCAGCATGAGCAAAGCATCAGAGAAAGGAAAGCCTTGGGCATATTTGGGAGAGAATGCCCAGTACGAATGGAGTCCTGAGTAGAAGGTAAGGATCGGTACAGATAAGACTAGAAAGGCAGTGTCATCACAAGTGTCATCACAAGTGTGTAGGGATATTCACTTTCAAGGCATATATATAATTCTTAGGTAAAAGGGAGCCACTGAAAATTTTTGAGCAAAACAATATCACAACCATATCATTACATAATGCAGATAAGTCCAATGGCAGCAGAGGTGTATCGGTAGCTCAAAGAGGCTGAAATAGAGAAGAACCGAAGATGGGAAGCTGCTGCAAAAATTTAAGCAGATTATATTGAGGCCCTGTATTGGGGTAATAGCAGTGGTTAAAGGAAGGAGGAGATGGATGCGGTAGATAGACAAGTGTGCTGGGCTGACACAAATCAAGAGAAGGAAAATTCAAAGATGTTGATCTACATTCTTTATCTCCTTCTCCCTGTGAGCTAAAAAAGAAAAAAAAACTGTGCTAATGAAGTATTCCTTTTTTACAGATGGTCTTCCTGCCTTTTAGTGATCTTTCAGTAAGTAAATAATGCCATGTTATATATGCCTGAGGAAATAAATTGGAATCCAAGCGAAACCCTGGCCACTGATAAGTCTTCCTGAGGTACTGTGATAATTTCCTTTTCATGATGAGAAGAGCAACATAGGTCATTGCTAAGCTAAAGCAGGGAGACCTGTGCCAAATAGAAGAGCAAAAGACCTGAGAAGAACAGGCTAATGATTGTACCTGACTTTGATTGACAACCTGCTCTGAATGAAGCAAGCATTGAGTGGTGGTAGCAGAGATTAAAAGTCAATATTCCGGGGCTCTGCTCCCAGCTCTTTCCCAAGCTCACTGTGTGACTTTGGACAAGTCATTAATTTCCCGCGGCCTGAACAACCTTATCTGGAAAACAGAGATAAACGGGACAATGCCTAGTTGGTATAGTCTACCAGGGTCCCTGGATAAAACATGTGTGGTGAGGGCAAATTCTTATGTTCAAACTGCTTTGCCAGTGTTAATTAATCCTCCCAGCATCCCCAAAACACTGTAATATTATCCATATATTACAGCTGTGGGACCTGAAGCAAAGAGAATAAATGTCTTGTCCAAAGACATAGAAGAAATCAGCTGCAGAGTAGGGATTAGAAATCCATAGGGTTTGTATTCAAAGGGTTTTAACTCTATCTTATAAAATATGAGTGTGCCTGAAATATTCTGAAAATGCAGGTTCTGTGACAGTGAATTTTAAAGAAAAAATATGGATCTTATTCATAGTACAGTGCATGTTTAA
The DNA here is from genome assembly GCA_011680675.1 of Gymnobelideus leadbeateri. Lineage (NCBI taxonomy): Eukaryota > Metazoa > Chordata > Mammalia > Diprotodontia > Petauridae > Gymnobelideus > Gymnobelideus leadbeateri. The sequence goes on from WOXC01003966.1 coordinate 335,548, forward strand.
AAATTAATCCAATGTATTATTTTGGGAAGTAGAAAGTCTTTCAAGCCCTATAAACAACAAAAAGAGCAATTCAAGGATCCATAGACAGTTTTAAAGATTCCTTCATGGGCTGAAGAATATAATTAATTGCCACTGTTAGTCTGAGGCTTTGAGCTTTCTTGGGTTCCCCACTAATCTATTCTCTTAGGCTTGTTGATTTGTCTATCAAATTAAGACTGCTCAGTGGGAGCTTCAGGACCTTTTTCTATCATGTTAAACCCTGCAATTATGAGTTGAGGCAGGGGGAGTGGTTGGGTTTAAACATCACTTCAGTGTTCTGACATGGAAAATAAAAGGAAGGTTAAAAAACAACTTCCTATATATTATATATAGATTAATGAATTTTATATTTACATAATACTTTAATGGCCTGTTTCCAAGACATTTAACATACCACACAACACCAGACCTACACCAAACAATTATTCAGCACCTAGCATTTTTGGAGTAATGGTATAAGCAGAGTGAACAACAAAGATAAATTAAACATGGTACCTCTCCTCAAGAAGCTTGCAGTCTTTGTTGTGATACAACATATTTTTGAGTTAACTATAATATGAACTACAACATGATGTCTGCATAAGGAAAATTTAAGCCATGCAATGTCTGACATTTAAGGAAGAATCATTTTCCAGTGGAAAGTGAAAGAAAGCTTCATGGAGGAGAGAGCAGCTGAGCTAGGTCTTGAATTATGCGTGACAAACCTGATCAATACAGTAGAAATAGAATGCACAAGGTTTGGCAACTTCTTGGATATGTAGGTTGTGAGAGATTGAAGAATTGAAGATGATTCCCAGGCTGAGAATCTGGGTGACTATAAGAACTTCTATTCATCAATAAAAATAAGGAAGTTTATTAGAAGGGTAGGTCGGGGAGGGAATTAAGAGATAGGATGATTTCTGTTTTAAATATATTGAATTTGAGATGCCTAAGGAACATGCAATTTAAAATATCCAGTAAGTAGTTGGTGATGTCGGATGACAACTTGAGAAATATTAGGGATAAATATATACATCTGGAATCCTTCTGAATAGATTTGATACTTAAACCCATGAAAGCTCATGCAATTACCAAGAAAAACTAAATGTATAGGAAGACAAGAGAGCCTAGGATAGGATGGTGTTTTAAGGTACACTCACAGTTAGAGAGTAGTATATGAGTGATAATGCAACAAAGGAGACTGGAGAGTAGTTAAACAAGGGGGAAAACCCAAACCTAGAAATGAAAGAGTACCCATGAGGAGAAGGTGTCCAGTACTACAGAAAGAGTAAAACCAGAAAATGTCACATATGGTAATTTTTTAAAAAATCTCATCATTAAACCAAATTGTGCATATTTTGCTATGATTTTCTTCAACACTACAAATGAGTCCCTGGAGAAATTCTACTTCCAAGTTCCTTGTGATCTCAGCTGTCTCACTGACCCAGCTTCCCAGTGACCTGACTGAGATAGCAAAGAAGCAGCATCTTTAATAAGTAGTTATTTTATTTACTACTTGCTCTAAGTTTGAGCACGCTCCTTGTGTTAGGGCCCCTAGGGCAGAGTGTGAGTCCCAAGACAAAAAGATTACTTTAGCCACTAGCCACAATAAGAACCCACAAAATGAATCAATCTATTTATCCCCATCCATGTTGTTTTCCAACTTTCTTACAAATGTGATGGAATCATTTTGAAATTATGGAATTATCTTCAATGCATAAGGTTGTAGCTGTTGATTTTATTACACTCTGAATGAGACAATAACTGCATCATTTTTCCTCCAAATCATCCTCTGTGGACTCTACCATTGCCCTAATCATCTAGCATCAAACTTCAAGCCATATTTCACCTATTCCTATATAGAGTCTCCTCCAAAACTAAGGCAAACAGGTGAAATGATTTGTCCAGGCTCACACAGTCAGTAAGTGTCTAAGGCCAGCTTTGAACTCAGGAAGATGAACCTTTCTGATTCCAGACCACATTTAGCTGATGAAAAGGTTGTTATTCAGTGGTTTCCAACTCTTTGTGATCCCATTTGGGGTTTTCTTGGCAAAGATACGGAGTAGATTTGCATTTTCTTCTCCAGCTCATTTTACAGATGAGGAAAGTGAGATAAACAGGGTTAAGTGACTTGCCCAGGGTCAACCACTTCCTAACTACTAGACCACATGTAGAATTAGCTTCTGCCTTAGTGGGAAGTACATGAGAGTCCCAGGTGGACAGAATTTACTTAATTTCAAGGTTTTCATATTGTTACTTCAAATGCTTCCTCAGTTGGGGTTTTTTTTGGGGGGATTGCTTTTTTTGGGGGAGGGGGGAGGGCAGGGCAATTGAGGTTAAGTGATTTGCCCAAGCACACTAGTAAGTGTTAAGTGTCTGAGGTCGAATTTGAACTCAAGTCCTCCTGACTCCAGGTTGCTCAGTTTTTAATCCACTGCCTCACCATAACGTGGGGTTCCTGTGTAGTTTTTGTCTCTTAGTTGTTAATATGACCTTAGCTGTTTTTATCAAGGGGTCTGATGAAGAGTGGGAGGTGCTAAGCCCCAGTTAGGTTTGTTCAACCATTAAACAAATCCTTCTGTTATAGCCCATTTAAGCTACCAACCATCCCTTGTGATTTAAAATGCCCTTGTAATAAAGGCCTCGCTTTCAGCAGAAAAATTGTGAGCCTGATATTTTGCAGAACCTCTTTTGAATCCCAAATTGAATGGAACAACACATATGGTTTTGCTTCTGTGCTCTCATTTCTATTTCCCCTTTTCTCTTCATCTGTTCAAATCATAGAATCATGGAATAATAGGTCCAGAGCTAGAAGACACATATAAGGCCATTGAGTACAACCATGTCGATTTATGGATGAGGAAGCTGAGGCCCAGGGAGGTTATAACTTTGCCCAAGGTCATGCAAGTAATAATTGTCAGAGAAAGAAGAAAGGGGCAGGCATAATCATTTATCAAGCTCCTACTATGTACCATGCACTGTACCAAGCACTTTACAAATATTATCTAATTTGATTGTCACAACAATTCTGGGAGGTAATAATGAAATCAATAATAACATTTATATAGTACCTACTGTGTGCCAGGTGCTAAGCTAAGTGCTTTACAGATATTATCTCACTTGATCCTCCCAATAACCCTGGGAGGCAAGCACTATTATGATGCCCGTTTTATTACTGAAGAAAGTGAGACAGGCAGAAATTAAATGACTTGCCCTGGGTCACACATTTGAACTCACAATAGCAAGTGTCTGAAACTGGATTTGAATTCAGATCTTCCTAACTACAGGTCCAGAACTATGACCAATGTGCCATCTAACTGCACAAAATATGATAATAATAATAATAATCCGATATGAAATTAATCTACTCAACTATCTTACTGACTCTTTAGCAGGATTTGAACCTAAGTTCTCTAACTTTAAATCCAAGCCATCTTTAGAGTACCTGCTCAGGTTATATATTCTCTACGGAGACCCTCTTGACTGACGAGGAGATCTGATATTCTAACCAAGCACTAGGCAGAGAGTTAAGCCTATACTAGCTATTTTTTTTCTTGTTCAGTCATGTTAAACTCTTTGTGGTCCTATTTGGGATTTTCTTGGCAAAGATACTGGAATTGTTTGCCATTTTCTTTTCCAGTCCATTTTATAGATGAGGAAACTGAGGCAAACGGGTGAAGTGATTTACCCAGAGTCACACAGCTACTAAATGTCTAAGGCCAGATTTGAACTCAGGAAGATGAGCCTTCCTGACTCCAGACCACATATAGCTGCTGAAAGTTTGTTATTCAGTAATTTCCAACTCTTTGTGACCCCATTTGGGGTTTTCTTGGCAAAGATACTGGAGTAGGTTTGCATTTTCTTCTCTAGCTCATTTTATAGATGAGGAAACTGATGCAAACAGGGTTAAGCGACTTGTCTAGGGTTACACAGCTAGTGTCTAAGGCCAGATTTGAACTCACAATAGTATTCCTAACTCCAGACCCAGCATTCTATCCACTTTGCTATGTAGCTGCCTTACTAGATAATTTAGCAATTACATATAGTTCATTATAATTTTATAGTCTCCATCTTATCTCCAATTATACTGTTAGTTACTTGAAAGGACAGACCATATATCATTTGTCATATGCATCCCCCTTGGTAGCAAGCACAGCACATATAGTGGGTACTCAAATACTTGCTAAATGATTGAGTGGCTGGCATTAAATTTGGGTACCATGGATACCATAAGGCTTTCCCTATAGTGATGTGTATTTGTTAGTATCTATGAGCCAGCAACAAACATCACAAAAGCTCAATAGTAGAAATGTGAATGATTACATGTGTTTCTGGGATGTTTTTAATGAAGCCAAATACTCTGTGGACCTTCTCTGGAACCATTGCAATAAAATAGTATGCTCTGTGAGTACTCTACAGGGAAAATAAGAACTCGGCTAATATATTTTAAACATTTCTTTGATTTCCCTTGTAACTCCCAAATTTCAAATCTCACACAAGGCTATTCATATCACGGTAAATATTACATATCACAGTGAATATAGAAATAGGAAAGGCAAAAAGGAAAGCTAGAAGAGTAACTCACAAGTTGAGCTACATAAGTATAAATAAGCAGACTTGTCACTGAAAGGATGTCATAAAGGGATCTTGAGTTTTTGTTTAGCCCTTCTGGATGTCATTAGATTATACAACTTCAAATTCTCAGAGGTGAATGAGAATTCAGAGGGCACTTAGCCCAACCTATCCCTGGGCAGGAATCATCTCTACAATATCTTTGACAGGTAGTCAACCAACCTGTCATTGGAGACCTCCAAGGATGTAGAATTAACAACTTCATATGAAAGAGCTTATTGCAATTTTGAACAGTCCTAATTTTTTAGGAATTTTTCCTTTAATCAAGCCAAAATATTATGTTTTACAGTTTCCAATGATTAACCTCTTTGGGTGCAAGCAAAGCAAGTATAATCCTTCTTCCATGTTCCTATCCTTCAAATACTTGCACACAAATACTATGACCTTCATAAATATCTTCTCTGTGTTCAATATCACCCATTTTTTACTTCTCCTTATGTAACACTGTCTCCAGGTTTTTCTTCTTGTCAGCCTCCTCCATATCTGCCCCAATTTGTTAATATCCTTCCTAATATTTGGTACTAAAAAATGAGCACAATATTTCACAGTGGCATCAGCAGAGTTACTTTTGACTAGATGTTAGAGGTAATAGTGAAGACCTAAATTGCTGAGAAACATGGGCTCTAATTCTAAATCTTTATTCAAGGTCCATGTTGCAAGACTGGATCCCCTTTATGCTTTAATGAACAAACCAAGTTGGACAGATTCAAGATGGACCTGTCTTGTATAGTAAACAGCATAGAGGCAATGAGGCATGTTGAGCGTAACACTGAACTTAGAGACAGAAGATTTCATTGAGTCTTGCCTATGTTATTTACTAGACAAAACAACTCATCACAACCTCTGTTTACTCATTTCTAAAATTAGGATAATACTGCTTGACCACCTACCTCATAGGGTTGTTGGGAGAACTGAATTGTTAGGATAATTGAATACACTCTATAACCACTATGCCTTACTTTTTCTTTCAAGCTTTTTATATGCTACTTTTTATGTGAAACAATTTGTCTATATCCATATGCCAATATAACTTCATTTTGTTCCTTTCCCTTCTCAAAAGATTTTTTCCTTATTAAGCTTTATCCCAACTTCACATAGCAAATATTTTCTAGGACAAATTGCATTACAGGAAAATTGATTAATTCTCCTGAGACAACCCCTGAAATACCTTCCAATTCAAATACAGTGATTCTAGTTTTGATCCCTAGGCTTAAAGTCTTTCTGCTTCATAGGACCTGCCAAGATTTGTGCTTGGTCTACTGGACCTGCCTTTGGAAGTTAGCCTTCCCCACCAGTTTGAGGCATTAGAATAGGATTCAATGTCATTATGAATATTCAATTTGCTTGATACTTTCCTTTGTACTAGGAAAAATGCATTTTTTAAAATATGAAGGGATGTGAAAAAGAGTGAATTTCTCTACCACTGCTCACCTTCCATTCAGATTGCTGAAGTAATAATAAATGTATTTTATGGACCTTAGTAGGATAGGCTGGCTGCAGTCTATTTCTACTGTATATTTGCATTTTAGCACAAAGTATGATAGTGATAGCAGTTCTGCTAAAGTTACATCACTAGGGTTCTGGCTCTGAAAGTTTTCCAGGCAGGCCATGCCCCCTCAAAAAGCTTTAGATTTATATACTTTCATAATATTCATAATCATGGCTTTATTCTTGGATTCCCTCTGAAACAACCTCTGAGGTTCTCAAGTTATAACTCAAGCTTTCAAATTAAAATGGTTCCTGGCAACTTAATAAAAAATTATTTTAGGAGTAAAAAATAAATGAGTTTCATGAGTAGACATTCCTATATAATGAGCATGTTTCCCCCAAGTATCCCTTCAATATGGCCTTTCCAATATTATTAACCACTATTCCTGAATACAGGTTCTCTACTCTAGCAAGATTGGCTGATCCATTGTCCCCAAACTTGTCATGGGAATTATTTCTATGTCTTTATTCATGTCTGTCACTCACACTTGAAATGTCCTCTCCAAATTTCTACTCACCATCAAGTCTTAGCCCATGTCACACCTTCTCCAGTAAGCTTTCCCTGGTCACCATAACAATGACAAATAATCGGTATTAATAATGCTTCAGAGATCTTATCTCATCAATCCTCACATCACTGTGAATTAGATACTTCAGATGTTATCATCCCCATTTTATAGGCAGAGATGCTGAAGCTCAGAGAGAATGATAACTAATGTTCCATAGTCATATAGATAGCAGATAGCAAGTGGTAGAGATAGAAAGCAAAAATTCAGGCATGAATCTGCTGAATTCAGGCATAACAATCCTTCCATAATAACACATTGCTGCTTCATGCCCACAGTAAGCTATCCTTCCTATGAATCCCTGCACATGTAAAAGACTGCTTTTCTTACATTTATTTGGCATATAGCATAATACACTGTCCCATACAGAGTGCTCTATAAGTCTCAGTAAAGTTTAGTAGCTCAAAACTATGGTGAGACTTTTGGGGAAACCTATATTTAATTATATTTTTAGTTTTATCTTTATTTATAGTTACATCCTTTAGATAACAGGAAAACCTAGAGAAAAGCTGACAGATAATACAGGGAACCACTTGACTTTATTGAGTCAAATTTAGGAAAACTACTTTGGCAGTCATGTGGAAGGTTTGAAACAGAGGTTTGAAACCAAGACACCAAATAAGAAGCTTTTGAAACAGTCCAAGTAAAAAGTTATGAGTGCCTTAAACGAGGTGGTGGCTTTAAAAATTAAGAAAGGTGGACATATGAAGAGATATTATAGAAATAGAAACAATACATTTGGCAACTGATTGGATATATGATATGATATAGTGAGGACTTGAGAATGCCCCCATGGTTATGAACCTAAATGACTAGGACAGTGGTGACCTTGAAAACAATGTAGAAATTCAGAAGAGAGATAGCTCTAGGTTCTATTTGGCAAGGCCAACCTACTATACATACACTTGACATTACCCCTCCTATCTTCAGTATATTTCCCCTACCATCATTCCCCCAATCTCTCTCTAATCTTTAATCTTTCTTTATCAATTTATTACTTCCCTGCTGCCTACACACATGTCCAAGTTTTGTCCCATAATTAAAAAAAAATTCTTGTCACTAGACCCCACTATTTTAAAAAATCTACTGTGCTATATGCCTCTACCTTTTCTCAGCCAGCCTTCTTGAGCTCCTGCCTTCAAAGAACTTACATTCCACTATGAGGACACAATATGCAAATATGTTAGTATATATGTGAGGTAGGAAAGAGTACTAAGAAATCTAATAGGGGATCAGGAAAAGCTTTCTTTAAAAGTCATCATATGAAGAAAAATAGAGATTCTAAGGAACAGAGGTGAGTGGCAAGGATTCTCCATATTCTCCAAATGAGAACTGCCTGTAGAAAAGTATGCTACTTTTTCATCTCCATACCATTTGGAGGCTAAAACAGAGTGTTTATTAATATCATGTCATTTCTCTCTATGCAGTGAAAAGAATCAAGAATTTTAAATGTTGAATAAGATTTAAAAATTGTCAGTTGTAGGATGCATTTCTTTGGATAGGTTTGAATCACCTCCTTCCCTTCCAGGCACAAGCAGACCTCTTCATCTGTTATAACACTGATTTGGAGGTCTGAGTGTATAGTGTAATGATGCAGTTTTTAGCATTGCTAGATGTGAAGAGTCACATTTGCATCTGTGGACCTTTTTCAAGGGAGAGTTTATTTTTAGAAGATAGATATAAAATTTCAAATCTTGATATTTTTCCAAGACCATTTTATTTCCCACTCAAATTGCCCTGATTAAAAAAAACAACTATATTATATCTTTGTCCATATATAATGATCAAAGGAAATTTTGAGAAAAGATTGAATCAACACCATAGATATGAGAGCTTAAAACAAAGCAACAGTACTCAAAATGTTTCCAGAGATAAACTATTTGAGATCATTTAGATAAAAATCTTTCTAACCCCTAAGAGACCTCATAGAAGTGTATACATTCCCTAGACCACTGTCCAAATTATCATTCTTATGCAGAGTCCTAGCCAAGAAGACAATATGTGGATAATTCATTAAGACCACCACTTTTTTGTGGTAACAAAGAACTGAAAATAGTAAATGCCTATTTTCTGGGGGATGGCTAAACAAATTGTAGTCTATGAGTATAATTAAATATTACTGTGCTATAAAGAAATGATGAATTTAATAAATACAGAGAACCATAGAAAGACTTATATGAATTGATGCGAAGTGAAATAAGCAAGGGCCAAGAAAAAAATTTACACAATGATTTTGACAATGCAAATGGAAAGAACAAGAACAACAAAAATGTCAAAAGTGGGGGCGGCTAGGTGGCGCAGTGAGTAGAGCGCTGGCCCTGGAGTCAGAAGGACCTGAGTTCGGTTCCGGCCTCAGACACTTAACACACATAAACAAAAACCTAGCTGTGTGGCCTTGGGCAAGTTATTTAACCCCAATTGCCCTTGAAAAAAAAAAAAGCAAAAAAAAATGTCAAAAGTGGATGTTTCAAAATTATAAGAACGAGCTTGCCCCCAAAGAAGAGATAAGGGAAAATATCTTCCTCGCCCCTCTTTTGGAATAAGGAAATCTATGGGTAAGGGATATTGTATATGATGTCAGATTTTTTTTTTTACTGTGCTGATTTTTTTCTCTCTCTCTTTTCATTGAAAATATCCTTTCCTTCTATTCTTTCAATTGCTTGGATCTGTTTAACAGCATCTTGATTTCTCATAAAGTCACTAGCTTCCATTTGCTCCAGTCTAATTCTGAAAGAATGAATCTCCTCAGTGAGCTTTTGAGATTCTTTTTCCATCTGGCTGATTTAGCTTTTTAAGTCATTCTTCTCCTCGTTGCCTTTTTGAGCCTCTTTTGCCACTTGAGTTAGTCTATTTTTTTTAAAGCAATTGGGGTTAAGTAACTTGCTTAAGGTTACATGGATAGTCATTATTTATGTGTGGGTGCTCATTTTCTGAGGCCGGATTCGATCTCGGGTCATCCCAACTCCGAGGCCAGCGCTCTTACTCACTGTGCCACCTAGCCACCCTGAGTTATTCTATTTTTTAAGGTGTTATTTTCCTTAGTCAGGCTGTTGACTCTCATTTCATACTTTTCCTGCATCCTTCTCGTTTCTCTTCCCAATTTTTCCTCCACTTCTCTTATTTGGTTTTTAAAATCCTTCTTAAGGTCCTCTATGGCCTGTAACCCGCTCCTATTTTCATTTGGGGCTTTTTGGTGCAGGAGTTCTGAACTCCCAATCCTCCTCCTGTTCCATGCTTCAATCCTCTTTGCCCCCAAAATAGGAGTCTAATGTTGAATTTTTCTGTTTATTTTGTTTCCTTTGCCTAGGCATGTTGCCGCTTAATTACTTGATTTTTGGGCTTGTTGCCACAGTAGGACTCTGCCACCAGCCAGGGGAGCTTCCGTCCCAAATGTTGGGGTCTTCTCAACTTCCAGAGGTATTAGTTGGGTGCCCTCTCTGAGGCCCCCACACACTCTGGCAAGTTGGTCACACACCCCAAGACCTCCACCCCAGACTGCAATCCAGATCCAAGAAGGTTAAAGTAAGAGTGATTACCCCCCAGACTGATCGAGGGATCCCCCTACAGTCTGCAGGCCAGGAGCTGAAGCTACAACTGAAGCTGCAAAATGGCAGCTATGCCATGGCTGCTCAGCAGCTTCTAGCCCCCAGGGAACCTGGCATGCTCCCAAATACCAGTCCCAAAGTCCATAGGGCACTAACCTCTCACTTTGTCCTAGGCATCTATGTGTTGGTAATTCTGGAAAAGCCACAGCAGCTGGTGTTCTGGGGTCCCTCCAGCAGGCTGCTGGTCTGGTCGCCCTGGGGTTAAAACCTCTGACTCACAGGGTCCTGTATTTGGCTCCCAGAGTGCTGTGCTGGCCGCTCCTTGCCAGGCTGCTGGGCTGTCCTCGGGGGGAGGGTAGCTTCTTTGTGTTGTTCTGTGGGTGCTGGAGCTCCAGAGGTTGTTCAGAGTTCCCCTTTTACACGATTTTGAAGTGGTATGGGCTGGAGCACCATGGAAGTGCTGTTTCTACTCCAGAAAATATCCTTTCCTATAAAGAATTGTTCTTTGGGAGGGAGACAGAGAGTCTTGCAAGGAAAAATTTTAAATAATATGAAAATAATGAATATCAATAAAATCACTTTTTAAACAAATAATTCTCATACTTTTCTATGTCTCACCTTTCATCAGAGTTGAACTCACAACGTTGTTGTGAGTGTTCACACACACACACACACATATTTTCTCTTTTTCTCTCACTCTCACACACACACACACACACACATACACACTTTGCAAACTTAATAGTACTATGTAAATGTTATTATTATTAAACTCAAGGATAACCAGCTGCTGTTAGAAATGTGGTATGGGGTACATAGCTCCCAAAGAAGAAAGAAGCAAAGGTCACAAATAGAACTTCATAAAAATGATATATGATAGATCTTTGGGCAATACTAAAGCTGGAAGGTTTTAGAGCTCCTTGTTAATGACATTAATTGGTTTAGGTATGATTAGGTATTGACTCAGTCTCACTTTCAATTATAATGACCAAACCAGGATTCTAGAGGAGTGATAATGCAGTATGCTTCTCACCTACTGACAGATGGAACCAACATACAAAATAAGACATACTTATGTTTTCTGGCAAGGCCAACATAGGAATTTGTGTTCCTTAAATGTGCATATTTTTATGAGAATTTTTATTTTTTGTTTGTTTTTCAATAAGAAAGTGGGAAATGGGGGGTAGGGAAGAAAGAAGTTTAGAAACAGGATAGGCAGAACAGGAGGTGAGAAAGGAAAGGAAAAGAAAGGAAAGGGGAATAGGGAGGGAGCAGAATGGGGAGAAGGGAGGGAAGGAGCAAAAGTCATTAAAGCATTTTTTAAAGAAATGCACAAAAGAAAATAGGAGGTCAGAAAGAATCACAGAGCAGGATAACTTTGAAAGTCACATGCATTTTTTAAAATATTAGCTACCCATAATAGAAATTTGAAAATTCATATGCAATCCTTTTTATTTTCTATTATGCATATGAAAATGCTCATTCGTTGTCATATATGTTTGTCAAGAACAAAATAATAATAAAATTGTAAAAAAAAATAAACATATTTGCCACATCAGAAATGAATGAATGAAATTAAGATACTGGTCTTAAATCATCTTTATGGACCATTTAAGATTTAAATCATAGTAAGTCCTGAAATATTTGGTCTCTTATCTACATAAAATTTTACCTGGTAAATACTTATTTGACTTTTAAATTTTTCTATCTTTACCTAGACCAAGAGTTCTTAACCATTTGTTTGCTTGTTTGTTTGTGTGTGTGTGTGTGTGTGTGTGTGTGTGTGTGTGTGTGTGTGACGGACACCTTTTACAGAATGATAAAGATCTTCTCAGACCTCTCTCTCAAAATAATGTTTTTAAATCATTAAATAAAATATACAGAATTACAAAGGAAAACAAATATATTTAAATAGTTCTCAAAAAAATTAAGTTCTTAGGTCCAAGGTAAAGGACTTAACCTATAATAATCAGAACCACAAGTAAGAATTCTAGTGCACAGTTTAAACACCACAGAACATTCCCATGAGTAAGCAAAGATTCTCTCTAACCCCTTAGACAAGGACAACTGAGCCAGAGAGAGGGAGAGGAGACCTTAGCTTTCAGGATGCAAAATTTCATGGTAGGAGTGGGAAGACATTAGGATATTAACCAGTGGGGTGGAAGCAGAGACTCCAGCACAATACTGCCTGGCCTTCCCTGGCACAGAACCCAGAACATCATTAGGTCTCTTCTGAGGAAGGAGGAAGGAAGAATGAGCTAGATAGGAGATTATCTGAATTACAGGAGTAGAAGGTGTGGAGGAAGCTTACCATCTGATAGCTTCCTATTTTAACTAATAATTCTTAATAATAAAGTGCTAATTGCATTTTTCTCTACATCAAAAAAGTATATTGTTGTCAGCGCACTATAAATTTTGGCACCCCAAAACAAAACCTTCTGTTCCCCCTACTTTAGTTAAAGCTCTGAAAAGACTAATGGTTTAAAAAACCATAACTCATATTTAAAGGTCAACTTTACCTCTAAATATTTGCATACCATGTATCTCATATTTATTTTCATACCACTGTGCAATATGGAATACAAGTACTGTAGTCATGTTGGAGAAATGGTATCCCACATGGCATTGTAGAAATAGAACTGGATTTGGAATAAGGAGACTAGGGGGGGCAAGAGGGGGGGGGGAGAGTTGAATCCTACTTCAGGTGCAGATTAACTCTGAGACTGACCTAATCAGTAAACTCAGAACTTCAGTTTCTTCACTTGCAAAATGGTGATAATTATACTTTTACTACCTTTTTTGCTAGGTTTTTGTGAGGAAGGCATTTTGCTAACCTTAAAGTGCTATATAAATATTTATTGGGATTATTCAGGAATTCACATCTAGTTTGTGGTGTTAACCAACCAGAAAACAATTCTGCTTCCTAGATCAGTTCTCTGCCCAGGAGGACTCAATACCAAAAACAGAGTTGCCATTTTTCTTCTAGTCTAAGACAATGAGGGGAGCCCTTTCCACCTATGAATATTGACTCTCATTTCTGAGTCATGTGAAGTACTTAAGTTAGAACACAATTTATCATTATAGAAGACTTGCATTTTATCGTAATCTCCATCTAAACTTTTGCCTGTCTGCTTTGAAAGGCCTTGATGAAAGTGGTAGGGTTAAACTAGGTCATAATTTGTATTATCCTCCATGTCACCATTTATCCAGCTCTGACGTTCCATGAAGGGAAGACTTCTGCTTATTAATCTTTCAGCAAAAAGAAGCCTGACTTTTTTTTTTTCGGTGAGAAGATAAAATATTAGGAATAATTAACTTAAATGGCAGTGTGCTTCACCTATGAGGAGTTTAACCTTGCAGATGTTTCTTTTGCTCCTAACGGTTATTTCTTCTATAACTTCAGGGACAGATGAAAACGAACTGAAAAATTTAGAGTTAAACTGAGTAAAATGACCTGTCTGGAACTAAGTAGCAAATCCAAATCCTAAAGGTGATAAAGGAAAAGGAAAAAGAGTAAAAGGTACAAGAGAAAAAAAAATTCTGGAGTTGAAGTCAGAAAATTCATGTCTGAATCCTGTCTCTGCTATTTACTACCTGTGTGATCTTGGGCAAATTAGGCCTCTCTGGACCCAAGTTCTTCACTGATATAAAGAGGGGACAGATTAAATGCCTTCTAAAATCACTTTCAATTCCAAATCTATGATCATAGGATTATACGATAATCCAACTCATCCCAGTGGAGCTTGCCCCACCCTTTACTTCCATAATTCTTTTGTTACAAGGTCATTTTGTGATTCTTGTTCCAAGAACACATAATTTCAGGCCACCACTACAGTTTGCTCATGTATGTGTACAGACCGGGGGGTGGATATACTCCCTAGTTGAAATATGATGCAGCTGAAGCATCATTGATGATACCGCCTTAGTGTAGACTTGGATCATATAGAATGTATTGGGACACAAGACAATCCCTCTCCAGGAATGTCGTATTGAAGGTGAAAGATAGGGTTTAAGAGAGATATTGCCATAACAGTTTTTCCACTAGACCCCAGCTCTCTGAGTACACAGCTCTGTAGGCACTAAAAGTGCCATAAAAATGACAAAACTGCACTTTGCATCATAAATATGTCATTTGGGCTAAGCAAATAAATGAGAAATGTTTTTACCTTTTCAAATAAACATAGAACTAATAGTGCAAAGTAATTCTCAATGAAAAACATTCCATGATGCCCTTACATTTCATAAGAGTTTCTCCAGTTTGGACAGTGTTACTCTACATAGTCATTACATCATATTGAGATGATTGAAGCAATTGTAAGACGTTTTCCCAGATCAGGGTCAAATGAGCAGAACCACCAAACATAAAATTTGCCTTTTTTTTTTTTGCTTAGCTCAACATTTTAGCATTTTTGTTTGCCTTTGCCTCTTACATAGAAAGAAGCTAGGGATTATTTTAATAGTAATGGTATGCAGAACTTGAATACCTATACCACATTACTGTCAATATGGAAAATATTATTTAAATGGATGAAAAATGCTGACTAAATCTATACTGTGCAAACAAACTGTTCTGAAAGCTGGACTGTATTACCTACTGTGAAACTTAACATTCATTTTGCTTGTTTGGGATTTTTGTGACAGGTTCCAGGGATCCAAACAGCTTTCTCTACACTCCCGTCTGCCTTATGCCAGTTGGTAGCATATGCTGAGGAGAACTTTTCCCACCCCCTTGCAGTGACTCAGGGGTACACTAGAATTGCATTGGATTACAATATATTTCTCCCATTTGTCCTTTTAATCTTTTTGGTCTCTGTATTTAAAGTTCAATAAATTCTAGCTTAATTGCCAAATGAGTAGGCAGACTATGTCATTCACAGGATCATGGTACATGAGCTGAAAAGGACTTGAAGGTCAATTTTGTCCAATCTGTCCATTTTATAGATGAGAAAACTGAGGGCCAGAGAGGTCCAGTGATTTGCCCAAAGTCAAAAGAGTACTAAATGGCAGAAACAGACTCTAAGCCCAGCTCTCTGTCTCTGTAGTGAGAACTACTTTCCACTGGCTGTCTCCAGTCGCTACTTTCTATGGACATGTAATCCTACATCATTAGAGATAATAACAACCCTCCCATACAGCCCAAAGTAGAGGGTTAATGCATCATAAAATAATAATTCTATTGACCCAAGATGCCATATTAAATGAAACCTTTTAATTTTATATATGTGGAAATGGAGGTCCACAAAGGCTGAGATTTATCCAAGGTTACTAAAGTAGTAAATCCAAATCCTCTGACCCTAGAGGCAGAGCTTTTTCACCCATGCTTCCATTTTCACATGAAGTATCTAACCTTTCTTCATTTCTAGTGTTGGAAGATGTTTTCATTAGGACAGTGCTCCACTGAATCAACCAAAAGTAGTACATATACATGTGCTATGCCTGCTCTTTTATCAGACAATTGTTTTGATTCAACTTACTTGTCAGGGATAGAGGGATTCTACCCCACCCATGATAAGTAGGACTTCCATCCCACTTTACTCTTGGCCATAGTGCTGTCACTAGTTGAAAAGGAAAGTTTTAGTTCTAGAAGAGAGTCTGAAGAACATTTCTCATCTTTTATGAGTCTTTCCCATGTACTTTATAATCAAGGCAAAGTGGATTTCTCTTTTCTCCAAAGGCACTCTGCACCTGCTGGCCTCCATGCCTTTGATAATACTGTTCTTTCTGCTCAGGATGCCTGATACCACCTCTCCTCTTTGGGCTATTTAATTTTCACCCCAAATGCCATTGTCCTCCAGAAAGCTTTCTCATGTCCTCATATTGAGAATGTTTTTTTCTCTTACACTTTACATAGTTCTTCGTTTTATGTAAGATAATATGATTTTCATGTAAAAATTATATATTTCAACACCCTAGGGATCTCTAATCTTATAAGTGTGTGTACGACCTCCACTGGAACAGATCACTATTTACCTGTGCCTTCTGGTCCTGCATGATTTGTGGTCATCATGGTACAAGCCTTTCCTTAGGACTTTTAGCATAACATGGGAATCCCATCCATCATCCCTTGTTCTTGTTAAATCAATCATCTAATCAACAAACATTTACTAGTCACCCAACTATGTGTGATTACACATTATATGGATGACATACATCCCTTATGCCACTTCCTGCTGTAGTCTACTTGTGACTACTGTGTATCTTTCTGTTGTATCTTGAGTTACCCACAAAGTTGATCCTTTGGAGATTGTCATGATTGAAAGACATATAGTATTATCAGAAAAATTGCAGTGTTAAAAAAAGATGAGTTTTGGAGAAAGAGAAACTTGGAGCTGTTGAAAGCTCTATACATTTTCCCATATGCAATATAGTGTGCTTTCTTTTTCCTATTCATTTCTGGTCCCAGATCATTGTTGATCAATTAATGCTTATGAAGCCACAGGATGCACATAGCCCACAATATTCTTAAATGCCTCCAACCAGATTAAAAAGCAATTGAGAAATATTTAACAAAATAAACCAAAATACAATAAATATGAGTAATATCATGTTTAAAAAACAAGTCAATGTGTAGTCCATGGGAATCTTTATGTACACACTAGTGACCCCTTTCTTCTATTTGAATTTGATGTCACTGCTACAGATATGATATGTATTGAGGGACTAATGGAACCCCATCCATCTTCATATCATAGTCTCAATCAATAGTCATTTTTCATCCATTTGATTTTTACCACAGTGGACTATTAGGCTGGTCTAGTTTGAGTTGTCATTGAAGAGACCCTAAAGTATCCTGAGATATTCATGATATTCACAAGCCAGAGTTAAGAGGTTGCAACTCAAAGTATGATGGTGCCCTCAGTGGAAGCAGGGAAGGTTAGGGGATGGGTAGGTGTGGAAGAACAAAAAAAGTTCTGTTTTGGGCATTGAGGTTTGAGATGACCATGAGAAATTCAGTTCAAAATGACCCATAGGCAGTTTGGGATATAGAACTAGAACTTAGGAGAGAAAGACTAAGGCTGGGTATATAGACCTTAGAGCCATCTTCATAGCAATTATTCTTGGCACCATCCCAAGTTTGCTGACTATCTGTAAGGCAGCTCTACTATGCCATAATTTTGCAGTGTTTTGGATTCAAAGATATTCATCATTAATACAGTAGTGACACTCCCTAATAGAGCTCCTTTGAATTGCATTTTCCTTTGAAATTGTACCCTTTAAAGGCTTGTATTTTTTATATTTGCCTAATGACTTCATCAGAAATCAAGAATATGGATGGAGGTTCTGAAAATACTGTCAACCCCACAATGTTTACATACTGTGAAATAAAATTTCCAAGACTTTTATCACTGAGATATTCATACTCAGAAATGACCATATTTCCAGTAAATCACAACATAAATGATAAGAAATTGGTATTCTTCTGGATGATCATGAGGCAAATATAACTCTCAAAAGAACATGCGTTATAATGCCATGTCACTGCCTAACTTATTTTCTGTTTCTTGTCCAAGACATTCCATCTACCACCTCCTTATCTTTGTACAGTCTGACCCATCCTACCCCCCATGACAGGAATGCTGTCTCTACTCACCTCAACA
Organism: Gymnobelideus leadbeateri; assembly: GCA_011680675.1. Taxonomy (NCBI): domain Eukaryota; kingdom Metazoa; phylum Chordata; class Mammalia; order Diprotodontia; family Petauridae; genus Gymnobelideus; species Gymnobelideus leadbeateri. The sequence continues at coordinate 353,395 of WOXC01003966.1, forward strand.
TTTTGGAATTCTAACTTTTTTCAAGACTCAGACTAAGTGAGTGCTCTTACATAAGGACTTTTCTTATTACAACTATATCTGACCAAGTTATTGATGTCCCATCCTCAATTATCTTGTGTTTTGTGCATGTGTCACATAAATATCTACATGTTATTTGTATATAGACACATACGTACATGTAAACGTGTATATATCTGCACATATATCATATTAGCTTATAGATGGGAGGATGACTGATTGTAGAGTTTAGGGACTATGCTTGCAGGAAGGGAGGGAATAAATATTTATAGAACACCTACTATGTGCCAGGTTTTGTACTAAGTGATTTTTATAGATATTTTTTCATTTGATCTTCACAATAACCTGGGGTGCTATTATTATCTCTATTTTTATAGTTGGAGATACAGAGGCAAACAGAGGATAAGTGAATTGTCCTGGGTCACACATCTTGTAAGTGTCTGAGGTAAGATTTGAACTCAGGTCTTCCTGATTCCAGGTCCAGTGTTCTATCTTCTGTTACTTAAGTTGCCCTTTAAGTGAGGTACACGTGAGTTCAAGTCCGACCTCAGACACATACTGGCTGTGTAACAGTGACCTAGAGCACTCTCTTAGGCCATAAATTGGAGAAGGTCATAACCTACATAAATAGAAGTTTCAGACCTGGGAGTTCCCCATATCATTGAAATCATAGGTCCAATAGTTTATCCTTTTTCCCCCCTAAGTACATATTGTTTTCTCCCAAGTACAATGTAAAATTCTTAAGGACAAGAATCATCTTCATATCTCTAGAGTCTAACACACTGAAACATAGAATTATTTCATAAATGCTTATTGAACCACTTCTAGGTCTATATACCTCCCAAAATAAAAAAAAAATATATCAAAAAATCAAAGTATAAAAAAGTCAAAATATCAAATATCAAAACAGGAAAAAGGACCTATTTGTGCAAAAATATTTATAGCAGCTCTCTCTGTGGTGCCTAAGAATTGGAAATCAAAGGGATGCCTATCAGTTGAGGAATGGCTAAGCAAGCTATGGTATATGATTGTGATAGAATATTATTGTACTATAAGAAAAGATTAGCAGAACAATTTCAGAAAAACCTAGAAAGACTTAAATGAACTGATGCAAAATGAAGTGAATAGAACCAGGAGAATGTTGTATATAGTAACAGCAACATTGTGAATGACTTAGCTATTCTCAGCAATACAACTATCTAAGATAATCCCAAAAGACTAATGATGAAGCATACTATCCACCTCTAGAGAAAGAGCTGAGACTGTTTGAATACAGACTGAAGCATGCTATTTTCACTTTCATTCATTCTTTTTCTTTTATTTGAATCTTCTTGTACAAAATAACTAATATGGAAATGTGTTACATGATTGCACATGTATATGATTGTTTACTCTCTCAGGGAAAGGGCAGTAGAGGGAGGGAGGGAGGGATAGAGTTTGGAACCCGAAACGTTTTTTAAAAAATATTTTAAAAGTTGCTTAAACCTATAACTGGGGTTGGGGGAATAAAATATATAAAAATGCTTATTGAATTGAATTGAGGTCATTTAAACTTAATAAATATTAAACATAGTTATCAAATGTGTTCCAATTGAACTGCAGGGAAAATGTGGACTGGGTACTTTCTAATAATTTTGTGTTGTTCAATATTCAATTCTTCAGTGATAGAAAGTTTCCTCAAAATGGGTCATCACTGTGCACACCATAACTCACCTCTTTCCCCGAATTAAGAAAGAATCCCTCATCAATTGCTCTGAAAAAAAATAAAACAATGCATCTTTTGGTGATTGATCTTCTGGCCACAGGTTCCTCTTCGTTTAAAGAGGCTGAGAATTATAAAACTGACCATTTCTAGGCTGTTTCCACCAGACCAACCAATTAATCACTCAGCCAGATGCTTGATTGTCCAATCAGAATGAAGCTCCCAGCAATACTACAGGTTCAATAACTGAGGCAACTCAGCAGCTACAAAGTCCCCTATACTTTGTTTCAAGCCAAAGGTAGCAGGACAGAGAAACAAGTTCTTATTAAAAGCTCCACCAATTTCTAAATCAAGGTGGTGATGAACAACAATAACTAAAGTCCCAGGTCAATCAAGTCAGTTTTCTCTCCCTTCATGCTGCCCTAATTAACTTTAGGTCCTTCCACCATTTCCTGTACCCATAAAGAAACTCCCCCTTCTTGAGCTTCACCTAAGTCTGGTATCCATAAGGAATTCCCAAGAACTTTTCCACTATTTTTAGGTCTGATTAGGAATGCCCCCTCCTACACTGGGTCACTGATTACCTGGCCCCAACAAAATCACCAGAACCTTAAATTTGAGAGTGTTTCCTGACTAATCTGTCTATCTCCACCATTCTCAAGCAGGGATGACTTTCTTATATGTGGGGACAAATCTCTTTCTGTTTATATGTATGATCAGAATGCATGTATATGCTCCATTTGCCTACTTGTCCTCATTGTTTCTTTCCTGAGTACCAGTTTTCTAGAAATCCTGACCCCGGGTATTTGTTTTAACTGGAGCTATGAGATCCAATAAAGCATATTATTATCCCCATTTTACATTTGAGGAAACTGAAGCAAACAGGGGTTAAGCAACTTGCCCAAGATCACACAGTTAGTTAAATATCTGAGGCTAGATTTGAAATTCTCTCTTCTTGACTCAGACTAACTGTTGTAATCAATTTTGCTGAATTTACATTCTGTCTTATAAGGAAAGACTCTCTAAGAGGAGGAAGGACACAGGGAAAACATCTAGACCATGTCAAAACAAAAAGTATCGATAAAAATTTATTAAAACATTTTAAAAAGAAAGCTCCAGGTTATATTTTGCTTCCAAAGCCCTGAACAGAGCAAGGGGCTGGGCTGAAGGAGGTAGGGAAGGAGAGTTGTAATTTATCTGCTAACTTTATGCATAGTATTTTTTTTTAAAGCAATTGGGGTGAAGTAACTTGCTCAAGGTTACACGGCCAGTCATTATTTGTGTGTGGGTGCTCATTTTCCGAGGCCGGATTCGATCTCGGGTTATCCCAACTCCAAGGCCGGCACTCTTACTCACTGCGCCACCTAGCCGCCCCCATAGTACTTTTTAAAAAGTTCTATATTGTAAAAACATTCTTCAAAAATCAGCTTCTACCTTAGGTTTTTCCTCTCATTGTTCTTCCTGGAATAGAATGGATTTCTAATTTATGGCTCTGACTACACAAAGTCATTCACTCAAAGCATTGTGATTAAAATCTTTTAGGGGAATTTTTGCAGGGCAGAAACATAAATGTATTTCAAAAACTAGAAAAAGTTTCTGTGTGAGTAACCACACCTCTTCATGTTCTGAGTAAGCCTTAGGGCCCTAAGGAATATCCTAACACTACTGTTATGGGAATTTTTTATTTCCTTTTAATCTGTAACCTGATTTAGTTTACCCATTGTTTGATGATGTTTGTTTCCTTAAGGGAATGCATGAGATAATTACTCTGCTTAACTAAATTTGTTCAACTTTTAAGACATTGAAGGAAGGTGGGATTATTTATCTACTTTTTAACTTTATGACCTAAGAGGATGGTACAAGATTGCCATCTATAAATGAATAATTTCTTTGCCACGCTGGTGTAATTTTGCCTATAAGAAGCCTTGTCAGAATCTTTATAATTGCTTGGATTTTCTCTGAGGCCTGAAGCTTTTTTAAAGCATAATAATAAAACTCAGTTTTTTTACCTCCACAATTTCTGTGTTGTGGCAAGTATATATTTGGCAGCAGTTACTCACCACACAAACTCAGAAAGGAGATATCCCTCCCATAATGCAGCTTAACTTACAACATTTGACAACAGACAGGCATGTTTCAATAGGATTTTAAAGTTGGCAAAGGGTTTTCCTCACAGCAACGCTGTGAGGTGAAGAGGGGCAGTTATTATTATTCCCATTTCACATATGAGGCAAATGAGAATCAAAGAATGACCTCAATGCTAAACAACTCAAAAGTGTCAAATTAGGGATTCAGATTCCAGTGTCTGACTCAAGGGACAATGCTGAAGCTAGGTAAATCATTTCATCTCTCTGATCTTCTCAGGATTCTTTTGGGCATCAAATGGGATTATGGGATCATAAAATCATAGTTCTAGTGTCTGAAGGAATTTCTTAGTCCAACTTTGTCATTTTACAGATAGGGAAACTAAGTCCCAGAGAGGTTTGATGCTTCTGTAAAAGTTGTGGGGGTTGTTGTTGTTTGTCCTTCATTTTTGAAGGGGTGATGTCTTGACTTGTGCATGAATTGGATTTAAGTGAGACAGAGTTGCAAAAGCTGTCAGCCTCGTTCTCTCTTCCAGAGTCATTGAAGTCTAATGGCAGGACAAAAGTCAGGACGACTGGTGATGGCTTGGAATGCAGTGGATGACCGTGACATCTTTCATATCTGAACAAGCTCTAAGTGCCTCAAAATGCTTGCTTCAGCAGTTTTCATGTCAGTTGGAATAAATCATTTTCATCCATTCATTCCACCAGGAGAAGTCTTCACATGCTTGGGGTAGATATCCCCCCAACTCACTGACTGCTTTGAGGCCTGTTGGTTACACTCAACCTGGTTAGCCATCTGCTGAGACAGCTTTACTGAAGTGTGGCTTTTTTACACATGCTACAGCTTCTTAAAGTCACAGGTAAGGGTAAGGTGATATGTGGACACTGCAGATGGATGAGCAGACCTGGGAAGGGCTCAGCTAGCCCTCACATTGATGTGGATACAAAGGTGCCCTAAAGGTTGAGTTGCCCTTTCCCTGGTGTATCCTCTAAACGCATCCTAAAATACAGAGGTGCCCTGAGGGTTGAGTTGCTCATTCCCTGGTGCCTTAAAATCTCCCCTTATCTTGAAATACCACAAAACTTCCCCTAATTCTAGACCATAAAATTCTTTGTCTTCCCCCATCCTGGGTCATAAAAATTCCCTGGTCTCCCTTATCTTGTGTCATTCATCATCCTTATCCAGTCTCCTTATCTTACAAGACTTATCTTGTCCCTAAATCTTCAACCTTCTTTAGAAACCCTATTACATCATCTTCCTACAGACTGTGTAGCTTTCTGTGCATATAAGTCTGGTCCCTTTCCCATATGCTTTTGTGTCAATAAAGCTCCCTTTGGCTAAAGAAAAGGTCTGATTGAATTCTTTCAAAACTGAACCAGCTCTCCCAACTTTGACCTCAACAATACCAGAGGTGTTAGTCCTCCCTGAACACTCCATGTGAAATTTGTATTCATGTTACAGATTATGTACACAAAGCACTTTGCTAATCTCAACTACATAAATGCTGAATAATAGTATTATTATGACTATATGGTGCTTTCTTTCACTTATTGGTACCTATAAATGCCATATTTATAGAATTATTATTACTGTGTCTGAAGAATTTCCCCAGTGATGTTTCCTTTAATAAGATCTTTTCCTTCTATAGAATGGTTTAATTCTGGCTGCCTTGTCTGAGTGCCTCTCCTATTGTGTGTTAACCTGGTTCTTTCCCTCAAGGTTCTCTGGTACCTTGAAGGGGTTAGTAATTCCCTCTTCTCTGCATTGGCTCCAGACCTTAATGCTATTCCTTAATTTTTAGGGTACATTGACTAGCCTATTTCCATTTAATCACTGACATTGGAAAAGCTTTCACAAAGGAATATTCATTCCAAAGATATAGAAATAACATGATACAGAAATTTCCCCCCTCAACCTCAGGGTATAATCCCACTCAATATTTGCTTAAGTCACAAAATTGCTGCCTCGTTAATTAGACAAAGCTACACAGATTATATAATGGTAATTTGAAGATCTTCCCTGTGCCCTAATAGGCTGAATGAAATCACATGGAGCCTAAGATAGGCGGAGTTTGCTGAAGGGTGGAGCAGAGCCCATCCGGAGGGTGATGTCTTGACTTCTCTGAATTGGATTTGAATGAGGCAGGGCTGTGCAAAGTCATCAGCTTCACTCACTCCTCCAGTCATTGAAGGATTTTCGACATAGAAGCAATATATGTAAATTATACAACTAAATAAAATGATGTGATCTAGGAACTATTGGCCAAACATCCTGTGGAAAGTTCACAAACATTCTACTGCACTGCTAGATTCAATTATTCATTATTGAATCAGTGGGAAGCTAATTTGATGCTTTGTTCCAGATAGGCCTAAAGGCGCATTCTAATCATGAATTGATGTATATTTAAGCTTCCAGCCATATGTGTGTGTTAGGAAAAATCTGTGTTTGAGACTTTGGCATCCTTTCTTTGGCACATGATTTGTATGAAAAAAAATGCACTCTTTGATTTTTAGAATGTAGATGGATTTTTTTAAATGACATTTAACAAAGAGGACCAGAAGAAAATTGTTTTGCTTTGTTTTGTTTTAATGATTCTTTTGCTAAGGTAAAGTTTTTAATGATCATTATTCTGAAAGATGTAAAGAGCTTACCCTCAAAAATTTGAGGGGTGGCTAGGTGGCGCAGTCAGGAGGACCTGAGTTCAAATCCGACCTCAGACACTTCACACACTTACTAAGCCGTGTGACCTTGGGCAAGTCACTTAACCCCAATTGCCCTCCCCAAAAAAGGCCAAAAATTTTTTTGATTGACAGTGGAAAATCATTGAATTTCAGAGTAAAGAGACCTGTCTGCAAGCTCCATATTCTCCTGAGTATATAACTATTAGTAAGTCACTTAACTTTCTGAGTCTTAACAATAATAATGAGGAATAATATTTATATAGTGCTTTACAAATATTATCTCATTTTATCCTCATCATAACCCAAGGAAGTCAACGCTTTTACTGAGCCCATTTGACAGATTAAGGCCATGAGGCAGACAGAAATTAAGTGATTTGCACAGGTTTGCTCAGGTCAAATTTGAACTCGTGTCTTTTTAACTTTCAGTCTTGCTCTCTGTAAAATGTAGATAATAAAGCTTATAATAGCTCTCAGAAAACTGTAACATGTAAAGTGCCTATGGAAATTTGAATTATTATTATTATTATCGATTAAGAGGTTATCAACATTTAGCTACCATTGAGCATAAGAACCCAAATTTTAGTGACATACTATCTATGTGATCCTGGATAAGTGACTTTACCTCTTGGGTCTCCAGGCAACTCCCTAAGACTAGAAATTGCAATGAAGAAATCTGCATTGGTAGAGAAGGTTCTTCACATGGATCTCCATATACCTTTTAAAGCATTGGCCTGGTTAGCCACTCCTTCCCCCAATTCATCCTTAAGTAATGGCACTTTTAGCCATAAATTGTAAAAGTATAAATTCCTTTTTATAGTCACAGATTAGTATTTAAAACTGCACTGATTCTAGTTATAAACAATCTAAGACCAAAATATCTTTTTGGAACTTTGCCCTAAATGTCTGAATCTCATCATAGAGATGCAAAGTACCCTAGAGAACCTTTAGCCTAATTTCACTTTACAGGGAAGAAAACTGAGGCCCAGACGGGGAAGCAATTTGCCAAAGCTGAATGGCAACATCGTGGCACAGTGGGTACTAAAAATCAATTCTCTTGCTTCCTAGTCCATTACATTTTTCACTAAGGAACATTTCTAGATATATGTGACCACATGTGTGTATATAAAATTTCTTTCTGGTAAATGAGTCATGTAAAGAAGCATGAAGTTCCCTTTATTCTGAGACTCATGGAGAGCAATTTTGAAAGTTCAGGTGGGTCATGGTGATTCCAATTTATCTGTATTAAAACTGTCAGGCTTTGAAACCCTGAAATCACAGGATATTATACCTAGAAAATTCCCAAGAACATAGAATGTCAGACTTGAAGCAATCTTAGAACCTAGACTGTTATGCACCATAACACAACAATTTGGAGTGAGGAAGTGATGAGTCTATTTTAAACTCTAGAGATAATTTGGAAGCATGTAATTATCTGAGTTAAGATTTGGCCAAATTGAATAATCTTTGCTTTTCTTTGATAATTAACTTTGTAGGCAATCTAGAAAGGATCTTAGAACCTAGAAGATTTTATACACAACATGGAATATTATACCTGGAAAGGACCTTAGTGTTCACTTAATTTAACCTGCTCACACCATTGTATGAAATACCTTATCTTCCTAAGACCTGGAATCTCCTGTAAAATTCAACTTATTTCTTTACTTTATTTTTCCCTGAAAAATCTGGGTTTTAGAAATTGATATGAAAGAAAGGTGACTGTAACTAAATACATCCCTGAATGCCTCACCTTTAATAGTTTCTTTTTAGGAGTGTGGGTAAATTCTGACTGAGGATACAGACCATATTTGTTGTTGTTCAGTCATTTCAGTCATGTCTGACTCCATGAGCCCATGTGGAGTTTTCTTAGCAAAGACACTGGAGTGGTTTGTCATTTCCTTCTCCAGCTCATTTAACAGAGGAAGGAACTGAGGCAAACAAGGATAAGTGACTTGCCCAGGATGACATAGCTAGTAAGGGTCAGAGGTTAGATTTGAACTCAGACCAACATATTTGACCCCAAGTCACATATAGCTGATAGCAAATACTAAAGGTACAGATAACCATGATCATCTCACTTGTCTATCCTTTAGTCACCACCCTAGTTCAAGTACTCATCACCTCTCACCTGGACTATTGCAATACCCTCATAATTGGGCTCCCTACCTCAACTCTTTCTTAACTACAATTCATCCTCTCCACAGCCTCAAAGTGATATTCCTAAAGCACAGGTCTGACATGTAACTCCCCTGCTCAAAAAACCCAAGTAGCTCCCTATTGCTTTTAGGATCAAATATAAGTTCCTCTATTTGGCACTTAAAGTCCTTTACAATTTGGCTCCAGCTCTCTTTTCTCTATTGATACATTACTTCCCTTCACACACTCTACGATCTAACCAAATTAACCTTCTTGCTGTTCTTCACATAAAAAAGTTCCATTTCCTATCAACATACTTTTACATAGCATGGCACTGTTACCTAAATATACTTTAATTCACCTCAACTACTTATAATGCATAGTTTCCTTCAAAATTCAGTTCATATACCATCTTTTACATGAGGTCTTTTGATTATCTTATTAATACCTTCCTCCCCAGTATTGTGGCATCATTCCACTTCAGCCAATGGCTTTTAAGGACTTCTAAATTGATCGCTAATCAGTTGGACTATCCAACTAATTCAAAAAAGATGATCAGATTTGTTCATCCTAATTTCATAACTCTGATTTACTCAGTGGAGGTGCTCACACCTGGTAAATGTATGAAGGCTAAGTGGGATGGAATGATAGATTCAATGGACCCTCCTTATCCTTTCCTGAATGTACACATGTTTTCTTAGATGATAAGTTCCTTGAAAGCAGGAACTGTTTGCTTTTTGTCTTTGCTTCTCCAGCACCTAGCATAGGGCCTGCCACATAGTAGGTGATTATTAAATGTTTGTTTTGATTGATTGATGATCAATCAACTCTTCTGTGCATTGACTGTGGTCTGATGTAGCAAGGGATGCTACAAGTCTCCCAGTTTGAAGATGAGAATACTTGGAGAGGTTAAGTGGCCTGGTCAATTACAATGAGGAAGTGGTAAAACCAAGAATCAGACTCAGATTTTCTAACTCCAAGCTCAGTACTCACATACTACCCCATACAGAGGTGACACAGAGAGGCAGAAGGAGACGGGATATGGGGATAAAGTTGCAGAGAGAAATACCTTTGAAAACCTGCCATGTCTCTGGATTCTTGTTTGGGGCAGGGAGGAGGCAAGACAGTTACCAGCCTCTGAGCTACCTGCTTATGAGCTACATAATAGAGTTTTTTTTTGTCTTTTTAAACTTCACCCATTTTGTGGGCACTTTTCCAGAGAAATTTAAAGATGCTATGGCTTCTGCAAACATAGTTACTAAAGTCCTTTCAGTGAGAGAGCACATCCTTTGGTTTCAAGTTTCACAGATTAAATGGAGGACAGATGATAGAAAGAAAACTGTGACTTCTCGCTATGACTTTCCTGATTATCTATTCAAAGCCTACTTTATATTTAGTCGTAGACATGAGTAGTGTCAAACTGTTTCCATGGCATTTAGAAAGATGCAAAAGACTAAACGTGCTGTCGTTGTATCCCCACCTGACGCATCCTGACGGAGTCCATTACCCTCATATTCATCTTGAATCCCAGCTTTCTCTGCTTTTCCATGTAGGGAGATAATTGATTGTGTTAAATGTAGCCAGTGCTAGTGTTGAGCCCTTTAAGACAAATCTCTCTATTTATGAAAGGTTTTTTGTGAGCCCTGAGCTAGGACACCCTTTTTCTTTGGGATATTGGGGTCACCTGTGCTTTTCTGTTTCATTTCCTGGGAAAAAATGCTGGCATTTCATAATATGTTTCTATCAACCTTTTGGAGTGAGCTGCAGGAACCTCTTCCAAAGCAGGGCACTGAACAGGAGGCAGACACTCAAGTATAAAAGCTGCTTTGTAATAATAGAATTGGCATTGCTATAACTTCTGTTCAGCGATCTTCCCAGGCAACTGAAGTGAACTGAAATATATCTCGACACATAACATAACACTGGGAATAATAAGCATTTATGCTTCCAAAGCACTTTATGCATTATACAAGCATTATATTTCTCTTTTACAGATAGGGAAACTGAGACCAAAGAGAAAAAATGACTTGCCCATGATTACCCAGAAAATATCAGCCATGACTCAAATCCATATCTTCGGAGGGCAAACCCAGTGTTCTTTCCCCTTTGCCACTGTCATAATCAGTGAAGATGACCCAGATTCTTTACCTCTGATACCATATGTCATTCTACCATTGGGAGGAAAAAGTGAATGGACCAGATAATTCCTGAATTAAAAGCTTAAACTGGGATATTTTAAAGTGCCCCTCTAGTATTCACAGATTTTTCTCAGGAAGAAGGAGTAGGGGATTTGCCCAAATGAGAAATGAACCATATGAGCTTTGCATTATTCTGATTGTCAGATAAAAAGGATTTTCTTGTTGTGGTTTTTTTTTATGTTCAAGAGAGAAAAAGAGACATGGGTCAACTATGGTCCCCACAGTCCTTTCTAAAGGGAGGCCATCTATGACCACTTCGACTCATCTTCTGGGCTTCTGCCACATTTCCACAGCAGGTCCAGATCAGATTTGCCAGAAGAACAGATTGGGATAATGGCTTTGTACATGGGCACAAATGCCAGCTCATCACCCACATGGCCAAAGCACCATCTGGGACAGATGAAATCTTACCACTGTGACTACACTCTTCTGGAGCCTAGTTACGGGCAATGTACAATGTACAATGTCCAAGATGGCTAAAAACCAACCTAGATGCAATTGTCCTTGAACCTTCCTGGGGCACAAAAGGGAGGCAAAGTCTACTTTTGATAAATACTCCGCAGAGCTTACTTGCTATGTGAGGTTGACTAATCTGTTTCTGCAGAAATTATTTCAAAGTGTTCTGGAACACGCTTACCAATATTTCATATTCACCAGAGCATGAGGCAATAAATCCTTACTTGCTTCATTGGCCTGTAATAGGTGGCTCACATCAAGTTCAGTCAGTTTGATTACTGAACATCAAATCATTAGGTAAACATGAATAAGGCTGTAAGCTCTATTGCCAGCTTCCTACACAGGCGACTTCCTAAATGGTTTTCCAGTAGGAGGACTCTGAGAAACACGCAGTTGGAGCTTCCCGAACTCTTCTTTTAGGCAAATAACACTGTCTATTAAATCACAGCATGCAACATCTAAGCAGTGTAAAACCTCAACAGTTGGCTTACTTCAAGGATGTCAAAGCATATCCATATTTTATCTCAGTGAAAATCAGTATATTTTAGAGCTAGGAGTACCTTAGAATTAAAAATTGGAAGGAACTTGAGAACTTGAGACCAACATACTCATTTTACAACAACAAGAACAAAAATGAAATTAAGACCCTGACATGGAGGGCAAAATACTTTCCCAAGGTCACACAGCTAGCAAGTAGCAGAACCAAAAGTGGTGCTAAGGTCTGCAGACTCCAAATCCTTTGGTCTTTTCTCTATATTAAGTTATAATTTAGTGAGGTCATTGACAAAGTGGACAAAGAGGGCTCTAGTAGCACAAGGACAATCATAGTGAGAAATAATCATTTTCTTTCTGTCATCTACTACACCAAACTTGTTGAACTACATTTCAAATGATGACTAGGAATTAAACAGGCAAATTTTTTGGTGATATTATAAGCTTGGACAATCTTAGAATTCACAGATTCACAGGATATTGGACCTGTAACCTCCAAGACCACCTAATTAAACCTGTAACTAATCAAGAATGTCTTCTATTATGCATTCAACAAGTGTTCTTCTAGGATCTACTGAAAAATTTCCAGTGAAGAGAACTCACTACCTCCCAAAAGAACCAATTCCATTTTTGGGTAACTCTAATTGGAAGAGAGTATTATCCAGTTTGCTTCTTTGCAACCACACCTAATGCCTCTATTCCTATCCTCTGGGGAAAAAAAACCAGGGCAAATCTCATCCTTCTTCCAGATTTACAAAATGGATGAAAAGAACTTTGCTTCTACAAAGAAAATCATGATGAGAAGCAACCATTTTCTTATTGTCATTACAGTACTTCAAATACTTGAAGACAGCTCTCATGTCCCCAGCCTTTCTCCCCTACCCCCCTTCAAGTCTTCTCTTTTTCAGACCTAACATCCCCAGGTCCCTTCAGTCATTACTCATTTTGAATGTTCTCCAAACCTCTTGCCATATCAGCTTCTTCCAGATAAGCTACAGTTTGTCAATGTCCTACCTCAAATATGATGACAGAATTGATATAATATTCTGCATATGGTACGAACAGGGCCAGATATTGATAGAAAATTATATCTTTTGACCTATTGTTCAAGAGAATATTACAGAAAAACAAAAATATCTAGGGCACTGAGTCAGCATTATCACACTTTCTTGAAATATATTTTGTAAGACCTGGACACGTATGTGAAACCACTATTCATCAAGGTCCTTTTAAAAACCACTTTTGTTGTCTTATTTTAAATTCAGTAACTAAATATAAGAACATCACATTTAAATGGTCTTGTCTCAAGTAGTGAACAGTAGAGAAGTAATGTAGCATTAGTGGACAAAACATTCACATAGAGTAAGGAAAATGGTAAAAACCATTTATTAAGCTCCTATTATGTGCCAGGGAGTGTGCTAAGTACTTTACAAAAATTATTTCATTTGATCCTCACAACAACCTTGGAACCTAGATGCTATTATTATCCCTATTTCACATTTAAGGAAATTCAAGCAGGATGGCTTGGCAAGAATCACACAGCTAGTAAGTATCTGAAACAGGATTAGAATTCGTGTCTTCCTGATTCTAGACCTGTATCCATTATACTACCAGTGCCTCCCCTGGCCTGAGTTTGAGTACTGGTACTTCACCGTATTCTCTTATCTCTTTGGGATATTCTCTACATTATCAATGTCAGTGCAAAAGTAACAATATTAATAAAAATGATAATAGAAAGCATGTACATAGTCTTTTACAAATGTCTCTTTTTATCCTCACAACAATCCTGGAAGGGAGGTAGTATTATCATCTCCATTTTACAGATAGACAGAGTTTAAGTAGCTTGCCCAGGGTCACACACCTAGTAAATGTCTAAAGCAAGATTAAAACTCCTTACTTTCTGATTCTAGACACAGCTGGGTTACTAAGCTAGCCTAGGCCTCAATACTCTAGACATGGTGTGAGTAGGGTAGAGTATAATCCTATCACTTTTCTAGCCCTGAACATTATCCTCTTAATGGAACCTAAGATCACATTTGCTTTCTTGACCCCCATATTACTCTGTTCATAGATACTGATCTTTCAGTCTACCAAAGCCCACAAATCTTTTTCAGATAAACTGTTTTCTAGCCATATCTCCATCTTATTCTTTGGAGACTGATTTTTTGAACCCAAGTATAAGATTTTATATTTATTTTTTATAAATTCTTTTAGCTTTGACTTATTATTCTACCCCATCAAAAATTTTTTGAATCTTGACTCCATTATTCAGCATCTTAGCTAATAACTCTTTGTTTTGTGTCAATTGCAAATTGATAGAAACTTCCTCCAATCCTTTATCCAGGCCAATGACAAAATTGCCAAACAGCACAGGCACAAGTATAAATATCTGTGATGCTCCACTTGGAACATTCTTACAGTTTGACATGGAACCATTAATGAACACACTTTGGGGTCCAGCCACTTAACATGTTCTGAAATCATTTAACTCTTCTAACATCTCCTCTCCATCTTTTCAATAAGAAAAGATGAAATCACTTTGCTAAGTGATATGCCAAAATCATGGTAACCTATAGGCACAGAATCCTCTTTCTCTAACAGTGCAATAACCTATAAAAAAAATAAGGTTGGTCTGATGCAGTCTTTTCCCTTTAAAATTGCACTGTAAACACATTTTAACAAACTTTTACTTTCTTTCTCTCCCACCTCCCATGGAGGTAGAAAGTGGTGAAGAAAAAAATGAAAGTCCTTAGCAAATTTGCCTATTTCAAGTCAAACAAAAACCCATATTGACCATGACATGACCTGTTCTTGATGAAGCTATGCCATCTCTTTGTGATTACCATTTATTATTCTATATATTTACCTGCTATCCCTCTAAGAGTATGCTCTAGAATTTTGCCAGGAATTGAAGTCAAGCTCACCGGCATGTATTTTCAAAGACTCTAGTTTTTCCCCACTTTGAAAATTAGGACTATATTTTGCTGTTGTTGTTCTGTTATTCAATAATGTACAATTCTTCGTGACCCCATTGTCCCTAGCATGCCAGGCCCTTCTACCACTATCTTGCACAAAGTCTGTTCAAGCTCATGTTTGTTGATTCCATAACACTATCCATCTCATCCTCTGCCATCCCCTTTTCCCTTTTGCCTTCAACCTTCCCCAGAATCAAAGTCTTTTCCAATGAGTCCTGTCTTCTCATTATGTAGTCAAAGTATCTAAGATTCAGTATTTGACCTTCCAGTGAACAGTCTGAATTAATGTCCTTAGGCATTGACTGATTTGATCTTTTTGCTATCCATTAGACTCTTAAAAGTCTTCTCCAGCACAACAACTAGAGGGTGTCAATTCTGCAGCACTCAGTTTTTCTATAGTTCAAATTTAACAGCCATACATTGCTCTGGGAAAACCATAGCTTTGACTATATGGACCTTTGTGGGCAAGGTGATGTCTCTGCTTGTTGTCCAGATTTTCAATAGCTTTCCTTCTAAGGAACAAGTATCTCTTAATTTCATGGCTCTAGTCACCATCTGCAATGATCTTTGAACCCAAAAGTATAAAATCTGATACTGCTTCCATGTCTTCTCCCTCTGTTTACCAGGAAGTGATGAGACCAGTTGCCAAGATCTTAGTTTTTCAGATGTTAAGCTTCAAGCCAGCTTTTATACTCACCTCTTTCATCCTCATCAAGAGGCTTCTATACACTCCTTCACTTTCTTCCATCATAGTGCTGTTATCTGCATATCCAAGGAAGATATTTACCATTCTAAAATTAAATTATTCCATTTTATTCTCATAACTGGGAGGTAGATGCTATTATCATCTCCATTTATACAAAGGGAAAATGAGGCAGACAGAGGTTAAGTGACTTACAATCATGTAAAACCTCTCCAGGTCTCCAGGGGTTTTGAAACATCATTGATAATGGTTTCCCAAAATACCTACCAGTTCTTTCAGTACCTAAGCGTATGGTTATTTTTGGTCAAACTCATCAAAGGCAATTAAGAGTTCTCTTTTATTTCTTTATTTTGGGGCAGCATCAACTATCTCTATAAAAGAGATAGATGATTGTTGTTGTTGTTGTTGTTGTTATTCATCTTTTGCCCTCCAAAGATCATTTTCCCTGACATAGAAAAAAAAATGAAATAAAGAATAATAAGATTTACCTCCTGTCCATCATCTGTTATCACCATCCTGAGTCCCTTCAGTGACAGTCCTATGTCTTTCTTCTTCCTCTTCATTAGTATAGGTAAAATGATTTTTTTTCATTCAGCTTATTCTTCGTTCCCAGGCTGAGCTTATTTTGAGTGCTTTCCTTCCTTACACTATCTTAAAAGGATTATACTTTGTTTTTGTATTGATTCTTTGCTACTTGTTCTTGCTTCCATTTCCTGTATGTGCCCTTTTGAAATTTGGCGAGTTGCCAGTGCATCCACATCAATCTTTTTTTGGACAACTCCACTGTTTGATCTTTATTTAAATGATTTTTCTTCACATACTCAGCATTTCATTCTTGAGAACTTTCTACTCTTCTATGCTAATCCTGTAGTGTTTTGGTCGATGAGTCTGGAGAAGCAGTACTATGAAGAAGACAGAGTGCTGAAGTTAAAGACAGGAGAACTTGGATTCAAAGCCCTCTTCTGACATTTCATAGTCATGTGGCCCTAGAAAAGTCAATTAACTTCTTTGAGCCTCAGTTTCCTTATCTGCAAAATAGGGATAGTGTTACCTGAATGTTCCACCTGGTATGGTTGTTATGATTATCAAGTGGGATTGTATTTGAAAAATGTTTTGCAAAACTAAAAGTGCTATATAATCTATTTTTATTAATATACTACTTACCCTTTCAATGAACCTTTAGAAACCTACTTTCCTAAAGTTTAGGTTCACTATCAGACTGGGTCTCATTTTAAGATGAAGTGTTCATTCTCCAACTTCCTTCAACCAAGGTTCTATCATTTATACACCATCAACCAAATTCTTCTTGTTAATAAGAATCAGATCAGTAATAGCAGTTCTCAGTGATTCCTATGACTTTTGAGGGACAAAATTATTATTAAGGCACAATAAGAAATTATTAAATTGTGAGTGGTTGTAATCACCAATTGAGACAGTGTAAAGAGATGCAGTTTTTGATAGTTTGAGATTCATTTGAAAACTGTTTGTTAATATCCTTTGGCTATTTATCCACTGGGGAATGGGTCTTGATCTTATATATCTGTCTCAGTTCCCTGTAGCTTTTGGATGTCAGACTTTCATCAGAGATATATTATGCTAAATTTTTGTTAGATTTGCAAGATGATGAGTTGATTAATTTTTCTTCATCTTTCAAGAGAAGTCATTTAACCCAGCCTCTTAACCAGTGCAGGAATAACCTTAATAACTTCCTTGAGAGATTATGTTTTCTCTGATTTATTTCCAGTTAATGAATAAGGAAAAAGGTCCAATATAAAATATAGTTCAATTCTAGGGAGTACTACCCCTGTTGTCTCCTCTAAGGCATCAATTTTATGAGGGGATCTAAGCCTATACGTGAATACTTTTAGTGACAGAATGGGTATCCTGGTACCATAGTACTCCATGGTGCAAAGATATGGTTAACATGCTCTGTTTATTAAATCATATTGAATCCCATGATAGACATCACTTTCCATGCCAGAATTTCTAGGATTATGAAAATTGCCACGTGAAGTTGCTGGAAGAGATACATCTCAAGCACCATCGTCTCCATTCTTTCTCCCATCTTCCTGGGATTGAGAGTTGATGTAGTGATCTCTGGCTGAGATTTTGATAGGACAAAATTTCAATAGAAGGAACACTCCATGTGCCTGCAAGGGAAGTAGACAATTGCTCAGTATCATATTTTTACCCACCTTTAATGTAGCAGGTGTTTAATAGCCCATAACAGTATTACGCAACAATTTGGGATGTGGAAGTGAAGAATCCAATTTAAACTCCAGAGATAATTTGGAAACAAAAACTAATTACCTGAGTTAGAATTTGGCCAAATGGAACAACCTGGTTATCATCTGATAATAAGCCTTAGAGGTGATCTGGTAAGTGGAGGAAACAGGTATTTCTCTCTTAATGAACTAATCATCTTGCAGATAATGCAATTATCATCCTCAGATTGATTTTAGAATAAAGAATTGTTTTCCATTTCCTGATCACAAGTTTCTTTGTTCTACCACCAATTTTAGTGATTACTTAGCTTAATGGCACTTTTGTGACATTTTAATTCCCAGCTACTTTATCACTCTTTCAATATTCTCTTTTTTTTTTTTAATGAAATACCGCCCCCCCCCAAACTTCAAGGTGATTTCTTTCTATCAGCAGTGCTTCTTTAAATGGGACTTCCTTAGTAAGAGAAGCAGTATATCTATAATGGAGAGAGGTCTGGATTTGCAGACAAATTTGGACTTGAATCCTGCCTCTTCTCTTTTCTACTTGTGTGATCTTAGGCAGAATACTTGGCCTCATACATAAAATGAAGTGATTGTGTTAGATGGTCTTTACAATCCCTTTCACCTCTAAATCTATGCTCCTATGTCTACACAGTGACCAAAAGAGCTGTAATACTGAAGTGATCTGCATCAGCAATGTCTTTGTCTCTCTAATAATCTATCCTATATCACAAATCTGGAAATGTCATAAGTGTTGCCAAATGTTTCTTACACTCTGAGAGCAAATGTCCTGACATTTGTGAAACTGCTTTACATATTTCAAAGGTTCATATAGTACCATCTAACACCATATCTATATGGAACATGGTAACACCATCCTATATTTACCACCATACAGTATAAGGGAGTGCTCAAAAGTTTGTTTGAGTGAATAAATGAATTTTGCTGCTGGAAAGCCTTTTAGAATTCATGTAACTGAAATAAATTTATAAAAGTATTGATGGCCCAGTTTCTGGGCCATTGTTAGACAGGAACTTAAATTGTGACTGCAGAGTTAAGTGTCTGGGAAGGAACTAGATATAGAGTTCACCCAATTAGAAATAGAGAATTAGGGTTTGGGATAATCTAATTACCTGGGTAATTAGACACAGCTGAGTGGTATGGCAGACAGAGTGTCAGGCCTAGAATTAGGAAGACCTGCATTCAGATCCACTCTCAGACACTTACCAGCTCTGTGATCTTAGGCAAGTCATTTAACCTCTGTTTGCATCAATTTCCTCAACTGTAAAATGGTGATAATAATAGTACCCAGAGTTGTTACAAGGATCAAATAAGATAATATTTGTAAACCCCTTAGCATAGTGCCTAGGATAAAATAGATGCTTAATAAATGCTTGTTTCTTCTTTCCTTTTGTTTCTGTGTTTTTGTTCTCTAGTATGGTAAATGCATTCTGGGAAAAAAATGAAGTATGCCAAGGGCCTAGACAATGCTGACTTTGTCACAAAGTCAGTAGTAACTGTATCTTTATAATACCTTCATATTTATTTCCTGGTCTCTTAGATAGGACTATGTCAGAGGGCATAGGCCCCTGACAGTCAGGTGTCATAGTACCTCTAGAAAAAAGTCTAATCTGGGTTGGAAAAATATCAAATCTGAAATTCCTGACCAATTGCAGTTGTGACAGTTAAGATTTGCTGCCAGGAAAATAGTTGAGTGCTATACTCAGAACTGGGGAGAAACCTCAGGGATTATCTTGTCTAAACTTCATATTCCTACCCCTGCCCAGCACAATGTTCTGAATGCAATTAATGTTTGCGGAAATTTATTGTGTTGTTCAGTAAGAAAAAAATACATTTTGCTCTGAAGAAAAATCAAATAGACTGTTTCCCCACTGGCTGATCTAATTAAACATCAATAGCTATAAAATTCCATTTCAATGAAGCATTTCAGGCCATATTTTGAAAGGATTGTCTTCTGTCCCTCCATGAGCAAGTTTTCTATAAATCAATGTAGCACCCAGAAATACCTTTGGTTAAATGGGGGCTCCCCAGAAAAACTACTCAAGATTTAAAGTACTTCTTGGGTCTAAAGCCATTCAAAATCACAGTTATATTATGAACCACTCTGGTTGTATTTACTTTTGCTGGTCAGTCAGAGGATACCATTAGTTCAAAGCAAAAATATTTAATGAAATAAGACAATACCCAAAAAATAATAGAACATAGCGAGGGCGGAGCCAAGATGGCAGAGTAGAAACAGCATTTCCAATGTGCTCTGCCCCACACAAATTTCAAATAATGTGAAAGGGGACTCCAAACAACTTCTGGAGCCACAGCACCCATAGAACGGCACAGAGAAGCTAACCTCCTGCTGAGGACAGCCCAGCAGCCCTGCAGGAAGCGGCCAGCACAGCACTCTGAGAGCAGGCAGCACAGCGCACTGGGAACCAACAGCACAGAGCTCTGGGAGCTGAGCCCAGGCCCACGGTTTTAGCCCCAGGGTGGCCGGGCCTTCAGCCGGCTGGAGGGACCCCAGAACACCAGCAATTGTGGTGATTCCAGAATTATCAGCACAGATATGCCTAGGACAAAGTGAGAGGTTAGTGCCCTATGGACTTTGGGACCAGTATTTGGGGAACGCGTGGCTTCCTCCCCTGGGGGCAAAAAGCTGCTGAAGAAACTGCTGCACAGAAGCCATTTTGCAGCCTCAGTAGTGGTTCTAGCTCCTGCTCTGCGAACTGTAGGGAGATCCAGCAATCAGTCTGGGGGTTAATCACTCTTGCTTTAAACTGCCTGGATCTGGATTGTGGTATGGGAGGGAAGTTTGGGGTGGGTATCCAACTTGCCAGAGTGGGTGGAGGCTTTACAGAGGCCACACAACTGGCAGAAGTTGTGAAGACCTCACGTTTGGGCGGAAGCTCCCCTGTCTGGTGGCAGAGTCCTACAGTGGCAACAAGCCCAAAAAATCAAGTAATTAAGAGGCAACATGCCTAGGCAAATGAAACAAAATAAACAGAAAAGTTCAACATTGGACTCCTATTTTAGGGGCAAAGAGGCTCAAAGCATGGAGGAGGACTGTGAGGTCAGAACTCCTGCATCAAAAGCCCCAAATGAAAATACAAGCTGGCTACAGGCCATAGAAGACCTTAAAAAGCAGATAAGAGAAGTGGGGGAAAATTTGGGAAGAGAAATGAAAAAGATGCAAGAAAAGTATGAAATGACAGTCAACAGCCTGACTGAGGAAAATAACACCTTAAAAAATAGACTAACTCAAATGGCAAAAGAGGCTCAGAAAGGCAATGAGGAGAAGAATGCCTTAAAAAGTCGAATTTGCCAGATGGAAAAAGAATCTCAAAAGCTCACTGAGGAGATTCATTCCTTCAGAGTCAGACTGGAGCAAATGCAAGCTAGTGACTTTATGAGAAATCAAGATACTATTAAACAGATCAAAACAAATGAAAGAATAGAAGGCAATGTGAAATATCTCATGGGAAAAACCATTGACCTGGAAAATAGATCCAGGAGAGATAATTTAAAAATTATTGGACTACCTGAAAGCCATGATCAAAGAAAGAACCTAGAAACCATCCTTAAAGAAATTCTCAAGGAAAATTTCCCTGATGTTTTAGACTCAGTGGGGGAAATAGGGGTTGAAAGAATCCACTGATCACCTCCTGAAAATGACCCCAAAAAGAAAACTCCTAGGAATATTATAGCCAGGCTCAAGAACTCCCAGATCAAGGAGAAAATACTACAAGCAGCCAGGAAGAAACAATTTCAATATTGTGGAAACACAATCAGAATAGCCCAGGACCTGGCAGCTTGTACACTGAGGGATCGAAGGGCATGGAATATGATATTCCAGAGGGCAAAAGAGCTGGGAATGAACCCAAGGGTCACCTACCCAGCAAAACTGAGTATCTTGTTTCAGGGGAAAATATGGTCATTCAGTGGAATAGAGGACTTTCAAGCATTCTTGAGGAAAAAACCAGAGTTGAATAGAAAATTTGACATTCAGACACAAGAAGCAAGAGATGCCTGAGAAGGTAATCAGGGAAAAGAAATCAAAAGGAACTTATCAAAGTTGGACTATTTACATTCCTACATGGAAAAACAAAAACTGTGTTTGATGAAACCTCTCTCATTATGAAAATAATTGAAGAAGGGTACATGGCATATGTTCACAGGTATACTTGGATAGAGGGCACAGGTTGAATTTGATGGGAAGGGATGATTCTTTTTTTTTTTTGGAGGGCAATTGGGATTGGGTGACGTGCCCGGGGTCACACAGCTGGGTTTTTGTTTGCCTGTTGGGTGTCTGGGGCCAGATGCGGGCTCGGGTCCTTCTGACTCCAGGCCCAGCGCTCTGCTCGCTGTGCCACCTAGCCACCCCAAGGAAGGGATGATTCTTAAGGGGTGAAGTCAAGAAGTGAGAGAAGAAAGTGGCAAGAGGAGATGGAGAGAGACAGGGTAGGGTAAACTATCTCATGTAGAAGAGGCAAGGGGAAGTAGTTGCAGCGCGGGGGGTGGGGGGAAGAACAGGAAGGCAAAAAGGCAAAAGCATATTCTCACTGAAGTTGGCTCAAGGAGAGAATCACATACATACTAAATGGAATATCTTACCCTCACTCACTCTCCTGAGTAGGGGAAAGGAGGATGAGAGGGGGGATGATGGAGGGGAGAGCATTCTGGGTGGAGGGGAGATTGGAAGTACCCACTATCAAAGAGGGACAGGATCAAAGTAGGGAATGGACCAGTTGGGAGGTGAGATGGGTGGGAGGGAAATATAAGCAGTCTTTACAATATATCTACTATGGTAATGTTTTGCATAGCTATACATGTATAACACATACTGAATTGCTTATCTTCTCAGAGGGAGTGGGTGACAAGGGAGGAAGGGAATGGATCTGAAAATTGAAGTTTTAAAATTAAATGTTTCATAAGATGTCCAAGCATTGGGGCCCAGAGATTCACCTTGCCCTAATGGCAAAGTCAAAGGGGGTATCAAGAAGATATGGGAGAGAGCAGATTGGATGAGGGGATATCTAGTGGGACTGCTATTCTGGGGTGGTGGGTAGGGAAAAATGGGGGAAAATGTAACTCATAATCTGGTGGAAATGTATGATGTAAACCAGAAGTTAATAAAGCATTTGTTTAATAAAAAAAAAAAAAAGAACATACCATCCATAAACCCAGAACACAGTTTCTTATGGTTATACATATGCTATCAATGGTAGGGAGTGTATATTGTAGAAAGGGTGGGGGTCCCCCCCACCCAGGGGACTCTTACTCCCAGGACACACATTTAGAGGGAAATGAAAAGAAAGAACAGTGGTGAATTTACAAATTTTAAAAGTGAAAATACCTTTGGAAATTTAATAAAATCAGAGAATTAGAACTTTAAAGCTAGAAGGAATCTCAAAGATCATCTAAATCTGATTAATTTTTTTTTTTTTACTAGTAGAAGTTTTGTTGTTTTTTG
Organism: Gymnobelideus leadbeateri; assembly: GCA_011680675.1. Lineage (NCBI taxonomy): Eukaryota > Metazoa > Chordata > Mammalia > Diprotodontia > Petauridae > Gymnobelideus > Gymnobelideus leadbeateri. Next base: position 376,548 of record WOXC01003966.1, read on the forward strand.
GTTTTGGGTTTTTTATCTAGTTAGGTGACTTTAAACATAAACAATGATGACTGGGTGTGGTACAGGCCAGGTACCTACAGATAAGCCATGGAAACCTATCTCATATTTCCCTCTGATCACCCCTCTACTAAGATTTTGCAGCTATTCCATTATACCTAAGGGACCATAGTCTCTTGGCAACAAGAACAGAATTAGGAATATGGTAGGGTCATAGGATATAAAACCAAAAGAGACTTCTCTATTAATTCAAGAATAAAATAGATTTTCCTCTGTTCGGTTTTTAAATCCCATTGTAGTATTACTCCAACTTATTTTTCCAGATTAGTTTTCATTATTTCTTCTATGTACTTTACTTACAAGGAAATTGGATTACTGGTTGTTCCCTGTATACAGTCTTCCATTGCTATATCCATCTGCCACTTTGTACAAGCAGTCCCCTGGGTCAGGAATACCCTTCCCATTCATCACCTTTTGGAAACCCTAGCTCCCTTTAAGATTCAGCTTAAGTGCTATCTCTTACCAGGAATCTTTTCCTTATTCCCACCCTACACCACTCCAATTTTGTGTTCTCTCTGCCCCTAAAAATTACTTTTTACTTATTTAATATATTTTGTATTTATTTTCTGTGGATATGTTACCCTTCCCTGAATGCCCCCTCCCCTCAGAAAAGTAATGCCCTTTGAGGTCAGGGATTACTTTATTTTTGTCTTTATAGAACTAGTACTTAGCAAAGTGACTTGTACACAGCAGGTACTTAATAAATGCTTGATGAATTTTATCTAGTGTGAAGTATAGAGAAAAGAAGCTAACTTTGAAGTCATAGCATCTTGATTTCTATCTCAAATCTGTTACTTACTACTTGTATAAGTTGTTTTAAGATATCTAAATGGCACAGTGGATAAAGAACTGGACCTGGAGTCAGGAAGACCTGGGTTCAAATTGGGCCTGGACATTTACTAATTATGTGACCCTGGGCAAGTCACTTAGCCCTACTTGCCTCAGATTCTTCATCTGTAAAATGAGCTGGAGAAAGAAATGGCAAAGTATCCCAGTATCTTTGCCAAGAAAATTCCAAATGAAGTCATGAAGCATCAGGCATGACTGAACAAAAACTGACTGAAAGGTATCTAATCTCTCTGAGCTTCATTTCCTTCTCTGTAAAGTAAAAGAGTTGGACCATATTATTAAAAGATAATCTTTAAGGAAGGACCCTTCTAACTCTACAAAACCCTTCACTTCACAGATTAAAAAGGTAGGCCTAGTGAGTGAAACAATATACTCAAGATCACATATATAGTAAGAAGAAAAACTATATATCATATATATAGTAAAAAGAAGTCACGTTCTCTAGATCAAAAATGTGATTTGCCTGATGCCACGTTATCTTCTTTCTGCTAAATGGAACCAAATTCTTGTAATAACAGGAACCAATGTGGAGGAAATCTCTTGAGAGCCATTGTCAAGCCCAACACACCATAGAAAAATGCCCATAACCTGCTCCTTAGTTGAGAATCTCAATGTATTTTACAGATGAACCAATATTCATGTCCTCATTTTCCAAAAATTAAATTAAAATTTGAAGAACTTAAGTGCTTCAACAAACCTCCCAAGCCATAGGTACAAAAATCCCCTCCCCTTCTCCTAATCTGTTCATCAAGACTCTAAATTCAAGAACTCACTGGGTGTGGTGGCTCATACCTGTAATCCCTGCTATCTAAGGAATTTAGGTTGCCAGATTGCTTGAGATCAGTTCTAAGTTGCAACAGGGCTAAAGCTATTCGAGTATTAATACTAAGTCTAGCATGAATATGGTGAACCCTTATGAACAATGTTGCCTAAAGAGGGGAAAATTGACCATATTGAAAATAGCAGTCCCCAGTTGGTAAATAGCCAAAGGATATGAACAGGCATTTTTCAGATGAAGGAATTAGATTAATTAAAAATAAATAAATAAAATTAATAATTTAAAAATATCTCTAGTCATATGAAAAAATGCTATAACTAACTCTTGATTAGAGAATTGAAAACTAAATCAACTCTGAGCTACCATCTCATATCTATCAGATTGGCTAATATGACAGTAAAGGGAAATTATAAATGTTGGAGAAGATGTGGGAAAACTGGAACACTAATTCATTGTTGGTAGAGTTGTAAACTGATCCAGCCATTCTGGAGAGCAATTTGGAATTATACCCAAAGGGCTATAAAACTGTGCATATCCTTTGATCCAGCAATACCACTACTAGGTTTATATCCTAAAGAGATCATAAAAAATGGGTAATGACCTACATATGCAAAAATATTTATAATTGCTCTTTTTGTGGTGGCAAAGAATTAGAAACTGAGGGAATATCCATCAATTGGGGAATGGCTGAACAAGTTGTGGTATATGAATGTAATGGAATACTATTTTCTATAAGAAATGATGAGGAGGCAGATTTCAAAAAATAAATAAATAAATAAATAAACCTGGAAAGACTTACATGAACTGATGCTGAATGAAGTGAGTAGAACCAAGAGAATATTGTACACAATAATAGCAACATTGTGTGATGATCAACTATGATACACTTAGTTCTTCTCACCAATACAATGATCCAAGACAATTCCAAAAGACTCATGATAGAAAATTCTAACCATATGAAGAGAAAGAACTATGGTATCTTAACGCAGAGCAAAGCATATTATTTTCTTTTTTTGTTGTTTTTTTCTTTTATGTGGTTTTTCCCTTTTGTTCTGATTCTTCTTTCTCAACTTGACCAATAAGGAAATGTGTTCAACATGATTGTTTATATATAAACCTGTATCAGATTTCTTGCTTTCTTGGGGAAGGAGAAGGGAAGGAAAGGAGGGGGGAAAATTTAGAACTCAAAATCTTATAAAAATGAATTCTGAAAACTATCTATACATGTAATTGGAAAAAATAAAATGCTATTAAGAAAAAAAATAAAACATAAAAAAGAAAGGAAAATAGGCCAAAATCCCTGTATAAATCAGTAATAGGGTTGGACCTATTAATAAGACTCTGAAGTTCAGCCTGGATAAGATAGATTTAATTGTAAAATAGCAATAGTTTTTGATTTGTTTGTTTGTTAATTATTGTCTTCAAGGAGTAAGGTGATATAGGGTAGCAAATAATAAGGTAGAAAGGGCACTCAGTTTCCTAAACTGTAAATTGTAGACAATAATTAGGCGCAAGAATTTCAAGGTGTGTTCTGACCAATCACTGCTTACATAATACCTAACTGAAGCATGGTGCATGGGCCCCCTTTGTAAGCTGAGGTTTTACTCCAGATCGGGGCTGTTGCTGGTTGCTGCTGCTGCTATTGCTATACCTGGAACATGGGGTGGTGCCTGCTTAGCCCTCCATGTGGCATGATCAGCCAACATGGTATTTAAATAAAAGGTCCATTTTACAATTTAAAAAAAAATTGTAGACAATATCTGTCATACCTGTTGTGGGAATCCAATAAGACAACTGTATATAAAGTGCTTTATAAACTTTAAATGCAACTTTAAATGTATCTGTTGCTACTTGCTACTGTTGTCTTTGCTACTGGCTTTGCTGCTGCTCTAATGACTTATCTCAAATCTTGGAGTTCAATACTGGTTTAGGGTTTGAATATTACCTCTTTGACTGTGGGCCCTCTCTGACTCTCATTTTCTTCCTTTGCAAAATGAAAAAGTTGGATTAGTAGGTACCTGAAGGACCTTCCAACTCTCAATCCACTCATCTAGGCTTAAAAATTAGTGTCTTTTATCTTTCCTATTCTCCAGTCAATATTGAAGACATAAGTGCCTATTATCTGACGTAGAGTTTTCAAAACCTTTTAAAAATTCTATTTAAGAACAATCTGCTGATCCTATTTCCTACTTCCTCTCTATGAGGAGTTCATATTTAAATAGATACCATACTTGCAAACTTGTTTACTAAAGCTTAATCCAACAGGGCAATTATGGAAAAATACCTCAATGAACAGATATGTAATGAGCCTGACTCATACTGTAGCAACAACAGAAACATCATAGCTACCAGGCACAATGGGCTGCCCTGCTGATTGGTAGGGATATGCTATTATTGGGAAGCAGGAAAATATACTCGAAACAAAACTCTATCATGTCACTCATGGCAGCAGCTTCTCATTTGCAGTCCATGTGCATCCCATATCCCTACTTAAGAAGTAGCCTCTAATTCATCAAAAGTGGTACTCATTTTAAGACAGACTTTCAATAAGAGTTGATAAATTATCATCCTTACCTCTCAATTCTGTCCCTACAGCTATAGCTGTCCCTTGGTAAAATGAATGAGTAGCAGAGTCTTTTCACTTTAGTTTTCTCCCTCTCCTGTTCTGAATGCCCTTCTCTATTTCAGTGACCCTCCCCTTACCACACTTGGATCCTCTGCTTTAATAAAAAATTGTATTTTCATATAAACTTAATTATAGACTTCAAAAATGGTTCACTATACAAGGAACAAAAAGAGGACTGAATATTAAACTATGAACTTAGAAACTTCTTTTAAGTATATGTAACAAAAATTGCCCAATTGGCTCATGTCCCCTTATGAACATTTTCCTTTTCTGTTTTTAAAATGTTTTATCTGATTGTCTTTTGTTTTTGTTTGTTTTTGCATCTCTATCATCACCCACTAACTTACTACTTCACCTCATAGTAGCTCTCCCTTTGAAAATAAAAATAGTGATAGGGATTGGATGAATGATTCTGTTGGTATAGGGAGCTACCAATGCAGGTCAGTACTTTCTTTACAATATATAGTCTTAGATTCTTAAAGCATTGAGAGTTTAAGAGACTTGTCTAGGGTCACACAGCCAAAATGGGTCAACTCACTGATGATGTCTGGAAATGTATGTCTAATTCCATCCTATCTGTTAAGACGAAGGAGGTAGGGGTCATGCTCTGACTACTGAAATTATGATTGGTCACTGCAGTTATCAGAGTCCTAGTCTTTCAAAATTATTTTCTTTTACAAAGCTGTTATTGCTATTTTGTCCTTCATTTTCAAAGAAGACCAGTGGCACCACAGGTGATGTCTTTTGGTTTTTTTGTCTTTATTAATTTGTTCATTTACTTTTAGTTAATGAGAATCAGTTCCACAGTTCTTTGAGTTTCAAATTTTCTACCCCTCCTTTCCCTCCCCCTCCCATGGTGGCATACAATCAGGTATTGGATCTGCAGACACTTTCACATTAGACATTGGTCAGGTTATAAAAAAGGATTGTATTGGATGGAATGAACAATGGGAAAGAGGAAACAAAACCAAACAAGAAAAAGAAGGAGAGCAGGTAATTTGCTTCAGTCTGCATTCAAACTCTGTTCTTTCTTGTTCTTTCTCTGAATGTAGGCATCTCTCTCAGTCATGAGTTTTTTGGGGTTGACTTATAGCCCTGCATTGCTGAGTACAGTCTATTAAAGTTGGTTGTCACACATACATTGTGTGTCTAATTGTGTACAAATTTCTCCTAGTTCTGCTCTTCTCACTCAGCATCAGTTCATATAAGGATCTCCAGGTAAATATGAAGTCTATCTGTTCCTCGTTTCTTAGGGCACAATAGTATTCCATTATATTCATATGCCATAACTTGTTTAGCCATCCCCCAACTATGGGCCTCCCCTTAATTTCCAATTCTTTGCCACCACAAAAAGAGCTGCTATAAATATTTTTGTATGTGTGGGTTTTCTTCCTGCTCCTATGATCTCTTTGGGATACAGTCCAAGAAGTGGTATTACTGGGTCAAAGGATATGAAATTACTTACATCCCTTTGGGCATAGTTCCAGATTACTCTCCAGAATGGTTTAATCAGTTCACAACTCCACAATCAGTGTTTTAATGTTCCAATTTTTCCACATCCTCTCCAGTTTATCATTTTCCTGTTTTGTCATCTTAGCCAATCTGACTGGTGAGATGTGGTACCTCAGACTGGTTTTGATTTGCATTTCTCTAATCAATAGTGATTTAGAGCATTTTTTTCATATGCTTATAGATATCTTTAATTTCTTCCTCTTTTTTAATGATATTTTCTTTTGTTTTCATTCCCAAATGATTTATTAAATTGTGGTTTACATCATTCATTTCTGCCAGATATTGAGTTACAACTATTTTCCCCCATTTTCCCTACCCCCCCACCCCAGAATAGCAGTCCCACAGGATATCCCCTCATTGAATCTGCTCTCTCCCATATCTTCTCCCATACCTCCTCCTCGACTCTCCCAATAGGGCAAGGTGAATCTCTGTGCCCCAATGCCTGTACAACTTATTTCCCAATTACATGCAAAATAGAATTAATAATAGTATTTAAACATTTTTATACTTTTGATTTTAAAACTTTGAATTCCAGATTCATTCCCTTGCTCTCTTGTCACCCACCCTTACTGGGAAGATAAGCAGTTCAGTATATGTTGTGCATGTGTAGCTATGCAAAACATTACCATAGTATTTATATTGTAAAAGACTGACTATATTTCCCTCCCTCCTATCCTACCTCCCACTTGTTCTATTCCCTACTCTGATCCTGTCCCTTTTCATAAGTGGGTGCTTCCAACTTCCCTTCCCCCTTCCATCCTGCCCTTCCTTCCGTCATCCCTTCTCTCATCCCTTTCCCCCCTACTCTCCTGTAGGGTGAGATATCCTATTTAGTATGTATGTCATTCTCTCCCTGATCCAAATTCAATGAGAATAAGGTTTTGCCCTTTTGCCTTCCTGTACAGGAGCTTTTCAATTTCATTTAATCAAAGTTATCCATTTTGCATTTTATAAGGTTCTCTAATTCTTGTTTGGTCATGAAGTCTTTCCCTCTCCATAAATCTGACAGGTAAACTATTCCTTGCCTTCCAGGACTGCTTACAGTATCATCCTTTATACCTAGATCATGCATCCATTTAGACTTGATTTTGGTATACAATGTTAGATAATGGCCTATGCCCCAGTTTCTACCATACTATATTCCAGTTTTCCCATCAATTTTTGTCAAATAGTGAGTTCTTATCCAAAAAACTGGGGTATTTGGGTTTATCAAAGAGTAGATTATTATAGTCATTGACTGATGAGTCTCGTGTATCCAATCTATTCCATTGATCCACTGCTCTGTTTCTCAGCCAGTACCATGTAGGTCTGATGACTGCTGCTTTATAATACAAGATTAAAATCTGGTATAGCTAGTCCACCTTCCCTAGCATTTCTTTTCATTAATTCCCTTGATATTCTGGACCTTTTGTTCTTCAAAATGAATTTTGTTACTATTTTTTCTATAAAGGATTTCTATAAAGTAATTTTTTGGTAAATTGATTGGTATGGTATGGTATGGCACTAAATATGTAATCTAATTTAGGTAAAATTGTCATTTTTATTATATTAGCTCGACCCAGACATGAGCAATTGATGTTTTTCCAATTAGTTAGATCTGATTTTATTTGTGTAAAAAGTGTTTTGTAGTTGTGTTCATATAGGTCCTGGGTTCATTTGGGCAGGTAGATTCCCAAATACTTTATAATGTTTACAGTAACTTTAAATGGGATTCCTCTTTCTATCTCTTGCTTTTGGATTTCATTAGAAATATACAGGAATGCCACGGATTTATGTGGGTTTATTTTATATCCTGCAACTTTGCCAAATTTATTTATTGTCTCAAGTAGCTTTTTACTTGATTCTCTAGGATTCACTAAGTATATCATCATATCATTCACAAAGAGTGATAACTTTGTCTCTTCTTTGCCTAATTTGATTCCTTTGATTTCTTTTTCTTCTCTAATTGCTACTGCTAATGTTTCTAGTACCAGATTGAATAAGAGGGGTGATAGTGGACACCCTTGTTTCACCCCAGATCTTTTTGGAAATGCTTCTAGTTTATGCGCATTACATATAAAACTTGCTGATAGCTTTAAATGGATGCTACTTATTATTTTAAGGAAGGCTCCATTCATTCCTATACTTTCTAGTGCTTTTAATAGGAATGGATGTTATACTTTGTCAAAAGCCTTTTCTGCATCTATTGAGATATCATGTGGTTTCTGCTAGTTTTATTGTTGATATGCTCAATTATACTGATGGTTTTCCTAATATTAAACCATCCTTGCATTCTTGGAATAAATCCTACCTGGTCAAAGTGTATTGTTCTTGTGATAAATTGCTGTAGTTTTTTGCTAATATTTTATTTAAAATTTTTGCTTTTATATTCATGAGGGAAATTGGTCTATAATTTTCTTTTTCCATTTTATCTCTTCCTGATTAAGGAATTAGTACCATGTTTGTGTCATAAAAAGAATTTGGTAGGATTCCTTCTTCACTAATTTCCCAAATAGTTTATAGAGTATTGGAATCAATAGTTCTTTAAATGTTTGATAGAATTTGCTAGTAAATCTGTTTAGCCCTGGAGATTTTTTTCCTAGGGAGTTAACTGAAACTTGTTCAATTTCGCTTTCTGAGATGGAGTTAAGTAATTTACTTCCTTTTCAGTTAATCTGGGCAACTTGTATTTCTGTAAATATGCATCCATTTCACTAAGATTATCATATTTACGTGCATATAATTTGGCAAAATAATTCCTAATTACTGTTTTAATTTCCTCTTCATTAGAGGTAAATTCACCCTTTTCATCTTTGATAATCATAATTTGGTTTTGTTCTTGTTTTTTTTTTTTCATAAAACCAACTCAGTTTTATTTATTAATTTAATAGTTTTCTTATTTTAATTTTATCAATCTCACCTTTGCTTTTCAGCATTTCTAATTTAGTATTTAATTGTGGGTTTTCAATTTGTTCTTTTTCTAGCTTCTTCAATTTCATACCCAATTCATTGGCCTCCCTTTTCTCTAATTTATTCATGTATGCAATCAGGGATTAATAAAACTTCCCCTAATAACTGCCTTTAATGCACCCCACAAATTTTGGTATGTTGTCTCATTATTTTCATCCTCTTGAATGAAGTTACTGATTGTTTCTATAATTTCTTGTTTGACCCACTCATTCTTTAGGATTAAATTGTTTAGTTTCCAATTAGTTTTTAATCTATCTTTCCATGGCCCTTTATTGCACATGATTTTTATTACATCATTATCTGAGAATGATGCACTTAATATTTCTGCTTTTCTGCACTGAATTGTGAGGTTTTTATGTCCTAGTACATGGCTGATTATTGTGTATGTGCCATGTACTGCTGAGAAGAAGATATATTCCTTTTTATCCCCATTTAATTTTCTCCAGAGATCTATCATACCTCCCCTCTCTAAAATTCTATGCACCTCCTTAACTTCTTTCTTGTTTATTTTGAGGTTGGGTTTATCAAGTCCAGAGAGGGGAAGATTAAGGTACCCCACTAGTATAGTTTTGCTATCTATTTCTTCCTCTAATTCCCTTATCTTTTCCTCTAGGAATTTGGATGCTACACTACTTGGTGCATATATGTTAAGTAATGATACTGCTTCATTCTCAATGGTACCTTTCAGCAGTATATAGTTTTCTTCCTTATCTGTTTTAATTAGATCAATAGCTTTTGCTTTATCTGAGATAAGGATTGCTACCCCTGGTTTTTTTTTTTACTTTAGCAGAGGCATGATATTTTTTACTCCAACCTTTACCCTGTGTGTATGCCCTGTTTCAGATGTGTTTCTTTTTTTATTTATTTTTGTAGTTTCTAAGGTTTCAGTGAGTTTTATTTTATTTTAAACAAATGCTTTATTAACTTCTGTTTTACATCATTCATTTCCTCCAGATTATGAGTTTAAATTTTTTCCCTGTTTTTCCCCTACCCACCATCCCAAAATAGCAGTCCCATAAGATATCGCTTCCTCCATCTTGCTTTCTCCCATATCTTCTCCCATAGCCCCTTCGACTTCTCCATTAGAGCAAGGTGAATCTCTGTGCCCCAATATCTGCACATCTTATCTCCCAATTACATGCAAAAGAGTATTAATAATAGTATTTATATATATTTGAAACATTTAATTTTAAGACCTCGAATTTCAGATCCATTCCCTTCCTCCCTTGTCACCCATTCCCTCTGGGAAGATAAGTAATTCAGTATATGTTGTACATGTCTAGCTATGCGAAACATTACCATAGTAGATATATTGTACAAGGCTGCTTATAATTCCCTCCCACTCATCCCACCCCCACCTGGTCCATTCCCTACTTGATCCTGTCCCTCTTCTATAGTGGGTACTTCTAACCTCCCCTCCCCCCAAGGATGCCCTCCCATCCATCATCCCTCCTCTCATCCCCCTTCCCCCTATTCTGCTGCAGGTTGAGATATCCCATTTAGTATGTGTGTCATTCTCTCCCTGAACCAAATTCAATGAGAATGTGGTTTTGCCTTTTTGCCTTCCTATTCTCCCCCTCCCTTGCAACCACTTCCTCTTGCTTCTTCTACATGAGATAGTTTACCCTACCCTGTCTCTCCCCATCTCCTCTTGCCACTTTCCTCTCTCACCTCATAATTTCACCTCTTAAGTATCATCCCTTCCCAACAAATTCAACCTATGCCCTCTATCCATGTATAACTGTAAACATATATACACACATTCACATATGTATTCATATGACCATACACCCTTCTTCCATTATTTTCATACTGAGAAATATTTCATCAGTCACAGTTATTGTTTTTCCATATAGGAATGTAAATAGTTCAACTTTGATAAGTTCCTTTTGATTTCTTTCCCCTGATTACCTTCTCAGGCATCTCTTCCTTCTTGTGTCTGGATGTCAAATTTTCTATTCAACTCTGGTTTTTTCCTCAAGAATGCTTGAAAGTCCTCTATTCCACTGAATGACCATATTTTCCCCTGAAACAAAATACTCAGTTTTGCTGGGTAGGTGACTCTTTGGTTCAGTCCCAGCTCTTTTGCCCTCTGGAATATCATATTCCATGCCCTTCGATCCCTCAGTGTAGAGAAGCTGCCAGGTCCTGGGCTATTCTGATTGTGTTTCCACAATATTGAAATTGTTTCTTCCTGGCTGTCTGTAGTATTTTCTCCTTGATTTGGGGATTCTGGAACCTGACTATAATATTCCTGGGAGTTTTCTTTTTGAGATCTTGTTCAGGAGGTGATCAGTGGATTCTTTCAACCTCTATTTTGCCCTCTGGGTCTAAAACATCAGGGCAATTTTCCTTGAGAATTTCTTGAAGGGTGATTTCGAGGTTCTTTCTTTGATCATGGCTTTCAGGTAGTCCAATAATTTTTAAATTGTCTCTCCTGGATCTATTTTCCAGGTCAGTGGTTTTCCCATGAGATATTTCACATTGCCTTCTAATCTTTCATTTGTTTGGATCTGCTTAACAGCATCTTGATTTCTCATAAAGTCACTAGCTTCCATTTGCTCCAGTCTAACTCTGAAGGAATGAATCTCCTCAGTGAGCTTTTGAGATTCTTTTTCCATCTGGCAAATTTGGCTTTTTAAGGCTTTCTTCTCCTCATTGCCCTTTTGGGCCTCCTTTACCATTTGAGCTAGTCTATTTTTTAAGGTGTTGTTTTCCTCAGTCAGGCTGTTGACCCTCATTTCATACTTTTCCTGCATCCTTCTCATTTCTCTTCCCAATTTTTCCTCCACTTCCCTTATTTGATTTTTAAAGTCCTTCTTAAGGTCCTCTATGGCCTGTAACCTGCTCATATTTTCCTTTGGGGCTTTTGGAGCAGGATTTCTGACCTCACAGTCCTTTTCCTGTTCCATGCTTCCATCCTCTTTGCCCCCAAAATAGGAGTCTAATGTTTCATTTTTGTGTTTATTTTGTTTCCTTTGCCTTGGCATGTTGCCACTTAATTACTTGACTTTTGGGGTTATTGCCATAGTAAGAGTCTGCCACCAGACAGGGGAGCTTCTGTCCCGAACGTGTGGGGTCTTCACAACTTCCGTTTCTGGCAAGCTGGACACCCACCCCACGACCTCCCCCCCAGTCCACAATGCAGATCCAGGGAAGTTAAAGCAAGAGCAATTAACCCCGAAGACTGATCGCTGGATCTCCCTACAATTCGCAGGTCAGGAGCTGGAGCCACCACTGAAAACTGCAAAATGGCGTGTCTCCTCAGTGGCTTCTAGCCCCTAGGGGAGGAAGCCAACACATTCCCCAAATACTGGTCCCAAAGTCCATAGGGCACTAACCTCTCACTTTGTCCTAGGCATGTCTGTGTTGACAAGTCTGGAATCGCCACAGCTGCTGATGTTCTGGGGTCCCTCCAGCTGGCTGCTGGCCTGGCTGCCCTGGTCCTAAAACCGTGGCTCATGCACACCTGGGCTCGGCTCTCTGCGAGCTGCACATTGTGCTGCTGGCTCCCAGAGCGCTGCACTGGTCCTTCCTGCAGGGCTGCTGGACTGTCTTCAGTGGGAGGTTAGCTTCTCTGTGTCATTCTGTGGGTGCTGGGGCTCCAGAAGTTGTTCAGAGTCCCTTTTTACATTGTTTGGAAGTGATCTGGGTGGAGAGAGCCTTGGATGTGCTGTTTCTACCCCACCATCTTGGCTCCGCCCCCAAGAATCCAGATGTGTTTCTTGTAAACAGCATATTGGAGGATTATGGTTTTTAATCCATTCTGCTATCTCCCTCTGTTTTATGGGAGATTTCATCCCATTCACATTCACAGTTATGATTACTATCTCTCTCTCTTTCCCTCCATCCTATTCCCTCCCCTGTTTATGCTTTTATTTTTCTCCCCTTCTCCCCTCCCCGTCTTAAGAGTTTTCCTTTTGATCACTGTCTCCCTCAGTATTCCCTTCTTATCAGCCTCCCTCCCTTTTCTTCCCCTTCCCCCTTACTTCTTTCTTCTAATCCCCCCTTTTATAGCCCTTCCCCACTCCTACTGCCTGTAGGATATTTTTTTAAAGCAATTGGGGTTAAGTAACTTGCTCAAGGTTACATGGCTAGTCATTATTTGTGTGTGGGTGCTCATTTTCTGAGGCCGGATTCGATCTTGGGTCATCCCAACTCCAAGGCCGGCACTCTTATTCACTGAGCCACCTAGCCACCCCTCTGTAGGATATTTTTATACTTAATGTAGTATGTTATTTCTTCTCACCAAGAGTGACAGGAACAAATCTCATGCAAAGCTCCTCTTCCTCTCCTCTTTCCCTCTATTATGATACATTTTGTATCTCTTCTCAATAGAGTCCTATACTTAACTGGTTGTGTTATTCCCTCCTTGCACCAAAACCAATGAGGGAAAAGCTAATAATCTTCTCCCTCCCTTCTTTCCCTCTACTATATTGTTTTTATGCCTCTTTGTATGGCATAATTTACCCTTTTTTGCTTCATTCTTTCCTCTTCATCCATTGCAGTCCCTTTATAGCCCTTAATAAGGTTGTTGTTTTTTTGTCATCATTTTGTGTAATTTATACCCATACCCTCTATTTCTCTATAAACAGTTTGCTCTTATTAAACAGGTTGTGTGTGTGTGTGTGTGTGTGTGTGTGTGTGTGTGTGAGCCTGTGTGTGTGTTTTCCTTGTTTACCTTTCTATGTCTCTCTTGGGTCTCATAGTTATAGGTTGAATTTTTGTAACGGTTATGGGATTTAAAGATCTTCCATGCCCCATTGGACTTGCTGACATAGCAGGAAGGGGAGGGGCAAGAGGAAGCGGAAGAAGAGTTAGAGTTCCGGTGGGGACTGGCGGTGGCCGCGGCAGCAGCAGCAGCAGCAGCAGTAGCAGCCAAGATAGAGGTGGAGGCACAAACTCCTTTTTGAGCCAGCCACAATTTCTGCTAAGGACTCTTGTTGGGGACTGCCAGGGAACAGAACTGCGGGGGGCCGGAGCTGTTGTGAGCATGCTTCCTGGACGCTGAGCAGTTGCTGTGAGTGGGGAGAGAAGTACCTTTGCCTGAGGTAGCCTGTTCTGTTTTGAAGGCTTAAGAATGTGGTTGTTTACTACTTTAACTACTTGTGCCAATTTCATAACTACCCTGATGGCTTTGACTTTCTGGTTTTGGGACTCGGTTATTTGGTATTTTAATAAATTCTCTGGCTTTATCCCCCATATAGAGAGACTGATATATTTTGTGATTAATAACCACATAAGCCTATTTATAATTGCTATAGGCATAGTGAATATTGCATTGTTAATACAATTTTCCATTGATCTCTGGCTTTTTCAACAAAAAGTTCTGGAAATCCCTTATAGCATTGAATGACCATCTCCTTGCCTGGAAGAATATTTTCAGTTTTGCTGGGAAGTTGATCCTTGGCTGTAGCCCAAGCTCTTTTGCCATGTGAAAAATTACATTCCACTTCCTCTGATCTTTCAGTGTAGATGCTGCCAGATCTTGTGTGATCCTCACTGTGGTTCCTGGATATTTGAATTGTTTCTTTCTGGCTGCTTCTAGTATTTTCTCCTTTACCTGGTAGTTCTGGAGTTTGGCCACAACATTTCTCTAACTTTTCAATTTCTGATCTCTTTCAGGAGGTGTCTGGTGGATTCTTTTGATTTCTATTTTACCTTCTGGTTCTAGTATCTCAGGGCAGTTTTCCTTGATGAGCTCTTGGAAGATGTTGTCCAGGCTCATTTTTTCATCATGATTTTCTGGTAGGCCTATGATTCTCAGACTCTCTCTCCTGGATCTGTTTTCCAGATCAGTTATTTTTCCGTGGAGATATTTTACCTCTTTTTCTAATTTTTCATTCTTGATGTTTTGACTGATTCTTGGTTCCTCATAGAATTACTCAGTTCAATTTGGTTGATTCTAGTTTTCAGAGAATTATTTTCCTCGATTACTTTTTTACTTTTTGGAGCTCCTTTTCCATATCACACATTTTTCTTTTTAAGGAGCTGTTTTCTTCATTGTAATGTGCTATTGTTGTTGTTTTTTTTTTTTTTGCGATTTTGATTTTAAAAGAGTTATTCATTTTCTATCTTTCTGATTTGGTTTTCAAAGTTCTTTTTGAGCTCATCTAAGAATGCTTTTTGTCCTTGAGACCAGTTCCCTGTTGAGGCTTCAGCTGTGGGTGTGGAGTCAACACTGTCTCCCTCTGAATTTGGTTCCTCCCTCTTATGATAGTAGGACTCTGGAGTCTTTGTCTTTGCAGTCTGCTTTTAACCCATTTTGAGGCAGGGCCCTAGCCACACCCTTTCTCTAGGGTTCCCAAACCTTTACTATTTAAAGTTTTGCCCTGGGGCAATAAATACTAAGTTTTTGTGGTCAAAGGGGGGTGGATTGGAGCATCCAGGGTTCACTCTGCCATCCTGGTCCCTGGAAGTCCAAATAGGGGCTTTTTAAATTTCTAGGCTGTGGATTGGTAGTCTCAAGGGTAGCTGCTGCCCCTGCCATGGACCATGCATTTGACTCTTACCATGCTCAGTCCTGTCCCAGCCCTGCAGTGATTGCCCTGGCAGTGGCCCTTGTCGTTGGTCAACTTGCCGCCACATTGATCAGGCCTCTGCACTACCCAGGGTTATCTTCTGGGCCTCTGCTCAAGTAGAGATCTCATATCTCAAAATATATAAAGAACTTTCTCAAATCTTTAAGAGTCATTGTCCAATTGATAAATGATCAAAGTATATGAACAGGCAATTTTCTGATAAAGAAATCAAAACAATTTATAGTCATATGAAAAAATGCTCTAAATCTATTGAATAGAGAAATGCAAATTAAACTCGAGTTATCATTTTACACCTATCATATTGGCAAATGTGATTGAAGGTGAAAACAACAAATGTTGGAAGGGATGTAGAAAAATTGGGATACATTCATTGTTGGTGGAATTATGAACTGACCCAACCATTTTGGAGAGCAATCTGGAAATATGCCCCAAAAATTATTAAACTGTCTATACCTTTTGACCCAGAAATACTATTCCTAGGTTTGGTTCCAAAGGTGATTAGGGGAAAAGGAAAATAACCTATGTGTCCTAAAATACTAATAGCAGCTCTCTTTGTGGTGGCAAAGAACTGAAAATCGAGGGGCTACCCATAAATTGGGAAATGGCTGAACAAGTTGTGGTATATGATCATGATGGAATACTACTGTTATATAAGAAATGATGAGACAGTCATGCATGGAATAATGAAAAGTGAAATGACAGAACCAAGAGAATATTTTATACAGTACAACAATATTGTTTTAAGAACAGCTTTCAGCAACTAAGTCCTTTTGACTATTATGAACACCAAAATTAACTACAAAGGACCTATGAATGAAGATGTTATCTCCATCCAGAGAAAGAACTAATAAATAGATGTAGAGAATGATTTTACATATATATGTGTATATATATATATATATTTGCATGTACATATATACATATTCATACATACATAATATACACACACATGCATTTGTGTGTGATGGCAGCCATCTCCAGGGCAGGACGAGGGAAGAAAAAAGGAAAAAAGAAAGCTATATGGTAACTTTAGTATATATTTAAAAGGAAGAGTAAGTTGTACATGATAGATTTTCAGTTTCATGTGCATTCATTTTTTTTCTATTCTACTATATTTTGGAAATACTTGTTTTATTTCTTAAATTCAGAATAACATAAATTTTTTTAAAAAGAAAATAAGAAAGTTGGGCACAGGTCCTGAACAGGGGCTCTGGTGAGTTTGTCATGGCTATTTATGGGATAGATTTTTGGGAAAAATGGACAAGGATAAGGAGTTCCATGTTTTAAGTGGTATCCATATGATTCATGAAAGGAATTGTTCACTTTATGATACAGTAGGTTAGCAACCCCTCTTCCTAAATCCTGCTCTTAGCATAAGACAAATCAACTGTTAAATCTGGCACTATCCAGCTCCCAAAATGCACAGAATGAGTTAGTCATAGAACAAGGACTGGGACCAAGGTCTCCTGACACACTCTACGACTCTTCCTTACTGAAGAGTGAAAAATCTGTTTATTTGAATTTCCTTATTACGTGCATTTTAAAGTGAACAGCAATTTATTGTGGTTTTGATCCTTACATTCTTCAGCATGTATACTTTAGGGATTCTGGATTTCACCAGTATGGTAAAATGCTCCAGGGTCACAGATCATAGCTCTTCTATGACTTGGCAAATGATCTTCCCGTTGATATGACTGATGAAATTAATGCTCCTGAAGTCCGCTTAGGATTTTCCTCAGATGTTAGATATACAGGTATGGGACAATGCCCAAGGTCTTTCCAGGTTCCTAGTCCTGCTACAGTAAGTATGTGTTCTGTGAGCATAGCCTTTAAGAAACTAGGGTCACCACCATGCCATGATAAGACCTTAATGAAAATATTAGTAAATGTTAGCAAAACCTGAAATAATTTTAGAAAGAATTTGTAGGTGACTGACAAAGGAGATATCTCAAAAAAAGTGTAGTGCCTTCCCTTTGGGAGGTTGCATTATATAGAGTTCAGACAAGACCATAAAAACATTTGTTTGATTGTCTTCCTATAGGCAGTAACATAATTTGAGGTGTATATTAGCAGATAAATATAAACATTCAAATTTGGAGAACCCAAAACACAAGCTTTAGGTGGATTTACAACACCTGGGTAGGATCTAAGCATTCCTTGTAGTCATCTGGCTTTCCATGTAGTGTCATCTATGTGATCTCTATGGAAAGTTTTGGGATAGATCATTCTCTAACCACATGAATCTAGTTTCAAACAACACTAATAAATAATATAATATTTCCTACAAGGACATCAATGGATTTTTTACATTTAGGAATGGTAGCATGGCAGAGAGGAAATTAACATCAGATTTAGAGTCAGAAAAACTGAATTCAAGTGTTCTTTGTTACCTTATGACCTTGTCCAGGTTATTTCATTCCTCAGGTCTTCAGCTTCCTCCTCTACTCTGTCCCCTTACCATCCCCTCCTCTTTCCCTTGGTTTCCTTCGGGACTCAGCTTGTATCCCAACTTGTATGGAATGTATTCCCTCATTCCTTCTTTACTTGTTCTTTCCACTCTGGGAATACTATCCACTTCTTTTTTAAATATTATAAATATGCAGTTATTTACATACTCTCTCCCTCAGTTGAATGTAAGCTTCTTAAGGGCAGGTACTGTTTTTTGTCTCCTTTTTATATCCTTAGTGCTTATAGCGCATTCATTGCCTGTGCTAAATACAAATATATAGATGGATAGATAGATAGATAGATAGATAGATAGATAGATAGATAGATAGATAGATAGATTAGATAGATAGATATAGACATGTAAACAGTAAATATTTAATAAATGCTTTTTGATTAACTGACTAGATTGGGGTGAGAAAGCTACAGCCTTGAGGCCACATGTGCCCCCTCTTAGTCCTCAAGTACAGCCTTTTTGCTGAATCCAAACTTCACAGAACAAATATGTTATTAAGGATTAATTATCCTCATTATTAAATTCTTTATTATTTGTTCTGTGAAATTTGAATTCAGTGAAGGAGCCACACTTGAGGACCTATAGGACCACATGTGGCCTCAAGGCTGCAGCTTCCCTACCCCTGGACTAGATGATCTGTAAAATCTTTTCCAGAACAAAATCCTATATTGTAACTAAATGAACATGCTTCTAATAAATTATTGATAATATTCTAAGAGAATGAAAACTCCCTAAGGATAGAACTATATCGATTATGTCTTTATATCCCCAGAACCGGGCATAATTCTTGGCAAATAGTAGGTGCCTGGTATATATTTGTTGATTCTTCAAATAAGAAAATAGCCCCAAATAAATAAATAAATAGAGCAGAATCTGAAAGAGTACTTCTTTCCCTTTATTTGAGACCACTGCAGCAAAAGGCAAAATGATTGGCTTTAGAATATTCAAATGGATGGCCAGGACATTAGTATGAGCTGTAATGAGTATTGCTTTATCTCCTGCAAGCAGCAGGAGGAGGAAAGCATTCTTACTTCCCACATTGGCAACAATTTGAATTCCCGATTCAGGGGGTTGCTCAGCAGGATTTTTTGGCAGCTCCACACAATACTTAAAAGCCAGCTATGCCTTAAGGTGCTTAGGGGAAAAAATGAGTTGGGGAATTTACAAACTAGTATCTTCTGAGAAAATAGAAAGTTGAACCTACCTGCATGCTTTTCTGAGCCATCACTTATCATTTTTCATCCTTTTCCCCTTGTTTGAAGGGCCCAGGATGTCTGGCTAGAGGATAGAATAAAAAGGGCTGAGTCCACAAAGCCTGTTCATTCAACTAGCTATTGGCTTTTCAACATCCCATCATCAAATGCAGAACAACACTATGGTATTGCTCCTGGGAATGAAATCAGAGCCGTGTTGTTTATCTGAGGAGACCACACACCTAATGTAATGATGTTTGGTTTATCAAATGCTCTTTCACACTCCCTCCTAGAATGACCTCCCAATTCTAAGTTTTTTCAAAGCCCTCTAGAAAATTCAGCTTACCTCTCTTTCCCATAGAGAATTATATTGGGCGATTGGCATCCTATATCTGTGAGACAATAATCCTAGTGGCTACCAAACATTACAAATTACATTACAATGTACAAATATTAGTATAATGGCCCAGAACTGAACAGGAGAAAGTGATTGTATTTGGGAAATTGTACCTCACTTTAAATGACCTCAAAGCAACTCTCCCTGAAACAGAATCCCATGATTTTAATAACAATATCCTTCCAGTGATGTTACATGGCTGTGAATCATGAAATAACACAATTGCTAAAGAATCAAAATTGAGGGTCACCAAAAGGGCAATGGAGAAATGCATGGTGGGAGTAAACTGGGTGTAGCATATTACCAATGATGAATTGCATGCATGAAACTGTATGGTAAAGTCCAGAATTAGCTAAAGATGGTGATAAAGGCCAAAGGCAATAAAAAGAGTTTTGTTTTGTTTCCTAAATCTTTGTTTTAAATAATGTTGGGGACAAAAAGAATATCCAGCAAGGAATAAGACCTTCTGGTCAGTCTAGATGGGTGAGAATAATGGACATTGGTGGTAAGGCTGAACAATTCTAATCTTGTTTCCTCTTCTAAAGAGAAATGGGAAGCAAAGAGCAAAAATATGAAAGTGTAGAAAATCAATAGAGATATAAAAGCAGTATCTAGGTGACTTAAATGAGTTTTACTTATGTGGTATAGACAATTGACATCATAGAGTACTAAGAAATTTGATTATTGAGTCACTATTGGTAACCCCTGAAAGATCTTAGAGAATGGCAAAGTTATATAACCAAAGAATGCTAAAAAAACTTAAAAAAGAAGAGTTCAAAATCTGCCAATTATAGGCCAATTGAGCTTGACTTCTCAAAACCTATGTAATGAGAAAGCATATGGTATGTTGATTTCTATTACTGGAAGAATTGAAGAGATTGAACACTAGTGAATTTGCCAAAAGGGAGGGGAGAAAAGCCCAGAATATTCTGCAGTAACCATAAAAATACATGAAACTTATAGTGGCTACTTTGAATACTGTGAATTTCAAATAAATTCAGAATTTCTTATGGATGTCCCATCTTCATAAAAATTACACGGATTTTTAACTCTTTAAAATACTTTTTAGTACACATAATCACTTGATTCACTAAGATGTATCTTCTGGTGATTTCTTATTGTATTTTGCCTGTGGAATTTTCATTTCTCATCATATTGTGGTGTGCTCTATCAAGCCTTTTCATCTAGAAGCTAAAAAATTTCTTCTTTATTTTTTGGAGAATGAGATTATGAATAAGATCATTTAATTCTTCTATTAAATTATCCTAAATGAAGGTAAGAATTGAGAGGTTATTTGAAATAGATCACCATTTTGGTTTTCTCCTACCTCATTATACAGAACCTCATTATTACAATCTGAATCAAGTTCACTTTTCCCACCTAAATTCCAAATTTATTGTGATCTCAGTACAATTTTTTTCTTCACTGTTTAAACAAGTGTTATATGATATAGATTTTAAAATTGTGCTATATGTTCAGACTTGGAGATGATCCTTGCTATATTTGTTGTATTTTTTAATTCTTTTATTAATTTATTAGTTTAGTTTCAGTTAACAAGATTCAATTCCATAGTTCCTTGATTTTCAAATTTCCTTTACTTCCCTCCCCCCTCCCCCCATGACAGCATATAGTACAGTATAGGGTCTGTAAATGCATTCATATTAGACATTATTCCAATTACAAAGGTGTATTGTACTAGGTGGGATGAAAGATGGTAAGGCAGAAATAAAACCAAACAATGAAAAGAACAAGATCATTTAGTTTGCTTCCATCAGGATTCAGGCTCAGTTCTTTCTAGTTATATCTCTGGATGGCGCATTTCTCACTTTCTTGAGTCTTTCGGGATTAGCTTATATCACTGCATTGCTGAAAAGAGTCCAGTCTGTCATAGTTGGTCATCACAGATATGGTAAGTCTGTGACTGTATACAAATTTCTTCTGATTCTACTCTTCTCACTCAGCTTCAGTTTGTATAAGTCTCTCCAGGTAATTATGAAATCCGTCACCTCCTTGTTTCTCATAGCATAATAATATTCCATTACATTCATATACCACAACTTGTTTAGCCATTCCCCAATTGATGGGTACCCCTTTAGTTTCCAATTCTTTGCAACCATAAAAAGGGCTGCTAAAAATATTTTTGTATATATGTGTCTTCCTCCCACTTCTATGATCTCTTTGGGCTATAAC
The DNA here is from genome assembly GCA_011680675.1 of Gymnobelideus leadbeateri. NCBI lineage: Eukaryota > Metazoa > Chordata > Mammalia > Diprotodontia > Petauridae > Gymnobelideus > Gymnobelideus leadbeateri. The sequence continues at coordinate 398,102 of WOXC01003966.1, forward strand.
CCTAGAAGGGGTATGGCTAGGTCAAAGGGTATGAAATTATTTACAATCCTTTGGGCATAATTCCAGATTGCTCTCCAGAATGGTTGGATAAGTTCACAACTCCACCAGCAATGTATTAGTGTTCCAATTTGTCCACATCCTCTCCAGCATTTGTCACTTTCTTGTTTTGTCATCTTAGCTAATCTGACTGGAGAGATGTGGTATCTCAGAGTGGTTTTGATTTGCATTTCTCTAATTAATAGTGATTTAGAGCATTTCTTCATATGCTTATAGATATCTTTAATTTCTTTCTCTGAAAACTTCCTCTTCATATACTTTGACCATTTATCAATTGGGGAATGACTTGTATTCATATAGATTTGGCTCAGTTCTCTATAAATTTTAGAAATGAGTCCTTTATCAGAGACACAAGTTGTAAAAATTCTTTCCCAATTTCCCACCTCCCTCTTGATCTTGGTTACATTGCCTTTGTTTATGCAGAAGCTTTTCAATTTAATGTAATCAAAATTATCCATTTTGCATTTTATAATGCTCTCTAATTCTTGTTTGGTCCTAAAATCTTCCCCTCTCCATAAATCTGTCAGGTAAACTATCCCTTGCTTTCCCAAATTGCTTACAGTATCATCCTTTACACCTAGATCATGCACCCATTTAGACTTGATTTTGGTATATGGTGTTAGATGGTGATCTATGCCCAGTTTCTGCCATACTGTATTCCAGTTTTCCCAGCAGTTTTTGTCAAATAGTGCATTCTTATCCCAAAATCTGGGGTCTTTGGGTTTATTGAACAATAGATAGCTATATTCATTAACTGCTGGGTCTCCTGCGCCTAATCTATTCCATTGATCCACTACTCTACACCTCTGCCAGTACCAAGCAGTTTTGATGACTGCTGCTGTATAATACAGATTAAGATCTGGCATAGCTAGTCCACCTTCCCTAGCATTTCTTTTCATTAATTCCCTTGATATTCTAGACTGTTTGTTTTTCCAAATAAATTTTGTTATTATTTTGTCTAACTCTACAAAGTAGTTTTTTGGTAAATTGATTGGTATGGCACTAAATATATAGTTTAGTTTGGGTAAAATTGTCATTTTTATTATGTTAGCTCGACCCAGCCATGAGAAATTGATATTTTTCCAACTATTTAGATCTGATTTTATTTGTGTGAGAAGTGTTTTGTAGTTGTGATCATATAGATTCTGGGTTTGTTTTGGCAAGTAGATTCCCAAATATTTTATAATGTCTACAGTGACTTTAAATGGGATTTCTCTTTCTATCTCTTGCTGTTGAGTTTCATTAGAGATGTACAGGAATGCTGAGGATTTATGTGGGTTTATTTTATATCCTGCAACTTTGCCAAATTTATTTATTGTCTCAAGTAGTTTTTTACTTGATTCTCTAGGATTCTCTAAGTATATCATCATATCATCTGCAAAGAGTGATAGCTTGGTCACTTCTTTGCCTAATTTGATTCCTTTGATTTCTTTTTCTTCTCTAATTGCTACTGCTAGTGTTTCTAGTAGCAGATTGAATAAGAGGGGTGATAGTGGACACCCTTGTTTCACTCCTGATCTTATTGGAAAGGCTTCTAGTTTATCCCCATTGCATATAATACTTGCTGATGGTTTTAAATAGATGTTATCAACTATTTTAAGGAAGGCTCCATTTATTCCTATACTTTCTAGTGTTTTTAATAGGAATGGATGTTGTACTTTGTCAAAAGCCTTTTCTGCATCTATTGAGATGATCATGTGGTTTCTGCTAGTTTTATTGTTGATATGCTCAATTATACTGATGGTTTTCCTAATATTAAACCATCCTTGCATTCCTGGAATGAATCCTACCTGATCAGAGTGTATTATTTTTGTGATAAGTTGTTGGAGTCTTTTGGCTAATATTTTATTTAGAATTTCTGCGTCAAAATTCATGAGGGAAATTGGTCTATAATTTTCTTTCTCTGTTTTATCTCTTCCGGATTTAGGAATCAGTACCATATTTGTGTCATACAAAGAGTTTGGTAGGACTCCTCCTTCATTAATTTTCCCAAATAGTTTGTAAAGTATTGGAATCAATTCTTCTTTTTTTTTTTTTAATGCAATTGGGGTTAAGTAACTTGCTCAAGGTTACATGGCTAGTCATTATTTATGTGTGGGTGCTCATTTTCTGAGGCCGGATTTGATCTCGGGTCATCCCAACTCCGAGGCCAGAGCTCTTACTCACTGTGCCACCTAGCCGACCGTTTAGGGCAATTGGGGTTCAGTAACTTGCCCAAGGTCACATGGCTAGGTTTTTATTCGTGTGGATTAAGTGTCTGAGGCCGGCTCCGAACTCAGGTCCTTCTGACTCCAGGGCCAGCGCTCTATTCACTGTGCCACCTAGCCGCCCCAGAATCAATTGTTCTTTAAATGTTTGATAGAATTCACTAGTGAACCCATCTGGCCCTGGAGATTTTTTCCTAGGGAGTTCATTAATGGCTTGTTTGATTTCTTTTTCTGAGATGGGGTTATTTAGGTAATTCACTTCCTCTTCAGTTAATCTGGGCAACTTGTGATTTTGTAAATATTCATCCATTTCACTAAGATTGTCATATTTATCTGCATACAATTGGGAAAAATAATTCCTCATTATTTTTTTTTATTTCCTCTTCATTAGAAGATTCACCCTTTTTATTTTTTTTCACTTTTTGGAGGGCAATTGTGGTTAAGTAACTTGCCCAAGGCCACAGGGCTAGGTTTTTTTGTGTCTGTGTTAAGTGTCTGAGGCCGGATCTGAACTCAGGTCCTTCTGACTCCAGAGCCTACACCCTACTCACTGCACCACCTAGCCACCCCCACCCTTTTTATTTTTGACACTCATAATTTGGTTTTCTTCTTTCTCTTTTTTTTATCATATTGACTAAGGGTCTATCAATTTTGTTGATTTTTTCATAAAACCAGCTCTTAGTTTTATTTATTAATTCAATAGTTTTCTTAATTTCAATTTTATTAATCTCTCCCTTGGTTTGCAATATTTCTAATTTAGTACTAAATTGGGGATTTTCAATTTGTTCTTTTTCTAGCTTTTTCAATTGCATGTCTATTTCATTGACCTCCCTTCTCTCTGCTTTAATTAAGTATGCACTCAGGGGTATAAAACTTCCCCTGAGAACTGCCTTTAGTGCATCCCACAAATTTTGGTATGTTGTTTCATTATTATCATTCTCTTGAATGAAATTATTGATTGTTTCTATAATTTCTTCTTTGACCCACCAATTTTTTAGGATTAAATTGTTTAATTTCCAATTAGTTTTTAGTCTATCTTTCCATGGCCCTTTATTGCATGTAATTTTTATTGCATCATGACCTGAGAATGATGCATTTAATATTTCTGCCTTTCTGCACTGGATTGTGAGGTTTTTATGCCCTAATACATGGTCTATTTTTGAGTATGTACCATGCACTGCTGAAAAGAAAGTAAATTCCTTTTTATCCCCATTCAGTTTTCTCCAGGGATCCATCATATCTAGTCTCTCTAAGATTCTATTCACCTCCTTAACTTCTTTCTTGTTTATTTTGAGGTTAGATTTATCGAGTTCAGAGAGGGGGAGATTAAAGTCCTCCACTAGTATAGTTTTGCTATCTATTTCTTCCTCTAATTCCTTTAACTTCTCCTCTAGGAATTTGGATGCTATACCACTTGGTGCATATATATTAAGTAGTGATATTGCTTCATTCTCAATGGTGCCTTTTAGTAGGATATAGTTTCCTTCCTTATCTCTTTTAATTAGATCAATTCTTGCTTTTGCTTTATCTGAGATAAGTATTGCTACCCCTGCTTTTTTTACTTTAGCTGAGGCATAATAAATTTTACTCCAACCTTTTACTTTTACCCTGTGGGTATCCCTTTGTTTCAAATGTCTTTCTTGTAGACAGCATATTGTAGGATTATGGTTTTTAATCCATTCTGCTATCCACTTCTGTTTTATGGGAGAGTTCATCCCATTCACATTCACAGTAATGATGACTATCTGTCTCTTCCCCTCCATTCCTATTCCCTCCCCTGTTTATGTTTTTGTTTCTTCCTTCTCCCTTCCCCACCTTGAAGTTTTCCCTTTTGACCACCCCCTCCCTTGGTGTTCCCACCCAGTGCCCCCCCTTCTTTTTTTCTTTCTATTAAACAAATGCTTTATTAACTTCTGTTTTACATCATTCATTTCCGCCAGATTTTGAGTTACAATCATTTTCCCCCCGTTATTCCCCTACCCAGCCTCCCAGAATAGCAGTCCCACAAGATATCGCTTCCTCCAATCTGCTCTCTCCCATACCTTCTCCCATACCCGCTTCGACTTTTCCATTAGAGGAAGGTGAATTTTTGTGTCCCAATGCCTGCACATCTTATCTCCCAATTATAAGCAAAAGAGTATTAATAATAGTATTTATATATATTTGAAACATTTAATGTTAAGACCTCGACTTTCAGATCCATTTCCTTCTTCCCTTGTCATCCATTGCCTCTGGGGAGATAAGTAATTCAGTATATGTTGTACATGTCTAGCTATGCACAACATTATCATAGTAGATATATTGTACAAGGCTGCTTACAATTCCCTCCCACTCATCCCACCCCCCACCTGGTCCATTCCCCACATGATACTGTCCCTCTTCTATAGTGGGTACTTCCAACCACCCCTCCCCCCAAGGATGCCCTCCTATCCATCTTCCCTCCTCTCATCCCCCTTCTCCCTATTCTGCTGCAGGTTGAGATATCCCACTTAGCATGTATGTCATTCTCTCCCTGAACCAAATTCAATGAGAATGTGGTTTTGCCTTTTTGCCTTCCTATTCTGCCCCCCCTTACAACCACTTCCCCTTGCTTCTTCTACATAAGATAGTTTATCCTATACACTACCCTGTCTCTCCCCATCTCCTCTTGCCACTTTCCTCTCTCACCTCATAATTTCATCCCTTGAGTATTCTCCCTTCCCAACAAATTCAACCTATGCCCTCTCTCTGTATATAACTGTAACCATCTACACACACATTCACATATGTACTCATATGACCACACACCCTTCTTCCATTATTTTCATAGTGAGAAAGATATCATCAGTCACCATTATTGCTTTTCCATATAGGAATGTAAATAGTTCAACTTTGATAAGTTCCTTTTGATTTCTTTTCACTGATTACCTTCTCAGGCATCTCTTCCTTCTTGTGTCTGGATGTCAAATTTTCTATTCAATTCTGGTTTTTTCCTCAGGAATGCTTGAAAGTCCTCTATTCCACTGAATGACCATATTTTCCCCTGAAACAAAATACTCAGTTTTGCTGGGTAGGTGACCCTTGGGTTCATTCCCAGTTCTTTTGCCCTCTGGAATATCATATTCCATGCCCTTCGATCCCTCAGTGTAGAAGCTGCCAGGTCCTGGGCTATTCTGATTGTGTTTCCACAATATTGAAATTGTTTCTTCCTGGCTGCTTGTAGTATTTTCTCCTTGATCTGGGGATTCTGGAACCTGGCTATAATATTCCTGGGAGTTTTCTTTTTGGGATCTTTTTCAGGAGGTGATCTGTGGATTCTTTCAACCTCTATTTTGCCCTCTGGATCTAAAACATCAGGGCAGTTTTCCTTGAGAATTTCTTGAAGGGTGATTTCTAGGTTCTTTCTTTGATCATGGCTTTCAGGTAGTCCAATAATTTTTAAATTGTCTCTCCTGGATCTATTTTCCAGGTCAGTGGTTTTTCCCATGAGATATTTCACATTGCCTTCTAATCTTTCATTTGTTTGGATCTGCTTAACAGCATCTTGATTTCTCATAAAGTCATTAGCTTCCATTTGCTCCAGTCTAACTCTGAAGGAATGAATCTCCTCAGTGAACTTTTGAGATTCTTTTTCCATCTGGCAAATTCGACTTTTTAAGGCATTCTTCTCCTCATTGCCCTTTTGGGCCTCCTTTGCCATTTGAGTTAGTCTATTTTTTAAGGTGTTGTTTTCCTCAGTCAGGCTGTTGACCCTCATTTCATACTTTTCCTGCATCCTTCTCATTTCTCTTTCCAATTTTTCCTCCACTTCTCTTATTTGATTTTTAAAGTCCTTCTTAAGGTCCTCTATGGCCTGTAACCCACTCATGTTTTCCCCTGGGGCTTTTGGAGCAGGACTTCTGACCTCACAGTCCTTTTCCCACTCTATGCCCCCAAAATAGGAGTCTAGGGTTGCATTTTTCTGTTTCCTTTGCCTTGGTATGTTGCCACTTGATTACCTGGCTTTTGGGCTTGTTGCCACACTATGGCTTTAAGGCCAGATAGAGGAATTTTCGTCCCGAACGTGTGGGGGGCAACTTCCGTTTCTGGCGAGCTGTAAACCCACCCACGACTTCCACCCTAGAACACAATCCAGATCCAGGGAGGTTAAAGCAAGAGCAATTACCCCCCAAGATTGATCGCTGGATCTCCCTACAATTAATTGCAGGCCAGGAGCTGGAGCTGCATCTGAAAACTACAAAATGGCATGTCTCCTCAGAGGCTTCTAGCCCCCAGGGGAGGAAGCTGACGCATTCCCCAAATACAGGTCCCAAAGTCCATAGGACACTAACGTCTTACTTTGTCCTAGGCATGTTTGTGTTGATAATTCTGGAGTCGCCACAGCTACTGCTGTTCTGGGGTTCCTCCAGCCAGCTGTTGGCCCTCGTGCCCTTGGGCTTAAAACCTCGGCTCACGGGGACCTCAGCTCCGGCTCGGCTCGGCTTCCTGTGCTCTGCGAGCTGCGCACTGCCAGCTCCCAGACCGCTGTGCTGGTCATGCCCCCCCTTCTTAACCTACCCTCTCCCTTACTACTATTTCCCTCCTTTCTAATATCTCCCTTTAGTCTCCTCCTTTTCACCCCCCCTTTTATATTTATCAGAGTAAATTACTCCCCGTTTGATTCCAAACCAATGAGAGTAAATTTCAAACAGTGCTCCTCTCCCTCCCTCCTTTTCCTCTATTTAATGAATTTATGTGTCTATTCACGTTAGAATCTTAAACTTCACTGATTAATTTGATCCCTCTTTGAACCAGGACCAGTGAGAATAGTATTTAAATGATGTTCTTCTCCCTCTTTCTTTCCCCTCTTCTATAGTGTGTTTTGATGCCTCTTCAGATGGCATATTTTACCTTTTCTTAGCTCATCCTTTCCTTTTTCCCATTACAGTCCCTTTGATCCCCTTAATAGTCTCTCTTTTTTTTAGACTTCATGTTAGTGCATTCATACCCACCCCCTCTATCTAAGTATAACCCTTTTGAAGGTCATGATAATCATAAAGATTTCGAATATTGACAGTTATCAGCTCCACATATATGGATGTGAACATTTTGCTCTTGTTGCATCCCAAGTAATGAGAGTGTGTTTGTGGGTGTGGGTGTGTGCACTTCTGCATGTGTGAGTCTGTGTTACCCTTGTTTACCTTTTCATGTCCTTCTGGAGTCTTGTAATTGGAGATCAAATTTTCCATTGAGCTCTGGCTTTTTCATCAGGAAAGTCTGGGAGTCCCTTACTTCATTAAACGTCCATCTCCTTGCCTGAAAGATTATGCTCAGTTTTGCCGGGTAGTTAATCCTTGGTTGTAGTCCTAGCTCTCTTGCCCTACGAAATATCAAATTCCAGTCCCTCCGCTCTTTTAATGTAGAAGCTGCTAGGTCCTGTGTGATCCTAACTGTAGTTCCTCGATATTTGAATTGTTTCTTTTTGGCTGCTTGTAGAATTTTTTCCTTAATCTTGTAATTCTGGAATTTGGCTACTATATTTCTTGGAGTTTTCAGTTTGGGATCTCTTTCAGGAGGAGTCCGGTGAATTCTATCGATAGCTATTTTATCTTCTGATTCCAGGACCTCAGGACAGTTTTCTTTGACAATCTCTTGGAGGATGTTGTCTAGACTGCTTTTTTCATCATGGCTTTCTGGTAGACCAATAATTCTTAAGTTGTCTCTCCTGGATCTGTTCTCTAGGTCAGTCATTTTTCCAGTGAGATATTTTACATTTTCTTCCAATTTTTCGATCGTTTTGTTTTTTTTGATTGACTCCTGCTGCATCATAGAGTTCTGAGTTTCAGTTTGATTGTGTCTAATTTTTAGCGAATCATGGTCTTCAGTTAGTTTTTGAAGTTCCTTTTTTAGGGAGGTATTTTTTTTCCAAGTTGGTCACTGCCTCCCTGATTTGGTCTTTAAATTTTTTCTTAAGCTCCTCCAGGAATGCTATTTGGGCTTGAGACCAGATCATGTTTACTTCTGTGGTCTCTGGTATGGGTAGAGAGTCTATATTGTCCTGTGTATTTTGTTGTTCTTGCCCTGCATAGTATGCTCGAATAGACTTTCTTGCTTTCCCCTTCTCCTTTTCAGCTTCCTTCCTTCCCATTGTGACTTCCTGTTTCTTAATTTCTCAGGCTATGAGTTTAGGGCCTGATCCTTGACTTTGAATACCTCTGGGTGGCTAGTTTATGGCTAAGTCAGGGAAGTCAGTGAGGAATGTAGATGTGTAGGTGGGGGGTGAGTCTGACCACTTCAGATTTCTGCCTCTATACCCCTGGGCTATAAGTAGGCTTTTGTTGGTGAGGTGACCTAGGGCTTGTTGGGACCCCTCCCTCTCTTCTCTTCAGACTCCTGGCTGTTTCAGTTACACCCCTTCTTGGAGATTCTCAAGCCTGAGGCTATTTCCATTAACTTGGGATTTCAATCTGGGTGGAAGACTTATCTTTGGTTTTTCTGGTTTTCTTATCTTTGGGTTCATGAAGGAGGGATGGGAGGATCTGAGCAGCTAGAATTTACTTTGCCATTCCAGCCCCTGTATTATACAGGCAGGCAGTGTCTAAACTTCCAGGCTGGGGCTGAATGCAGCCCGAGAAGCCACTCTCTCCACTGGGGGCGCGACTCTCCTACCTGGCTCCAATGATCCTTTCCCTCCACAAGATGACTGAGATTCGTCGTTGGTAAGTCTGCAGGCTGGGGCTTTTTCTCTCTCTGGTGTAGTCTGCTTGTCTGCTCTTAGGTGTGAGTGCGCAGACCCCACACGCTCTGCGCTCGACCTATCTGGACACACTGGGCAACCTCCTGGGCTGGATTCTGCCACACTTTGTCTTCCAGTGGGCTCTGTCACTCCAGTATCCGCTCAGATTCACCCTTTGAGACTTAGTGACAGAGGAGCTCAGCGAGGTTACTGCTTCCTTTCTGCCATCTTGGCTCCACCCCCCCTTGCTATATTTGTTAAGTAACAATAACAATATGTTGAATGGTCTTTTCATTCTCTCTAAATCAGAGGAACCATAAACATTAATGTAGCAATTCATATATCTTATCAGTTAATAGTCTAACTCAAGGGATAGAGCACAAATGAGTGGCTGAAGCCTTATCCCAATCACCTATCTTATCACTAAAATAGAATTCATAACCTTTCTTTAAAAAAAGTTTTATCAGTATCTTTTGTTTTTTTATGTCACCACAATTCCCCCCCCGTGTCCTTCCCCCTCCCAGGTACCCATCTCACATAACAAATAATATTTTTAAAGATGAAAAGGAGAAAATCAGTATAACATCAATATGTTAAAAAATGTCTGAAAATGTGTATAGCATACTAAATACTTATGGACCTTCTACCTCTGCAAAGGTGTAGAATAGGGATATTTTCTCAAATCTCTTATGGCATGCTTGAGAGTTCATATTCTTTTATAGCTAAAGGAATAAAATTTAATCTCTGGTGTTTAAAAATGAGCTCATCATATGCATAAAATTATTTTGATCACTGGCAAACTTATGAGGTTTAGTAAGAATTTAAGCAATATACATTAACATCTACGAAAATAATGAAATAATTGAGAAAAAAGATGACAAATACTAATGATGTTTACCAAAAGAAACCCAGAACATAACTGAGGGAATAATCTGCCACACAGTTTTACAAAATGGGACATGTAAATATTTCTCAATCTATTTCAACACATAAGACATAAACTGCAACTTCATATAGCATGTAAGAACAAGCTAACTTGTAACTTTCTATTATTCCCTTATTTCAAAACAACCCCAACAAAATAATTGTTTCCTACTACTTCATATTTAAAAACAATTCATAGAATATTAATGCATCATTTAGTAATGGTAATTCATATAAATTTTATATGAATTTTATATAAATTAGATGAATTTATATATATATATATGTATGCATGCATCAACAAAAATGTAAATGGGACAAACTTTGTGCTGAACAGATAAGCATTTGTAAAGGGAAAATTTATCTTCATTTAGAAAACAAAGATCATTAAAAGTAACCTGGCTTCATGAAGAATAGGTCAATCTAGTGTAATTTCATTTTAAAAAATCAGATTGCAGTCGCTAAACTAATAGATCAAGGAGATATTTTAGATATATAATATTTTAATTTCAGCAAACTATTAAATTCTTTGGTTGAGGACAAGGTAGCAAGATATAGGCTTCGTAATAATCATTAAGTAGATTTGGAATAAGTCAAAGGAACAGACCTCAAAAGAAATCCTTAATGGGTCAATGTCAGTTTAGAAGGAAGTCACTAGGGGAATGCTACAGGGATCTGTCATTGACCCTTATCTATCAACAAGTAATTAAATGAAGCCATAGAAGATAAGCTTGTTGAATTTACAGATGACACAAATTTAGGGGCTTGAAGAGTGAAGATATAACATGTTGAATGATTTATTTAGTGTCCAAAAAACATCTTGATAGGCTACATTGGGCTATATGTAATAAGATAATATTTTATGGAAATGAAAGTGATATTTTAAAAGGAGGGTGAGGGTAATAAACAAGGTCTAAAGAAACAAATTTACAAGTATAGGATAGGAGAGGCAGAGCTAGGTTTAGGTTTAAAAGGTTTTAGAGGCAGATTTGTGTTTAGAAGAAAATAATTGGCCAAAGGGCAATCAAACTGTGCATACCCTTTGATCCAGCAATACCACTACTAGGTCTGTATCCCAAAGAGATCATGAAAAAAAGGGAAAGGACCTATATGTACAAAAATGCTTATAGCAGTTCTTTTTGTGGTGGCAAATTGTTGGAATTTGAGGAGATGCCCATCAGTTGGTGGATAGCTAAACAAATTGTGGTATATGAATGTAATGGAATACTATTGTGCTATAGGTAATGATGAGTAGGTGAACTTCAGAAAAAACCTGAAAAGACCTACATGAATAGATGCTGAATGAAGTAAGCAGAACCAGGAGAACATTGTACACAACAACAGCAACATTGTGTGAAGATCAGCTAGGATAGATTTAACTTCTCAGCAATACAATGATCCAGACCAATTACAAAGGACTCCTGATGAAAAATACTATCCACCTCCAAAGAAAGAACTAAAGAACTAGGGGGGGAAGCACACTATTTTCACTTTTTGTTTTTTTTTTTCATGACTTTTCTTTTTTCTTCTGCTTCACCTTTCACAGCATGGCTAATGTGGAAATATATCTGACAAGATTTCACATATATAACCTGCATCAGATTGGAGAAGGAGGGAGGGAGAAAAATTTAGAACTCAAAATCTTATAAAAATGAATGCTGAGGGGGGCGGAGCCAAGATGGCGGAGTAGAAACAGCTCGTCCAAGCCTCTCTGCCCCCAGATTCTCCACAAACTATGTGAAAAAGGACTCTGAACAACTTCTGGAGCCCCAGCACCCACAGAACGACACAGAGAAGCTAACCTCCCGCTGAGGACAGCCCAGCACCCTGCAGGAAGGACCAGTGCAGTGGTCTGGGAGCCGGCAGCACGCAGAGCGCAGGAGCCCAGCCGAGCCAGCCCAGGTCCACGTGAGCCGAGGTTTTAGCCCCAGGGCGGCAGGGCCAGCAGCCAGCTGGAGGAACCCCAGAACACCAGGAACTGTGGAGACTCCAGAATTATCAACATAGACTTGCCTAGGACAAAGTAAGAGGTTAGTGTCCTATGGACTTTGGGACCTGTATTTGGGGAATGCGTCAGCTCCCTCCCCTGGGGGCTAGAAGCCGCTGAGGAGACACGCCATTGTGTAGTTTTCATAGGCATTTCCGGCTCCCAGCCTACAAATCGTGGGGAGATCCAGCGATCAGTCTTGGGGGGTAATCGCTCTTGCTTTAACCTCCCTGGATCTGGATTGTGATCTAGGGTGGAAGTTGTGGGTGGGTTTACAGCTTGCCAGAAACGGAAGCTGCCCCCCACACGTTCGGGATGAAAATTCCTCTAGCTGGCCTTAAAGCCATAGTGTGGTAACAAGCCCAAAAGTCAAGCAATCAAGTGGCAACATGCCAAGGCAAAGGAAACAGAAAAATGCAACCCTAGACTCCTATTTTGGGGGCATAGAGTGGGAAAAGGACTGTGAGGCCAGAAGTCCTGCTCCAAAAGCCCCAGGGGAAAACATGAGTGGGTTGCAGGCCATAGAGGACCTTAAGAAGGACTTTAAAATCAAATAAGAGAAGTGGAGGAAAAATTAGAAAGAGAAATGAGAAGGATGCAGGAAAAGTATGAAATGAGGGTCAACAGCCTGACTGAGGAAAACAACACCTTAAAAAATAGACTAGCTCAAATGGCAAAGGAGGCCCAAAGGGCATTGAGGAGAAGAATGCCTTAAAAAGTCGAATTTGCCAGATGGAAAAAGAATCTCAAAAGTTCACTGAGGAGATTCATTCCTTCAGAGTTAGACTGGAGCAAATGGAAGCTGATGACTTTATGAGAAATCAAGATGCTGTTAAGCAGATCCAAACAAAATGAAAGATTAGAAGGCAATGTGAAATATCTCATGGGAAAAACCACTGACCTGGAAAATAGATCCAGGAGAGACAATTTAAAAATTATTGGACTACCTGAAAGCCATGATCAAAGAAAGAACCTAGAAATCACCCTTCAAGAAATTCTCAAGGAAAACTGCCCTGATGCTTTAGATCCAGAGGGCAAAATAGAGGTTGAAAGAATCCACAGATCACCTCCTGAAAAAGATCCCCCAAAGAAAACTCCCAGAAATATTATAGCCAGGTTCCAGAATCCCCAGATCAAGGAGAAAATACTACAAGCAGCCAGGAAGAAACAATTTCAATATTGTGGAAACACAATCAGAATAGCCCAGGACCTGGCAGCTTCTGCACTGAGGGATCGAAGGGCATGGAATATGATATTCCAGAGGGCAAAGAACTGGGAATGAACCCAAGGGTCACCTACCCAGCAAAACTGAGTATTTTGTTTCAGGGGAAAATATGGTCATTCAGTGGAATAGAGGACTTTCAAGCATTCTTGAGGAAAAAACCAGGATTGAATAGAAAATTTGACACCCAGACACAAGAAGGAAGAGATGCCTGAGAAGGTAATCAGGGAAAGGAAATCAAAAGGAACCTATCAAAGTTGAACTATTTACATTCCTATATGGAAAAGCAATAACTGTGACTGATGATATCTTTCTCACTATGAAAATAATGGAAGAAGGGTGTGTGGTCATATGAATATATTTGTGAATGTGTGTGTATATGGTTACAGTTTTATATGGATAGAGGGCATAAGTTGAATTTGTTGGGAAGGGAGAATACTCAAGGGATTAAATTATGAGGTGAGAGAGGAAAGTGGCAAGAGGAGATGGGGAGAGACAGGGTAGGGTAAACTATCCCATGTAGAAGAAGCAAGGGGAAGTGGTTGCAAAGGAGAGGGAGAATAAGGAAGGCTAAAAAGGCAAAACCACATTCACATTGAATTTGGTTCAGGGAGAAAATGACATACATACTAAATGGGATATCTCAACCTGCAGCAGGATAGGGGGAAGGGGGATGAGAGGAGAGATGATGGATGGGAGGGCATCCTTGGGGTGAGGGGAGGTTGGAAGTACCACTATAGAAGAGGGACAGGATCATGTAGGGAATGGACCAGGTGGGGGGTGGGATGAGTGGGAGGGAATTATAAGCAGCCTTGTACAATATATCTACTATGATAATGTTTTGCATAACTAGACATGTACAACATATACTGAATTACTTATATCCCAAGAAGGAATGGGTGACAAGGGAGGAAGGAAATGGATCTGAAATTCAAGGTCGTAACATTAAATGTTTCAAATATATATATAAATACTATTATTAATACTCTTTTGCCTATAAGTGGGAGATAAGATATGCAGGCATTGGGACACAAAGATTCATCTTCCTCTAATGGAAAAGTCGATGGGGGTATGGGAGAAGGTATGGGAGAGAGCAGATTGGAGGAAGTGATATCTTGTGGGACTGCTATTCTGGGAGGTTGGGTAGGGGAATAATGGGGGGGAAATGATTGTAACTCAAAATCTGGCGGAAATGAATGATGTAAAACAGAAGTTAATAAAGTATTTGTTTAAAAAAAAATGAATGCTGAGATTATCTTCACATGTAATTGGAAAAAATAAAATGCTATTTACAAGAGAAAAAACGTATAAAGGAATAAATTAATAAAGAGACAAGGAAGGGTTCATGGGGAAGGGGTCAGTATATAGATATTAAGTAGTCAGGTTCTTTAATAGCAAAAGTTTTATAGGCAAGTAAAAATTTGACATGTATCCATGTAGGTGGTTGAGAAACACTGATATAGATGGAGACCAGAAATAGGATCAAGGTTGGTGTGCTGAAGCCAATTTGAATCAGTTCATCAAGAGCTTATGGTTAAGTTGTCAGAGTGAACTCTTATACCTTGTAAATTAACAAACCCTGTAAATCAGTGCTTAATTGTTCGGTTCACTGTCGAGCCTTAATAAAGTAATGGAGAAAATGTTAAGAATGCAGATTAAACTTTTTAAAATTATTTGGCATTTTTGTGGACTACAAGTCCAATAGCACAAAAATGAGTGTACATTATAGGGATAGAAGATCCATAAGTGGGGAGATCATAATCCCACTGCATTCTGTTTAGATCAGTCCATATGCAGAATATTGTTGATAGTTTTGTGTAGCATGTTAAAGGAAGGAAACAGACAAGCTGGAACATAACCATGGGAAGACAGGAAAATATACCTTATCAGAATGGGTTAAAGGAATTACAA
The DNA here is from genome assembly GCA_011680675.1 of Gymnobelideus leadbeateri. Taxonomy (NCBI): domain Eukaryota; kingdom Metazoa; phylum Chordata; class Mammalia; order Diprotodontia; family Petauridae; genus Gymnobelideus; species Gymnobelideus leadbeateri. Next base: position 413,104 of record WOXC01003966.1, read on the forward strand.
ATATTTAGCCTGAAGAAGGGAAGATTTGGATAAATATTATATCAGTCATTAAGTATTTGAGAGGTTGTTACATGGAAGAGGAATTAGTCTTGTTTTTCTTTACCTCAGAAGGCAAATTTAGGAAAAATAGGTAGAAATTGGTGAGAGGTAGATTTAGCCTTGGTGGTGGGAGGGGTCAGGGGGAATAATTCTTAACAATTAGAGCTATTCAAAAGTGAAATGAGTTTCCTTGGAACACAAGGACCTTAGAAAGTTTTACTAGGAGACCACTTTGAGGATAAATTCATAAATATTTTAAATCTAAACATAGGAGCTATTTGAAATGTTTCATGAGAGTTGGATTGTTAATGAAGGAATCCTTGACATATGGACACTAGACAAACTGGAGATTCTTTCCAGAGAAACTAATTTCTCTGTCAACTGGAAATACTGATTCTCACACCATTACTAGAAATAGCAGACTGATTCATAACTATGCTCTGAAGGCTTTTAAAAGCCTTCCACAGATCAATAGAGAGCAGGCTGAGCAAGGCAAAATTGGAGGTGAGAGCTATAAACCTAACCCCTGGAGATTTTGAGAATCACCTTGGCACTGGAGAATCTTGAACCATACATAGTGCATACCATTTTGCATGGTAATGCTTTTAAGTTCAAACAGCACACAATCAGCAACAGCTTTATTAAAGCCAACTTGTTTCCATACACTTTACTCAAGCACTGTGATATGATGACCCTGACTTAGTTAAGCATATTGAACACAAACTCCAGCAAATCCTACCAGTTGGAAAAGCTTCAGGGATGGGCTGGTAGACAAGGGGACACTATTCTCTCTCTCTCATAGCTACCTACAATTATAAATTATACACTATAAGGTTGGACTCTAAAAAAGCCATTGGAACTCTCTCCTGATTATGGTAATAGGAGTAGGTGTGGTTGGAAACCAGACCCATTGCTTTTTCAATTTCAACAATCATTTAATGAGCTTCTATGTACCAGGCATTGTGCTAGGAGACAAAAAGAAAAACAAACAGTATTTATCCTCTAGGAGCTTACATATAAAGGGGGAGACAAAAGGTACAAACACACATATATCATATGAATATGCATAATGCATGCCCATAATAGAGTAGATGATGTTCAATATCTATCTATATAGACATGTGTGTATGCATAATGCAAAATAATTTCAAGGAAATTCATTAAAAACACAAGAAATTAAGAAAGACCTCTTTTAAGAGGGAGTACTTGAGTTGAGCTTTGAAGGAGCCTTTTGGATTTAAGACTACATGTATTATGAAGTTTCAATGTGGAAAACACAGAAAATTTGGCTTAAGTGACTATGAGGAAAAAAGATAAAAATTGAAAAGGAATCTGTGTGTGTGTGAGTGAGTGAGTTATCTGTTCAGGAGCAGATAACTGGGAAATGTGAAGGCACATTTTGTGTTTTCTGGTATAGGTCCTCAGAGGTATCAGCTTGGTCCTTTGGTCAAATCTTTGGGAATGTGTGTGGTGAGGGTGAGTTGGAAAGTAACTGAAAATGAAGAAGCACGTATAAACCAGTATTCCTTGTCGGCATCCAACTGGCAAGAACAAGGCACACTAAGTCCTAGTGTAACTCCTCATGAAGTATAACAAGTATTTGGGGACTGTAATTTGTATATATCTGACTGGCAAAGTGCTGAGTCCTTAGTAGTCTATACATAGGAAAAGAAGGTACCCAAGTCATGACAATATACCCAGAACTAAGCACACGAGTATGTGTGTTTAGGGAGGGGTATGTGTTTGAAGGAAGGAGGGGTTGAGAAGAAGTGTAGTGTTGGTCATGGGCTTAACAGATGACCATATGTCTGTCATCCAAGGGCCAGTTTAGCCAAGGATGAAGAGACTGTCACCCAGAAGGCTGACCACAAGTGATAAATTTATTTATTTTGGTTTATTTTTTACCGTAGTGGATGAACACAAGCAATAAAGACATGGAGAGATTTTGATCTGTATCAATAGAAAGAGTACCCACAAAGATGAAGTCACAGTTCCTTTTATGTATTTAAATAAATATTTTTATCCTTATTTGTGTTATGGACCTCCTGTGACAATCAGGTGACCTTCATGGACTCTTCAGCATAGTGTTTGGTGCTGACATTAATAATTGAAGGAAATGATAAATTTTAGTTAGTGAAAATAAATATTTTTTTTTCCTTATTCAAGTTCACAGATCTCTTGAAATCTATCCATGGATACCTTAGGGATTCTTGGAGCCCAGATTAAGAACTTCCATATTAAATTTCTTTAGAACCTAAATGTTCAGATGCATGTCAGAAAAAAGCATAAATAAATCAATAGGCTTTGTTGATAGTACTCAGAATCATACAATTATGGAATGAATTATTAACCAGAAAAGAACCTAGAGATCATCTAATTGTTTTTTTTCATTTTACAGGCAAAGAAACTAAGACCTGGAGAAGGAAAGTGACTGCCTGAGTTAAAAGAAGAGGAACTAGATCCTAAAACTTTTGATCTCCACTCCAATATTTTTGCTAAAATCAAAGTATCCATAATGGGTTAAAAACAACATAAACATGGCAATCATGGTTTTGTCCTTCAAAAAGAAAACAGTCCTAAACTTTACAATGACACTAAAGAACATTGATGTGGGAATCAGAAGACCTTGGATTTAGCGCCTTTAAAAAGTTCCTATGTTGTTCTCTTGGAAGGATTGGGACATGGCTGTCATTTCAATGTTGCTTTGAATCATTTGTGCTTCCTGTTGATTTAGCTCTAAAAACAAATGGAAATGGACACCAACAGAGGCTTGTAGCTCCAAGGCAACTTTCTGCTGATAAGCAAACAAAATACAGATAAATAAGAAATATCTCTCTTTGTTTCAGTCCCCAGTGGAGGCACAGTTGGAATTCTTCATGGCTGAAACCTGTGTGCTTTATAGTTCCAAGAGCATTTGATTACAAGAAGCATATGGAAGGACTGGTTTAACACCAGGAATATTTTATGGGGTAATAAACATGATGATCATCTTATTTCAGACATGATATATCAAAATATAGCTTGGAAGACTGGTATCAGCTCATATGTTGAATGTGATCTACTATTTTATGGACGTGAATTATGCAAATTCATATGATGTATATTATATTTTAATATATTAAACTCTATTAGGTTTCATCTTTCAATATTTCAAGGTTCCATTATTCCAATGCTTTGGGCACTCCATCCACGAAGTCTATGATTTAATAGAAAGTCTTTAAACATTACTGTGGCTTAAAAATGCATCACCCTGAGGCCAACTTAGTGATGACCCTTTTTGCACTCATCTATGCTGATCCTCAAATGAAGGGTGCACAGTCTATTACCAGATTTGCACTTGGCCCCTTTCCAGCTCAGTAGGATCTTTTGGGACTTATGCTCTATTGGTTTAGCTTTTGAAACTCCTAAGTCAAATCCACACCATAATGAAACACCAGAGAAAGACTTCATTGGAGATCTGTTGTGTGTGTACTAAACAAAAGCAGCTCTTTAATCCTATGTACTTGGTGGACTAAGTGTCAGTTTAATAATTTCAGAAAAGTATTGATTGGGATAGAAATAGAGGTTTCCTGCAGCCTATTCTTATTTAAAAATTTCCTCTAAAATGAATGAATAAGAAAAACATTCATAAAGTTATAGGATGACAGGGTCACAAATTTTACAGCTGGAAAGGACATTAAAGACCCAACCCTTTCATTTGACAAAGGAGGAAAGTGAGGCACAGAAAGGAATATGCCAGTATTAAAAAATCATAGATCTGGATTTAGAAAGGACCTTGGAGATCTTCTGCTCCATTCCCTTCATTTTACAGATGAAGAACTTAAAGCTTTGAGGGTTTGAGTTTCTTGCCCAGGATTACATAAATAGTAAATGCCTAAGCCTGGATTTGAACCCAAGTATTCCTGTCTTCAAGTATGGCACACCACCTGCATATGATTCAAATGATTAAACGATTAATGATTTTCATGGAAGAGACTCAATTTGAATCCAACAGAGTTTAGTCATTTAAAAAAATTTTTTTTGTAAAGCAATTGGAGTTAAATAACTTGCTCAAGGTTACACAACTAGTTATTTTTATGTGTGGGTGCTAATTTTCTGAGGCCAGATTTGATCCCGGGTCCTCCCAACTCTGGGGCTGGCACACTTATTCACTATGCCACCTAGCCATCCCATTAAAAATGTTTTTTAAAATCCTATTCTCATAGCTCATCATGCTATATAGAAAACTCAAATAGAAATTGACAATGTATAAAGATCCCTGCAGGTCATACAGTGACTTAGAAAACCACATGTTAACATTATCTATGTTCTATTGTATTTTATTGGTCTCATAAAACATTTCCCAATTACATTTTCATCTGGTTTGGACCTCAGTAGGGAGCACTGCCTTAATGCAAGATTAACCTGTTGATAAAAATGGGAAATAAAAAAAAATAGAAAAACAGCAACCATTTCTTATAGAAGTTTAGCCAACATAGAGTAATATCCATAGGAAGGCCAAAAGGGTCTAGAAACCACTTCAGCAAGTGGATCACATATCATTTGTGATATGCAACATGACAGTCAAGGGCAAAACTTTCTCAGAATATAAATCTATTTGCAAAATGTTATGGGAAGAATGTTTAAAGATTATGATAGTTCCTTATAAAGCAGCAAGAACAATAGAGGGGATAAGATTTGTGTGAAAACCAACTAAGTCAGATCATCCCAAGAAGACTGATACATGAAAGGAAGAAGAAAATAAATAGAAAAAATGAGAATTTTATGAGAAAAAAAAAGAAAAAATAATCTGGCAACTTTTTGAACTATAACAACTCAGTGTCCAATGTACTATATAGATAAAAGCTAAAATGATTCTTAAAAACAAAAAAAATCTAGAAGAGTAGTAGGGTTTTAGACTAAGTACATGGAGAAGTAACACTTTTTTTTTCTTTTTTATAAACTAGAGGAATGAATTTGTTGTCATTTGTTGTTCAGCCATTTGTTCTCAAAAAGGACCAATGGCTCCAGGGAAGTGATATCTTGACTTGCAAGTGAACTGGATTTAAGTGAAGCCTCAACATCAGCCTCACTGTCTCCTCCAGTCATAGGAATCCAGTGACAGGACAAAGGTTAAGATTACTGTTGATGGCCCCAAATGCAGTGGGGGACCTTGACCTTCTTCCCAGGTCTCAGTTTGTCTGAGGCAGAGCCCATTCAGTAATTAAAGGGTAGGCAACAAATGAGGAAAAAGATGGTCTAGTTTGCCTTCATAAAAGAATCATTCTAGAAGGGAAGATCCTCACTTTCTGATCAGAATGGATACAAGATATTTGAAAGAACAGAAGATAATGAACACCTTTGCAAAACCATAGATAATATTACCACCCAAACCAAAGCAACCAAGAGATCATTGATAACTTTTGATTTATAAGCCTATGTTCTCATTTCTATAAATCTTTATGACAATAAGCTACATAGTCATCAAGGTAATCCTTGAGGAAAATATGAGAAGGGAAAGGATGCTTTTTTGCAAATTATTTTTTGTGACAGACTGTTCTTCAACCCTACAACTAGACTGAAAGGTGTAAAAGATATTTTTTTCTTTATAAAGAATACTTGGTATCGTGGAAGAATGAAATTCATCTGTTTCCAGGAGAATGTTTTGTACAAATTCCAAGATAGATTTCCCATAGATAGTTGATCATACCCTGTTTGGAAACAGCATTGAACTTATTACTTCAAGTTTAAGCATGTTTAAGGCATTCCTCAACAAACTTCCCAATGACTCAAAAGAAATTAACCTAATAATTTAAATGAAACAAACAGATGAAGGATGCCAGTTGCTCTGACTATGGCATGCAGCTGGTTCATCAATTCATTTAATCAGTATATCAAGGTGTGTATTTTGGACAGATGGATAATGAACTTGCCCCAGAATAAAATAAGGAGAAAAAATATTTTCAGTGGAACTGGGAAATAACTCTAGGGTCTTCTATTTCTAAGACCAGGGCTGTGCTTTCAGTGATCACCAGACACTCAACATAAAACACCACAATGATGCAATGTGGTTGCAATCATAGAATATCAGAACTTTTGAAAAATCAAAACTGTAAGTAACCAAGGGCAATAGAAAAAAATACATTTGGTATAGAGAGTCTGTAGCACACTATTAATGATGACTTTTACCATCCAGGAAAGTATCAAACATGGAAGTGGGACTACTATGTAGCAAGAGTGAGGGATAATAGATGGACAGGCAGAGTTTTGGACTGGTATCCTGTGATGTAAAAATAGATTAGAGTGTAAACTCCTTGAGGGCAGAGATTATTTTTTGCTTTGTTTGTATTCTCAGCACTTAGTGCAGCAGCTGGTACATTAGTATTTAATAAACACAGAACACATACAAATAAGGCTTAATAAATATGTATCCTTTATATGGGAATATGAGAGGGTATTGGAAATATAATCACCTAGGATAAGAGGGTATGGTTGTGATCTGCATTTTTGGGATGAGTACTCCCAACAGGGAGTTCACAGATCCACTCACACAAGTACTCACATTTTAAAAGGGACCACAGCTCCTCCTCTTCCTCTCTAAAATTCCTTCCAAGTGAACTTGATCCCACATGCATCTTTCTTTTCCTCACTTCCTTAGAGTAATAGATTTTGCCATATTTGATTTTTAATTTTGCTTTATATACTGCACTGTTTAAATGGTTTCAAGTATAAAAATCATATCCTCTCAATAACAAATGAGTTACCATAGTCGAAGAAGCCCTAGACTAATAATCAGAAGAACTAGGTTCTAATCCTGGATCTAACTCACTAGCTGAATGACCTTGGGGTAGTCACTTCTTTCTGAGCCTCAGTTTCCTTCTATATAAAATGAGAGTTTGTACAAGATGACCTCAAGATCCCTTTCAGTTCTGATATTCTCCCTTACAGTGCCAAAGTAATGGCATCCTTTATTTCCACTGTATCCCCTGCCCCTATAGCACCAAGCACAATGTGGACATGCCACATGAGCTCAGTAAATGCTTTCTCTTCATATTCTCCCCCACATAAATGTTTTATATACTATAATTGTGCCTGTTTTTTCACCTAAAGTTTTGCTATATGATCAGTTAATTATATAGTATAAAAACCTTGTACATATAATCTGGAGGCAAGAATTCCACTGTGCCCACATGCTCAAATGGAAAAGGCTTTTGAGTATAAGGATTTGAAGGGTAAAAGTGTAATGTGTAAAATAGTTTTTACTTAGTGCTTGTATTAAAAGCAATTCTCAAAGAATTTAAAAAAGGAAACCCAGAGATATGGGCCTGTAAGATATTGTGTTTAATTGTTTCTGGGTATTACTGAAATCAAAATGAAATAATTAATTGAGATTCATTAAAAGAGAAAACATCTTGTTGTGGAGGGGGGAACTTCCCTCCTAACAATCACATGTGGCTTGGGGATTAGCCCTCATACCTGGAGTGAAAATGAATAATTCAGTTTTAAGAAATACTGATAGTGAAGAAAATGTCTATACTATGGAGGATCAACTGGACAAGAAGACAGGTAACTTGATCCTTGGGCAAGGAAGATGGAGGACCTGAAGTTACTTTACATTTATTTTGTATTTATTCTATATTTAACTACCATTGCACATATTATATCTATAGTACATACATGGTACTGTTCCTCTCAGGTTTAAGCCATCTACAAAGTTAATGATCATTCTGCCTCTGTCTTTATCCAATTTTTTTATAAAAGGAATTCTTCCCAGTTGATACTGAACCACTAATGACTACAATTTAAGAACAGCCATTCAAAAAGTTTAGGAGATGCCTAATTCTATTATCCTTTGGTCCCCACCACTTTCTATTTGGGGGGGAAGCCACAACTGGGGTTAAGTGACTTGTTTAGGGTCACACAGCTAGAAAGTGACTGAGGCCAGATTTACCCTATAGTACTCCTTTCTTTCCAGAATTTGTCAAAAAAAAAAAACTTTGCTAAACTATAGGTAATACCATATGCACTGCATTCTCCAGTGTACCAATGAAGTAATACTATCAAGAAAGGAAATGTGTTTGGTCTGGTGTCACTTACTCCTGATAAATCCATGGTATTTTTTGTGATCATTGCTTCCTTTTCTAAATGTCCTTTATTATTATCATGAATAATGCATTTTAGAATCTTTCCAGGAATTGGTCAAGCCTAACACCCTATAGTTTACAAAGGTCATTTCCCTTCTATGTAAAAATTGAGATATTTGCCCATCTCTGATCCAATGATGTTTTTCCTATTCATCACAGTCTTTCACAGATAACTAAAAGTAGTTCAGTAATCATATATTCTAGTACTTTAAGTATTCAAAGACAGAACTCATTAGGTCCTGGTAATTCAAAATCATTAACTGATGCTAGATACTCTTATACTATTTATTTATTTTTCATATCACTGTTCTATTCACCCTTTTTAGGTTTCCCCTCTAGCCCAGCAATCACCCCCTTGGCCAAGAAAACAGAAACAAAGGAGGAAAATGAGATCTCTTTTCTATCACCAGTTATCACATAAATGATGTCATCTCCTCTACTCAATAGAAGTAACCCTTCTGCTCTAACCAGGAGTCATATGAATGAATGAATGAATGAATGAAGACTAAAATATATATAAAGAAATAATCTTTTCTCTGATACTTCAGTACCTTGTTAGGCCTATGATTTTACTGATATGGGTATTCCCTCCAATAATTCAGATAGCAACCCAAACAAGTACCAGGTAAGACCCTTGTCTATATCCTTGGTGTAAATACTTAATTAGAATAAATTTAATTGACATCCCAAAAACTTATCTCTCTATCTCTTAATAAATAATTGATAAATATGAAGCATATGGACTGTCTGTCTTTCAGTTATTCCTCATTCTCACTAAAGGACTGAGTTATCTTCTTTTCTGATTATTCATTCCTCTGATTAAATCCTTTACTCCTGTCTTCTGGATAACTTGGTTGCATATTTTGTAGCCTCTTCAGACATTATGCACATCTCCAATGCCTTGTTAGTGATATGGAACTTTATTTTTATAGTATTACATTCACAGACATTAAATATTAGAATATTGAAATTTAAAAGATGGCTTTATGAGGTAGAAGGGTAGCTAGGTGATACAGTGCATAGAATGCCAGGCCTGAAGTCAATAAGACTCATCTTCACAAGTTCAAATCTGGCTTCAGAAACTTACCAGCTGTGTAACCCTGGACAAGTCTTTAACCCTGTTTGCCTCACTTTACTCATCTATAAAATGCGATGGAGAAGAAAATGGCAAGCCACTCCATTATCTTTGCCAAGAAAACACCAAATAGGGTCACCTTCCATTTCGGGGCTGAAATGACTGAACAACCACAATGAGGCAAATGCTTGGTGTTAATGTTCTCCTCCTTTTATTCAATTCAGGGCCCATTTCATTATTCATCTGCACAATGTGTCCAGAATACATGTACTGAAAAAACAGTTCTATGGACTGTCCATATACTTGCACATTATGATAATAGATAGTAATAATTAATAATAATAGTATCTATATAGTGCTTTAAGGTTTATAAAGCACTTTATATATGCTCTCATTTGATATCATAGTCTGAATAATAGGAATTCCCTCCCCATTTAGTTTTCCCTCTGTGGATAATGTTTTTTGGTAATATCACATTGAAAAAATAGCAATAAACAGTACAAAGGAAAACACATGACTAAAAAATTTGACAGGAGGACCAGGTTGGACAAATTATCACAAGAACATTTAAGAATGAAAATTGAAGGAAAATAATAACTGGGGGCAGGGGGTAGGAGGAGAGGAAACAATCTGTCCAGATTTCTATTTTAAAAGGCCCTTCTTCATCAGTGATAATGGAGTTACAACAGTTGGGATCTAACATCACAGTCCCCAATGTGCTGTTTAAGGAAAAGAAATGGTAAAAGGAAAACACATATTGTAATAACAGATGACCTAGATCAAATATATAGAGAGAAAAATCTGTGCTGAAGATGGGACACACAATCTTGCAGATTTGAGGGATCAATTCTTAAGATATCTGAAAGAAGAAAGGATAAAATATACTCGGAAAAAAATTATGAACTATATTTTTACAAAAAAAGGTGAACACGATTATGTCAATACTACTGGCCCACAGAAGCCTACAAAATCTTTATGAGAAAAATCTAAATGTGTCCATGACATGATAAAGGCATAAGCATAAAATACCACTTTCATAGACAATATACAATAGGAGACCACATCTATACAGTCACATAATTGGGCAGGAATTAAAGAATTCAAGTTGCTATTGTGTTTATCCATTGTTGACTATCAAAAAAGATGAACTGGTAGGACAAAATCTTGCCTCTATAATGTAAAGCCAGTAAAGTGTCTCCCATGCATTTGATAGACATAGTACCAGCATTTAGTACAGTGCCTGGTATGTGGTAAGTATTGAATAAATATATCCATTGACTTGAACAATTTGTGGAAAAACATAACAACAAAGAAAATTTTGTTCAATAGATCTGTGATTATTAATACTAAGCAAAGCTTTAAATGGTGAGCCACATATGTGACCTCTGTCAAAATTATTCAGGGAAGAGTTCAAATTGAAGAGAGATTCCTAAAGCTGGGGAGGTCTTCTGGATCTTCCTGTACTGTGGTAATTGCATCAATTCATTACAGCCAATTCTCCTAAACTCCATTCATATCACTTATAAAAAAAAAGTTTTATTGTCCTTAGTTTTCCATACTTCAGCTTGTCCTGAAGTTTAGCACTTATAAGTACTGAACACCTAAGTACTGATGCCATTCTTATAGTACCATGCAATATTTTTGTTTTTCATCTTCAATTATATGTTTTTTATCCAATTCTGAAACCATTTATCTATCTGCATAATATGTCCAAAAGGTATGTACTGGGCGGCTAGGTGGCGCAATGAATAGAGTGTCGGCCCTGGAGTCAGAAGGACCTGAGTTCAGATCTGACCTCAGACACTTAATGTACACACAAACAAAAACCTAGCCATGTGACCTTGGGCAAGTTACTTAACCCCAATTGCCCTCCAAAAAGCAAAAAAAAAAAAAAAAAGGTATGTACTGAAAAAATGGTACATGTCTTAAAAATCCAGATTACTGGGGCGGCTAGGTGGCACAGTGAATAAGAGCACTGGCCTCAGAATTGGGATGACCCAGGATCGAATCCAACCTCAGAAAATGAGCACCCACACATAAATAATGACTAGCCATGTAACCTTGAGCAAGTTACTTAACCCCAATTGCTTTAAGAAAAATTCAGATTGCTCAGTGAGTTCCCTGTGTAACCACATCAGAAATTTTGAACAATTCTTCCTTTTCCTTTTTCATTACAATGGTTTCTCTTCCTGTATTTAAGATTTTATTCTTAAGTGTTTCCCACTAGTATTGAGTTATCTTCCTCTGTCAAATTTTAACCTTTCATTGAATCTTTTAAAAGCTTTCTCAAAATACAGGATATATGTCAAACTACATCTCGTTTTTCTCTGTGTGTTGTTATTCATCTTTCATTCTTGAAGAGAACCAAAGACATCAAGAGGGTGATGTCTTGACTTCCAAGTGAACTGGATTTAAGTGAGGCAGAGCTGTGCAAAGTCATTAGTCTCACTCTCTCCACCGGTGTTATCAGAGTCCAGTGGCAAGACATAGATCAGAATGACTGGTAATGGTTCCACTTTTCTCTCTCTATTATAAATTTGAATATTAATGGAGAATTACAATTTTATATTTGACTTTGCTTAGCAGTATATTACTATTGTTAGAAATTGTTATGAAACATCAGAGATAAGTGTAACCTTAAATGGGTTATGCTTATATAGTTATGTGGTTGGCTTTGGCCAGGTCTTGCTATAACACCCTCTAAGTATTAATTATTGTTCGCATATTTGAAATGAGGAAATGTCCCCCAAGGTCAGTGGGAATAGTAAGAATTCAACTAAGTTTAAGTTTAAAAACATGACTAAAAGGGGGGAAATAAAAAAAAAACAAGGTTATGGAGTAAAGGGACACTAGCCCCTCTCCCTGCCCCCCCCCAAAAAAACACATAAATTCTATTTTGACAATTGCCTAGGGAAAAATTGGTTATTGGATTTAAACTGTAAGAGGTCAATAACTGAACAACCACAATTCCAAATGACAAAGAATGCTACCTATTTCCTGAAAGAGAGGTGACAGACTCAAGGTATAGAACGAGACATACATTTTCGATGTGGCCAGTATAGGAATTTGTTGTGTCAGACTATACATATTTTATACAAGCGTTTTACTTCTCTTTACTTTGGGGGTGGGGGTAGTGTGGAGGTCTATAGGAAATAGACATGAAAAAGAAAAAGCAAGAAAAGAGGGTCATTTACACATTTTAAAATGCATAAAAGAACAGAATAAGGGTCATAGGAAACAGACATACATGACAGCTTTGATAATAATATGCTGACTTTATTATATACTCAGAAAAGGAAACTGTTCATTATACAGACTCTCAATCTCATGTATAATCCAATTTACTTTGAATATGGAAATGTACTTCTTATTTATATTGTTTAAGTTCAGAATAAAAAAAGAGGTCACTGGTAGTCCCTTGAGAAAGCACTTTTAGTAGAGTTATAGGGTCAGTCAGGAATTAGATTGTGAAATATTGAGGTGAGAATGAATTGTGAGGAAGCTGAAAGCACTAACTGCATAGATTACTGTTCTCTAGCATTTTAGAAATGAAGGGGAAGATCAGTGATGCTTCCACTCAATTCAACAAGCAAAATTATTATGAATCTATTGCATATGGATTATTATGCTATGTTTTAGGGTTATAAAACATACAAATAAACCAGTCCCTACCCTCAAGAAGTTTGCATTCTACTGGAATGTACAGCATGTACACAAACAAGTGAATAAAAAGCTATTTAAGGGAAGAGCACTAAGAACCCAGGAGACTAGGAGAAATCTGAATAAGAAGTGATGCCTGAGTTGAGCCCTGATGGGAGGAAACCAAGTAGACATAGCTATGAGAAAGAGCAGCATTTCAGGCAGTTTGTGCAAAAACAAAGAAACAGAGATGGAAGGTCCCATATGAGGAGCAGCAAATATAGCCATTAGATAGCAACACAGGATGTATGAGGGTGATGGTTGCAAATTGAAGAGAAGAGGACAGATAAGAGACCCTGTGGAGATAGAACTGATAAAAGTTGACAACTCCTTGGATAAATACATTTAAGGGAAAAAGAGAGTGATAAGTCAAGAATAACACCAACTCAGAGAAAGAGAAGCTAGAAGGATGGTATTTCCCTCTATAGATACTGCAAAGTTAGGAGGAGGTGTGGGCTTGGGGGAGAAGATGATGAGTATTGCCTTCGACATGTTGAGTATGATATAGACCCAAGGGGCATCTAGATATAGATGTCCATCAGAATGCATGGAGATGATTGCAATCAACAGGGGATAAGGCAATAAGCATTTATATAGCACCTACTATTTGCCAGACACTGTGCTAAGCACTTTTTATAAATATTATTTCATTTGATCTTCACCATATCTCTTGTGAGGTAGGTATTATTATTATCCCCATTTTATAGTTGAGGAAACTGAGAAATATAGTGGTCAAGTGATTTGCTCAAGGTCACACAACTAGTAAGTGAGTGATACTAGATATGAAGATATATTCTTCACTAAAGAGTGAAGAAAAGAGAACTCAGGACAGAGTCATAGATAATCCCCACTCATGGAAGGAGGGTTAGGGTATGCAGATGTGATCCACCGAAGGATACTAAGAGTTATCAGACGTTGCAAAGAGTAGAATCAAAAGAGAGAAACACCATGAATACCCAGGAAGGAAAGCATATCCAAGAAGAATGGGTAGTCAAAAATCTCCAAAGCTACAGAGATCTCAAAAAGGATGGGAACTAAAAAAAATGCCATTGGGTTTAGCAATGAAAATGTTGCTGCTGTCCTTGGAGAAAAGAGATTTTTGTTTTTAAGTGATACAATTGGAAGTCAGATTTCAAAGAGTTGAGAAGTGAGTAGGAGATGAGGAGGTAGAGGTAAGCAGTGCAGGTGATTTTTCAAAAGTAGTTTTACTATGAAGGGATAAGAGAAATAGGATGATAGCTTGAGAGGGTGATAGGATCAGAGAAAAGTTTTTGTTTTTCTCTATGGTTGTGCAAAATCCAAGCATTTTTGTTGTCAGCAGGGAAGGAACAAAAAGAAAAAGATTGGAGATAAAAGAGAGAAAGGATCACTGGAAGGACAAGTTCTTACAATAGACACAAGAGATAGGATCAAGGGCACAGTTAGAGGGACTGGCCTCCTGGAGAAGAAAAGGCCCCTCTTTTTCAGACACCAGAGCAAAGGAGAAGAAAATAAGCAATCATGTTCAGAGAATTGGAAATACAGAATTGGGGAAAAGAAGGAGTTTCTCTTTTGTTAGTGAAGTATAAAGTGAGGACCTTTGTTGAGAGAAAGGGAATTGGTATGGTGTAGATGATTGGAAGAAAGAGAAGACTTGGAACAGGCACTGTGGGAGATAGAGAACTAATCAGGAAAGAGTAAAATTAAGTGTCAGGAAGAGTTCATTCAGGATAAGATAATACACGTTAGTAGTGAACTCAATCGTTCAAGTTGTAAGAATTACTTCTAGGTTCTGATTAGTGTGAATAATGCCTTTGAAATGATTTCATTTATTTGAATTCAGACTACTCAAAGACAATATATGTTATATATAAAATATGTCATTGGTCCTGGCCAAATGGAAATAAGCAGTGTGATTTCAAATAATACATCCATTTCAGGGGCCTGATTATTTGTTCTATTAGGGACGTAGCTGTACTATAGTAAAATATATAAATATATAGTAAAAAAAATACTATAGCATTCAGTAAAATGGAAGTAAAAGTAAAAATGATGATGTTTAGGAAAATATAAAGGTGTTTTGTTTTTGCAGGATGGGAAGAGATAAGAATGTTTGTGTGTCAGAGGTATAGGTCCAGTAGAAAGAGGCCACTGAAGATGAACAAGGGCAAAAATTAAGGATGTTAGAGACAGGAAGAGAGGGACATCAAGGACATGTAGAGATTTCAAAAAGAAGTTAGGAAGACAATATAGGGTAATATTGGAGCTAGAAGGGCCTTAGAATATAGAGCTTAGGAGTTCAAAGTTGAAAAGCTTCTGGGATGAAGATTCTTAGCCATTGGAGGTTCCAAGTCCAAATCTGAAAATTAGCTATATGATCTTGAGCCAATCATTTCATGTTTCTGAACTTCAGTCTCCTTATATGTGAAATGAAGAGGGTTAATCTAGAATTCATAGATTCCCAATCGGATAATACCACCCCTGGTGAGGTAGGGAAGCCTCTGGAATGATGCAAGGGGTAGGAGATGGTAATAGCTTCATGTATAATTGAGGGATTTTGAGTAAAAATAAGGGATGGTGGAAGCAAAAGGAAAAGAGAGAAGAAAATTTTGAAAAACCATTAGTAAACGCTTCATCTGTTGTGTAACAGAGTTAAGATCATAGCAATTATGTTATTTTCCAAATAAACACACAAAATGCAAGTTGTATCTAATCAGTGGTCAAGTCCATGGACAGGTCTTAAAGAACAAGTGTTGGCAGGCCAGCATGCTGCACATTATGAGGAAATCCAGTAAGCATCAGCAGGAATATGTGTATGTAATAACTTGTTTAAGATACAGTACTATATGGTTAATGCAATATCACCTCATCAATATTTCAATGCAGGGAAAAAACATAAATTTATAATAAATTATTAAATTTAAGGTGCATTATTTATAAAAATATATTTTTTGTTTTTTTGAAATGATGCAAATTTAAAAAAAACATCAAAAAGTTAAAGAAAGTAGATTTCCTGGGGAGAGGGAGAACTGAGTATTTTTTTTTAAGGGGGAGGTATGCCAAATAAGTTTGGGAACCTCTGGTCTGGATCAGAGATTATCTTGTCATGTCATGTCATCCTTTTGACAATTCAATGAAACCCATAGACCCCTTCTCAGAATAATGTAGGGAAAAGAACACTAGATTAGGAAGCAGAAGTATCAGATTTGAATCCCAGTTTCTACTATCTACTAGTGGGATGCTAGATTTGAAAAGTAAGGTAAACTGAGAGATGATGATCTGAGCATGATCAATTTATTAGTTAGGCTAGCAAGAACTAATAAATTGGGTCAATAACCTCTCTCAATGACCAAAGACCCTGAGGTCTTTGGAAGGGCTCACCAGTCTTAACAAAGTTTTGGGGAGCACAGAGTTGGGTAAGTGGGGAAGACAATGTAATTGGTTACAGGGTAGACAGTATAATGGAGATGGAAACAACATGACTGGTTATTTTAAAGAAAGTGGGCTAGTATGTCAACATGGAGCTAGTGACCACCCCTCTCTGACAATTAAGAAATGTTAATTGTTTTATGGGACCCATCAGCATTCTGCGGACCTTGTTAGTAGACCCAAGGTAGCAGACTGCCTAGCATCTAGAAAGGTTTGTTAGGGATATAAGACCCTCCTTAATTGATTTTATTTTATTTTATTTTTAATTTATAGAATAAAACAAGCATTTCCATACTATAATTTTAAAAAGATGATTGCACATGAAACTGCAGATCTATTATGTACAACTTGCTATTCTTTTAAAATATATAATAAAGTTAGCACTTAAACTTTTTTTTCTTTTGTTTTCTTCCCTCCTCCCACTGCCCTTTAGAGGGTGACCATTAGACAAAAATTTGCATATATGTAAAATCATTCTACACATACTTCTACTTATCAGTTCTTTCTCTGGATACATATAGCATGTGTCCTTTATAGTTCATTTGGGCATTTATAATAGTCAAAATGACTTAGTCACTCAAAATCATTCTTAAAACAATATTGCTATGGCTGTATATGACATTCTTTAGGTTCTCCTCATTCACTGCTCATCATTTTGTGCAAGTCCATCCATGTTTTTCTAAGATCATTGAGCCCATCAATTTTTACAGCACAGTAGTATTGCATCATGATCATATATCACAACTTGTTCAGCCATTCCCCAATTGACAGACATCCCTGTTTCCAATTCTTTGCCACCACAAAGAGAACTGCTATAAATATTTCAGAATATTTAGATTCTCTCCCTTTTTCCCTAATCACCTTTGAAAATAGACCCAAAATAGGTATTGCTGGGTAAAAGGGTATAGACAATTTAATAATTCTTTAGGTATAATTCCATATTGCTCTCCAAAATGGTTGGATCGGTTCATAATTCCACCAGCAATGAATGAGTGTTGATTTTATTTTTTACATTTACCCAAACATGTGTCATTTTCCCCTTCATTTTCCCTTCCTTAATTGTACAAGGACAGGCAAGGATAGACAATATGCCTTTGGAGGATGATAACAAGTTAACTTGTAACTTTAAACTAACTCAGAGGAAAAGCTGACAATTATAAAATTAATTACAGCATAAAATCAGTTAAACTCATACAATCAAAACTAGAGATAATATTCATTTTGATATTTTCAGTAGTGACCTTTTTCCTATCTGTAAAATACAGAAAATTATACCTGTCACTATTATGGGACTGTCATAAAAGTCAAATAAGAATATCACAAAAGGGACCTTATACCACTGAATGTCGGGACTGAAATGAAGCATGGACATGACATATACCATACTCTCATTTGACAGTGTGAAACAAAGACTCATAAGAGGAAATGTGACATGACCAGAATCCACATAGTGGTAGAACCAGGACCCAAATTCAATTCACCTAACTCTTTGTTAGTGTTATTTTCACTATGGCTGTAGGATATGTGATGTCATTGGTAAGAGAACTCACAGGTTAGGAAATTTGTACCTACTTTGCAATTTAGAGAGTCTTAGAGAGTTGCTTATAGAAGTGGTATCAAAATCAGATAGAAATGGGGGCCACTAAATCATATGTTAAAATCCCTCTGGGCCACATATTAGCTTAGAAAAACATAAATTATTATCTATGGTTCTATTGTATTTTAATTTATTTTGTTAACTATTTTCCAATTGCATTTTAATCTAATCAGTGCCACTGGAGAGGGTTGGGAAGGATTGCCAAGTATTTGACATATTTGGGAGAGGAGGGGGGGGAGGGGAAGAGAGAAAAAGAGAGGGGAGGGAAGGGAAGGAGAGTGAAGAAGGAAGGGGAATTGGGGGTGGGCAGAAGAGTTTTTGGACATAACCTTTGGCAAGACTTAGAGGGAAGGAGAATTAAGTTGCACCACACAGACTTTTCTTTCCTCTATACCAAGGTACAAATATTCCATCTCTTGTTTTGTGTGGCCTATTTGTCACTGGCTTCTAAGGCAATGTTCTTTAGGTCAGGTTTTGAATATGATGGTGTTTGTATTTAACTAAGAATCAGAGATGACACAAAGCCCCTGATTCATTGAAAATGCATTATGGCTCAAGCCTTTCTCTCCCCCTAAGCACATTCATTATTTGGTATTGAAAGAAGGGGGGAGCAGTTACAAAAATGGATGATGCATCACAGAACAATTTCACTCAGAGAGCGAATTTTACCAGAGAGCTATAAAAATGGTGCTATTAGGGCAAGCTGTCAGTGGATGACTAATGCTTCTAAGGGGCTATCATTTCTTCTCGTCTTCAGGCTTGAGTGGGCCATTCATCTGAAATCCATCCAGCCTGCGTCACTTGCTTCTCTGTTTGTCCACAGGGACCGAGATGTCTTCTTCAGAGAAAAACCAATCTGGATGAAGCCTTAAGCTTAAAGTTCACCTAATTAGGAGAGAGTTGTTTGTTTTAAATTTGTAGAATGAATGTCAAGGTATATGTATGTGGGTGTATGCGTGTGTGTGTTTCTGCTTATGAGTATGCTTGTTTGGGAAATGAACTTGAAGATCCTTTTTAATGACTTGATGCAACAATGTAGTAGTTCAGTTATGTGTTAAATGATTTATCATTATTCCAATAGACCTAAGCTTTTTAAATGCTCATTAGAAGTGAGCCCTAAGAGTTATGCCTTTACTTTGGGACATGTATTCTGAATGAAAAAAATGTATAATTTTATCCAAGTGTTAACCAAAAACTGCAATAGATAGAGTACTAGATTTGGAATCAAAGGACCTAGGATCAAATCTTACCTCTGATCCTTCTTACTAACCTGTGTGACTTTTATCAAGTCATAAGCTTGTTTTGCCTCAGTTTGCTTGGGTTTTTGTTTTTTGCTTTTTTGCTTTTTTTTGGAGGGGAGAAGGTAGGGCAATCAGAGTTAAGTGACTTGTCCAAGGTCACACAACTAGTAAGTGTTAAGTGTCTGAGGCTGGATTTGAAGTCAGGTCCTCCTGACTCCAGGGCTGGTGTGCCACCTAGCCACCCCAAGTGCCTCAGCTTTTACATATGTAAAATAATTAGATTATTCATTATAATTATCATAAGTAAAAAGGATTAAATAACCTCTAAGTTCCCTTCCAGCTCTAAATATATGACCTTATGATCTGAGTTTTCACTACAAATGTTATTTGAACAGATATATATTCAGAACTAAGTTATATCTGAAGATACTAATAGGATTAACAAAGTTAACAAATGCTTCCCACTCCTTCCCGCATTTTTCACTTTCCTCTCATTTGATGTTTTGATTAGGATTATTAAACAATATGCTATCATAATTATCATCATCATCACATCATCACTGAGTGATATGATAATGGTTCATAATTTATATGGTGCTTGGCAATTTACAAAGCACAATCCTTAAAACAGCATTATGAGATAGAAAATGAAAGTGCTATCCCCATTTTACAAATAAGAACGAAAGGAAAGGCAATAAGCATTTATGTGGCTCCTCCTATGTGCCAAGCACTGTACTAAGTGCTTCATAAATATTATCTTTTTTGATCTTCACAACAACCCTGAGAGATTAGTGCTATTATTATCTCTATTTTACAAGTAAGGGGAAAAGAGGTGAAGTGACTTGTCCAGGGTCATACAACTAGTAAGATGAAGAAACAGACTCAGAGATGTTGAGTGAATATGATCCTATCCAAGTCAGCCCACTGACATCCCACTATACCACACTATATTTTTAAATGATATAAAAGAGAATCACTGATATATGATAAAATAGGGGGTAACATAGGGTTTAACTCTTCTCATACCACAAATTGAGAAAGATCCCCAAAATACAGGAAAACCAATAGCTAGAGGAAGAAAATTAAAAGAGACTATATGAGCACAAACAAGGTGGGGTTTGTATTGGGTTTTTTTCTTCTTATTGGAGTTTGGTTTTCCAGGTCCAGGCTAAATTGTAAACATCCAAAGGATTGATCACCTTTGAATCCTGATGATTCACAGCTGTGCTGAGTCAAGTAGGTTTCATGTCTTCTGGCTCTGAGTCAATCAGGGGTTAAGTCTTTGCTATATATTCTGAGAAGTTGGCATTGTTCTCTGGGGGTTTGCTTATGAGAAGGACCTTTTGATTCCCTGGACAGGACTCTGAGTAGCTGTTTGTTAACAGTCCCCCAACTACTCAGATGTTCGTACTCCTCCAATCTAGTGCTGCACGTAGGTGGTTGTATTACTTTGTTCAGACAGTTGGAGTGTGTCTGTTGAGTCTCTGTGCTAACTTCTGCTTGTATCTCCTTCATGTCCATGGTGCTAACCTTTCCTCTGAACTAGTGAATGTAATTAAAAGAAGATTGTTGACCCCCTTAAAAGTTGTATTTACTTTAGCAAAGCATATCAAAGAACCTGTGCTAGCAGGATCCTAGAGATGCTAGGGTGCTTGCTAATACAGCTTGTCATGATATAATTCTAGGGAAAAAAAATAATAACTGAAGACTAGCATACCACACTGTCAGTCTTGGCATTCCTCTCCCTTTCTTACTGCTCTCTATCAGAAGTACACACACACACACACACACACACACACACACACACACATATATATATAGTGACCCAACAACTTTGGGCACAAAATTTTGTAGTTAATCCTTTGACAATGTAGGGTGAGGAAAGGAAGAACTCACAATTCTAAGATGGGTTGAGATCTAGGACAAGATTATAGAGTTGGGAGGGTCCCAGAAAGGTACTTAGCTGATCATAATTATTTAGTATTACACAGGAAGAAATAAACAACCAAAACAAGAAGAAAGGGAAAGGTAAAGAGAGAGATAGTTTCAAAGGCTTGTCAGACACACACAGCCCAATCCCTCCCCCTCATCAATTTCCCTGAGGATCTTAACCATACTCTGCTTCCTTCAAGACTCAGCTGAAATCTCACCTTCAGCCAGAAGCCTCTTCTAGAGCCCCTACCCCTAGTGCCTTCCCTCTGAGATTATCTCCAGTTTACTCGGTATATATCTTGTTTGTATATGGTTGTTTGCATATTACCACAAGGAATTTGAAGTTAAGAAAGATAATAGGAGAGAGGAAGAGAGGAAAGGTGAATGATGGGAAGGACACAGATCCAATTAGATTAAGAAAAGCAAGAATATAAGCCAAATTAAAAGATGAAGAAAAATATATATCTATCCATATTTTTGCATATATGAAGACATACACACATATAAATATAATAATATATAAACATGTTGTATTTAATGGAAAATAAAACAAATTTGACAATTGTAATCCTGATAATAATCTGATTAAATTTCCTAATCAAAAAGAAAGGGAATGGAGGAATGGATAAGAAAACAAAGCCTAATATTTTGTTGCACATAAGATACATTTAAAACATAGACACATACAATTGAAAAAAAAAAGATGGACCAAAATCTACTATTGTAATAACTTTAAAATATCAAGAATTGCCATCATAATCTCTGATAAAACAAAGAAAATAATGATAATTTCAAAGCAACAAAGTGAAATTTTATTACGTTTAAAGATAATCATAGACAAAAGAAAATGATAAAGAAGCTAAGTTCTTATAGAAAAATCTACTTTCACAATTTTTATTTCTCTTTTGAATCATTCAGGAAGATCCCACTGTGGCTCCATATTTTCTTGGGATTCCATAGGGCCCTTTATCTCCTCAAGTATTGATTCATTTTTCTTTGTCTTACAAAATTTGCTCATAAAGGTCTGTACTCATTTAAATGATCTGGAAGTCATATTCCCTTCTGTTATTAATATCTTCCCTTTTTGTTTATTTGATTGTGCTCCAGTTCTTTAACTGAGTTTTTATTCTCCTGAGATCTTCGTCTTTTTCAGTCTTTTTAAGTCTGAACAAAATTTTAGTCTTTTTCCCTTTTGTTCTCCTATGGTTCACTTTCTGACTCTCCCATTTGGTGGTAGTTCCCACAGTGGCTAGACCTCAAAGATACATCAACCAACTCCACTTCTAGGGAATTCACTTTTCACTGACTTCAGTCTCTACTTCAAGGTGCTCATTACTTCTCACCTAGAATACTGTAGTACTTTCCTAATCAGTCTCCATAGCTCAAGTGTCTCTCCTTTCCCATCTATCCTTCATATGTTGCCAAACTATCATATAGTATAACAACACATTCCAGCTACATCTTGTGCCTTCCACAAGGCTATAATCATGTGTAGAAATATATGTCTCTCTTTTCATTTTAAGTTCAAACACCTCCCTATCTGGAGGTGAGTAGCATGTTTCATCTTCACTCTTTTTGAACTTGTAGTTTTTCATTGTACTGAATAAAATTCGAAAGTCTTTCAAAGTTATTTTTCTCTACAATACTGTTCTCATTGTATAAACTGTTTCCCTAGGTCTGCTCATTTCAGTTTGCATCAGTTCATAACAGTATTCCTACTTACATCTGAATTGTCCATTTCACCGTTTACTAGTGAATACCATTCTATTACATTCATTTACTAGAATTTTAGTCATTCTTCAACAGGAGAAAAACCATTTAGTTTACAGTTTTTCACTATGTGACTATTCACTGCAAAATTGCACATATAGATCCTTTATCTTTTTCTTTGTTTTCTTTGATTATACAAGCATAGTAGTTGTATAGTTGGGGTAAAGGAAATGCACAGTTTAGTAACTTCTTGAGCATAGTTCCAAATTGCTTTCTAGTATAGCAGTCATCCAAGCAGATTCTCATGTTAATAACTCACTTCTATATCAAGAATGAAAGTAAATGTACTCTAAATAACTAATGTATCTTACTGGAATTATTTGAAATATTAAATATTTGTTTTAGCATCAAATTGTCTTCAGCACTCATTAAGAAGTAAGATACAACTTTTTGAATGCAGTTCCTTTCCCATCTTCTTATAAGTACCAATTTAGAGGATTCTGGGGGTGGGGGGAAGATGGGAAAATAGTTTATGAAAATCACAAGATATTAGGACTCAACTCAGTTAAAGAACTGGAGCAAAATCACATATTAGGAATCTCTCTCTCTCTCTCTCTCTCTCTCTCTCTCTCTCTCTGTATATGTATATACACACATATATATTTATATATATATATATACACACATATTTATATATACACACACATATATATTTTTATATATACATATATGTAATTTATTTATTTTTTAGTTTTCAACATTCATTTCCACAAGGTTTTGAGTTACAAATTTTCTCCCCATCTCTCCCCTACCCCCCACCCCAAAATGGCAAGCATACTGAATACCCTTTCCCCCAATCTGACCTCTCTTATATCCCCCCATCCCCTCTTACTTTCGTGTAGGGCAAGATAGATTTCTATACCACATTGCCTGTATATCTTATTTCCTGGTTGCATGTAAAGAGAATTTTTAACATTTGTTTTTAAAATTTTGAGTTCCAGATTATCTCCCCTCTTCCCTCCTCACCCACCCCTACTGGGAACACAAACAATTCAATATAGGTTACACATGTGCAGTTATGCAAAACATTTCTATAGTAGTCATGTTATGAAAGACTAACTATATTTCCCTCCATCCTATCCTGCCCCCCATTTATTCTATTTTCTCCTTTGACCCTGCCCTTTTCAAAAGTGTTTGCTTCTAACTACCCTCTCCCCCCAATCTGCCCTCCCTTCTATCATGCCCCCTCTTATCCCCTTCCCCCCTACTTTCCTGTAGGGTAAGATATCCAATTGACTATATATGTTATTCCCCCTTAATCCAAATCCAATGAGAGTAAGGTTGACTCATTTCTTTTCACCTTCCTCCTCTTCCCCTCCATTGTAACAGCTTTCTCTTGACTCTTTTATGTGAGATAATTTAATCTATTCTATCTTTCCCTTTTTCCTTCTCCCAACATATTCCTCTCTCATCTCTCAATTTTATTTATTAGATATCATCCCTTCAGATTCAACTCGCCCTGTGCCCTCTGTCTATGTATACATATACACACATATGCACATATATATGTAGATACACACATATACCCACCTATATATACATATATGTATACATATATATACATATATACATATATGTGTGTGTATATACACACACACACACACACACACACACACACACACACACACACACACACACACACACATATATATTCCCTTCAACTATCCTCATACTGAGGATAGTCTCATGAGTTACAAATATTGTCTTTCCATGTAGGAATGTAAATATTTCATTTAATAATATTTAACAAATTCCTCATGATTTCTTTTTCCTGTTTACCTTCTTATGCTTCTCTTGCTTCTTGTATTTGAAAATCAAATTTTCTGTTCAGTTCTGGTCTTTTCATCAAGAATGCTTGAAGGTTAGGGGCAGCTAGGTGGTGCAGTGAGTAGAGCACTGGCCCTGTAGTCAGGAGGACCTGAGTTCAAATCTGGCCTCAGACAATTGACACACTTACTAGCCATGTGACTTTGGGCAAGTCACTTAACCCCAATCGCCCTCCAAAAAGAAAAGAAAAGAATGCTTGAAAGTTCTCTATTTCATTGAATATCCATATTTTCCCCTGAAGTATTATACTCAGTTTTCCTGGGTAAGTGATTCTTGGTTTTAATCCTAGCTTCTTTGACCTCTGGAATATCATATTCCAAGCACTTCAATCCCTTAATGTAGAAGTTGCTAGATCTTGTCTTATCCTGATTGTGTTCCCACGATACTCAGATTGTTTCTTCCTGACTGCTTGTAATATTTTCTTCTTGACCTGGGAACTCTGGAATTTGGCTTTAATATTCCTAGGAGTTTTCTTTTGGGGATCTTTTCCAAGAGGAAATTGGTGAATTCTTTCAATTTCTATCTTGCCCTCTGGTTCTACAATATCAGGGCAATTTTCCTTGATAATTACCTGAAAGATGACATCTAGGTTTTTTTTTTTGTTTTGTTTTATCATGGCTTTCAGGTAGTCCAATAAGTTTTAAATTTTCTCTCATGGATCTATTTTCCAGGTGAGAGATTTTTTTTTCCAATGAGATATTTCATATTGCCTTCTATTTTTTCATTTGCTTGGATCTGTTTTACAGTATCTTGATTTCTCATGAAGTCATTACCTTCCAGTTGCTCCAATATAATTTTGATGGAGTGATTTTCTTCAGTGAGTTTTTTAAATTCCTTTTCCATATGACCAATTTTTTTCTAAGTCGTTTTTTTTCCTCATTGGCTTTTTGGGCCTCTTTTGCCATTTTAGTTAGTCTATTTTTAAGGTGTTATTTTCTTCAGTATTTTTTTGGATCTCCTTTTAGCAGACTGTTGACTCTCTTTTCATGATTTTGCAACACTCTCATTTCTCTTCCCAATTTTTCCTCTACTTATCTTACTTGATTTTCAAAAGCCTTCTTGAGCTCCTCCATGGCCTGTGATTAATTCATATTTTTTCTGGAGGCTTTTGATACAGGAGTTTTGACTTTGCTGTTTTCTTCGGGTTCTATGTTTTTATTATCTTTGTCACCAAAAAAAATAGTTCTGTAGTTTGATTTCGCTTCCTCTGTTTGCTCATCTTGCCAGTCAATTACTTGACTTTTGAGCTCTTTGCCATAGAAGAACTCTGCTCCCAGAGTGGACAGTGGTATGTCCCAAATTTCTGGGGCTTTGTGCAGCTGTTGTCAGAGCTTATTCAAGTCACCTGCCTAAGAACTGTGAGGATGACTGCCTCTCCACAGCTTCAACAAGCTCTGCCACACTAGCACTCCTTACCTTAGGACTACCACCCAAGACTGCAACCCAGATACTAACAGGACAAAGCAAGAAAATACTGCCTCCATGCCAGCAAAGAGATTCCAGCTATTGCCCTCCAGTTGGCTACTTGATCTCCCCACAATTTGTGGTCCAGTAGCTCTGGAGGCAGCCACTGCAGCAGCGGTTGCAACTGCTGCTACTTCTACCACCCCAGGGGCAGGATCATGCTCTTCTTTCACCTAGTTCCAGCAGAGATCCTCCACTGACCTTTTATTTTCTTTTTTTGGCATTTATGAGTTGAGAAGTCTAGAAACTGCCATAGCTGCCAGTGAATCAGTCCCCTGAAGTCTACTCTGGCCTGTCTGTGCCATGTTCTGTGCTGGCATGGCCCATGTGGGACTGTGGTTTGCTCCCAGCTCAGTGCAATAGACCCTTCTTGTCAGTCTACCAGGCTGCCTTCAGCAGGAGATTTGTTTTTCTCTGTAACTTTATGGGTTCCATAGCTCTAAAATGTGTTTAGAGTCATTTTTATAGGTATTGGAGGTGATTGGCACAGGAACTCAAGCAAGTTCCTGCTTTTACTCCTCCATCTTGGCTCTGCCCCCTAAAACATTTTTTCTAAGAGAGTTCTTATCTGATATGGCACAAATGGAAATTGTGTTGCAGTGGGATTTGAGCTGAAGCTTGAAGGAAGTCAGGGAAACTAAGATATGGAGGTGAGGGTGCATTAAATTCCAGTTATGAACCATAGCTAGGGCAAAGCCATGGATTTGGGAGATAAGAATGTTGTATTTGAGAAATTCCAAGTAAGCCAGTGTTAAATGAATTTTATGTCTCATAAAATGTGTGGAAGGGAGTAAAGTATAAGGAGAGGGGAGGCAGCAAGAAACCAGGTTATAAAAGCTTAAAATGACAAAAAGGGCACTTTATATTTGATGCTGGAAGCAATTAAGAAATCACTAGATCCCATAGAGCAGGAGGTTTTATATGATTAAATTTAAGTTTTGGGAAAATCATAAATGTCTTGAGATTAGTATAACCAACAAAGGAATCTGATTTCAAAACAACTGCTTTAAAATCTTCCATGATAGCACTTAATACCCAGCTTCTGACATTGACCTAAAATGCGGAAATTTCCTTTACTAGAAATGCTATTACTGCACAGTTAACTCAAGAAGATGATTCCTTACTAGTTTGTTACTTGGATACCAGTCCCACATGCCTTTTTAACTTGAGTTCATCCTTTTAAATTATGGAATAAAATTTTCTCCCATCTCTCCTTCCCTCTCCCACACTACAGAGCCCACCCAATCATCCCTGGCTTCTCTCTTGCCTTTGGGTGTTTGCATGATGTCAGAAGGAAATTGCTAATTAGAATATGTTACTGATTTGTGACATTCCTGGTGACTCTGGGAGCTTCTCAATTTTGGAAGATTTTACTTTAAGAGTGCTTATTTCTAAGGAAATTATTCTACTTTCTACATTCCTATGGAAAATATCACATCTTCCCAAAGAGAATCAGAAAGCAGTTTGGGAGAGATAAGAGTTCTAAGTCAACCCAGCATGCAGGTGTTCAGGCAGTGTGGTATAGTGGTAAAAGTACTGAACTAGGAGTCAGAATAACTTAATTGGAATCCTCCTTCTGACTCTTTCTAATCATATTACCATTGGCAAACCACTTTCCCTTCTCTGAGTCTCAATTTCTTCACCTGATATAGGGGAATGATAATAATTGCATTATCTACCTCTCTTGTACCATCGCTGTGAATGGAGCTCTTCATAAATCCTAAAGCAAGGATTCTTGGCTTCTTTCTGAGTCAAGAACCCCTCTAGCATTTTAATGAAGCCTAAGGACCCCTTCTCAGAACAATGTTTTTAAATGCATAAAATAAAACACGTATTATTACAAAGGAAACCTAATATATTGAAATAAAGATGTAATTTTCCCCATCCAGTTTCACAGATCTCCTGAAATTTATGCACTAACCCTTGGGGATCCATGGATGCCAAGGTAAGACACCTTACCCTAAAGTGAGTGAATAAATGAATGAATTAAAAGAGTATTGATTAAATAGCAATAGTATCTATTAAATGATTGCTAATCCTACTATAGGAATGAGCGTGATTATTATTACTACAGCTGGGATCATATGGGACTAGAGGATATGATCTTCTAGTGTTCTTATTCAATCGAAACATTCCCCATTGATTCAGGGGTTGCCATTAGCTTTTAGGATTGCTATAAAATCTTGGGTCAGGTATATGAAGTTTTATGCCCACTTGGAACCAGGGAGACAGGGATCTAGAGTTCAAGAGAAGAGACAAAGCCAGAGAATGTCAATATAACCACTGGAAAATCCTTGACTAAATTGCTCTCAGAAAAACCACAGAGCCTATTTGGGCTAACTCTGTGAACAGGTCCAGTATATATAACAGAGGCAGTAGCTATCACTTAGGGTCAATAACCATCCAAAAGAGTAATACTACCCTACAACCACCACCACCACCATCATGTATACATTCCACCTATTTGCTTTCAAGTTCAGTTGTATAGAGGGACAATGTATTATGGTGAATCAATTCAAATGCAGGTGACTTTAGTTATAACCCTGAATCAACCATGTATTAGCTATTTGACCCAGGTCAAAATTGAAGAATCTAAAGCTAGAAGGCACCTTAGAGACGAATAAACTTTATTAAACATTTACTATGTGCCAGGCACTACACTGAGTATTCACAAATATTTTCTTATTAGGTCCTCATAACAACCCTGAGATGTAGGTGCTATTATGATCCCTATGTTACACTTGAGGAAACTGAGGTAAACAGATTAAATTACTTGCCCAGGATCACACAGTTAGAAAGTATTTGAAGGTGTATTTGAACTCAAGTCTTCATAACTCCAGGCCCAGTGCTCTATCCCCTGGGCCAGAGTATTATACTACATCATGTAGTATAATACTTTCGTTTTACAAATGAGGAAATTTGGGCCTTACAGGGAAGGGATTCACCTAAGATAATACAATTAGGAAGGGAGTTGGTATATTACAGTGGCCACTAAGAACAAGCTTTGGAATTAGAGGAACTAGGATCCAGCTCTGCTATTCATTACCTGTATTTCTTTGGATAAGTTATTTCAACTCTCTAGGTCTCACATTCCTCATCTATAAAACAAGGAGGCTAAATTCAACATCCTTTTCAGCTCTAATATCTGATCCCAAGGAATTGAATGAAGATCTCATGCTGTTCTCTGGCTCCAACTTCCATACCTTTCCCCCCAATACACTGTACTTCATTTCCTTATTTATAGAATGGCCATCACCTCCTGTCCTGGGCACTAAAATTCTCAGTACAGCCCAAAATCATTTTTTTTACCTGCCATATCACACTGATGACACATATTGACCTTTTAGCTCATTAAAAACCTGTAGGTCTCTTTTATATGATATGCCAGCTAGTCTTATGTTCACCATTTGGTATTTATGAAGGAAAGCTTTGAGCCCATATGTAAACCTTTAGACTTATCTTTATTAAATTTAATCTTATTTGATAATTAATAATTTACTCATTATTAATTTTTTTCTATTCATGAGAATTTTCTACCCTGGAATATCCCTCAGCAATGATAATTCCCTTCTCCCATTGGTAAGTTCCTTTTGGGACCCTCCATTTTTGTGGGAGCCCAAGGCAGCCATTGTGTATTCCCCTTCTGGCTATGCTTTTGACCCTCTAGACTTCATCATGCCCCCTTGTGGATGTCTTCTCTTCCACTATCCTAAAAAGGATATGGTTTTATGTTTTATGTTCCATCTTTAGAATATAAACTCCTTGAGGGCAGAGACTACCTGTCTTTTTGCTTCCATTTGCATCCCCAGTGATTAGCATAGTACCTGGGTAAGTAGTAAGTGCTAAATAATTCTTGCTACCTACCATTTGATTTTACTCAACTGCCTAGAATTACAAGATATTTTTGAATCTCAACTCTATCAATCAATGACTTAACTTTCTATCCCAAAATTATCTCATCTGGGAATTTGAGCAGCATGCTATCTATTCCTTTGTCCATGTTAAAGATACAAATCTCAAACAGTAAAGGAGTAAGGCCAGTTCCTTGAATCACTACACTAAAGATCCCTGTCCATGCTATTTTTTCCCTGTCAGTGACAACTCTTTGAATCTAATAATTCAATTAATTCTAAACTCACCATTTTGTATCATCTAACCTGCTCCTTTTCATCTTATCCACAAGGATAACATAAGATCCTCTATGGAAATCTGCTTTACCTTCCCCATGAAAGTATGTAGGTAGCAGAATATATATAGCTCCTACAATCAGAAAGCCTTGAGTTCAAATCCAGTCTCAGATACTTACCAGCTGTGTGACCTTGGGCAAGTCACTTAACTTCCATTTGCTTCAGTTTCCTCAACTGCAAAATGAGGACAGTAATCATCTCTAGCTCCCAGGATTTCTATGAAGGTTGAATGAAACAATATTTGTAATGTGCTCATTACAGTGCTTAGTATATAATCAGTGCTTAATAAATGGTTCCCTCCTTCCTTTCTCCCTCCATGGCACTAAGAATAGGACTATTTACATATTTTGGTACTTAAATCAATAATACAGTTAAGTGGATTTGAA
This sequence comes from Gymnobelideus leadbeateri, assembly GCA_011680675.1. Taxonomy (NCBI): domain Eukaryota; kingdom Metazoa; phylum Chordata; class Mammalia; order Diprotodontia; family Petauridae; genus Gymnobelideus; species Gymnobelideus leadbeateri. Next base: position 443,852 of record WOXC01003966.1, read on the forward strand.
ATGAACACATTGTTTACTAGTTCAGCCAGAGATTTTAAGAAATAGAGTCTCATACTCAGATTATTCTTTTGGGAGGTTAGTTTGTAGAATACAAATGAATTTGATATGCCAAGGATACTGAAGATACATACATGTCCCTTGACTGTTGCCTGCTCCTCTGGGTCCTAATTGTTTGGAGGGGTGATGATAAAAAGCTAGGAGAAACCAATCATGCTCAGAACTTCAGGCTAGGTCTGAGGAGGTCATGGTGGTTAGGCTGAACTGGTGGTTTTATACACAGGAGACAAAAGGATCCAAGATCTTTTATAAATGCCCCAATCTTGGAGTAGCAGAACCAAGGCACTTTTCGACACACCCATCAGTGGTAGGCTGGATAAGGATATACACAGGTGTCAAGAGAATTCTCTGGAGCCAAGGGCAGTACTTATTGACTCATCAGTCATTCTGACTGTTTCTTTCTCCAGGCCCTGCCTCCTTCCTCTAAGCAGCCTACAACAGAGAGTCAGGATCCAAGAAACTCTTGATAGGCAAGTTCATGGAACCAAATCTAATGAGATAAAATATGCAAAAAATAAAGTCTCTACATAGTCCACAAGGATAGAAGGAGAGATTTTGTCTCTCTGAAAGCACCAGGCATGGTATATAGTATGTATTTACTAAATGTATATCAACTGAATTTAATTGGAGTATTCCCTTAAAGTCTCCTTGTATCCTGTATCTCTTGAATTTCCATAGTCACAAATACAATAACTTCAGGAATGGTTCTGTAGGAATTAAAAACAATAAGCAATGTTGAAGTTCTGCTCACCCTTTGCCTGTGATTGTTATACAAAAGCCCATATTTTCATAACATTTTATAGTTATGAAGACCTGTTTTTCATCCTAAAGTCAGTAGGAGAAATATACTCTCCTTCATTTTACAAATGAGGAGATCAAGGCACAGGGAAGTAGTTAAATAATTCACTCAAAGTTATACATTTAGTGAGCAGTAGAGCTATGGTTGGAGGCAGCTAGGAGGTTCAGTGGATAGAGCATTGGGTCTGGAGTCAGGAAGACCTGAATTCAAATTTGATCTTAGAAACTTACTAGCTGTGTGATCTTTGGGTAAACCACTTGACCAGTTAACTTCCATTTGTCTTTTTTTTTTTAAAGCAATTGGGGTTAAATAACATGCCCAAGGTTACACAGCTAGTTTTTTTGGTGTGGGTGTTAAGTATCTGAGGCCGGAACCGATCCCGGGTCCTCCCAACTCCGGGGCTGGTGCTCTTACTCACTGTGCCAACTAGCTGCCCCAACTTCTATTTGTCTTAATCCACTGGAAAAGGAAAGGGCAAACCACTCTAGTACCTTTGCCAAGAAAACCCCATGGACCATATTGGCATGTGATGGGTCCACAGGATCATGGAGAGTCAGATATGATTGAACAGCAACAACAAGAGCTGTGGTTGGACATTATCCTTTCTTTCCACAAAACAACGGAATATCTGCAAACCTTGGTCACATATAAAATATTCACATAGCAACCATCATTGTGAGAGCTGTAATGCAAACTCGGGAAAAGATACATGATGCAATAGAAAAGACATGAGACTTAGAGTCAGAAGACCTAGTTTCAAATTCTGGCTTTACCACTTACTAGCTCTCTGTGTGGCCTTAGGCAAGTCTCTCTCTGGGCCTCAATGTCGTTTATCATCAGTAAAAATGAGATTTTGAATTCTCATTGGATAAAGAATTGAGTTAGAAATATCTGGGTTCAAATGATGCCTCAGAAATTAGTTATGTGACCCTGGACAAATAATTTAATCCCTTTCAGCCTCAGTTTCTTCATCTGTAAAATGATGAGGCTGGACTCCACCTCCAAGCACTCTTCCAGCTCTAAATTTGTGATCCTGTGATCTTTTAGGTTCCTCCTACCTCTGACATTCTGTGAAACACACAGTTTTTCCAGACTCCTCTGCTTATTCCTTCTGACATTTATTTATAGTTAGTTTCTAAGACAGGTTTCTCTACACAAACACAATGAATTATTGAGAAAAGACATGTGTGCAGAATCCCGTTACATCATTGCCTTCTTAAAATTTGCTTTATCGACTTTTCCCTACCCAGAGTTTCATGGAGCCATGAAGCCTCCAAGAAACAAAAATCAAAAGTTCATGGGAACATGTCAGAAAAACATCTCCTTCTAGAAATCCTGGTTATACAAGGAGTATTCTCTTTCTTTACAGTACTTCTACCATACAGGGCCACTAAGAAATATAATTCCCCTTCAGGGTATAAATATTTATAATACATTATCTAGAAAATGGGGAGATTATTAAAAATATAGCAACTTTTTTCAAACACTTTTTTACTTTTTTGTGACGGCAATTAGGACTTCAAAAACCACCTGAGCCTTGAATTTATGAGTGTTTAAATTGATTTCATGCAAACGATCCTTCACAGACAGATTCATCTCTCATGCTTTGTAAACACTGGAGTCCTTTGAAAGCAATTGCTGGCTAAATAATTTTTTAATGCCAGTTTCTTATTGCCACAGTGGAAAGTCAGAAGATCATAGTCAACTAATGAGTTTTAGCTCTAAACTAACAACCTTATTTGGAATTTTAAGACCTATCACATTAAAAGTGGAGGATTCAGCTCATAGATTCTGACATTCAAACAGTTTCGTGCTTAAAGAAAGACAAAAGTAATTAGTCACAAATATAGTGTAGCAATAGCAAATGCATGAATCCCAGTCTTACATTCAGATTTGAATTCCCATTGTAAAACACAAGGCAAAACCAATTTACCAAGCATTGAGTTAATTGCTAGGATGCACCAAGGCATCTATCCACCACTTTACTGGTAATATGTTTGGGTTTTATTTATTGCTCATGCATCCAAAGCATTAAGTCTTGTTTCTCTTTATGATAATTAACCAAAGATAGACACTAAATCTGGAAACTGGAAAAACAGACATCATGCCCTAGCCCTTTTTCGTTTGTTTACAAAATGATATGTCTTCCATTACAAAACGCTTGCTGAGCTAGAAAGGGAGAGGAAAGGAAAATGTTTCATTTATAGGTCTGTACTTCAGAATCAAATTTCCTCGAAGAGATAGTCTCCTAAAAAAAGGACAATTTGGATTTTATTCAGTAGCTGTTTTTCCTTTTAAACTTGTTGCTAAAGAAAATTAACTCTGCATTTTCAATGTATATAATGCCTTTTTAAAAAATACCCATGCATTCACTTTGTAGGACACAAGTTTATATTACATACTCCTTGGTTTGGGATTCTTGGTCATTTCTTTGGGGTACCTCTTGATCTTATTATAGTGATTTATTCTGAAGCATTATTACTCCCCCCTCCCTATATCAGCAGAATGTAGACTTTTTGAAGGCAAATATTGTCTCATTTCTGTTTTTGTATTCCTATCTTCTCACACATGGAGGAAGCACTTAATAAGTGTATTTGGAATTATACAAATTGAATGACGGGTCCATTATCTGATTGATGTATTTCCTCCAAAGATACAAATGACAACATTTCCATGTCTGCCCATCTTGTGTGACTCTTGTCCACATCTTCCCCAAAACCTGCCAAGGAAGTTCTTTTCAGCATGCCAACAGCCTTCTTCTTACAGGATTACTTCTTTATCTGCTAAAAAAGTAAATGCTGCTATATCTACTTCAAACATAGAACCCTGCTTCTTTGAAAGTACATTGAAGGTTTTCTTCTACTTATTCCTTTCTTTAAAAAAAAAGTGTGTGTGTGTGTGTATGTGTGTGTGTGTGTGTGTGTGTAATAATTAGCACTTATGTAGAATTTCAAAGTTTATAAAGTCTTTTATATAGTTTATCTCATATATTATAAACCTGTGAGGTATGTGATATTATTATTCCCACTTTACAGATGAGTAAACTGAGGTTGAAAGAATTTAAATGACTTATCCAGGGTCATTCAAGTATCTAAAACACTAAATGTCTGGAAAGGGATTTAAATTCACATTCTCATTTTCCTGAGTCTGAGTTCTGAGTTCTATCAGCCCACATATCCCCATATACATAAACACACACACACACACACACACACACACACACACACTCACACACACACACACATTCTTGTCAAAGTTGTGTGACTTTTTGGAGTCACAGCTGAAATGAAATGATGATAAACAGAGACTGAGAGCTTGAAGGGGTCTTCCATGTCCCAGTAAGCCCCTTTACTGTGTATATGAGGAAAGCAAGGCCAAAGATGCATAGGCTCTAAGGGAGACTTGGACATAGGTCCTCTTGTCTCCAGATCCAGCAGCCTTTCCTTTGCAATAGCTACAGCTCATCTCCATTCAAACAATGGAAGAAAGCTCTTCCATTTTACCTTTCTCTGTTTCTCTCTCGCGTGTGCTCTCTCTCTCTCTCTTTCTGTGTGTGTGTGTCTCTCTCTCTTTCTCTCTCTCTCTTTGCTTTCTGGATGGGGGGGGGTCAGGGGGTTGGCAGGGCAATTTGTGTCAAGTGACTTGCCCAAGGTCACACAGCTAGTTTTGTGTTAAGTGTCTGAGGCCAGATTTGAACTCAGGTCCTCCTGACTCCAGGGCCAGTGCTCCATTCACCGCAACACCTAGCTACCCCCTTACCTTCATCTCTTAAAACAAAAATGGACAAATTGCCTAAGGAATTACTCTCTACTGAGAAATAGGTTCTCTAGTCTGATCTTCAAGGCCTTCACAACCTAATATTAACCCATCTTTAGGATCTTACATCATATTATTTCACTCCAAACCCTAATTTCTAGTAAAATTGGATTTTTCTCTGATCTCTAGACATGAACTGCACTCCCATGCCTCTTTTTTTACCGTATTCCCTATGCTAAAAATACCATCCTTCCTCTGCTTCATCTGCTAAATTTTTATACATCCTTTAAAATCCCAGGTCATAGGGTTAAAGGTTCACAAAACGAGGAGCAGGGCAAATGGGGCAACAAAGATCATTTGATCTCTTGACTCACTTTATACATGAGAAAACTATACCCTATAGAAAACCAGGTTGAGATCATATAGTTAATAAACAGAAGCCAGGATTGAACTGAGCTACTCTGACATTAGCTGTAGTGTTTTGTTTTATTTTTCTCCTATTCTATGTCAATATACTGGTATTCAGAGAGGACTGCCACCTCTGGTGGAAGAGTTTGCTGAGCCCATTCCAGGGCTGCTCATTCACATTGGTGTCCACCTTCATCAAAGTCTCACTTGTGGTTCCAAGAAGCTATAGCATGCACAGTGGCCACACCCCAGTAAGCCATCTTGGCAGATAGGCTAAAGCAGGTTTGAAAGTCACTGACAGGCCTCAAACTTGTTTGTGAGTTCGTGGGGTGTCTATCCCAAGCATATGAAGACTTCCCCTGGTAGAATGTGTGTATGAGAACAGTTTGTGCCAAGGATCATGAAAGTAACTGATATAGTCATTGTAGAGAGCTGAGATCTTGGTCAGACATGGAAGATGATAAAGCTACCCACTGCATCCTAGGTCATTGTCTGTTGTCCTGACTTTTGTCTTGCTACAGGATTTTGATGACTCTGGAACAGAGAGTGAGGCTGATGACTGTGCAATTCTGCTTTACTTAAAACCAATTCATGTATAAGTCAGGACATCACCCCATGATGTCATTGATCCTCTTCAAAAACAGCAACGGCTCTCCAGGAAGTCTTCTCTGATTCCCTCAGGTTGGAAAAGGTCTTGCCCGTCCTACCTTTTATATCACTTTGTTCTTCCTTTCTAATAGGATGGAGAGTGGGGAGGGACAATGTATAAATAACTAGGAACATGTTAGATATATACATAGTAGATGAAAGGTAATCTCAGAGGGATGGCAGTGGGTGGGGGTGGGATAAAAGTGGTAAGGGCATCCTATAGGAAATAAGATTTGACTGGAATCTTGAAGGAAGTTGGGAAGCTAAGAGGCAGTGGTAAGGGAGCAAAGTATTCTAGACATGGGGGATGATCACTGCAAAAACATGAACTGTATCAATGGAGTGTCATGTTAAGAACAGCAAGTCAGGGGGCGGAGCCAAGATGGCAGAGTAGAAACAGCTCACCCAAGCCACTCTCCCCGCAGATTCCCCGCAAACTATGTAAAAGGGGACTCTGAACAACCTCTGGAGCCCCAGCACCCACAGAACAACACAAAGAAGCTAACCTACCACTGAGGACAGCCCAGCAGCCCTGCAGGAAGGACCAACACAGCAGTCTGGGAGCCGGCAGCTCGCAGTGCGCAGAGCGCAGGCAGCCGAGGCAAGCCCAGGTCCACGTGAGCCGGGGTTTTAGCCCCAGGGCGGCAGGGCCAGCAGCCAGCTGGAGAGACCCCAGAAAACCAGCAGCTATGGCGACTCCAGAATTATCAACATAGACATGCCTAGGACAAAGTGAGAGGTTAGTGTCCTATGGATTTTGGGACGAGTATTTGGGGAATGCGTCGGCTCCCTCCCCTGGGGGCTAGAAGCCTCTGAGGAGACACGACATTTTGTAGTTCTCAGAGGCAGCTCCAGCTCCTGGCCTGCGAATTGTAGGGAGATCCAGCGATCAGTCTTGGGGGGTAATCGCTCTTGCTTTAACCTCCCTGGATCTGGATTGTGATCTAGGATGGAAGTTATGGGTGGGTTTACAGCTTGCCAGAAACGGAAGTTGCCCCCCACACGTTTGGGACAAAAATTCCTCTATCTGGCCTTAAAGCCATAGTGTGGCAACAAGCCCAAAAGTCAAGTAATTAAGTGGCAACATGGCAAGGCAAAGGAAACAGAAAAATGCAACCCTAGACTCCTATTTTGGGGGCATAGAGCGGGAAAAGGACTGTGAGGTCAGAAGTCCTGCTCCAAAAGCCCCAGGGGAAAACATGAGCGGGTTGCAGGCCATAGAGGACCTTAAGAAGGACTTTAAAAATCAAATAAGAGAAGTGGAGGAAAAATTGGAAAGAGAAATGAGAAGGATGCAGGAAAAGTATGAAATGAGGGTCAACAGGCTGACTGAGGAAAACAACACCTTAAAAAATAGACTAGCTCAAATGGCAAAGGAGGCCCAAAAGGGCAATGAGGAGAAGAATGCCTTAAAAAGTCGAATTTGCCAGATGGGAAAAAGAATCTCAAAAGTTCACTGAGGAGATTCATTCCTTCAGAGTTAGACTGGAGCAAATGGAAGCTACTGACTTTATGAGAAATCAAGATGCTGTTAAGCAGATCCAAACAAATGAAAGATTAAAAGGTAATGTGAAATATCTCATGGGAAAAACCACTGACCAGGAAAATAGATCCAGGAGAGACAATTTAAAAATTATTGGACTACCTGGAAGCCATGATCAAATAAAGAACCTAGAAATCACCCTTCAAGAAATTCTCAAGGAAAATTGCCCTGATGTTTTAGATCCAGAGAGAAAAATAGAGGTTGAAAGAATCCACTGATCACCTCCTGAAAAAGATCCCAAAAAGAAAACTCCCAGGAACATTATAGCCAGGTTCCAGAATCCCCAGATCAAGGAGAAAATACTACAAGCAGCCAGGAAGAAACAATTTCAATATTGTGGAAACACAATCAGAATAGCCCAGGACCTGGCAGCTTCTACACTGAGGGATTGAAGGGCATGGAATATGATATTCCAGAGGGCAAAAGAACTGGGAATGAACACAAGGATCACCTACCCAGCAAAACTGAGTATTTTATTTCAGGGGGAAATATGGTCATTCAGTGGAATAAAGGACTTTCAAGCATTCTTGAGGAAAAAAAACAGAATTGAATAGAAAATTTGACATCCAGATACAAGAAGGAAGAGATGCCTGAGAAGGTAATCAGGGAAAAGAAATCAAAAGGAACTTATCAAAGTTGAACTATTTACATTCCTATATGGAAAAGTAATAACTGTGACTGATGATATCTTTCTCACTATGAAAACAATGGAAGAAGGGTGTGTGGTCATATGAATACATATTTGAATGTGTGTGTATATGGTTACAGTTATATATGGATAGAGGGCATAGGTTGAATTGGTTGGGAAGGGAGAATACTCAAGGGATGAAATTATGAGGTGAGAGAGGAAAGTGGCAAGAGGAGATGGGGAGAGACAGGGTAGGGTATAGGATAAACTATCTTATGTAGAAGAAGCAAAGGGAAGTGGTTGTAAGGGGGGGAAGAATAGGAAGGCAAAAAGGCAAAACCACATTCTCATTGAATTTGGTTCAGGGAGAGAATGACATACATACTAAATGGGATATCTCAACCTGCAGCAGAATAAGGGGAAGGGGGATGAGAGGAGGGATGATTGATGGGAGGGCATCCTTGGGGGGAGGGGAGGTTGGAAGTACCCACTATAGAAGAGGGACAGGATCATGTAGGGAATGGACCAGGTGGGGGGTGGGATGAGTAGGAGGGAATTATAAGCAGCCTTGTACAATATATCTACTATGATAATGTTTTGCATAGCTAGACATGTACAACATATACTGAATTACTTATCTCCCCAGAGGGAATGGGTGACAAGGGAGGAAGGAAATGGATCTGAAATTTGAGGTCTTAACATTAAATGTTTCAAATATATATAAATACTATTGTTAACACTCTTTTGCTTGTAATAGGGAGATAAGATGTGCAGGCATTGGGACACAAAGATTCACCTTCCTCTAATGGAAAAGTCGAAGGGGGTGTGGGAGAAGGTATGGGAGAGAGCAGATTGGAGGAAGCGATATCTTGTGGGACTGCTATTCTGGGAGGTTGGGTAGGGGAATAACAGGGGGAAAATGATTGTAACTCAAAATCTGGCGGAAATGAATGATGTAAAACAGAAGTTAATAAAGCATTTGTTTTAAAAAAATTAAAAAAATAAATTAAAATACAAAAAAAAATAAAGAAAAAAAAAGAACAGCAAGTCAGTCAATGAAACTGGGTAATAGAGTGTGTGGAGGAGAGTAACATCTTTAAATATTGAAAACATAGGAAGGGGGTAAGTTGTGAAGGGCCAAATTGAAGAGTTTATATTTAATAATAGTAATACTAAAAATAATAATAGTAGCTAGCATTTATAGAGTGCTCTAAGGCTTGCAAAACACTATGATATAAACTCATTTTATTCTCTGGGCACTCATGTGTAATGACAATCCCCATTTTACAGATGAGAAGACTGAAGTAGATAGAGGTTGTATGTCTTGCCCAGGATCACAGAACTGGTAAGTGTCTGAGGTCAGATTCAAGCTGAGGACTTCCTGACTCCAGCACTCTATCTACTGAGCCATCTAGCTGTCTCTTTTATCCTGAAGGTAATAGGAAGCCAGCTGAGCTTATTGAGAAGCTGGATGATTATGGTCAAACCTACACTTTTGGAAAAATCACCTTGGCAGCTGAATGGAGAATGACTTAGAGTGAGGCGAGACTTGAAATAGGAACACTAAGGCTATTGCAACTGCCAGGGAGTAAGTGATGGTAAAAGTCACAGCAGGTGGTAGCTATCAGAGTAGAAAGGAGGGGATGTATATAAGACACATTGAGTGTTAACTAAGTTCTCTTCCTCAGCACTTTACAAATAGTAGATTTTAAATAAACTCTTGTGGAATTTGTTATTATTCATAAATATTCTGACTCATAATGATAAGTATTCTCTCTCCTTCATAGAGTCATATATTTAGAACTAGGGAATGACATTTAATGTTTTCCAACCAAAAGTAATTATTCTATAGTTCCAAAACAATCAGGATAGCTCCAAGCAAAACAAGATGTAACTTTTTATTTTCCAACAACCAGAGCCTTAACTAGAATAGGACAAGTAGGGCTTTGCCCCAAATGAGAATTTTTAGACGATGTTGACAGTGCTAGAAATCTTTCATTTAGCATAGAAACAATAGAGTTAGGCTCTACATCACTAATGCAAATAAAAACAACTCTGAGGTACCAAATGCTAGAGGGGATATAGAAAAAAAATTAATGCATTGTTGGTGAATTTGTGAATTGATCCAACCATTTGGGAGAGCAATTTGGAACTATGCCCAAAGTGTATTGAACTGTGCTTACCCTTTGACCCAGCAATATCACAATATCACTACCAAATCTGTATCAAGAGATATTTTTTAAAGAGGGTGGGGGAAGACATATATATATAATATGATATCTAAGCAGCTATTTTCTGGCAACAAAAAATGGAAATTAAACAAATTAAGGTATATGATTATGATAGAATATCAATTTTGCTGTAAGACATGACAAAGAGAATGTTATCAGAAAAACCTGAGAAGACTTACATAAGCTGGTGCAAAAAAAAGTGAGCAGAAGCAGAACATTGTACACAGTAAAAGCAATATTGTAATGATAATCATCCGTGAAAGACTTAGCTATACTGATCAATACTATGATCCATGATATTTCCAAAAGACTCATGATGAAAAATTATATTCACCTCTAGAGAAAAAACTGATGAACTCAAATGTTGATGAGTTCAAAATGAATACAAATTGAAATGTATTTTTTCACTTTATTTTTCTTGCCTTTTGGGGGGGGCAACATAGCTAATGTGGAAATGTTTGGATAATTTCAAATGTATAATGGATAACATATTTCTTGCTTTTTCAATGGGGAGGTGAGGGGGAAAAGGGAGAGAGAATTTAGAATCCAAAATTTAAAAAATAAAAGAATTTTCATTAAGTTTTTTTGAAAGAAACAGAGCTAAATAACTAGTAACCAAGAGTAATTAGCAAAAAGCAAGCTACTAGAGCAGCTTCTACTCTACCCCAGATTTAAATTCCAGTATTACTCCACATGCTTCTCCCCTTACTTCCTGTGAACTTTGGGGCAAGTTACAATTCTCTGGTCTTGAGTTTTCTCAACTATAAGATTAGTTACATAAGACAAATTGTACAGCCCCTTCCAGTTCTAAATCTAAGATCCTATGATTCCCAGGCCCCTCCCACACACCTGAGGACATCCTTCATGCCACTTGTCCCAGGAATAGTGTGGGATACTTACTCCAAGCACAAAATCTCTTGGTTATGTCTCTACCTACAACTCTATCATTAAATGAACCTAGTTTCAAGCCTATAGATTATCTGGGGGGAGGTTATGAACTTATTCTAGGATAAAGTCTGGCCCTCTAGCTATTTCAGGCTTTTACAAGCGCATTTGACAAGAAAATTCTCATGTGAAACTTCACAAAACTGAAGAATATAAAGCATTTAGCATTCATCAAGGAGAAGGAATATTGCCAAGATGAAAAAGAGTTATGAAATGTTCTTTCTTCCTTCCTTCCTCTCTTTCTTTCTTCCTTTTTCTTCTTTTTTTGCCTATGTTCAAGTGACATCATTCGGTTGCCATAGTGAATATCCAGTCTTGGGAAGTCAGCAAGTTATAGAATAGTATCATTTATAAAGAAAAGAACCCCTTATTTTCAAATTTAAATGTAAAAAGATATGTATATATGTTGAAGTTTAGGGGTGCTCAAGGCCCCAAAATACCAACCGGGTCTTGCCTGAATGACCCAAGCCTTCTTTCAGTCAAAGAAAAACAAAATTTATTAAAAATCTGCCATATTGGGTAAACTCTTAAGGAATTTAAGCATTTGTAAGGATTGTACTGACAAGCAGGCCAGATGGAATCTGAGCTAGATCGAATCTGAGCATTTTCATAGAGGCAAGAGGGATCTTATATACAGAAAGACTGTGCAAGAGATCTAGGGGTGGTCAAGTAGATAGCGTGACTAGAGGAGGGGTTTAGGTAGGGTTTTGATGGGAGTGGCCATTAGCTGAGGTAACTAGAGGTCAGACACCAGGAGCCAAGAAAGTGAGATTAAGGGTGGGAAGTAGCTGAAGGCTACTTGGAAATAATAGACAGTGGGGAGCTAGGCTAGTTTAAGAGTAACATAGAGATAATGGAAGGCTTTTGGCCTCAAGCACATGCCTTGATCAAATGGGAAGATTCACCAAGAGTTCAAGGGGGTTCCCAGAGCCTAAACCCCAACCTATATACCTTTGGGCCTAGGAAAACCAGGATTAAAAAAAATTATTAAATAAGGGCCACAGATACCAGTTATTTTCTTTGCTATGACAAAAAGAATTAAAACACCTCAATTCTCTGAAAATTGAACTATAATAATAGTGTAGACTACTATTTTTACTTATCAGTTGCAAAGAATTTCTATTCATTGAAATTATATTTCATTTCAGAATTTTCTAGCATACAGAAGATACCATACATAGCTCACAGTGAAGAAGGAAGCCACATGGACAATTTATAAGACTTTGGAAGACAAATTTTATTCTGTGAGTTTTGCTAATGAATAATTTACATGCCAATGTAAATTAGATAAATTAATAATTTCTCATGTTACATTAGTATTACTAAAATAGTTTGTCCTTGCAGATACTTGTCTCTTTCTTCCTAGCTACTGGCATCAGTCTATTCAAAATGCCATATATTAATACCTTTTGTCTCTTATCTAGATCAACTTCCCATTTTTAAATTTTCTGCATACATTTTTCTTCCACCCATTTGCATATAAATTAGAGAATGCTTTTAGTTGTGGAAGCTTTTTTTCCTTCTTTTCCTTTTCTCTCTAGTTTACCTGCCTTCTAATAGGCTTTCACATAATTTGTTTTCCTATTCACAGCTGAATTCATATTTTTAAAAATATGGATATTTTATTTGACTATAGATAGATATGTAGTTTGGGAAATTGTTTGAAATTGTTAAGAATCGCTTATTTTGACATTCACAAGCACCTGAGCCTATTTTAGAGCAACCTGTGTTTTTCATAAAAATTCAAATGTTAAGTCAAAAATATAACTATGGATAGGCAAAGGCATCCAGTTAAAATTAATTTGTTAGTATTCCTTGAGAAATAATGTCTCTGTCATTTAAATTCTTTATGGCTTAATAAGGGTAGCATGAAAAGTGTTACCTTCTTAATGCTCATCAGATAATTAATTACTTAACTAATAAACACCTAATTAAGCTCTTACTGCATGCAATGCTTTGGGCTAGCATCAGAGATGTTACAAACTGGAGGAAGGCAAAGTAGCAGCCCTCAAACACTTTATTTACATTTAGGAAGTGTGGGAAATCAGACAAGTTCCTTTGCTAAGTACTGTAGGAAAAATACAAAGTGTTCTAGGGGGTAGGGTAGGGCATATCAGTAGGAGCCTGGGGGAAGGGGAGGTGAGGGAGAATAATATAAAATGGTTTCTCTAGGAACTTTGGAAATACAATATGCCAGCAAGTCACTTTTTCACAGAATTTTCTGACACACATACCCTTGTCTGTGTGTGCCTAAGATCAGGAACTCACCACCTCTTGCCTGGAATGTTACTGTGGAGTCTTTTGATTGAATTTTCTGTTTTCAGGCTTCCCCTATCCAATCCATCCTTTATAATTTGGCCAAAATAATGTGACTATGTATATCACCAAGACAATATTCACAGCAACTGTGGCTACTATAAATATTGCCAGAATAGTTCTGAATTGCCAAATATAACAGATTTTCCATATAGAAGACAGAAGCAAAACATTTATTCAGACACCAGAAAGTCAGATCCCAGCACCAGAAAACCAAATCTACCATAGCAAAAAAGAAGTTAATATACAAGAAATCTATACACAATAACACTGCAGAGGGCACCACCATCTCCAAGCCTTCCCCTTGCTCAGGCCTTCCCACAAACACACACTCACAATCTTAGCTGTCTGCTTACCTGTGTCTTCTCTCTCCCTCCACTCTAACTGCTCTGACTCATTTCTTGCTCCACCCCTTCCTACTCCACCTGTTCAGCAAACTCCTCCCACCACAGGCTCCATGCAATTACACTCAGCCTATTAAGGGGCAGGGAAGACCTTCAAATTCCCATTAATATTACATTCGGCCCCAAGATTTTTCATGTCCCTTACATAGGTCAAATATAATCACAACATCACTTCCTCTCAGCAGAGAACCTTACCTTGTACCTTATCAAGAAAACTGGGTGGGGAATAGCCAAGATGGTGGAGTAGAAACAGGACTTCCACATGGCTCCCACTTCCACCTCCTCCAATTCATATAAAAATGACTTGAAACAAACTTTGGAGGTATAGAAACCACAAAAAGACACAGAGAAGCTAACCTCCCACTGAAGACAACCCAGAAGGCCAGCAGGAAGGGGACAGCACAGTGCTCTGGGATTCAAGCCCAGCCATGCAGGAGCCTGAGATTTTAGCCTCAGGGAGGCCACAACCAGCTGCCAGCTGGAGGGACTTCAGATCACCAGCAGCTATCGCAATTTCCAGAATTATAAGCTCATAGATGCTAAGAACAAAGTGAGAGGTCAGTGCAGTGTGGATTCTGGGAAATGGGAGTCTAGGAGTGTGATCCAGGCTTTGCCCCCTAGAGGGAGAAGTGGCTGAGGCATGGTGGCCATGCAGCTGCTACTTCATGGCTACTTCAGAGCTCCTGGCCTGCAGATTGTAGGGGGACCAAGAAACCAATCTGAAGGATAACTGCTCTTGCTTTAACTTGCTTGGATCTGGATCACTGGAGGACCAGTTTGCCAAAGCCTATGGAGGCTTCAGAAAGAGCAGTCAACTAATAGCTCTAGCAGCTGCAAAAATCCCAGCAATTGGAACAATGCTCCCCCTTTCTGGTAGCAGAGTTCTACTGTGGCAAAAAAGCTCAAAAATCAAGTAATTGAGTGGTAACATGAGCAAGCAAAGGAAGCAAAGCAAGCACAGCAATCTGACTTTACACTCCTATTTTGGAGACAAAAAGGATCAAAGCATGGAACAGGAGGAAGACAATGAAATCAGATATCCTACACCAAAAGCTTCCAAGAAAAATCCGAGCTGTTTACAGGCCATAGAGGAGCTTAAAAAGGATTTTGAAAACCAAATAAGAAAATAAGGGGAAAATTTGGAGGAGAAATGAGAATGATGCAAGAAAATCATGAAAAGTGAGTCAACAACCTGACTGAAGAAAATAACACCATAAAAATAGACTAACTCAAATGGCAAAAGAGGCTGAAAAAGCCAATGAGGAGAAGAATACATTAAAAAGCTGAATTTGCCAGATGAGAAAAGAATCTCAAAAGCTCACTGAAAAGAATCATTTCTTCAGAATTAGATTGAAGCAAATGGAAGCTACTGACTTTATGAAAAGTCAAGATACTATTAAACAGATCCAAACAAATGAAAAAATAGAAGGCAATGTGAAATATCTCACTGGAAAAACCACTGACCTGGAAAATAGGTCCAGGAGAGATCATTTAAAAATAATTGGACTACCTGAAAGCCATGATTAAAAAAAGAACCTAGATGGGGGCAGAGCCAAGATAGCGGAGTAGAAACAGCACTTCCATGGTGCTCCATCCCACACCACTTCAAAATTATGTAAAAGGAGACTCTAAACAACCTCTGGGGCTCCAGAACCCACAGAACAACACAGAGAAGTTAACCTCCCACTGAGGATGGCCCGGCAGCCTGGCAGGGAGCAGCCAGTGCAGCACTCTGGGAGCCCAGCCCAGGACTACATGAGTCAGAGGTTTTAGCCCCAGGGCAGCTGGACCAGCAGCTGGCTGGAGGGACCTAAGAACACCAGCAGCTGTGGCATTTCCAGAATTACCAAAACGTAGATGCCTAGGACAAAGTGAGAGGTTAGTGCCCTATGGACTTTGGGATCAGTATTTGGGAACATGTCAGCTTCTTACCCTGGGGGCAAGAAGACAATGAGGAGCTGCAGCACAGCCACCATTTTGCAGCTTCAGTTGCAACTTCAGATGCTGGCCTGCATACTGTAGGGGGATACATCAATCAGTCTGGGGGGTAATCGCTCTTGCTTTAACCTTCTTGGCTGTGGATTGTGGTCTGGGGCAGAGGTCTTAGGGTGTGTGACCAGCTTGCCAGAGCATGTGGGGGCTGTAGGGAGGGCACCCAACTAATACCTCTGGCAGTTGGGAAAAACCCAGCATTTGGGACAGAAGCTCCCCTGTCTGGTGGCAGAGTCCTACTGTGGCAACAAGCCCAAAAGTCAAGTAATTAAGTGGCAACATGCCAAGGCAAAGGAAACAAAATAAGCAGAAAAATGCAACATTAGACTCCTATTTTGGGGGCAAAGAGGATCGAAGCAGGGAACGGAAGGAGGACTGTGAGGTCAGAAATCCTGCTCCAAAATCCCCAAAGTAAAATATGAGTGGGTAAAATGCCATAGAGGACCTTAAGAAGCAGATAAGAGAAGTGGAGGAAAAATTGGAAAGAGAAATGAGAAAGATGCAGGAAAAGTATGAAATGAGAGTCAACAGCCTGACTGAGGAAAATAACACCTTAAAAAATAGACTAACTCAAATGGCAAAAGAGGCTCAAAAAGACAATGAGGAGAAGAATGCCTTAAAAAGCCGAATTTGCCAGATGGAAAAAAAGAATCTCAAAAACTCACTGAGGAGATTCATTCCTTCAGAGTTAGACTAGAGCAAATGGAAGCTAGTGATTTTATGAGAAATCAAGATGCTGTTAAGCAGATCCAAGCAATTGAAAGAATAGAAGGCAATGTGAAATATCTCATGGGAAAAACCACTGACCTGGAAAATAGATCCAGGAGAGACAATTTAAAAATTATTGGACTACCTGAAAGCCATGATCAAGGAAAGAACCTAGAAATCACCCTTCAAGAAATTCTCAAGGAAAGTTGCCCTGATGTTTTAGACCCAAAGGGTAAAATAGAGGTTGAAAGGATCCATCAATCACCTCCTGAAAAAGATCCCAAAAAGAAAACTCCTAGGAATATTATAGCCAAGTTCCAGAATCCCCAGATGAAGGAGAAAATACTACAAGCAGACAGGAAGAAACAATTTCAATATTGTGGAAACACAATCAGAATAGCACAAGACCTGGCAGCTTCTCCACTGAGGGATTGAAGGACATGGAATATGATATTCCAGAGGGCAAAAGAGCTGGGATTGAAGGCAAGGGTCACCTACCCAGCAAAACTGAGTATCTTGTTTCAGGGGAAAATATGGTCATTCAGTGGAATAGAGGACTTTCAAGCATTCTTGAGGAAAAACCAGAGTTGAATAGAAAATTTGACATCCAGACACAAGAAGGAAGAGATGCCTGAGAAGGTAATCAGGAAAAGAAATCAAAAGGAACTTATCAAAGTTGAACTATTTACATTCCTATATGGAAAAGCAATAACTGTGACTGATGATATCTTTCTCACTATGAAAATAATGGAAGAAGGGGTGTGGTCATATGAATACATATGTGAATGTGTGTGTATATGGTTACAGTTATATATGGATAGAGGGCATAGGTTGAATTTGTTGGGAAGGGAGAATACTCAAGGGATGAAATTATGAGGTGAGAGAGGAAAGTGGCAAGAGGAGATGGGGAGAGACAGGGTAGGGTAAACTATCCCATGTAGAAGAAGCAAGGGGAAGTGGTTGCAAAGGAGGGGGAGAATAAGGAAGGCTAAAAAGGAAAAACCACATTCACATTGAATTTGGTTCAGGGAGAAAATGACATACATACTAAATGGGATATCTCAACCTGCAGCAGGATAGGGGGAAGGGGGATGAGAGGAGAAATGATGGATGGGAGGACATCCTTGGGGTGAGGGGAGGTTGGAAGTACCCACTATAGAAGAGGGACAGGATCATGTAGGGAATGGACCAGGTGGGGGTGGGATGAGTGGGAGGGAATTATAAGCAGCCTTGAACAATATATCTACTATGATAATGTTTTGCATAGCTAGACATGTACAACATATACTGAATTACTTATATCCCAAGAAGGAATGGGTGACAAGGGAGGAAGGAAATGGATCTGAAATTCGAGGTCGTAACATTAAATGTTTCAAATATATATATAAATACTATTATTAATACTCTTTTGCCTATAATTGGGAGATAAGATGTGCAGGCATTGGGACACAAAGATTCATCTTCTTCTAATGGAAAAGTCAATGGGGGTATGGGAGAAGGTATGGGAGAGAGCAGATTGGAGGAAGCGATATCTTGTGGTACTGCTATTCTGGGAGGTTGGGTAGGGGAATAATGGGGGGAAAATGATTGTAACTCAAAATCTGGCGGAAATGAATGATGTAAAACAGAAGTTAATAAAGTATTTGTTTAAAGAAAAAAAAAATAAGTAGAACAGAAGATGCTGTTAAGCAGATCCAAGCAATTGAAAGAATAGAAGGCAATGTGAAATATCTCATGGGAAAAACCACTGACCTGGAAAATAGATCCAGGAGAGACAATTTAAAAATTATTGGACTACCTGAAAGCCATGATCAAGGAAAGAACCTAGAAATCACCCTTCAAGAAATTCTCAAGGAAAGTTGCCCTGATGTTTTAGACCCAAAGGGTAAAATAGAGGTTGAAAGGATCCATCAATCACCTCCTGAAAAAGATCCCAAAAAGAAAACTCCTAGGAATATTATAGCCAAGTTCCAGAATCCCCAGATGAAGGAGAAAATACTACAAGCAGACAGGAAGAAACAATTTCAATATTGTGGAAACACAATCAGAATAGCACAAGACCTGGCAGCTTCTCCACTGAGGGATTGAAGGACATGGAATATGATATTCCAGAGGGCAAAAGAGCTCGGATTGAAGGCAAGGGTCACCTACCCAGCAAAACTGAGTATCTTGTTTCAGGGGAAAATATGGTCATTCAGTGGAATAGAGGACTTTCAAGCATTCTTGAGGAAAAAACCAGAGTTGAATAGAAAATTTGACATCCAAACACAAGAAGCAAGAGATACTTGAGAAGGTAAACAGGGAAAAGAAATCAAAAGGAAGTTATCAAAGTTGAACTATTTACGTTCCTACATGGAAAAACAATAACTGTAGCCAATGAAACCTTTCTCAGTATGAAAATAGTTGAAGAAGGGTATATGGGCACATGGATACATATGTGAATGTGTGCATATATGTTTACAGTTATACATGGATAAAGGACATAGGTCGAATTTGGTGGGAAGGGATGATGCTTAAAGGGTGAAGTTAAGAAGTGAGAGAGGAAAGTGGCAAGAGGAGATGGGGAGAGACAGGGGGTGGGGTAAACTATCTCATGTAGAAGAGGCAAGGGGAAGTGGTTGCAGGGGAGAGGTAGAACAGGAAGGCAAAAAGGCAAAACAATATTCTCATTGAATTTGGCTCAGGGAATGACATACATACCAAATGGGATATCTCACCCTGCAGGATAGTAGGGGGAAGGGGAATGAGAGGGGGATGATGGAGGGGCAGGCACACTGGGGGAAGGGGAGGTTGGAGGCACCCACTTTTGAAGAGGTACAGGATCAAAGTATGGAATGGACCAGGTGGGGGGTGGGATGGGTGGGAGGGAAATATAGTCAGCCTTTTACAATATACCTACTATGATAACGTTTTGCATAGCTATACATGTACAACATATACTGAATTGCTTATCTTCCCAGTGGGAGTGGGTGACAAGGGAGAAAGGGAATGGATCTGAAATTTGAAGTTTTAAAATTAAATGTTTCAAATATATACATATAATACAAATATATACATATAAATACTATCATTAATACTATTTTGCATGTAATTGGGAGATAAGATGTGCAGGCATTGGGGCACAGAGATTCACCTTGCCCTAATGGAAAAGTCAAAAGGGGTATGGGAGAAGATATGGGAGAGACCAGATTGGATAGGGGATATCCTGCGGGACTGCTATTCTGAGGTGGTGGGTAGGGGAAAAATGGGGGGAAAATTGTAACTCAAAATCTGGCGGAAATGAATGATGTAAATGATAATAAAGCATTTGAAAAGAAATGAACCTAGAAATCATCCTTCAAGAAATTCTCAAGGAGGATTACCCTGAAATTTTAGAACCAGAGGGCAAAATACAAGTTGAAAGAATCAACCAATCACCTCCTGGAAAAGATCCTCAAAAGAAAACTCCTAGAAATATTATAGCCAGGTTCTGAAATTCCCAGATCAAGGAGAAAATACTACAAGCAGCCAGGGAAGAAACAATTGGAATATTGTGGAAACACAATCAGGATAACACAGGATCTGGCAGCTTCTACACTGAGAAATCAAAAGGCTTGGAATATGATATTCTGGAAGGCAAAGGAGCTGGGATTAAAACCAAGAATCACCTACTCAGCAAAACTGAGTAGCATGTTTCAGGGGAAAATATGGTCATTCATTGAAATAGAGGACTTTTAAGCATTCTTGATGAAGACACCAGAGATGAATAGAATATTTGACATTCAGATCCAAGAAGCAAGAGAAGCATGAGAATGTAAAAGAAATCATAAAGGGAAAAGAAATCATAAGGAACTTATCAAAGTGGAGCTATTTACATTTCTACATGGAAAAATGATCATTGTAACTTACGAAAATTTTCTCAGTATGAGAATAGTTGAAGGGAATAGAAATGTTTATATATGTGTGTGTGTGCATATATATATATATATATATATATATATATATATATATATATAATATGTGTGTGTATCTATACATACATATATGTCTATATAGGAGGGTATATGGGCATATGAATACACATGTGTGTATGTGTAAAGGTATATATAGACAGAGGGCACAGGACAAATTGAGTAGGAAGGGGTAATACTTAAAAGGTGAAATTAAGAGGTGATAGAGGAATATAATGAGAGGAGATGGGGAGAGACAGAATGGGGTAAAGCATCTCATATAGATGAGGCAAGGGAAAACTGTTACAATGGAGGGAAAGGACAGGAAGGCAAAAGGGAAGGAGTCAACCTTATTCTCATTGAATTTGACTTAGGGAGGGAATGACATACACATTAATTAGGGTATCTCACCATGCAGAAGAGTAGGGGGGAAGAGGATGAGAGGGGAGATGATGAAAGGGAGGGCAGGCTGGGGGGAGGGAAGTTGGAAGCACCCACTTGTGAAAAGGGACAGGATCAAAGTAGAGAATAGAACAAGTTGGGGGTGGGATAGGATGAAGGGAAATATAGTCAGTCATTTAAAACATATCCACTATGGAAATATTTTGCATAGCTACACGTGTACCACCTGTACTGAATTGCTTATCTTCCCAGTAAGGGTGGGTAATGAGGGTGGAAGAAAAAGAATCTGGAATTCAAAGTTTTTTTAATCAAATGTTTAAATATCTATATATAGTTATTATTATTATTATTATTTTACATGTAACTGGGAAATAAGATATACAGGCACTGGGGCATAGAGATCCACCACACTCTACTAGAAATTTGGAGCAGGGATAGATGAAGATATGGGAAAGAGCAGATTGGGGTAGGGGATATTCAGTGGGATTGATGCTTTGGGGTGGTGGGTAGTGGGGAAATGGGGAGAAAGTATGTAACTCAAAATCTTGTGGAAATGAATGATGTAAACTAAAAATAAACATAAAATTTAATTAAAAAAAAAGAAAACTGAGGCCAGCATTCATGGGCTCCATCTTCCCCCTAATTCTGAACCTCAAATCTCTTCAACATCATCTTTCATTCTCTTTTACTTTTTTCAGTCTCTGTGGAAGAGATAGACCTTTTCCTTGCCAAAGCCTACCCATCTACTTGTACCCTGGATCCTATACCCTTCTTTCTCCTCTGGGAGCTTGCTCCTTTATTTTCCTCCTTTTTCTTTCAATCTCTCTTTATGTACTTTTCTTTCTTAGCTGTTTATGAGATCAAGATCATCCCCATCCTTTAAACAAACAAAAACATCTCTTTTATTTGATCCTGACATTCTTTTAGTCTATCACCCGATATCTCTATTCCCTATAACAGCCAAATTCCTAGAAAAAGCTGTCATCAACTTGTCTCTATTTTCTCTCAATAGACTCCCCTCTCATTCCTAGCTATTTGGATCCCAACCCCAGTACTAAACAAAAACCGCTCTTTCCAAAGTTGACAATGACCTCTAAACTGCTAAATCCAATAGGCTTTTCTTAGTACTCCACTGGTCAGTCTTTAATCACCTCATATCTGTCTGACAACTCTTTCTCTGTCTCCTTTACTGAGATTGCTACTTTGCTCATTCATCTCCCAAATCCAATGTATGTGCATACCCCAGGGCTCTTTCCTGGGCTCTCTCCACTGTGTGTGTGTGTGTGTGTGTGTGTGTGTGTGTGTGTGTGTGTGTGTGCCTTTCTCTGTATCTGTAAGTTCCTGCCTCTCTGTCCCTCTCTGTGTCCCTTTCTGTGTGTCTGTCTCTCTGTATCTGTCTCTGTCTCTCCTTCTATCTCTCTCTGTCTCTCCTGTCTTTGGCTCTCTATGTCTCTGTCTCTATCTTTCTCTCTGTCTCTCTCTCCCTCTCTCTCTTCAGGAATCCTAGTTTGCATGCATTCAATTATCATACCTATGCAGATGACTCCCAAGGCTATAAATCCAGACTACATCTGTTTCTTGAGTTCTAGTCCTACATCAGCAACTTCCTATTGAATATTTCCCACTGGATTTCCAGTAGGCATATCAAACAACCTGTCATTACCTTCTCCCTCAACCTCTTACTAAATGTTCTATCCAGGTTACTACCATCTTTCTAGTCACTAAGATATAGAGCCTCAAAATCATCCTCAACTCTTCATACTCCTTCATCCTCTAGATCCAGTTAGTTGTCAAATTTCACAGATCGCAACTTCACAGTATTTCCCCATTTCTCCACTCAAATAACAACCTCCCTAGTTTAGGCTATTATCATTTCTCACTTGGACTATTGCAAGAGTCTCCTAATGTTCTCCCACCTTCTTTGTTCTCTTCTTTCCAATCTATCCTGCTGCCAAACTTACATTCCTAAAGAATAGGATTTAACATGTCAATTCTCTACTTAAAAAAGCTCCAACGGTTCCCTATAGTATTAAAATATACTATTCTATGACATTTAACATCCTTCACAGTCTGGCTCCAATCTATCTTCCTAAATTGACTTCACATCACTCACCCTCATGAACCCTGAATTCCAACCCAAGGTGCCAACTTGCTGCTCATCATATATGACACTTTAACTCTTACCTCCATGCCTTAACATAGGTCATCTCATATTCCCAAAGTGTTCTATCTTCTTACCCCTGTATCTTGAATCCCTGCCTTCTTTAAGAATCAGTCCTACGTAAGACCTTGCTGATTTCTACACTGCTTGATGCTTTCTCCTCATTCCCCCAACTTATTTTAATCAACTTCACAAACATTTTATATTTGCTTATCTATACAAAGGTTGTTTCTTCCCAACAGAGCATACACAATTTATGAGCAGGGTAACTCTTATGTCTTTGCATCCTCAACACATACCACAGCACCTTGTGCATAGTAAATATTTTGTAAATGTTTATTGAATAAAACAGAATTGAATATAAGCACCCCTTGCTGGGCTGTCTATCCATCAGATCAATATATCTCAGAAATCAAAGGTAATATCCTTGCAACAAGCAACATGGTGCAATATAAAGAGCTGTAGCCTTGAATTTGAAAGTCCTAATTCAAATGCCATTCTTATATTTGCTGATTACTTAACTCTGTAATCATATGATACTTTCTTAATTTCTCTGAACCTTAGTTTCCTCATCGTATAATGGGAGCAATAATTCTTGTTCCTGTCTGAGTCTTGGGGCATTTATGAGAAAATTACTTTGTAAATTTCAAAGCACTATAGAAATATAAATTGTCATTTTGTAAGCAGCTGGTCAACCCATTCCCACTATCTCCTGCTCTTGTTGGAAAAGTCTGGACAACTTTCTTTTTACCAAGAGGCTGAACAACTTGAAATTCTTTGAACAGTTTGGATGGGAGAAGCAACTTGAGAACAATGCATTTTATAATTCAATTTCTTAAAACCTGATAGAGGAAACCCACAGGCAGGCAAGCAGTCCTATCTCTGCTGATGGCAGACATCCAAACTCAAAGAAATCCATATGTCAATGTTGCATTAGGATTTGTCACAAATGCCCTTAAGCAAAAGAATATTTAGACTGGTGGCATTTTGCTACATAATCTTTAGAGCATGCAATTTCATTTTTTAAATGATTCATTCTCAGTGAATGGAAAGTTAGCAAATAATTGTACAGACAGTGTTGCTGCTTCCAAAAAAATATAAGCATTCTCATTGCTTTGGAATATATTTGTATATTTAAGATTCTTTTGCATTACTAGAATGATTTTTGTCAGTTTCAAAATGAGAAAAGGAAGAAAAACAAATCTGAAAGTTTGACTTGAGCACTGTAAGTTTCCCCAAGGTGGTCATCATACCTTCATGACTCAAACACTATCTTCTTGACAGAGGACCAGAATTTTCATTGGATTTAATTAAACTTGTGATATAGCTCTCAATCTTGGCTACATCTCATTAATCTATTATCCATGCTTCCACATTGGACAAGTCACTTACTGTCCCTGGACCTCAGTTTTCCCACCTGTAAAATAAAGGGGTTAGACATGATAGCCTCTGAGGTACCTTTTAGATCTACATCTATGATAGAATCATTCTTGGAAGATTGAAGGTGAAATGCTTGAATAATCATATTCTCTTGAGGTAAAAAAAGTTCCTAAGACTTAACTTTAATGTATACTTTATGTATTCTAGAAAGATAATTGGCAAGGCTGAGTGAATGTCATGTTTCTAAATGTATTTTATCCTTGACTTGAATTCTAACTATGATGAGAATTTGTTCCCTCGAGAAGCTAACATCTATATTGGGGGATCTTAAACTTCAGTGTCCATGGACCCTGAAGGATGTGTGGATATATGTCAATGGGTTCACAGATTTAGATTCTAAAAAAAAATACATCTCTGTTTTCATCAATCTCTAACTGAAAGCTGATTATTAAATTTTCAGTTTGAGAATTTTCAGCTAAAAATCAGTAATTGCTGCAAATTGGAATTTGATTTATTTTCTTGATTGTCTAGACTTAAGAAAGTATAAATAATGCAGATTAAGCTTATGCTTATGTACATATAGTTTTTTTCCCCCTCTGAGACCCCAGTTGTAAGCATTTACCAATACATTGCTGAATTGTTCTATTAACAGTGGTTGAACTCAATAGGTGTGCAGTAAAAGTCTCAATGAATGAAGTCATACATAACCAGAATGGAGGCCTGGGTAACTGTAGGCAAGTAGCAGCAGCAGAAATAATAATAGTAGTATCAATTAGTGATATAATTGTGGTGGTGTAAATAGTAGTAGGAGGAGTAGTGGTGGTGGTGGTGGTGGTAGTGATAGTGATAGTGGGAGTGATAGTATTAATAGTAGTAATAACAGTGGTAGTAATAATGGTGATGGGAGTAGGAGAGCAGTAGTAATAGTAGTGGTAATAATAGTGGTGGTGGTTGTGAGAGGAGGAGGAGAAAGAAAAGGAGGAGGAGGAGAAGAACTTCAATGAATTGACCAAGATCACCTTGGTAAGGTTTCCAGGATTTGAACCCAAGCCCTCTGCCTCTAAAACCAGCACCCTCTATCTATTCCTTGTATGAAATTCCAGAAAAAACATTTTGCAGTCTTGAAAGTAATTATTTCACAAAATGGTAATTTTCTGATCCAGTGCCTTTGGATATTGATCAGGGGTTGGCAGAGACACTCTGCACCAGTGGGGGGTGAGAGATATGCCCATTAGTTTCCATTCACATGTCATTTTTTGTAAGGCTGAGAGAAAGCATTAAAGGCATTGTCCCATCAATTTTAAAGCAAACAGTGTCTAATCCAATGCTATGCAATTAACTATAATTAGGAGAAACTAGACTCACAGCCATTCCTGTGGTTGCAGTGTCAAACTCATCAAAAGCCAGAATATTTGTCAGGATAATTACACATTGTAGATTGTTTCTGGTCTATTACTAAAACACTCACACATACACATATATGCACAAATGTGTACATATACATGCACATGTATACACACATGCATATACATGCATTCATACAACATTCTTCCCTTAAACTCATAGACTGTTTGAGTTATCTTACCCTTTCTCAAGAACAGTTCTATTAATGACAGAAAAAAAGTTGCAGTAACATCCATATGATACAATCAGGAACAGCTAAGTAGAGCAGTAGATTGAGTACCAGGCCTAGAGCAAGAAAACTCATCTTCTCGAGTTCAAATCTAGTGTCGGACTCTTCCTAGCAGTGTAGCCAGGGCAAATCACTTTTAACACTATTTGCCTTAGTTTCTTCATCTGTAAAATGAGCTGGAGAAAGAAATGGCAAACCACTCTAGTATCTTTGCCAAGAAAACCCCAAAGGGGGGTCACAAAGAGTTGGACACAACCGAAAAACAACAATATGGAGTGTAGGAGGGACTCTTGATGAACTATCTCCTGCTCAAGTTAGTTCTTGATGAAAACCACTGACACTTTCTTCTCTCTCCAAGGACAGTTTCCTCAGCATCATCCATGCTATTTTGATTACCCAGTGTGATATCACTGTATAATTTGCTGCATACACTAGAGGCCTGAGTGGCCATCATAAAGACTTCCTAGGTCTACAAAAAGCCAAAAACCTCTTTTGAAGTTATCAAGAGTTGAAATAGAATGAAAAGTCCATGCATAATGTGAATCTCTAAGTGTGAGCTTTAGTTTTGCTGAGGGTTTCCTGGCTTTGCAGTATCTTTCTCATTAGCCAGTACACAAAAGCCTAGTTTAAAAAATTCTCAAGTGGCAAATTTGTGTGCATGTCTTATCTCCCCTAAAAGACTGTAAGTTCCTTGAGAACTTGAATGGACTAATGTATCTTGAATACCCAGAGTTTAGCATGATGACTCACATAGTTAGCACTTAGTGAATACTGATTAATCAATTATTTCATATTTGTGTCCCCCTTACATTCCACTTAATTGGTGCTTTCTATACATTTACTGAATTGACTACCTTCTTGAGGCAGTTGCTTCCTCCAACTCCAAGCTTCCACATGGCACCATTGTAATGTCATAATTACTTAGGCCATAAACTTATAGAATCTTAAAGCTAGAAGGAATCTTAAAGGTCATTTGAGGAGTCAAATTCACAACTTAGTAGCATAAGCAATGAAAGTCCCGAATGTAGCCCAAACCAGATTAAAATGTAATTAGGAAATATTTAATAACATATATAAAAATACCATAAAACATAGAAAATGTTAATTTGTGGTTTTCTAATCAGTATGAGGACCACAGGGATCCATTTCTATTTAAGTTTACACCACTGATTTAACCTACTTCCATGATTTTACAAATGATAAAACTGAGTCACAAATGTTAAGTGGCTTACCCCAAGGATACATGACTAGAATTGGACAGAATTCGGTCTAGAATTCAACTGTCAATTCCCAGCCCAATACTTTCTCCACTCTATCCTTCTGCCTCCCAACCTCTCTCCTACATAACTGAAACAAGTATGTTACTATTATCTTTGTAGTCATCAGGAATCTGTCCTCTGTTACAAAAGTCCAAGATTGATTTTGTAAGTGTTGCACTGGCTGTTTCCTTGTCAGGTTCAACTCCTCCACTTGTGTTCTTCATTCTATCCTCTCCCATCTCCTTCAGAAGTTCATCCCAATAACTGTTCCCTCCCTCCCTCTCATTCTCAGTCCCTCTCTTTCTACTGGTTACTTTCTTTCTCAAAACATTCCCAGTTATTGTGATTCTTTAAAAATTGAATACTAGATAGATGATAGAGGGATAGAGAGATAGATAACACCCTGCCCCTACAATGCCCTCAATCGTGTCCCCTCCTTTTCATAAACAACTGACAGAATCACGTTCCTTTTCAAATCAGCCCACATTTCTTAAGCATCTACAATGTGTTAAATGCCAGGAATACAAAAAGAGGCAAAAAACAACCCCTGCTCTCCAGAAGTTAACAATCTAATGGGGGGAGACAACATGCAAACAAATATATACAAAGCAAGCTATTTACACAATAAACAAAAAATAGCAAAAGGAAAGAAATGGAATGAAGAACAGTTGGGAAATGCTTCCTGCAGAAAGTCAGATTTTAGTTGGCACTTCAGGAGGTCAGTAGGAGGAGCAAAGGAGGGAGAACATTCCTGGCATGTGGCTCTGCCAGAGAAAGTGGCTGGGGCTGAGGGACTGAGTGTATTGTTCCTGGAACAGCCAGAAGGCCAGCATCACTGGATCAAAGAGTACATGTTAAGGAGTGAGTTTAAAAAAAGACTGGAAAAGGGTTATGAAGGGCTTGAATGCCAAACACAGCATTTTGTATTTCCTCCTGGACATAACAGGAATTTATTGAGTCCTGCAGGACATGATAAGTCCTGCACTTTAGGAAACTCATTTTTAATAACTGAATGGAGGATGGATTGGAGTGGGGAGAGATTTGAGGCAGGTTGACCCTCCCGACCCCCAAGAGGCTATTGCAGTTATCAATGTGTGAGGTGATAAGGGCCTGTATCAGAGTAGTAGCCCTGTCAGAAGAGAGAAAGGGATGTATGGGAGACATATTTCAAAAATGAAATCGACGAGCCTTGGCAACAGCTTGGATATGGGGGTGAGAGGTATCGAGGAGTCCAGGATGATTCCCAGGATGCAAGACTGAGAGGTTGGGAGGATAGTGTTGCCTTCTCCACTAATAAGGAAGGTAGGAGATGGAGAGGATTTAAGGGGAAAGATAATGAGTTCTATTTTGGACATACTGAATTAAAGCTGTCTATGTATATCCAGTTTGAGATGTTTGAAAGGCAGTTGGAGAGGTGAGATTAGAGGCTGGCAGAGAGTTTGAAACAGGATAAGTAGATTTGAGAATCATCAGCATAGAGACAGTAATTAAATCCTTAAGAGCTGATGAGATCACCAAATGAACTGGTGTAGAGGGAGAAAAAAATAGCCAGGATAGAACCTTGAGAGACACCTATAGTTAAGAGGGTATGATCTGGAAGAGGTGTGGTTTTATTTTCAAACTCTTCATAGATGGTTGTGTTTGAGATATTGCAGCCTAAAAAAACACCAATATTAAAAATTGAATCTTTGCTTCTAGGAGAATCTGGGAGTCATTATAGCAGATTTGCAATTTCCAGAAAGCAATCCAGCCTACTGTCCTCTTACTATTTAATTCTGAGCCAAACTAATTTTCTATTTGTATTTTCTGTCCTAGACATGCATACCTTTTCCAATTGCAATACATTATCTTCATCCACTTGACCTTTCCTGTGTGAATGGTAAGCCTAAGCAAATGTGAATTTGCTTGATTAAAGAGTTCTTTATAACAATGAAATCAGAAATCCAGTCACTATTCCAATGCCCATCACTAACTCTATGGATTTCTTCCAAGAGGCTCTGCAAAGTTACAGGCCTTGATATAACCAGAAGAATGTCATCAATAAACAAGAATCTCACCATCCTCAGGGAATTTCCCTTCAGCTTATACTGTGTATTGTTTTTCCTCCATCACAGTGATAAATACCTTCAGAAACATTTGTGTTCCTTTTAAGCCTCAAGTGCTGTTTATGTTTCGAGGATCATTGAACAAAGTTATTTCTATTGTTATATTTTTCAAGGAATATTGATGTAAAGATGGTAGTCATATTTGTTGTAAGAGTATTTAAGGTTATGTATTTCTATACCAAATAAAATTTTATTGTCCTAATCAACAAATTTGAATGCCTAATTCTCTGCATCTTTCAGTTAATTTGTGATGGCAACAGCATGGTCCAGTGTAGAATATACCTTGCAAAATATTGCCTGTTCCCTACTAACCCGTTCATCAAGGATTTCTCAATGTTTGTATAGATGGATCTCATAAAGTTTTTGAAAATAAAGATATACCTAGATGTAGGCATGTATATGGGTAACTATTAATGTTTTCTAAGTCATCTTTCTGGGAAATGGTAATAAAATCGTTTGAGATTTCCTCTTAATATTACCTCTAGAATAAATCACAAACTGACATATAAGATCCTCTACAATTTAACTACTTAACTTTACATCCTATCTCACATTACCCCTCAAAACACTTGGGACAAACATTGTGTAATTTGAAAAAGTGATGATGGATTGAAATCTGACTGACTGGAGGAAATACATCAAGGAGGTCTTTTTAAAGATCTGCTGATTTTAAAAAATAACAATAAATATTTATAAGAGTGCTTAAGATCACATAGGGTTATAGATCTAGACTTGGAGGTTGTCCCATGGATCCAAAGGCACTCCAAAAATATCCATTATCCCATTTGATCATCAACATATTTATATGTTTTGTAAGCCTTAAAGTTCTCATAATAGTAAGAGAATTTGAAGATCTTTCCTGCCCCTTAATGGCCCTCACTTGGAGCCCAACAAGAGAAGCTTGGAGGCTTGTTTTCCAGGAAGGCCCACACATTTTTTACTTACTTTGTAATTACTTTGTAATTAGGCAGTGGGTCATGAAGGTTGTGATGTCCTCTGACCCTGAAGAAGGGTGTGTATATATATACTCTTGAGGAGAGGTTTTGCTTTGGGACTCACTTATGGGAAGAGTTGTGTGATTTGGTCAGATGAGACCCTGGGTAACAGTTGAGAGCCCCCCATCTTTGAAAACCCAGATGTTGGTGTTTCTCTTTCTGGTATGTATGTAATGGTCAGACAGCTAGAAGCCCTGTCTGTTGATATGTTGAACTGTTATTTTTTTCTGTCTATATTTTTTTGTCTGCTTGTAATTTCTGTTTGTATTCTCTGAAGTTCAGGGTGCTGACTTTTTCCCCTGAACTAAGTGAATGATATATATGTTTGATTAAAGTAAGATTATTAACTCTTTATGAGTTGCTTTCTTGTAGAAAAGCAGATCAAAGAACCTGTTCTAGCAGACATCCTGGGTATGCTAAGGTGCTTGCTGTTACAGTTCTGTATAAATAAAAGTTGTTAGAATCATTTATTTTTAACAACAATCGTTTTAGGTAAGATAAGGATTATTGTCACCACTTCACTGATGAGGAAACAAAAGCTCAGGACAATTAACTGACTTGACCAAAGTCACATAGCTTATAAATGGCAGAGCTAGAGTCAGAACTAAAAATAATGCCTTAAATTTTTATAGTGCATTATAGTTTACAAGGCATAATTAACCATATTTCTCCACTGCTTGAATAAAAAAGAGATGCAAATTAAAAACAAAAACAATCTTTCATAGAAATATTATAATTACTGATTATTCAGGCTTTCCATGAGATTTCCAATCATAGAAAACTGTAATTGTGATGTCTCCATCAAAAGTACAGGATTTTTTTTGATTGAGTATTTCATATGGTACTATGATTAAAATTTATTTGCACTGACTACTGCGGTAGGGGAGGAGTTATTATTTGGCATCACAAAATAACTAATGAAGTTGGCATGCTTCAACTTGCCCTGGGTTTAGCTGTGGAATTGTTTGCTAAAATCCTTAATGCCTCATGAACAGCTTAATTCATCCATGATGGAACACTCTTAGATCACAAGTCTTTAGTTGCCCATTGTTTAAGTAATCTCTACTTAGAAACTTCTACCAGTAATTACATAGGTTGTATCCAATTGGTTCAGCTTTAATTTGGCACAAGCAGTTTTTGCAGACAGTTGCCATGAACACACTGATAATACAATTTCTAGTCATGACAAACTTCAGCCCAGCTACAATATGGATGCAAATATAATGTACATTAATTAAGCTAGAAGAAAGTCTTTTGCAATTCAGCTATAAGCTAGATGGGCCAGCTGAGGTAAATGCCACCAAGGTCAAATTTCCTCTCGGAATACAAGAACAAGCCATGGAGAGACAGCTTGTGTTTCCACCCCAATCATGTTGTGCCATTCCAAACCCCCAATCTAACTTTGGATGGAGATATCACATTTTTAATTAGTGTTCTATGCAACAAACATTTTTTATGTGAAATCTACTCTGGTGCAAAAGTCTGAAACAAACTAGAACATTTCAAATACAGAAAATTGGATCTCATTCTTCTGGAGGCAAAATTCCTTTGACGTCAATGGGAGTTAGGGAACAAAGGATTAAACTGTGTACAGCACATTTCAAGTAATTACCTAGCCAATCTCACAGGATGAGATTGACCGAGTCATGCTGCTTGGCATACAGATGATTAAATGAGCTTTAATTTGACCATCAAGCGGTAATACTGTCAAAAAGTAAGGAACAGAAATGTAGAGACAATCAGCTGTCAGAGTCCTCTGGGCAACTAGTTAATGGATTGTTGTCACATAAAAGGAAAGTTGGGGAGATTTTCCAAAAATGTCTTTTTCAGACATCTTCAAACCAGTTAAGAGGCATTGAATGGATGAAAGTACACAAATTGTGCTGTAAGCCAACATGCTGAAAAAAAAATACTCACTGTCATATTTACTATTGGAAAGACTCAAATGTCTTTTTATGATATTTGCTTCCATTTGTAGACTGAACATAAGTATGAGCAGTGGGGAGTCAGTACAATTCTCCCTTATAGATTGAGACTCATTTTGGAAAATCTAGCTTTCAAAGGAGATTAAATTAAATCTACAATGGCTGTTCTGCACAAACTGGATTCATTGCCTTAGGTCACATTGGTTCATGGCCAGTAAATAAATGAACTAAAACAATCTATTCCCCACCATTCTCCATTCAATTCAATTTGCTTCCATGCACGAACATTTATGAAGTACCTACTATGTGTTGTGAATATAAAAAATGACTGACTTCTCTGGGTTAATATGCTATCTCATCATGACTTGCCCAAATATTATATACCCTCTGCCACATAGCATTCTGCTCTGCAAAAGGTAGGGGATAAATAAATAGATGTGGGATATACAGATGACCAATATAGGCTCTACTCTCAAAAAAATTATACCCTAATTGAGGCCTGCACAACCTGTGGTCCACCAAAGGATTTCAGGCAGCCCACAAAAAAGTAGGTTGTGCAGGTCTACCCTAATCAGTGTGATAAGATGAATCTGCAAATAATGATAATACCAGAGAGAATGTGGAGAGTGCAGAGGAAATGTCCAAACCATGTTGAGAAATTTGAAGACAGAGAGATAACCTCTGCTGAGAAAATAAAGTAAATCTTCATGAACAAGGAAGCATCGTGGGTGAGGGGAATAGAGGTGAATGGAGAGCAGTTGCTCCAGGCTTCAGCATAGATTAGAGCAGTGTATTTGGATAAAGCCAAAATTTTATGAAGAGGATTAGCTTAAAATAAAACTGGAAATATCACAGGATTATAAATTTAGATTTGAATGACCCAACCAGTCCAAACCCCTCATTTTACAAACTAGGAACTAAGGCCTAGACAGATTAAATGACTTATGTAAGATCACACAGGTAGTAAGTAGTATAGCAGAGATTGAAACCCCAGATCTTCTGACTCCAAATCCAATGCTCTTTCCACATTGTATTATTAATTAATACCAAGATTAGGCATTTATGCTCTTTTGCTAGAGAATTATTAGTCATAGAAGGTTTTAAATAAAGGAGTGATGTGATCAGAGGAGTACAGAAATTATATGCATTAGAAAAATTATGAAGGAAGTGGTGTGCAGGATATACTGGAGAATGGAGAAGGTAGAGATAGGAAGATCAGTTCAGGGAACTATTATAAGAGTAAAGGCTAGAAACAAGGAGAACACTGCCCAGTGTGTACCAGGTACAAAGTAAGTCACGGGTGTAAAACCGATAGGATTGGCAATTAGTTGTATGTGGGGAATAAGGAAGACGAAAGAGTCAAAGCTAGTTCCATGTTCTCAAGTCTGAGCACCTGGACAGATGATGATGACCTCAATAAAAACTGAGAAGTTGGGAGTAGAATCTGTTTCAGAGGGAAGATGGTGAACTAAATTTTGAAACATTAAATTTTAAATGTCAGTAAAGATACAGGCGTTCAACTTTTGCTTTTGATATGTTCTAATTGCATTACGCTGGAGAAGTCACTTAATCTCACCATGCCACAGTTTCCTCATCTCTAAAATAATATGATGCTTCACTACCTACCTCACAGGGTTATTGTGAAGAAAAAACTTTGCAAAATATAAAATGCTATGTAAAAGGAGGGGAAAGATTATCATCATGTGCCAAATATCCCATCACTGAAGGTGAGGGTGATGTCTGGATGAACACAATTAAGGGAGTGAGGTTGGAGAGGGGAATCCAGCAAGAGGGTTAGATTTACTTCAAATATTAGGAAATAGCTCCATGATAGCTCATTTAACTATTTTGACCACTTTTAAACATTTTTTACTTTAGTACATATATTTTTCATAAGAACTTAGTTTTCCTAGCATTGAAATCCTGAACCTCCTAATAAATTTTACTAACATGGTTAGCAAATTATTTAAAATTTTGTCAATGTTGAAATGTAACTTTAGAGTCCCAATCCCAGGAAGGAAACAGTCAATACCAATTTAGAAAAGAGAAATTTCCATTCACATGGTGGTGGTGGTGGTGGTGGTAGTTCTCTCCTCCTCTTCCTCTTCCTCCTCCTCCTCCTCTTCCCCCTCTTTCTCCTCCTCTTTTTCCTTCTCCTTACCCTTCTCCTCTTCTTGCTTCTGCTTCTCTTCCTCCTCCTTCTCTTCTTCCTCTTCTCTTTCTTCTCTTCCACTTTATCATGAAACTATCTCTCCTCCTTAACTTTCTCCTCCCATACTTCAAAACAGATGTGATCTCTTTGATACGAAAGGTTCTCTTTCTAATAGAGATCTCAACCATCTTAGTAGAATGTGTCCGTGAATTGATGAAAAAAATTCATACCCAGCCTCCTGGTGATGAGTTTCTCTAAGCTTCTGCTCCTCTGGCATGGCCTTTGAAAACATAGGGTCATTTTCATGCCATGATGAAGCTTTTATATAAAAGACAGGTTAAAAACAACACAAATTGGGGCGGCTAGGTGGCGCAGTAAGTAGAGAGTCTGCCCTGGAGTCAGAAGGACCTGAGTTCGGATCCAGCCTCAGACACTTAACGCACACACAAACAAAAACCTAGCTGTATGACCTTGAACAAGTTACTTAAACCCAATTGCCCTCCAAAAGGCAAAAAAAAAAAAAAACACAAATTAATAAACATTAGATAATGGCCAATAATGTCACCCTGCCTCCAACAAAACATCTCTAGAAATGCTTTTCCATTTTATTATATTGAATACTCACCCATTCCATGACCTTGCCATCTGTTTCCATCTGTTGAATATTTAAAAAAAAAACAAATAACATCAAAATCACCTTAAAGAGTTCTTTTATTAGTGATAAACTTTTATAATTCAATTTAAAAAGTTTATTGTCCTGAACATCACAGTGCTGCTGTTTTCCAACCCATCATGCTGTCTCTTTATCATGGAGGTCTAACAGCAGTTGTGACCTTTTCTAGTATCTTTAGTAAGATAGGAAAATTTGATAAATAGATAATAAATGGCCAAGTTTTTATTGGTATTATAATGAGAAATCATTAAAATAGTCTATGGTTATAAGACTAGGTGAAATGATGCCTGATTATATAATTATCTGTTCCCTGTATGTCTACTTCCTTTACTGACAAAACATTTTTATGAGTTTTAAACTTCCCGAGCTAGTAAAGCTGTAAAAGAGCAGGCTGGATAGCATTCTGCCTGATACATCATCATCAAAATTGTCAGCTAAATTCAAATTATAGAACCTTAAGTGCTGCTGATGATATCAGAGGCAGACAGAACACAGCTGGATTTTTCAGCTCCTGGGGTACATCCACAGCATTGGCTCTTAGAAAGAAATCAGCCTTTCATTTGCCAGTGAGACTAATTTTCAGTTGAAGGTCATGGAGCGAGGCACAGTACTATTCTACTCCTTTGCCCCTTTGAGTATGGCTGGCATGAGTATCTATCTTGTTTGTCCTTATGTCAGAAATGGGGATGGATATGAGTAAGTCAGAGGCAAGTCTCTGCATTTCCTCCAATCCCTACCCAATGCATGGACGTGATTCTGTTATTTTACAATGTTAGGACTAAGGCATAGTCAAAGTAACAGCCTCATAGTCAGTGTAGGGATCTACATAGTCTGTAAGAGAATTCAAAAGGTTCTCCAAAGTCTGAAAACCCACAAATATATCTTTAATATTCAGGTCACAGTCTATAGAATTATTGTATTACCTCTTCCTTTGAGAAGAGCATTGAAGGGTGGGCTCTGGTGTTGGATCTATAACTAACAAGCTGTGAGACCCTAGACAAGTCTTTTCCCTTTTCCTGAGCCTCAGTCTCCTCATCTATGCAGTTAGCAGGTTTGATTGAGTGAATTCTAAAGTCTCCTCCACTTCTAATAGTTTATGATTCAAGAAGAAATGAAACTCAGGAGATTAAGTACTGCTGAAAGAAGAGCTGTTAGTAAAATTTTGGAGAATGGAAAACTACAGGGATGCATATTGCTATATGTTTATTAAATCTTCTCTTTTGTCAAAGACACCTGAAAAGTTCAGATCTTCAGTAATAAAGAAATAGGATAATAATTTGGAAAATCTCAGCGTTAGCGATATTAAGAACCATATTTTTAAGTTAGGGAGCATTTGGCACCTTTTAGGAAAGAAGAGGGTATTGCTAAAATAATAATAATTATAATTCTGTTGTTGAGTTAGCTATCTGATAAAGGGGAGAGTCTTCAACCTTTTTCTGAGCCTACAAACATACAGAAGATAGAAACCATTTTCTGAATTACTGTAGTCAAGAAGTAAAACTGGCTAGAAAGCTAAAGTGAACAGTGAAGACTGTGGCAAATAATTAGCTCAGGTGCAAAGATTACAAAATCCAATAAGAACCTGATAACTCAATAAAAGCTGAGAAGATTATTCTTCCACTTCTTCCACTAAACCCTTGTTTACGTGCTTATGTGCTAACATTCCAGGGATTGGTGAAAGTTTAGCTGAAACTAATCCAAGCTAGTTTGGTGAAGGGTTAGTGAAGAAGCCTGGGAAAAGTAGGAGATAATGGTGGTGGTAAACTATACAGCTCTTGCTAAGACATGAAGGGAAATTGGGATCCAGAGGGAGAGAAATAGTCATCTTAAGGCTTACTGTTCATGCATGAGCATGAAAACTGATTGGCTGACTGACTGGTAGAGGGGTGTATTACTGCATTATGGTAGACATACAAACAGGAGGGTTTTCAGTGTTCGATAAGAGGATGTGTATGGGAAAGGATTACATAAGAAGATTTGCAGAATCTCAGAATTGGATCTCAGATGTCATCTAGTCCAGCAGTGAGAAACTCAAATAGAAACAGGGCCACTAAGCTATACATAAGGATCTCTGTGGGCTGCACATTGAAAGCTGCATGTTAACACTCCCCATGTTCCCTTATATATTTATTTACTTTGTTTAATATTTCCCAAATACAGTTTAATCTATTTCAGCAGTGTTGATGTTTGACATATGTGATCTAGTCTGTCCCAGACCTGACCAGAAATGTTCTCTTTAACATTCACAGGCAGCTGGGTTAAGAATGCTAAACTTGGAGTTAGGAAGATCTGAGTTGGACTCATTCCTCAGATACTACCTGTATGAGCCTGGGAAAGTCCCTTAAATTCTTCCAACCTCAGTTTCTTTCTCTCTCAATGGGGATAATAATGGCACCTACCTCACAGTGTTTTTATGAGGATTAAGTCACACATAACTTAGATCACATGTAAATTAGATCATGAGTAAAGCATTCAGCAAATTTTGAAGTGCTAAATCAAGACCAGCTATTATTGTTCACAGCAAGTGGCCATCTGAGCTTGGTTTGAAGAGCCTACATGGGCAGGGACCCACTTCTTCACGAAACTGTCTCTTCTACTTTTAAACAGTACTAATCATAGGACATTTCTCTTACATCAAGCTTAAATCTATCTCTCTGTATGCCTCCTAGTTTTTCCCTCTGAATTCAAGCAGAATGAGTCTAATAATACCTCTTCTACATGGCAACCCTTCAATGCTTGAAGACAACTATCATGTCCCTTCTAAGTGTTCTCATCTACAGGTCAAACATCCTGCAGTTCATTTGGTCAGGTTCCATTTGTTATACTCTCTAGTCCTCTCACTAACCTGGTCATTCTCCTCTGGATGCTCTTCATCCTATCAATATTCTATGACCAGAAAAACTGAATGTAATACTCCAGATAGAATCAAAACATGATGGGGTGGCTAGGTGGCGCAGTGAGTAGAGTGTCGGCCCTGGAGTCAGAAGGACCTGAGTTCGGATCCGGCCTCAGACACTTAATGCACACACAAATAAAAACCTAGCTGTGTGACCTTGGGCAAGTTACTTAACCTCAATTGCCCTCCAAAAAAAAAAAAATGATGGAGTTAGTGGAACTATTATTACGTCATTCATTCTAGACACCACAGTCCTCTATTTGTAGTCTAAGATCACATAAGCCTTGTTGATTGGCATGTAACACCATGAAGCCATATTTAGCTCCTAGTCCACTAAATCCAGGATCTTTTTCATATGAACTATTATCTAGTCATGTCTCACCCATCTTTTATTCATGAAACCAATGTTTTTAACCCAAATGAAAGACTATATTTATCCATATTAAGTTTCATCCTAATTAGATTTAGCCCATCATTTTAGCCTGTAGAAATCTTTTTGGATCTCATGTCCACAATCTAAATTGTTAGCTAAGCTTACCAGTTTTTTAATCATCTGATAGCTGGATAAAGATGCCATCTACATAACTAGTGTTGGAGTGGACAGAACTCTTCACCTGAAATCAGAAATACCTAATTTCATATATGGCCTAAGTTATGTGATACAGGCCAAGTCATTTAACCTCTGTTTGTCTCAGTTTCCTCAACTGTAAAATAATAATAATAATATCAGTTGTTTCTTGGTGTTATTGTAAGGATCAAATGAGCTAGTATTTGTAAAAGAGATTAATGTAGTATCTGGCACATAGTACATACAATATAAGTGCTAATTTTCTCTCCTCATTTATGTCTTCATCAAGTCATTGATAAAATTATAAAACAATACATGACCAACATAATT
The DNA here is from genome assembly GCA_011680675.1 of Gymnobelideus leadbeateri. NCBI lineage: Eukaryota > Metazoa > Chordata > Mammalia > Diprotodontia > Petauridae > Gymnobelideus > Gymnobelideus leadbeateri. The sequence goes on from WOXC01003966.1 coordinate 482,695, forward strand.
CAATGGAGCATTCTGCTAGAGACATCCTCCAAGTTGACATCCATCCATAAGCACTAAGTATATAAATACAAAAGCAAAGATTGTCTCTCTAGGAGGTTATATTCTAATAGGGAAGATAATACACACACATGAGTGCACGCACGCGCGCGCACACACACACACACACACACACACATACACGACCAGTGTCGAAGAAAAGGTACTTTTCATTACTGCTATGGTGACTGAACCTTTGGGTAGTAGATTGACACACCCTATCCAGGGACAAGGCAAAAGTAAACTTAATGATGATTCCTGGTTCCAAACTGGGGAGAGATAGGGAGGTGGTAAGAGTCAAGAGTGAGATGAAGCATGGTTAAACATTTTCTTGAAATAATGCTCCAGGTAAGGTAGAATCATTGCCAGTATCAAATATGCTCATTAAATTCAGACTATCTTGTTTATGTCTTTATATGTCCATGACCTAGCAGAGTGCACTGCATATGTTAGGCACTTAATAAATGTTTGTTGAACAGAATTGAATTTGACTGGCATGACTCCTTCTTGATAATGCCATTCTAGTTTCTAATGATCACTATTTCTCCTTCTAAACATTTACAAAGCATTCTTGTGTACATCATAGTAAAAGAGGAACTATGATCTTGGGGCCCTACTTTTTTGCTTTTCAGTTCCTTCAGTGGGATAGCCACCATACTAGAGTCCCCTGGTTATGGATGTAGTTAGCATGGCATAGTCTGTAAAGTTCTAAATTCACTACCTGAGTCTGGTTGTCTGACTTTTGAATCAGAAGACTCAATGTTTTATTCATATCCTAGGTGAAATTTATGTTCCTATCTTGTCAAGGCCACATCGAACCCTACAAACGTATTATTGACCATTAATATTTTTAGATTCACAAGACATTGATGAAAATTAGAATTGAAAATACTAAGAAAATTCTGAATCCTTAGTTGCCCATTAAGGACAGAAGAAATAGAGATGGAGCTTCCTAAGTTCCAAAAAGCCAGGAAACATTTAAACATGCCTGTCCTTAGAGATCTATGACAGCCTAAAGCTGAGGAGGAAAGGAGAAAATTGTATCCAACTTGGTGAATGGGATGAATCTGTCAACCAACAATTTTCCTAGATGTGCAATATAGGCTATCCTTGTGTGACCTTCTCTGTCTCATGCCGTTTCCTCTATCAAAGAAGACAACCCAAGCTGTTCCCTGTCTCACTTTGCTCATTGCAAAGAATAAAAAAAAGAAATTGTAGTTGAGTGAAAATAATAGTTTACAGATAAAGAAATCTATTTGATTTTTACTGGAAAAATAAAAATAAGATAAGGATTTTTGTGCCTCCCTCCCAAATATACATTATAAAAATAAATATAGGGGCAGCTAGGTGGCCCAGTGTATAGAACACCAGCCATGGAGTCAGGGGACCTGAGTTCAAATCTGGCTCAGACACAATACTTACTAGCTATGTAACCCTGAGCAAGTCACTTAACCCCAATTTCCCTGTCAAAAATTAAATTTAAAACATATGTGTGCACACATATGTGTATATATGCATATATATACATACATGCATGCACACATACACACTAGGTCCTTAAAACAGCAACAGTTTTAGGCAGAATCCTTACATGCTTAAAATCACAGTTTGTAAGAAACTACCTACTTTGGCTACAATTATTGTAAAGAAAGGCATAACATAGTCTATAGCAGAGTATAGAATAGCACAAGATAACTGACAAATGGTATAATATAGCATATTTTATGTATAGCATGTGGAATAGCATGGTATATACTGCACTATATAAAATCTTCTATTTATGTATATATTTAATATATTGTGCTATATGCTATAATAAGCTATAATATGTACTTTTCTTTAGTATATTAAGTTTATAATACTAAACAAGGTTTCACATACAATATACATTATATAGTAAAGCATAGAATATATTATCATATAGTAAAGCATAGCACAGTATGGCAATGCCTAGCATAGCAGAGTATAACATAATGTAGCATAATATACTATAATAATATATAGTATAATATAGTACAGCATGGATTATAGTACATATATAATCTATAATGTAGGACAGTATTGTCTAAGAGAGTATAGAATAAGATAGTAGGATAGGATAGGATAGAGTAATTAGTATAATGTAATATTGTTCTTTGTTCCTGCATTGGTCTTTCTTTTACAAAGAGCTCCAATGGCACCACAAGGTAATGTCTTGACTTGCTCATGAACTTAATTTAAGTGAGGCAGAGTTTCACAAAGTCATTAGCCTCACTTTTTCTCCAAAGTCATTAAAGTCTAGTCATTAAAGTCACTCTCCAGAGTCATTAAAGTCACTCTCCAGAGTCATTAAAGTCTAGTGACAAAGCAAAAGTCAGGATTGGCCTGCGATATAGTGAAGGATCTTGCCATCTTTTAATGTCTGACCAAGTTCTGAGGGCTCCATACCCACCTGCTGACTCAATGATGAGTTTGAGGCCTGTCAGTTACCCTCAGGCTGATTTAGTCTATCTGCTAAGACAGCTTGTCTGAGGTGTGGTTGCTATCTATGCTTCAGTTCCTTGGAGTCACAGGTGAGAGTTGGGTGACAAGTAGACATCAAAGGTAGATGAGCAGTCCTGAAAAGAGCTCAGTAAGCCCCCACACCAGAAAGCTCCATATACACTATAATATAGTATAGTATAATGTATGTATATCTGTGTATAATAGTGCAGTGTAGTGTAGCGTGGCTACTATAGCACAATATAACATAGTATAACATGCTATTATTTTTCTCACACACTATATTAAAGAATAGTATACTACATTTGTTTTGTTAATGTGATTAGTGACATTGAGCACTTATGTGATAAGTAACATTACTGGCATATAAACTATGCTATATTTTTACTATGTTCTACTATATTATACTATATACTATGCTATACTATATAATTTTTATTGCATTTTCCATATAACAGCATGGTATTATTTACCCTGCTATATATATAAATTTTAATTATTTTAACCAAATAGTAAATTAGAGTAAGCCTAGTATAGTGTGTATATATGTGTGTGTGTATAGTATAGTATATATTCTAGAAAAGTAGAGCTTCGCGTAGGGTACAGTAGTATAATAGAGTATAATAATAAAGTTAGCATAGGAGAGCATGATGTAGTATAATATAGCATAGAATAGTGTAGTATAGTGAAGCATAATATATCATAGCATTGTATAAAATAGCATAATAAGGCCCAATGTATTATAATTTGTCATTTGTTACTCTAGCACATAAATAGTATATTACTATGTAATGGGAATGGGAATGGGAAGATATTTCCTGACCCTTAATAGACCTAGGAGGGGAGTTTGAAGAGCTCCCCTGCTGTGAAGATAAACTCTGCCCCCTAATAGGCTAAATGTAACCACATGGAGCCTGTGGTGAGAGGATTTTTGCTGAAGGGAAGCAGAGCCCACAGGAAGCTGGTTCAGAGCTAGCCAGACAGGTGGAGGGGAGAGAACATTCGGGCAAGGAGTCAGATAAGTTTGAGTAAATATTGATCTTGTATTGGTTTGTAGGAAGGCTGAAGAATGCTGTGGCTCTCAGCATTATTATGCCTTCTGAATATCTTTGGTACTATGATGGACTCTGCTTACTGGTTTTGGGATTCAGTTTTCTGGTATCTAAATAAATCCTTCAGTTCTATCCTTTACCGAGAAAATCTGGTATATTTTGCAATCAAACGTCATGAGATACTTATAGTCACAGTCTTTATCATGATTGTGGGTGCTGTAAATATTGCATTAGTGCTACATACTATCACATACTTTACTACAGATAATGCTATACTTTATTATTATATAAGATATACTCTATATTATGTGGGGCAACCACATGGTGCAGGGGATAGAGCACTGTGCTTAAAATAGTAGACTCTTCTTTATAAATTCAAATCTGGCCTTAGACACTTACCAGCTGTGTGACTCTGGGCAAGCCACTTAACCCTATTTGCCTCAGTTCCTCATCTGTAAAATGAGTTGCAGAAAGAAATGACAAACCACTCTAGTATCTTTACCAAGAAAGCCCCATACAGGATCACAGAGAGTCAGACACTACTGAAACAACTGAACAACAAGTAATTGAAACAATGAGACCATAGATTTAGGCAAGCGTCCATACATTCAGGGTTATCTCAATAAGTAGACACCATTACAAAACAAGTTCAGATATCATACTGGAATCACACTGTTAATGATTTACTTTTTTTTTTCAAACCAGGTAGAGGTTACCTAAGCACCCCACAACATAAACATCTGCTCTTCATTTTAAATGTAGAAATACATATTCATGGCCTAGATATTCGATGTGGCTTAATGCCCAAAGTTATTGATTTGCATAAGAAAAACAGCAAATATGGAGCTAAGTTGATTTCTTTTAAACATATATGTGTAAGGGGTTATTGCTTTCATTTTCCCACAAAAGGTGAGAAAACAGGTATAATTCATATAACATCATTAATTGGCTTTAGAAAAAAACAAGATTAGGTGAAACAAAGTCACAGGGGAAACAGTTCTGTAGTATAACTGTTACATGAAAAATGATAGTGCAGAGTCTTGAGACTTTATAATAGGGTTCTCTCCCCACTCCAATTCATCCACGAGACAGATAACCATGTCATCTGCCTTACTCAATAAACTTCGGGAGCACCCTATGACCTCTAGTATGAAATAGAAATTCCTCTTTGGGCCATTTAAAACTCTTCACAACCTAGTGCCTTCCTATCAATCTGGTCTTATATATGATTGCTCTCAACCATGCACTCTTCATTCTGACTGTTCTGGCCTCCTGGTTGTTCCATCTCTCATTTCTGTGCCTTTGAACTAGCTTTCCTCCATGGTTGAAATGCTGTCTCTCCTCAACTCCACCTCAGATGTTCAAGATTCAGCTCAACCTCCACCTTTTTTAAGCAGTCTTTCTGGATCATGCCCCACCTTTTCCCTGTCCCCTACTGCTAGTTCCTTCTCCTTTGAGATGACTTTGTAATTACTCTGTATTTATCTTGTATGTATATCTTCCCCATTATAGTATAAGGTCTTTGAAAACTAGGACAACTGTTTTTTCTTTGTATCCTGAACTTATACAATGCTTTGTATACTATTTATGCAGTTAATAGTGTTTGTTAAGCATTAACAGATCACAATCCTGAGGAGGTAGAGTGATGGGGGAGGGGGGAAGTGGGGTATGCAGAAAGAATTCTATTTTAACAGCAATCTCTCTTGAAGTCTTTGAGTGGGCAACAACTGAAAAAAATAGTGGACCATAATGTAAAGGATTATTCATTTTTCCCAAAAAGAAATCTGGGCATAATCTAGCATGCATGTTAGATTTCAAGAAAGCAAAATTTTGAAGGGTTCAGGGTATGGGGGAAGATGCTTCAGAGAAAGTCAGTCCAGGAGATATGCAAGATGCTCAAAAAGAAAGGGAAACCATTCCAACAAGGAAGGGAAATGCCATTTGTCTGAAGACAGTGATATGGATTCACTGTGAACTCACCAACCAACTTAGATAAAAAAGAATTGTCACATAACAAAAGATGAACATCAGTTGTATAAAAATAGTTTTAGGAATGCTAAAACTCAGAATGAGTTGGGGCTGGCAAGCAAAGATAAGGACAGCCTGCCTTAACTGTTTTGGGAGGAAAAGGAAGATCAAAGAAGAGATAGGACCTTTACTGGGGGTAATATGATGGTAACTGAAAAGAGTGAGAAGGAAGACCTAATTCTTTGTTTTTGTTTCTTTGCAAAGGGGAATGACTAAGACTGGAAATGACAAAACAAAAATTACTAATAGGAAATTGATAACCAAGATAAGTAAGCAGATAATGAAAGAGCAGCAACTGCCCTTGATTAATTCAAGTCACCTGACCCAAATAAACTACATCTTCAGGTTCTCAAAGAACTAGCAGATATGATTACTGAGCTGCAGTCAGTGAGATCTGAAAGATCATGGAAAAAGAAAAAAAGGTAACACAAAACTAGAGAAAGACAAATTCCCAATTTTCCAAAAAGAGAAGAGCTCTAACAATCTATAAACTATAGGCCAATGAAATTGATATTAATTTTGGGAAAATCCTTAAATGCTTTGTTAAGCAAATAGTTTGTGAGCATCCAGAAAGTGAAGTAGTGAGTTCAGGTGTATGATGTAACCAGCTCATACTGGCTACCAAAGCTGGTTGTTAAATTTTCAGTATGAATATTTACAGCTCAAAAATCAGCAAAAGCTATAAATCAGACTTGATTTATTGTTTTGTCAATGGCTTCAAATTTAGAAAGTTATGGAGAAAGATGTTAATAATACAGATTAAACTTTAAAGCAAGTTTGTGAACATTTGGGTATGGATGTTTGTTAAATATTTATCAGCACATGCCTACAATGTGTCTTCAGCAAAAACAGGTCACGTCAGATTTTCTGACGAGATTACTAAAGTAATAAATAAGATAGATTATGTAGATATAGTCTACCTACATTTTAACAAAACTTTTGATAAAATAACTCATACTATTCTTTGTAAGGAAGATGAAGAGATATAGATTAAATATAATCAAGTAGATTGAATGGTCAGATTCAAAAAATAGTTATGAATGCTTTGAAGTGAACATGGCAGAAGACCTCCAGTGGGAGTACCTCATGGATTTCTGCTTGACCTTGTGCCACTTTTAGCATTTTTTTTATTAATGAATGATAGGATCAATGCAGTAGGCTTCTCCTACTCCTCCCAGTTCCTAGTATTTTTCCCTCTAACAAGACCTTTTATCTATTCTATATTTAGATGCTATGTCCATCAAATTTGCCAGGGATACAAAGCAAAGAGAGATAGCTAACATGATGAATAACAATATTGGGATCCAGAAGACCCTTAAAAGCTTAGTATCTAGCATTGGGCTCAATATTATAAGATGAAATATGATAGGGACAAATATAAAGTTATGCACTTGGGTGTAAAAAAAAGTATAAGCATATGATAGGGAAGCATGAATAGATTGCAGTTGCTTTGAAAAAGATCTGGGTATTTCAGTAGACTACAAGCTAAATATATAAGTAATGTGGCATATTGCATAATTGTTATTATAATAAATGATATTAACATCATCTTACTCTACATTAATATGAATAGCTTCCAGAAATAGGTAAATGTTGGTCTCATTGTGCCTTCTTGGACTCATTTTACTTCATGTGGAGTACTGGGTTCAATTTTGGAGGTCACAGTTTAAGAATTATTTTGATAGGCTGAGGTGTTTTCAGACAATGGTAACCAGGATGGAGAAGGGCCTTATGTCCATGTCATATAAGGATCAGTTGTAGGAACTGGAAATGTTTAATGAGGAGAAAACCAAATGGGAGAGGGAAAGGAAATAACAGCTATCTCCAGGTATTTAAAGGGCCTTCCTATAGATAAGAAATAAGACTATTTTTTTTTGTTTGGCCCCAGAACACTGAATTGGCAACAATGAACAGAAAATTCAAAGGGACCAGTTTAGATTTGACATCAGGAAAACAATTTCTTAGGGATTAGATTAGAATAAGAAGTAGAAATAGAATAGACTGCCTCAAGAAGAGATGGTCTTTCCTTTCTTTGGAGATCTTCCAGCAGAAGTTAAATGACCACTGTCTGGGATGTTACTAGCTATTAATTCCTCCCATTTGTGGGTTAGAGTAGATGGCCACTGTGTTCCCTTCTAACTCTCAAATTCTGTGATTCTCAGATTTGTTTCTATCAGGCAAATGAAATGAAATAAAATTGAAGTCTATAGGAATTTCACCCTAACTGGCTTGAGAGTCTCTTTCCTTTAGCTGATAATCTAAAGAACAAGCTCTGCTAGGACATTTTCAGCTCCTTATATCCCAAATATATGTCTTTTATTAGCAGCTAACTCAGAGAATTGAACCATCTGCTATAGTTGTGAGGGAGAAAGGAAAATGACTAAAAATAAATAGTGAAGCAACATAGCCATCCTGACTATGACTTTTCTTTCTCTTTCTCCTACTACATTATGACAGGTGTATTCCTTCAATCATTATCCAGAATGCTTGTGTTTAAGAAGGAAGCACACTTCAGATCCAAACAATTGCCAGGCCATTGAGTAAGCTCCTACTGTCAATGTCTACATTCTAAATCTGAGCTTATTAAACATAATGAGGCCCCATTTCTGGAGAAGAATAAGATACAAAATGAAAAGTTGATGGTGGCATTTAAGCTCTAAAATTACTTCTCAGGGAGATTGGTTTTCAGAATACTTGGCAATCTTTGTGGTCATCATCATGTAATAGGAACTTATAATAGCTTCCTGCAACAATAAAATTTAAAAAGAAAAAAATTATCCTGGAACATGGATACAGAAGTATCTGGGTTCAAATCCCATGTAGGAGTTTAGAGTGAAAATGATCCCAGTTCCTTATTTTACAGATGGAGAAGCTAAGGCCTAGAAATACTAAGCAGCTGGTGTGAGGTCACATATGTAAAGTAGGTAGCCGATCCAGTATTCAAACCCAGATTCTCTGGTGCCATATTCAGTGCTCTTTCCACTACAAAAAAAAAAAAAAAATCTGCCTCCTATCGTCTACCTTGGACAAGTCACTTTCTTTGCCTCAACTCCAGCAACTGGGGATATTTGCACCACCCACTTCAAAATGTTGCTATAAAAATCCAATGAACCAATATGTGTTTGGTGCTTTATTACCATAAAGTATTATATAAATGTGGATTATTGTTATGCTGCATAAATTTTCAAGCTATTAAATTCTGACCCTTAGTTTGACACTCGAGAAATCTTCTGATGGTAACAATTTAATGGCTCCTCAAGTTCATTACCATAGCATTACTTGCCAGTCTGAGAATAGGTTTTGAAAATCATTAGTCCCCAAAGGTTTCATAATAGTCAATTCCAATATTTCAAGGAACAAAGAAACAGTTTGACTTTGCTGAAATTTGATAAAAATTATGGGTTTGCTGATTGTATATGGGCCAACTTGGAAGACACATGCATTTATCAAGCTGATTTAACTCTGGGGTTTGTTGATGGTATACAAATCAATTTTGTAAAAATAAACATTCACAAAAGAAGAGTACAAGAAAACATATATGTTCTACTTGGTTGCCATCTTTGGCTGGGGGAAATGAATCTGTACATGTAACTGTCTGTAAGAAATCATCTGTACCTAGAATATAGCCTTATTGCTGGGGATCCTTATGATTTTGGGTACTATTCTACCAAGGCAGAAAAAAATGCAACTTTCATCTGTTATAAAGGTTTAAACCCTGAATAACCAGACCTTCAGTAACTCTGAACAAGTTGATCTGAATAGGAAAAACTTAACTATAATGTTTAGTAGAATTTCTTTGGAATCAGGGTTATAGTCATGGATATTCACCAGTAACTATAATCATCTCTACTCTATGTCTCCCTTCCTTCCTCTGGATGAATGAACCTGTCAGGTCCTAAAATAAATCAAAGCCGTGAGTTGGAGAATAAAACATCTTTAACTGAGATAACAGGGTAGCAAACCTGCCACCCTAGGGAATATCCCAGGAGGACAAAACACAATGGATTTCCCACCTCTAAGACCCATGCAAAAACTTCTTATACCTTTAGGAAGAGAAGAGGAGGAGGCAGTATGAGGTATCAAGGTCTGGTCATGAGGCCCCCAGTGGCCCTTGGCAATCCAGGTAAGGAAAACCACTTCATTCTGGCTTCATGCCATGAATCCTAATGAAAGGGGACAAGGATATTAGAAGCTGAGATCCAGTTTAAATTAGGTTGCTTTACAAGGTAAAATCTCTGGGTGGGGAATCTTAGGGTGTGGTTCAGCTCAACTTAATAAGAGTAAATATCTTAAGAGTAGGAATGTATGGACATTACTGAAATTCTGACATTACTTTTATCATTAAGGGAGTGACAGTCCATGTTACATTTTGTATTAACAATTTCTGTCATTATATTAATTTTTTTCTGTTAGGTTTTAGCTAATCAGCCTACATCAGGTCCTATCTGGGATGCCAAATTATTAAATGAATGAATGAGTGAAGGCCAAATATTATTCAATACCTTCTATGACAAGTGTACTATTCTATCTTGTCATTTCAGCTTTCACATGTCCTGTATATGTTCCTTTCTCTCCACTCACAAAGCCACCACTATGATACATGCTCTAACCACCTTTCAGATGATCTATTGTAATTGCCTCTTAATTGATTTCCTTGCTTCAAGTCTCTCCTGGTCCAATCTAACTTCTACTCAGCTGCCGATGTTAATTTTCTTAAATATAGGTCTCATCAATGAGGTCCTGTCAATTGCTTAGTGGGTCCCCTAGTTACTTTCAGTTACAAATAAAAAGTCTTCTGTTTGGCATTTAAAGCCCTTTGCAACCTAAACCCTGAAGACCTTGATGATATCCTTATATTAACTCTCATCCAAGGACTTACTATACAGCTACATCTGATTTGCAAACAGCATTCTATTTTCCAACTTTATATCTTTGTACTGGCAATTTTTCATGTCTGGAATGTGCTCTCTCCTCACTTCCACTTTCTTGCATCCCTAGCTTTCTTGAAGACACAATTCAAATTCCAGAAGACTTCAGGAGACTTTTCCCAAGCCCTTTCCTCTCCCCTTTCCCCACCTTTGCATGTTGTCTCCTCCATTTTAGTGTGAGCTCCTTCTGGGTAGGAAATGTGTTTCATTCACTGTATCCATAGTGCTTAACACAATGACCGGCCCATAGTAAATGCTTAATAAATGTTTGTTGAGTGACTGAAAAAAAGTAAATAAAATAATATGTTCCTTCCTCCTCCCCCTTCTCCCACAAGTAGCTTATATTCTTTTAGAGAAGATTACAAGTATGTAAGACAATGGCCCTGACATTCATCTCCCAACCTCTCTAATGTAGCCATCATTACTTCCTGCATCTCTGCATATCTCTTAGCTCAGGAAACATACAATTATGCACATAATAATTGTGTCTTATAAGTGAATCATTTTTGTTCACTTGGGGGTGATGACCAGTTTCTGAATAATCTAATTGAACCCACAGCTGATCTTATTAGATTATCATGATGGCCAGAATCTCTGGAGTGAGAGAATTAGGTAGATATCATCTTTTTTTTTTAATTATTCACAAATAGGGTTAAAATCCTCCAGACAACAATAGGGTTCAATAATCTGTTAGAGAAACTGCCCTTTTTTGCACTATTAGAAGACAAGGACTAGTCAAGAAAGTAGCCAAAGACCAAACCCTTGGAAACTTTGTTTAGTTAGTTCCCTGGCAGCCAGGAAATTTAACTAACTTTATACAATGTTAATTTAAGAAATTGTTACTGTTTATATTCTGTATATACAAGGTCCTATCCTAGGTACTATAAAGTGACAGAAATAAGTAAGGCAGGGTCCTAGCTTCAAGGAGCTTATGGTCGTGTGGGGGAAGTAAAGCCTAAATATATATAAATTCAATTTAAAACAAAAATAAGGATATGAGAAGTGTATGGGTTCAAATCCCATGTAGGTGTTAGCGAAAGGAGGAAAAAGTCAGTCCTAGTTAACCAAGGAGATAAGGGAAGGTTTCATTGAAAAGATTAAAAAAATATATATATGGACTTTGAAGAATATAGCGTTTTCATCAGAACAGGACTCCAGAGTATCCCAGAATTAGTTAGTACTGATGTCAAATTTTCAATGTGAGCATTTACACCCTCAGAAATTGGCAAACTCAGTAGACAGAGCACCAGGCTTGTAGTTATTTAAGATCTGGGTTCCAATCCGGCATCAAATACTTACTAGCTATGTAATCTTGGGCAAGTCACTTAATCCTGTTCACCTCAGTTTCCTCATCTGTAAAATGAGCTAGAGAAGGAAATGGTAAACCATTCCAGTATCTTTGTTAAGAAAACCCCAAATGGGTTTATGAGGAGACAGACACAACAGAAAACCAACTAACCTGCAAATAGTTCAGGGCTCCATTGATTATTTAGTTGGTTGTCTAGACCAGTGATATCAAACTCAAATAGAGATGGATCCTTGTGGACCAAATATTGACTTAGAAAACCACCAATTAACATTCTCTATGTTCTATTATATTTTTATTTTGTTAAACCCAATTACATTTTAATCTATTCTGAGAGTTCTGTGAGGCCAGAGCCAGGGCCTAGAGTTTGATGCCTTTGAGCTAGGGAAATGTTAACAATGCAGATCAAGCTTAAAAGTGTGTCCTGCATATATTTTTTTTGAAATCACTTAGTTAAACATTTACCAGCACACTCCTGGATATATTCTAGTTTGGATAACGTTGTGAAGTAAAGCAAAGAGACAGAAAAGCCAAAGACATATTCAAAAGAGGATAAGTAAGCTTGTTTTACTCTAGCAGTGGCTTTCTAGATGTGAGGAATGGGTAAAAAAGAAGTTTATGCACTGCTCCCTCAAGTTCCCTCACCAACAATGCACAATTTCTACTACTACCACTTTCAAAAATAATAAATCTTTCTTCCTTATTCCACTATCTGACTTTAATTTGGTCATGTGATCTACAGCTCAGGTTTGAAAGATGGCTCAAAACTTGATAATATAGTCAGGCAAACAAGCACTTATAAAGCCCTTACTATGTGCCAGATGCTGCACTGAGAACAGAAATAAAAGCAGAAAGAGACAATCTCTGTCCTCAAAGAGCTTGTATTTTAACTGAGCAAAACAACACAAAAATCAACTGAAAATGGGGGAAAGAGAGAAGGAGAAAAAGTCCAGAAAGTAAAAATTACGGTTTGGAGAGAAATTAAGACATAGATTGTCTGGGAATTTTTCTTAAAATAATAGACTTGTAAAATTATTTTAACTCAATTGTATTTATCCCTATTAAATTTAACCTTATTTGACTGGGTTCATTGCTGAGGTCTTTTTGGATCTTGGTTCATAGCCAATATGTAAGTTATCCTTGCCACCTTTGTGTCTGACCTGAAAACTTAATGATTATACCAGCTATTTCTTTGTCCAAGGTATTGGTGATTATACACACATGCACACACACACATACACAGGCATATATGTATATATGTACACATGTATGTGAGTGAGTGTGTGTGTGTGTGTGTGTGTGTGTGTGTGTGTGTGTAGAACAAGTGAGGGCAAGTGCAGATACCTAGAGCTTTTGCTCCCCACATTGATCCTTACCCAAATGCTCTCCACTTATATCTCCCTGCTCTGGTGTGTGGATGTTCTCACATGAACAGAGGTATTCAGCCTGCATTCATTGTTGTTGTTAAGTCATTTTTCAGTCATGTCTAACTCTGCATCACCTCATTTAGGGACTCTTGGCAAAGACACTGGAGTGGCTTGCCATTTCCTTCTCCAGATCATTTTAAAAATGAGGAGCAGAGGCAAACAGGGTTAAGCGACTTGCCCAAGGTCACACAACAAGTAAATATATGAAAGTCATATTTCAACTCAAGATGAGCCTTCCTGACTACAGGCCCAGCATTCTACACACTGCACAACCTAGCTGCCCCTACAATTATCCCTTCCACATCACAACTTTCCCCATTGCGGTTTCAACATATCACAGGTGAGCATAAGAAATTAAATGGAAGTTTGGGGGGAGTTTGTGGAAGCTGCAGATGACACAGAACCAATGACCAAATACTTAACCCAAGTTTTACAATAAAGTACTATAAACTCCACTTCAGACATCTTCTTCAATAGAGAGAAAAGGATAAAAAATATTACATGGATTTTCCAGATCATAGAAGCACCTGCGATGTAAAAGGGACAACTGTATCTATATAGTTTTTAGAAGAGGACAATGACAGTTCCACTGAACTCTTTTCTGAAACTACCTCTTAAAGAAGTTGATAGATCTGAATGACATACTTTAGGAAGGCTAGGATGTGTCCAAAGGAGGAAACCAGGATAATAATACCACCTTTTTTGAATATTTTTCATTTTTAATAAGGAATAGTCTTGTATAACCCTATTAAAATCATGAGTCACATTAGTTAAGTCTTAGTAATTCTTCCAAAGGTTCCAAGTCACAAATCCCTTAGTTGGAAGGTACAACTTGTGCCTGAATAGGAATCTCCTTTATACTATTCATAGAAAATAGCCATCAAGGTTTTGCATGTCTTACACATCCACAAATAAAGCCAGAATCCCCTACCTTCAAGTGGTAAATGATTCACGATTCTAAAGTCTATGGTTTCTTTCCCAGGACCTTCTAATTCCTGCCAATGCTTTCCAGATTTCTTCTTTTTTTATCTATCCCCACATGAATGGTCAGAAGTAGTTATTCATCATCAGATTTACAGTCTTGGGAAGCTCTGTAATATCTTAGACATTAAATCCTAGAAGAAGGCACACTTCCCTATTGCTTAAGCACCACAGAGGCAGCTGCTGGCCCAATGGATAAAAAAGTGGGCCCAGAGTCAGGAAAACCTGAGGCCAAGTTTTATTTCAGACACTTACTAACTTGGTGATTCTAGGCAAGTAACTGCCTCAGTTTCTACAATTGTAGAATGGAGTTAATAATAACTCCTACCTTAGGAGGATTAAATGAGATAATTGTAAAAGCACTTAGCACAGTACTTGGCACAATACTTACTTGCTCCCCTCTCTTCATATTTCCCTCCTTGGCCATTGTGACTTGAATAATCATCCTCTAACTAGTTTATATGACATGTCTTCTGGTTTTATTTGTGGATGTGCATCCTTATAACCTAGAGTAACAGAAGCTATTTTGTCCTCAGAACATACAGCTCTGCCTTTTGGGAGAAAAATCTCAAACCTAAGCTCCTGGTTCTAAAAGTTATACCTGATTCTAAAAGTTCAATGATTCTTCTTCCTTGCCATTTTTGTGTCCTCTGTTTAGGATTCCCCTGCAGCATTTCAGATTCTTTTTTCATCTGTTTTCCCTTTTTAGCTCTCTTTGAATTGGTTTCCCCGCCCCCCCCCCCACCCTAAGGACACGTGATTCTTCCTAATGGTCTGGAGAGTAAAGTATTCCTCCAACCCTTCTGTTTTCTCTCCCAGATGGAAGACCAACCTGCATTTTATGCATATACAGCAGTTCTTTGGTAAAAGCAGAAAAAAAAAACACAGTACATTCCCTATTGGTCATTGAAAGATTACCCTCAACCACTAAATGTGGTAGAACTTAGCTCTTCTTTTTAATGTTAGCTAATTCTTTGTGCTAGCTTTCATGATCAACTGCTGGCTCTTATGGTGACCTAATGTAAGGAGGAAAAAAACACACTTTTCTGCATATCTATTCACTGTGTTGGGAGAAGGAAACACTGTTGGAGGAGAACTTTTAATTAAGTATTTCATTCCATCAAATCAATGCCTTTGTTTTTTAGCCAAAGAACAATAAGCATGATGGTATCTTGTGTTCTCTGCATCTTTTAGTCAATTATGTAATAATAAAAATATGATCTTTTGTTAAGTATTGTTCATCTAAGTCTTCTAGTTTTTAGTAATCCTAAATAAGGGTGCCTTCTAAACATGTGTATATGATTCTCATTTTTTAAAAATTATATAGATGCAAAACTAGAAATAAATATCTGTGGTTAGTGACCCATTTTCCTCTTGTGTGTATGTGTGTTATGTCTTTTTCATGCATTTGGTGTCTTCCCTTCCTTCAGAAAAATTATAAATCTCTCAATATCCTCACAATTATCTCCTGTCATATACATATGTATATGTGTATATATGTGCATGTATGTATGTATTAATGTATGTATGTATTCCAGCTTCTTTTCCCATCTTTGTTCTCTTCAGACTCATATCTACCTCATTTTTAAAGTACGTATTAAAGTCCAAGTGTGGTGGCTTCATTGTTCTTCATGGTGCAAAATAATTTTAGACCTTTTCTATCTATTTGTTGCCATTATCCCATTTTTATCTTTAAATGCTCTCAGTAACTTTGTTTAGTTAGATCTCTCGCCAAACTTCTTTGAACCTGGTTTTACCCTCTACTACTCATTATGAAGCTATAGTGATCATAATTTTCTACCAGCCTTCCCCATAAACATTAACAAACAAGTTTATATTCTAAACCAGAATTGGCTATGCATTCTTTCTATTCATCAAGTGAATCAAATCTTTGCCAACTATGGTGCTTTCTAAGCTGTTTCAGTCTCCTTGTTAAGGCAATTGATTCACCTCAGTTAAATTTCCATATGAAATTATTGTACTCCATGTCCTATCCTCCATGAATATCCCATTTTCACCAGCAATAACTTATTTAAACTAACAAGGTTATTTAATTGTATGATATTTACTAGTTTTTATTCTTTCTTCTAACTTTACACTAATTTGGATATTTTTTTTCTCTAAAACTTCAGTGGCCTGACACATAGTCAACTGATTGAGAAATGATTCTCATCAGTAATGAGTCATATCCAGTCTATTAAAAATAAGCAATTATTTTAATAGGTAATTTATTTATTTTTAGTTTTTAATATTCACTTTTGTAAGATTTTAAGTTCTAAATTTTTCCCCCTTACCTCTCCAAGATGGCATGCAATCTGATATAAGCTATATATGCATGATCATATTAAACATATTTCCACATTAGTCATATTGTGAAAGAAGAATCAGAGTAAAAGGGGAAAATCACATGAAAGGAGAGAGAGAGAGAGAGAGAGAGAGAGAGAATATGCTTTTGTCTGCATTCAGACTCCAAAATCCTTTCTCTGGATGTTGAAAGAATTTTCCATCATGAGTCTTTTGGAAGTGTCTTGGATCATTTCAAGCAATTAAATTCTTGTTAAGTTATTTGGTCTCCATGTCCAGAGCCTTCCAGTTTCTCAAAAACTAAATTCATGGTATATGAGTGTTTGGTTTCTGTGTAGTTTACAGATCTCCGGCTTTTCTCATTTCTTATTACTGATCCATAGTTTTCTGTGTATTTCTTTAATATGTATTTATATGTAAATCTAGTCAATCAATCAGTCAACTGACTTAAAGCATTATTATTAATTGCCATGTGCCAGGCACTCTGCTGAGTGCTGCAGATATATGAAAAGCAGAAAAACATTCTAGCCCTCAAGAAGCTCACATTCTAAGGGGTAGACAATATTTAATAACTATGTACATACAAAATACATGCAATGATGAAGGTAATGGGAAAGGAGAAGTTATGAGTAGCTGGAGGAACTTTTCAATGCCTTCTGAAAACATAGGTTTGGAACCAAATCTTTAAGGGAACTAAGATATAGAGGTGAGGCAACTGGTAATGTGTGACTAGCTTAAGAGAGAGGCTAAGGCTGGATATAGAGAATGGGGAATGATCTTTATAGCTGATAATTGATTACGGTTGATAATTGAACCCAGAGGAGTTGATGTGATCACCAAGTGGAGCAGCAAGAAAAAGAAAAGAGGGTCCAGGACAGAGCCTTATAGGTATATACACATGCACACATAAATAGAAGTCACTGTGTGTGTGTGTGTATGGTGTGTGTGGTGTGTTGTGTGTGTTGTGTTGTGTGTATGTGGTGTGTATGTGTGGTGTGTTGTGTGTGTTGTGTTTTGTGTGTGTGTGTGTGTGTGAGACACAAGACAGTCAGATGGCATGGTAGATAGAGCACTGGACTTGGAGTGAGAAAAACCTGACAAAAGATCCTGCCTTAGACACTATCTGTGTGAACCTGAAAAATACACTTAATTTTTCTCAGTCTCAGTTTTCTTATCTTCAAAATGGGATAAGTATAGCTCCAACCTGACAGGACTATCGTCTATCTAACTCGAAGGGGTTAAAGCTCCATGTAAATGTTTGTTGTTGCTGCTGTTGTTGGTAAGTTCTGCTCCTTGCCCTTGTGCTCAGCTCAGGTCTTCTATTAGCAGATTCCTGCCAATGCTTTGATGCAAATGAAGGCTTTTATATTCTAGAACAGTGCTTCTTAAACTATGGGTCACCCCATATGGGGTCACAGTTGAATGTGGGGGTCACGAAAAGTTGGCAACAGTAAAAGGTTTCTGAACATGCAACAACCAAAATAATTCAAAATCAAATGTGTAATGAATCTGAGGTTTTTCTAGCACTGCTTGTCCATATTGTATTGAGCAAATTCACTACAGCTTTGGTTCTGAACACATAATATATACACTTTGCCATCATACCACACAAGGCATTGGCCTTTCATTGGAAAGCTGCCAGAAACACCTCAACTCAGACTCAGTATGTTATGAATTGTAGTGTTTTTATTTTACATATACAAAATCATTAAATGAATTTTGGTTTAGGAATTAGGACAGAATTTCCAACAATTTCTGAAATGGTCCAAAACATATTTCTTCCATTTTGTACTATGTATTTATGCAAAGCAGCAATCTCAGCATTGACAATCATAAAATCAAAATATCGATCAACTCTGAAAAAGTCAAAGATGCTCTATGTCCTGCGGTATCAAATATTTTGCCAATATTTAATTCTTTATGTAAAAATAAACAAGCTCATCTGTCTCAGTATGCAAATTTGCTTTCATCTTTAATAAATGGTAAAATTATACATATACTAAAGAATTGCTTTAAAATAAATTTCTTTATGATTTATTATCAGTAAACGTTTGATTTGTTATATATTTGTCCTTCATTTTCAAAGAGGACTATGGCCATCAGGAAAATGATGACATGACTTGCAGTTGACTTTGATCTGAGTGAGAGAGGGCTGTGCAAGGTCACCAGCCTCACTTTCTCCTCCAGAGTCATTTGGATCCAGTGACCAGATATTCATCAGGATGACTGGAGATGACCCAGGATGTAATTAATGGGAGACCCTGGCTCATAGATTGAACCTCAATAGGTCCCTGTCTAAGCCCCACTTAATGGCTGCATTTTGGGCCCTCCTGGCTTAGAGTGAATGTCAATGCTAACTACTTCTCTTTGGAATAGTAACTCTGAGGGTCTTCCCCTCCCAATTTGATTTTTTTTCTTTTTTTTTTTAATTAAACAGACCATCCCTTGACTCACTTCTTAAAGAGGTCTATTCACTGAATGGGTGTCATCCCACTCTAAGTGAGTATGTGAAAAGATTTGATTTGTATAACTATTTTATATACCTTTATACCTAAGGTCCCATAAAAATTTTTTGGGAGTAAAGGGGTTGCACAAGTGGAAAAAAGTTTAAGACCTGTTCTAGAAGATCTCAAGCAGAATTCTGGGTTCAAACTATTTCTTCAATCTTTCTTCTTTTTAAAACTCCTCTTACTATATCACAGACTTTAGATAGCTTCTAACCCCATCATTCCTCTTTTATGTGCCTCAATGTCTACCTTTAGAAATTTATTCAAATTGTCTTTTGAGCTTTATGTCAAAGCAATAAAAATTTAGAAGGGAAAACATGGTATTTTAGGCCGACTGGCAAAATTTCATGATGACTACTGTCTAGTTTCTAATTTCAGATAGAGCAGAATTTTATTTCCATGGTTGCTGTAATAATTTGATATCATATTAGGTAATCCTTCATGTTAGAGCACTATAATTGTTTTTGACTCAGGGTATGAAAGCAAAGTTTCTATCTATATGTTTGGAATCAATGGTTTTGACCTTTATTCCAAGTAATACTTGTCTTACAAGATTCCCTTTGAACTTTCCCAGAGTGTGCACTGTACACACACACACACACACCCCTGCTAATCTTCATCCGTATCTCCATCCCCTCCCCTTTTACCTTTGTTCTTCTAGCTCCAAGTCTCATAGGAGTCAAATCTTACAGATTTTCTGAATTATCTAGTGAATTGGGTGATAGGAACTAAATTGAGACAATTAAATCCATTTTTATTAGTTATCAAGGCTTGGATTTGGATCCAAGTCTCCAGATGCTATACAGTATGCATCATTAAGTAGGAAATATTATAGCAGGGATTGTACTGAGTCCTTGGGTAAATGGGTTGATAATATGAAAATGTGGCTGAGCATCCCATTAATCACTACATGGCTTGAGAGAGAAAGCATAAAACTCTTGATTAGCCACCTATACCACTAAGAGAGCCACTGGCCCATACATCACTGCAGAAAATCTGTTATTCCAGACCAAAGATGTAGTAAGATCTGTCAGACTAATTCACTCTGCTGGCATTTTCCCTTTAAGAAAATGTTTTAAGGGATTTGAAAAAAAATTTCTAAAATGATACTTTTTCTTCCAGACCTCACTTTCTATCTATCCTAGTCAAAATGCAGGATTTTTAAAATCTGAAATTAATATTACCATTCCACATGTATATTATACATTACTCTTATAATAGCTTTATATATTCATTGCATTTTATCTCCCTCTATACATCATGAACAGCTCTGGGCCTCAGTTTGCTCATCTGTAAAACAGGGAGGGAGACACAATGGACCAGATGACCCCTAAGGTCCCTTCTAAGGCTGAATTGTTTATCCAAGCATCCTATGAAGTCTGTGATACATCTAGTTCAAATGTTACGTTCCTCATTTTATAGAAGACAAAGTGAGTCTTAGAGTGACTAAGTGCTTTGAGCACAGTTATTAATTAGCAAATGACAGATTCAGGACTCAAAACTAGGTTCCCTAACTCTCAAGTTCAGACATCTTTCCACTCAATTCCACTGAATTTGTCTGCTTGCTCTTCCAAGGAAAGTGGAATTTGGATAATTATTTAGTTAATTTAAGGAGCTTCAAAAATTAGACTACACAAATCAAGAAAACCATCCCATTAGAGAGCTAAATTATGCAGTTTGACTATCTAAACTAACCAAATCAAAATCACCACATGATTTCCTCAAATCTATTTAACTAGATGCCATGTTGATTGAGATACCATCATTACTTCCACCAACCTCCTCATCTCCACCTCCAAAATTTTTTTTAAAGGCACATACTTTTTTGTTTCTTTTTTTTAATTATTAGGGGTAAAATGTTATTTTAAAAATGAGAAGTAGGGTAAGCCCAAAATTCACTACATGAAAGCTGTAGTTTGTTTTCAACTGACACAATGTATGTACTCAGCAGTTGGATAACAAGTTCTTCCTTCCTAGGCTCTTGATAATTTGTGTAGTGTCAGAAGACTCTTCATGTTTTTTAAACAGTGCAAAGTGCCTCCCTTTCCCCTGAAGCACATAGGATGTATAATCACACAATGATCTAACTATATCTAACTACACCAGAGAGATTGAAATTTATATTCATGAGTTGCATGCAGACATATAATTCATGGGAGCAACAGACATAAGTAAGTAATCATGGAGACCCTATGGAATATAAATCAGTTCTAAATCTTGAATACACTTAGTGCATCTTTGAATTATACAGCCTCTCAACTTGGAAACTCATACAAGTCATTGCAGTGTGGATTAGTAAGTGCTGTACTCAGATCTATCATATGTACATGCATGTTCCCTGTATCACATCAAATCCAAGCAAGGCGCCTGGCAAAAAACTCAGTACTGACCTTGTTACCTTTCATATCATGCTTATTTGTGCAACATTCCTCATTCTAAAGCTTTTTAAGGGGAAAAAACAGTTTGAAGTATACCGATGACTACCACTGCTAACTTGGTCATCACTTTCCTGGGCCTTGGATTCTTTATCAGTAAAAGCAGGGGCTTAGAGTAAGATCACTTCTAAGGATCCTCCTATCTCTGACATTCTAGGGATCTATGCAACGCAATCACTTAATCCCCACAAAAAGTTACACAAAGATTATTTTGAGTTTATTGCTGCCCAACTAAATTAAGTGGTTTTTAAAATTATTTTTTGGTTATATTTTAAGTTCCAAACTGTCTTCATCACTCTCTTCCCACCCCAAACTAGAGAAGGTCATCATTTGACACAGATTTACAAAACCATACAATATGTACTTCTGTTTACCAGTGCTTTCTCTAGAGGTGGATAGTATTTTTTCACAGGTCCTTTATAATTGATTTGAATATTTATAGTACTCAGAATAGCTTGATTTTTCACGGTTATTCTTTGAACAACATTGCTGTTATGGGTCTACAATGTTCTCTTAGTTCTGCTCACTTCACTCTTCGTTATTTCATACAAGTTTTTCCATGTTTTTTGTTAAATCAACAAGCTCATCATTTCTTACAGCACAGTAGTATTATTCAATCACAATCATATACCACAACTTGTTCAGTCATTCTCCATCTGATGCCCCCCCTCAATTTCTCCAGGTCTTTGCCTCCACAAATAGAACTGCTATAAATATTTTAGAACATATAAGCTCTTTTCCTTTTTCCCTGATCACCTTGTGAAACAGACCTAAAAGTGAGTGGTATTGCTGAATCAGGGTATACAAAGTTTTATAACTCTTTGGGCATAATTCCAGATTTCTCTCCAAAATGGTTGGATCAGTTCACAGTTCCACTAATAGTGTATTAATATCTCAATATTTCCATATCCCCCAACATTTGTCATTTTCCCCTTCTATCATTTTAGCTAACCTGATAAGTATGAAATGGTATTTCAAAGTCATTTTAATTTGCATTTCTCTAATCAATAAGGATTGAGTGAATTAAGTGTTATACAAAGACTGAGCAGACACCTAAAAGAGAACTGGGTTCAGCTCCTGGCTCCATCACTTACCAGCTATGAGACCATGGACCAGTTACTTAATCTGAGCTTCAGTTTCTCACATGTAAAAATGAATGTGTTGATATTTGCAATACCAGTGTCACCCAAGGGGAGGGGGGAGGAGAAGGGGAAAGTGCTTTGTAAATCTCACACTCAGATATTCCAACAGAACTTCAATCTCACCAAATTGGGTAAGATTCTTTCCCATAATGTAAATCACAACCCATCCATGAGTGGACATCCTATGTATTTCTTATTTATATCTTTCCTTTCATAACTTCATCACAGTGGGTTCATCCAATGTACTAAGAGCTTCCCTCTTTTTCTCTTGATATGGTAATGACACCAATGTAGCATCCAGGCTGGCCTTCATTCATCTCTCACTCTCACTATGTGACAAGCTCATCTTTTTTTCACTCATCCTTCTCTTTATAACATCCTTCATACCATTTCTCATGCACTCTTCGTTCTCTATGCATTGTGACTTGCTCACATGCACCTACCATATGCTTTCCCACTGTCCTTTGGGACAATCCTCAATTTTAAATCTTCAGAGACCACGATGTTCCATGATGCACAGCCATGCAACATCACCAGAAAAATATTGGTATTCATTAAAATATATAAATAGTATGGAATAATATTGTGCTGTAAGAAATTTTAAGAGATAGTTTCAGAGAAACCTGAAAAACTTAGGAACTGCTGAACCAGAAACAAAAACAACATCACAAAGACAATTATAAATGACTTAAGATATCTGATCAACATATCATTAATGAAGAACTGCCCACTTCCTGACAGAAAGGTGATGGGTTAAAATGCAGAATGATGAGCACATTTTTGGATAGGACCAATGTGTGAATTGTTTTGCTTTACTCTACTTATGTGTTGCAAGAGTTTTATATTTCTTTTCCAGTGGAAATTGTAGGCATGTGGGAAGAAGAAAAAATAGAACCTTGATAACTAGGGGAAAATTTTAAAGATGGGTCTTTGTTTCAAGGATAAGTTGGAAGTCATTTAAAAATGAGCAAAGGCCATATAGCCCACTTTTCTCCTTCTGTTTAATTCTAGGCCTAACTGATCCCCAAAAATCATGATTTGGGCCCAGAATGTATAAACTGCAAAGTACTGGAGATGTACATTGTTGTTGTTGTTGGTGGTGGTGGTGTTGTTTTCCTTACCATCATTATAAAAGTTGGTGACACTCATTTCTCCCTGGAAAGTGGGCTTACTTCCTCATTAATTTTTCTGGAGTTCACTGAAATAGATAGTGATAGGAACGACTTCCAAAATAACTTCTTTCTTTATACATTATTTAATGTCATCTTCCAAAGTTGAATATTAAATTTAAACTTTGAAGAACCTTCACTCCCCTTTCTTTCTGCCCCCCTGTGACTCTTCTAATTAGGTACCTGCAATAATCATTTAATTTAAATCTTTCACATTTTTCTTAATTAAAATCATTCAGTAAAGAATACTAGTTAAATTTTAATAAGTAAACTCGAGAGAAGGCCACTGGTATTTGCATGCAATTATCTGAAACTTTGGCAGCAAATGAAGAATTATATTCTGATTCCTGCATAAAATGGATAAGAAATGTTTCTGATTTTTTTTTTTGGTCATTGGGCTGAAGAGCCTGGTTAGACAGCATTGAATTAGCTTTTGAAAAGAAGACTGACATTTAATATGTATGCTAATTGATGCCATACGTTCCATAGCCATCCAGTTATTACTGTCAGCAAAATGTCTAAACAAGACTTTCAATTATGATCCTGTCTTAGAACTCATGTAGGTTTTTTTTTAATTCTAATGAACAAAGAAAACTGCAAAGTTTTACATTCCTGCTCTACACACCAAGACAATGATTTTCCTACTTCATAGCTGAAGCAAGCACCCCACTGATCGTGGGGCAATAATAAATGAGAATGAAATCTCTTGAGGTGACACCTTCTTCATCACAGATGGGTAAAGCCTACAAAATGGGGTGGAAAACTTTGGCAATTTGGTAGCAGGGGGCAGTCATTTGGAAAATGATACTCACAAAATAGGCCTAAAGTTTTGTGTGGTATCTTGTACCTACATTTGCTCATCCAAGCAGGTGATTTTACAACTCTCTATTTTTGTCAGATCCCTGTGAAGTAGTAGCTAGACTATGAAAGTATAATAATCCTGGGTACGTAGAACTGGTATGGTAGAAAGAGAACTGATTCTGAAGTCACAAGTTCTGGGTTCAAATGCTGCCTATGATACTACCCATATCACCTTGGTGAGATCACTTAATTTCTCAAGGGCTCATTTTCCTCATCTCTAAGATGAAAAGTGGAAAGTAAATACCTTTGAGGTTCCTTTCAGGTCTAAATCCATTAATTTACAGATGAAGACATTTAAGACCTGAGTAGTTAAATAACTTGTCCAACCTTTGTATAAGAGGCTCTCACTTTGGTGACTTTCTCAATTCTCTGTCTCCTAACTTCTTCTCTACCCCACTCATCCCCTAAAATAAGTCCAATAAGAAATTACTAACTCTATCTATGATGCAGAATGCAACTCCTCTTAAGAGCACAAAATCAGCAAAGGAAACATCAATTAGAAATTTGAACAAAAAATACATAATTTGTGACCATTCCTGTAAAGACACCCTTCAATGAACAGCCAGCTCTCTTCCAAAAATCTATAGGAAATCTTAACCCCACAGTATAACAGAGAGGGGCCCCAGACTCACAGAAGCTAATGAAACCACCCTCTATGTCCAAGAAATCTTGGTCATTTAAAATAATTTCAGATATGGTGATCTGAATTCTATTAATGAGTAACAAGTGTTCAGCCAAAGCAAGCTCTCCTTACTTGTTAGCAGGTCTTTAAGCACCTATAGTTTCTCCTGAATTGACTTTCTTAAATTCCAAAGACTCTCTCTGGGGCGTGGGGTTATTCAAATCACACTGTACCAGAGCTTAGCTATGTAGGCAAGCTATGCAGATGAGGAGGGCAGTTCAAACTCTTTTTAGGTTTTGTTGGCTTTACATAAATATGAAAGGCTAGTAATGGAGCAAAACTGGCAAGATTTTATCAGTGCAGGCAACTATAGGTTTCCAGGTAAGGAAACTCCCTCAACCAATTTATTTTGGCACCTAGTCAACAATTTAAAAGTCTTAAGAGAACTGACTTGGGAATTAAGAGTAAAGTGAAGTCACTTTTACCCAACACCACAGAACCCAAACTGCTTAATTCATGTCTCTAAATGTACTGAGGTGTTATTTGAACTTAACATGATAATTCCTCTGGAGAAGGAAAATTCAACAATTTGATTAATGTACGTGTTAGACCAATATATGTATGTACCAGTGTGTTTGTATGTGTATAAGACAGAATAGAGCTACAAAATGCAGGATCCATATTGTATGTTTATGTTTATGTTTATCCATAAATTTTCTACAGAGAATTCAATGTACTTAAAATTCAAGTTTTTAAACAATTCAAAGAATTTTACTTTAGACAACCTTTAAGATAGGCCTGTGAGTTACAAAATCCCTTTAGGATTAAACTACAGCTAAAAGGTTATCTGTTTAAAAATCAAATGACTTGAGGGCTTCTGAGTCACATGATCAACAAGATGGCAGTTGGGAAATTTTCTCTGATAGCCCCTACACACACACACACACACACACACACACACACACACACCGCTGTCAAAATACTCCAAAACAGAAATTATGTGCTAAAGATAAAGCAACTTCAGATTTCTCCATGATTTAGGACACTGGAATCCAAAAGAAGGTTTAAAAAAAAACAGTAATGACAACAATAATCCAGGAACTGACTTCTATATTGAGGTCTCTCAACACCCCTTCCCTATTTCCCATGCTACTAGCAGCTAGGCTGCCTTTAGCCAACATAAGAATCTGATCCAAGAACCCTATACATGGCTCACAACAGAACCAAACCCCACTCCCCATAACCCTTCCCTCTATACAATTCTGTGGAGATCCCAGCTCCAGGCTACAGAAATTTGCTGGGGCCCAGCCAGTGCAGTGGCAATGCTCCAAGGACAGAGGCTTGGGGGGAATGAAGGGTTGGCACTAGTCTGTGCTGCCAACAATCTCTGCAGTAGATCAAGGATTAGAGAGGAAGAGAAAGGACATGTGTCTGGGCTTGAAATAGAGCTCAACCCCTCACCCCATCCCACCCCACCCCACCCTCCTTCCAAAGCCAGGGAGACTCAGACTACAGAAATCCATCCTATAGAACCAGCAGCAGCTCACAGAAATTTAGCTGAAGCTAAAGCTAGAAAATTGATAAACAGAGAGATCAGGAATGGAAGCTGGAATGAGTCACTGTGAATGTGTGAGTGAGTGTGTGTGTGTGTGTGTGTGTGTGTGTGTGTGTGTGTGTGTGTGTGTGTGTGTGTGATCTGTCTGTTTTTCTGTTTGTCTGTGTTTTGAGGGAGGTTCTTGTTTGGTCCTTCACTAAGCCTGAGGGACCAGTTCTTTCCACCAAAATTCAGTAGAGACCTAGGCTGCTGAGTTATGAATTGTCCAGTATGAGAGAAGGTTGAGATGCTTTGAGATCTAGCCCCCAAGGAAACCATTATCAGAGCAGAGAGGGGAAAAAAACTGAAATTGTCAAAGATGACAGGAAGAAGAAAACCCAAAGGCTTTGAATAAAAACAGATAAATCAACATGGAAAACATTAACAGCAGAAAGCAATAAAACCTTCCATTATAGTCAAAGAGTTCAGATATTTATGAATATACAGTCAAGCCAAGGAAAACAACCCAACATTTGATGAGGCAGAGAACCCTGCAGAATTTGAGCAGAACATGGAACCACAACACATTATTTCTTATGGTTCAAAAGGGAAATAAGAATTATGAGGAAAGAATTTATGTCCTGCCCAGCAAAAATAATGGGAAAAATAGGGGGGGAAATGTAATCTACAATGACAAATCTCACCAAAGAAACAAAGAACAAGAGATTGAAGGAGTAAAAACACACAGAAGTAAAGGATAATCTAAAAGAAGAGAATAAACCAAAACAATCACATTAAAATAATATATACTCATTATGCAAGCAAAACATACTGATCTCAAAGCCAAGAAGTGTAGAGACAAACTGATTATAGGTCTCCCAGAAGAACCCTACTGGACAAAAACCAAACAAACAAAAACACCTTAACACCAAAATGCAGTAAATAAAATAAGGAAGCTATCCAGAACTTTTGAACATAAGAAAATGAAATACCAATAGAAAAAAAAATCAATTGAATGCCTCCAGAAAAGAAAAAGGCTTCAAACTCCAAGATATTATAACAGATATGACACATTCTGAAAGCAATCAGGAGAAAGACCTCAAAAACAAAGGAAAGAATATGAATAACACAAGACCCACTAGAAGATACTGGAGGAGACAGCTTGGAAGAACTTGAAACTTAGCATGCAGCCCAGGATGGCTTTGTTTCTGCAAATCTGAGCTAAATCATAAATGAAAAAAATATAGACTTCAATAATAAGAGACACTTGCAACATTCTTAGAAAGAAAATCTGACAAGAAGAGATTTATTTTATTTTATGCTTTTTGAACACCCTAGACAACAGAAATGCTGGAGGGATGAATGAATATAGCCAAGGGCAGCAATAGCAACACAATGATAGGAGAGAGAACAGAAAGAGATTTCTTTCCAAATGTACACAAAGACACAAAGGCCAAGGTCCCCCACTGCATCCAAGGCCATCTCTAGTCATGGTCCTGATCTATATCTTGCCACTGGACCCAGATGGCTCCAGAGGAGAAAGTGAGGCTGGTGACTTTGCACAGCCCTCTCTCACTTAAATCCAATTCCCTTGCTTGTTATTACCTCCCTGAAGTCAAGGTCCTCTTTAAAAACAAAGGACAAACAACAACACAAAGAGATAAGAATGAGGAAGGAAATCATGGGGAGGTTACAGTGAAGAGGTGAGCCTGGCACTTTGTGAGCAAATACCCTGACTATAGATAAATAATTGTGTGGGGGAGCAGGAGAAGGCGGCATTACATTACAAAATGGGAGGGTGAATGAAAGTTGGGGAAAGAACAATGGGATAGAGTGGAGCATGTGATGCACATGGGTCAAATTAAGGTCTAACAATGAGAGGAAAGTGATCCCTGTGGTCTCAGGAAGGGAAAAACCTACAGGGAAGTGTTTGAGGAGGTGGTGGGGGTGGCATAATTGAAAAAGGGAAAGAAAGAAGGGAAGACTTGCTTGGTAGTGGGATGGGATTCCACAAATAAATTCTTCTATGGGTGAACAAAGATACTCTGTGAGCAAAGATGAGGACCTTGTGTTGGGTGCAGTCTGGGAAATTTGAAACTTGAAAAGACCACTTGTCTGGCCCTGGAGTCAGGAGGACCTGAGTTCAAATCCAGCCTCAGACACTTAACACTTACTAGCCATGTGACCTTGGGCAAGTCACTTAACCCCAATTGCCCTGATTTCCCCCTCCAAAAAGCAAAAAAAAAGGAAAAAAAGACCACTTGTCCCACCTCTGGAGTCAGGGAGTTAGAACTCCTAGCTCCTGGAAAAGTAAGAAGGAATGGATCCAGAAACGACTTTGAGACAAATGGGAAAAAAAGGATATAACCAAGGAGAGGGTATGGATCAGTGGTGGACTGCATAATCATGGATGTATTGGGGGTAATGGGGTCCTGTCATGGGTCATTGTCTTCTCTGTCACCTTTAGGAACTGGCTAGGGAAGTCTGAGGGGAAAGCTCTACAGGCCAGTGGCAGAAACTGCTTAGGGAGGAGTCCCAGAATTAGAGACCTTAGAAATTTTGATTCTATGAAAAAATATAAAAAGTTGAGATACCAGATAATTACAGGAATTAGAAATCAGAGAATATGGGTCTAGGGCAGACAGAGAGAGAAGGGATACAAAAAACGAAATTAAAAAAAAAAACTAATGAACAGGACTAGTTAGAAAGGAAGAAAGGAATGGGGTATCTACTTGATCAACCAAGAGAGGGAAAAGGGAAGGAAAAATTAAATAACCAGATAAAAACAGAAAAGAAAAAAGAAATATGGTAAATGCCAAAGAAAGGAGTAACTAATGAGAGGAAAAAGGCAACTAATGGGAGCAAAGCATCATAGGTGAGAAGAGAACCTGTGGAAATAAGACTGCCTTAAAAAAGAAAAATTTAAGGAACTTTGCTTACAACAGAAGAAATGGAAAATATCATAACTTGAAAAAAAACAAAATTAGGCACAAGTAGAGGAAAATATAAACATGACTCTCATAATTTTAAAATATGAACAAATTAAACCAGTTAATAAAATAAAAGGGAGGGATATATTAGATAAGAAAACAAAACCATACATTACTTATTAAATATGGGTGTATCTTTACATATGTATACACACAAATTATAAAACAGAATTATGGAAAATTTTTTACTATGCAGCAAGTGAATTTTAAAAAAGCAAGAACTTCAATTATGGTAATTGACAAAGTAAAATCAAACATTCAAAAAATGAAAATGTTAAACAAGGAAACCAAATTATGGTGAAAGAACTCACAGAAAACAAACCAATATCAGTAAGAACTATGTATAATCCATATGCCTTAGCATCCAAATTCACTAAGGAAACATTAACTGAGGTACAAGAAAATATGAACAGTAACACAAAAGTCACAGGAAACTTTAATATCCCCCTCTCCATTTTAGACAAGTCTAACAGAAAGATACACAAAATTGAAAATATTTAAACAAATTTCTAGAGAAAATAGAGTTTAAAAATTGCACGGGTGGTATCTTCTTTTTTTTTTAAAGCAATTGGGGTTAAGTAACTTGCTCAAGGTTACATGGCCAGTTATTATTTGTGTGTGGGTGCTCATTTGCTGAGGCTGGATTCAATCTCCGGTCATCCCAACTCCGAGGCCAGTGCTCTTACTCACTGTGCCACCTAGCTGCCCCATGGGTATCTTCTTAATGAGACAGAAAAAGATTATACATATTTTTCAGCACCACATAGAACATTTACAAAAATTGGTTAGATGATAAGGCACATTTTTACATTTGCAGATAAATGTAAAAAGGGCAGATATAATTAATACATATATAAAACATAAAGCAATAAACATGGTCATTAGTTCAGGGGCCACAAACAAAAGATGTAGACCCAAGTGAAAATTTAAAAATGAAATCTTAAACAATAGGTGGGTCAACAAATAAATCATAAAAACAATAATCAAATGAAAGAAAATTATAAAGATGGAACAACATACCAAAATTTTTGGTAAACTAGTCCTCTGGGAGGATAAAATAATCACTTCTCTAGAAATATACATTAAAAAATAAAAAAGAGATGGCTGATAAATTGAATATGCATTTTTAAAATTAGGAAGCCAACAAATAAACAAAGCTAAAATAAGCACAAAAGGTGAAACACTCGAATTTATAAGAGAAATAGATAAATTGGGGAAAACCAAAGAAATGATAAATAAAATTAAAAGCAGATTTTTTAAAAAGGCTAATGTAATTGATGGGACTTTGACTAAACCAATTTAAAAGAAGTGAACAGAAAATCAAATCATTAAAATAACAAATGAGCAAGGTGAAATCACAATAGAACCAGAAGATACAAAAAGAATAATCAGAACCTATTATGCACAGTTATATACTAACAAAACCAAGAACACAAAAGAAATAGAAAAAAATACATTCAAAATATAAAATACCCAATTTATCTGAAAGTCAGAAAAAGATCTTTTTTTAAAAAAATCTAACAAAAGCCAATAGATCTAGCTGTAAAGATAGAAGAAAAAAAAACTCCTGCTCTTGATGGATTCACAAAAGTATTCTTTCAAACTTTTAAAGAGCCAATACTCATACTTTAACAAATTATTCTCAAAAATTGAGAAAGTACCCTACCAAAATCCAAATGAGACAAGTATAGACCTCTTACCTAAGCCAAGAAAAATAAAACAGAGAAGGAAAATTATAGTCCAATACCACTAATGAATATTGAGATTTATCTAAGAAGTCATGTATTATGACCAAGTGAGAATTATAATAGGGATGCAAGGATGGCTCAACATTAGGAAAACAGTCAACATAATTATTAAAGATCAAAACATCCAAAATCACATGATTGTCACAATGGATGGAGAAAAATCCTTTCATTACATTAGTAGCTAAATGGGAATGGATAGGAATGGAGAAGGACTGGATGCAGACAGACTCACCATCCAGCTATTGCCATAGTCCAGTTGTGAGGTGAGGAGGCAGGGGGCTGCATTAGAATATTTGTGGTTTAAGAACAGAGAAGGGCACATACCTACGCAGAGGTGAAATTGATGTGCCTTGGCAACAACTTGGATATAGGGGTGAGAGAATAAGGAGTCATGAATAACTCTTACACAGCAAGCCTAAGGAATGAGAGGATGGTGCTGCCCTCAACAATAACAGGAGAGCATTTGGGTAGATGGCAGAGTAGGGTCAGAAATTTCCAGGCTCTCCAAGTTTCCTCCATAAACAGGCAGAAAATTGCCATGAAATGAACATAGAGTAGCAAAAAAAGCGGGGTAAAGTAGCTGTCTTCCTAGGGTTAGGGCTAGGGCTAGGGGTGATTAGGGTTAGGGCTAGGGTTAGGGTTGGTTAGGGATAGGGCTAGGGTTAGGGTTAGGGTTAGGGTTATGGTTAGGTAAGATAACTTGAGAGGATCTCAGAAAAGACAGTGCCTTCAGATGCTGAAGTTTGACCTGAGTGAAATATAGATGCTTGCAGGCTGACTCCACTGAATCTATAAATAGCAAGCCCTGGGCAGTTCCATTAGGAATCAGAGTAGGCCTCAAGAAATTTCACCTTACACCCTCAGGAACTTTCACCTCCGGAAATTTTATGTCATATGGGACAGCCAGTGGCTGAATGACAAAAGACTGAAGGACAAATTCCCCCTTCCCCACCTTGACACCCAACCCTGGCCCCTACTAGCTGTTTCCAGAACCAGAACTAGTGGTGCTGACCAGAAGTGATCCCAGGATGTGACTCTGGGTGAAGAGAGACAAGTAAACACTCTGTGAATACGGGATCCACAGAGAATAAAAACAGTTTTAGGACATTGTGGCTGGAGGTTCTAACAGTGCTTTAGGGAAGGAGAGGAGTTTCTGAAGTTTAGTCCCTGAACAGAATTCAGAAAAATAACAGTAAGAAGGACCTGAAGCGTAGGCAACATTACCCACAACTCAAGATTAAAACCTGATTATAATAATAATAAGCTGCTAAATATAAAATAAAACAAAATAAAAATGAATTGGCAAAGGAAAAAGACTCCAACCATAGATAGCTACTTCAGTGTAAAAGTAGATCTGGGCTCATATTCAGAGGAAGATAGTGATGTAAAAAAAGAAAAGAAAAGCCAGTCCTACCCCAAAGAGCAATAGCAAATGGTCACAAGTCCAAAAAGAGTTCTTGGAAGAACTTAAAATGGAATTTAAAAATCACATAAAGAGATAGTGAGAAAAAAATTGGGGAAAAAATAAAAGCAACCCAAGAAAATTCTGAAAAGAAAGCTAACCAATTGGAAAATGAAATACAAAATCTTAAGGAAGAAAATAACTCCTTGAAACTAGAATTGGGCAAGAAGAATAAAATTAATTTATAAGACATTAAGAAATAGTAAAGTGGAAAAAATAGATGAGAATCTGAGATATCTCATTAGAAAAACAACTGATCTGGAGAACAGATAGAGGAGAGATAACATAAGAATTGTCAAGCTACCTGAAAGTTAAATATAAAAGTTAAAGATAAAAAAAAAGACTGGATACAATATTACAATAAATTACTAAGGAAAATTTCCCTGAAGTTCAAGATAGTTTACAAGATAGTAAAATAGAAATGGAAAAAAATTTGCCATTCACCATCTGAAAGAGATCCCAGGAGGAAAACCTAAAGGAATGTCACAACCAATTTTCAAAACTCCCAGGTTAAAGAGAAAATATGGTAAACAACAAGGAAAAAAAATTAAATACTATGGAAATACAGTTAGGATTTCACAAGATATAGTAGCTTCTACTCTAAAAGTCTGCAAGTATCAGAATATTGGAGCTGGGGTTGCACCCAAGAACAACATACCCAAAAAAGTTGAGTATAATCCTAAAATTTTTTTTTAAAATGGACATTTGATGAACTGAAAGACTTTCAGGTTTTTATAACAAAAAGACTAAAACTCAATGGAAAATTCAATATAAAAGATCCAGAAAAAAATAAATATAAGGAAAATATTAAAGACCAATTGTAAGATACTCATTAAAATCAAATTGTTTACTTATTACATATATAAAATGTTATTAGTATTCTTAAAACTGTCATTATTACTAAGATAGTTTAAAAAAATTTGAGGCTGAGTTGTGTATGATACAGTGATTCTAGAAAACAAAACTGGGTAGGAAAAGGTAAAAAGGGAGGAATTATGTTATAAAAACAGGGCATAAAAGGAAGGCCTAATACAGAGGAACGCAAGTTGGGGTGGAAGGCTAATAATGTTGGAACCTTACTCTCATCAGGGTTGAAGAGGAAACAATGTGCACATCTGGAATGGTGTAGAAGTTTTCCCAACATGTAGAGAGGTGAGAAAACTGGAGGACAGGGTGAGGGAGAGAATTTTAGAGAGGTGTATGAATTGAGATTAGGGAAGTTGGGGGCAGGGAATGGGGGAACTCTTGGAGTTGACAGGATGGGGTGGGAAGAAGATAAGGTAACAGATAAAGAGAGACTGAGAAAGAAAATATCAAGTAAAAATTAAGTGGAAAGAAATTTAAAAATAGTAATTACAGCTTTGAATGTAAATAGGATGTTTAGAGCAGCTTTCTATGGTAGAAAAGAAATGGAAATTGCAAGGATGCCCATCAGTTGGGGAATGGATGAACAAGCTGTGGTGTATAGTTATGATGTAATACTACTGTACTATAAGAAATGATGAGCTCAATGTTCTTAGAAAGGAATGGAAAGACTTGTACAAAATGATGAAGAGTAAAGTGAGCAAGACTAAAAGAACATTGTATACAGTAACAACAATATTGTTTTAAGAATGACTGAGCAAATAAGTCATATTGACTATTATAAATATACAAATTAAAAATAAAGGACAGAAAGAAAGAAGCTATCTGCATCTAAAGAAAGAACTAGTTGAAGTATATATAGAATAATTTTACATATACATATATACACATACATAAACACACACATATATGTATAGACCTATTTGTGTCTAATGGTAGCCATCTCCAGGGCAGGGAGTGGGGAGGAAGGAAAAAATACATTAAAAAAAGAAATTTAAATGATAACTTTGTTGCATATTTGGAGGGAATAGCAAGTTACACATGGTACAGGTTCAGTTTCATGTGCAATAATCTTTTTTATTTTGTTGTTATTAAATTGCCTGTTTTGTGCTGTTAATTGAAAATAAACAATATTTTAAAAAAAAAAACTAATAGGGAAGATGGAGGGAAGGTCCAGGTAGAAAGAAAGTTCTGTTTTGGACATGTTTAAGATGTTTGCTGGATATGCAGTTTGAAATGTCTGAAATGTTATGGAAATAATTATTTTATTCCATAAATTAAAAAATAAAATGTTTTTAAAAGATTTTTTCCCCTGAAAACCTCATTTTGGACAGCAATTGCTAGGAAATTAAATTTTCTATTCACAAAAAAAAAATCTATAAAAACTGACTCAGACTAAAGTAAGCAGAGCCAAGGAGAAAATACATAATAACTACAACAAAATAAATGGTAGAAACAATCGCATACCCCAAAATTCAAAAGTGAATATAACACAATTTGAAGATAAAGCAGGAGATAACACCAACCTATTACTTCATGGAGGTGGGAGATCCATAGGTATTCACATTGTACATGTTTTTGGACTTTTACAATGCATCCATCAGTTGTGATACTTTTCCCCTTTAAAAAATATTTTTTGGGGGCGGCTAGGTGGCGCAGTGAGTAGAGCGTCGGCCCTGGAGTCAGAAGGACCTGAGTTCAGATCCAGCCTCAGACACTTAAGGCACACACAAACAAAAACCTAGCCATGTGACCTTGGGCAAGTTACTTAACCCTAATTGCCCTCCAAAAAGGCAAAAAAAAATTTTTTTTTTTTTATATGTGACAGCTATCTGGGAGACAGAGGGGCCAGGATACTCGGGATAGCTATGATGATGTAAGAAACAGAAGATATAAATAAAAACTTATTTTTTAAAAAAATTAAATGACTTCTTTTGTACATTCCAAGATATAATGCAACCAGGAATTTAATCTCACCATTCAAAAGATAAACATATACCATAATGATTCCTAGTTTTATTGCCCCTGTAGATATTAAACGTTAGATCTCAACTATTACATAGAGTGATTATTTCTGATAAGAGTGAAACAAGTCACCTATATTATATGACTAAAAGCAAATCAAAACGTCATCTAAAGATATGACACACTGCTCCCTACTTATCACTGTTTATTTTTTGTAGTTTATTTTTTTTATTTTTTAGTTTACATCATTTATTTCCACAAGATTTGAGTTACAAATTTTCTCCCCATTTTTCCCCTAAAACAGCAATCCCACTGAATATTCCCTCCCCCAATCTGCTCTCTCCTATATCTTCACCTATCCCTGCTCCAACTTTCCAGTAGGCCATGGTAGATCTCTATGCCCCAGTGCCTATACATCTTATTTCCTAGTTACATGTAAAATAACTATAATAAAATATCTTCTTTAAACATTTGATTTTAAACCTTTGAATTCCAGATTCTTAACCTACCTCCCTCATCACCCACCCTTACTGGGAAGATATAATTCAATATAGGTTGTGCATGTGTAGCTATGCAAAACATTTCTATAGTGGACATATTGTGAAAGACTGACCATATTTCCCTCCATCCCATCCCACCCCTCACTTGTTCTATTCTCTACTTTTATCCTGTCCCTTTTCAAAAATTGGTGCTTCCAACTTCCCTCCCCGCCAGCCTGCCTTCCCTTCCATCATCCCCCCTCTCATCTCCTTCCCACTTACTCTCCTGTAGGGTGAGATACCCTATTTAGCATGTATGTCATTCCCTCCTTATGCCAAATTCATTGAGAATAAGATTGACTCATTCCCTTTTGCCTTCCTGTTCTTCCCCTCCATTATAACAGTTTTCCCTTGCCTCTTCTATATGAGATATTTTTACCGCATTCTATCTCTCCCCATTTCCTCTCATTATATTCCTCTCTCACCTCTTAATTTCACCTTTTAAGTATCATCCCTTCCTATTCAAATGGTCCTGCACCCTCTGCCTATGTATACCTGTACATATATATATATATATATATATATATATATATATATATGCACATACTCACATATGTATTCATACACCCATATACCCTCCTGTATCAACATATATATGTATGTATACATACAGACACATACATACATATATACATATATATACATATATATATATATATATATATATATATATTTCTATTCCCTTCAACTATTCTCTTACTGAGAAAAGTTTCATAAGTTGCAATTATTGTTTTTCCATGTAGGAATGTAAGTAGTTCAACTTTGATAAGTTTCTTATGATTTTTTTTCCCTATTTACCTTCTCATGTTTCTCTTGTTTCTTGTATCTGAGTGTCAAATTTTCTATTCAACTCTGGTTTTTTCATCAAGAATGTTTGAAAGTCCTCTATTTCATTGAATGACCAATTTTCTGTGAAACATGATACTCACTTTTGCTGGATAGGTGATTCTTGGTTTTAATCCCAGCTCCTTTAACCTCTGGAATATCACATTCCAAGCCTTTCAATCCCTCAATGTAGAAGCTGCTAGATCCTCTGTTATCCTGATTGTGTTTCCACAATATTCAAATTGTTTCTTCCTGGCTGCTTGTAATATTTTCTCCTTGATCTGGGAATTCTAGAACCTGGTTCTGATATTCCTAGGAGTTTTCTTTTGGGGATATTTTTCAGTAGGTGATCAGTGGATTCTTTCAACCTCTATTTTGACCTCTGGTTCTAAAATATCAGGGCAATTTTCCTTGAGAATTTCTTGGAGGATGATTTCTAGGTTCTTTTTTTGATCATGGCTTTCAGGTAGACCAATAATTTTTAAATTATCTCTCCTGGATTTATTTTCCAGGTCAGTGGTTTTTCCAATGAGATATTTCACATTGCCTTCTATTTTTTTTCATTTGTTTGGATCTGTTTAATAGTATTTTGATTTCTCATAAAGTCATTAGCTTCCATTTGCTCCAATCTAATTCTGAAGGAATGATTCTCTTCAGTGAGCTTTTGAGATTCTTTTTCCCTCCGGCAAATTCATCTTTTTAAGGCATTCTTCTCCCCATTGGCTTTTTGTGCCTCTTTTGCCATTTCAGTTAGTCTATTTTTAAGGTGCTATTTTTATCAGTCAGGTTGTTGACTCTCATTTTATAATTTCTCAAATCATTCTCATTTCTCTTCCCAATTTTTCTTCAACTTCTCTTATTTGGTTTTCAAAATCCTTCTTAAGCTCCTCTATGGCCTGTAACCGACTCATATATTTTTTTTTGGAAGTTTTTGGTGCAGGAGTTTGTCTTCCTCCTGTTCCATGCTTTGATCCTGTTTGTCCCCAAAAAAGGAATCAAGAGTCAGACCACTATGCTTGCCTTGCTTCCCTTGTTTGCTCATATTGCCACTCAATTACTTGACTTTTGAGGTTTTTGCCACAGTAGAACTCTGCTTCCAGAAAGGAGAGTTTTGTCCCAATTGCTAGGGTTTTCTCAGCTGCTGGAGCTATTAGTTGGGTGCCTTCTCTGAAGCCTCCACACTCTGACAAACTGGTCCTACACTCCAGGACCTCCACCCTAGACCACAATCCAGATCCAAGCAGGTTAAAGTAAGAGCAATTACCCCTCAGAATGGTAGTTTGGTCCCCCTACAATCTGCAGACCAGGAGCTCTGAAGCAGCCATGTGATGGCAGCTGCACGGCCCCAGGACTTCAGCCGCTTCTCCCTCAAGGGGGTAAAGGCCTGACCGCGCTCCTAAACTCCTGGTTGACAAAGTCCACACTGCACTGACCTCTTACTTTGTCCTTAGCACCTATGGGTTGAAAATTCTGGAAACCACCATAGGTGCTGGTTCTCTGAAGTCCCTTCAGCCAGCAGCTGGTTGTGGCTGCCCTGAGTCTAAAACATCTGGCTCACAAGGCTGGGCTCAGCTCCCAACAAACTGTGCTTGCCTCTTCCTGCCGCCTTGCTGGGCTGTCCTCAGTGGGAGGTTAACTTCTCTGTGTCATTTTGTGGGTTCTATAACTCCAAAGTTTATTCAGAGTCACCTTTTACATGAATTGGAGGGGGTGGAAGTGGGAGTCAGCAGAAGTCCCATTTTTAATCCACCATCTTGACTCTGCCCCCCTACATATCACTGTTTAATTGATTAGGACCAACATAAAGTCACTAATTTAGAGACCTCAATATGCATTTCAATTGGAACCCTAAAGAATATTTTTTGGGGGCGGCTGTGAATAGAGTTGGCGCAGTGAGTAGAGCAACAGCCCTGGAGTCAGGAGTACCTGAGTTCAAATCTGGCCTCAGAAACTTAACATTTACTAGCCAGTTGACCTTGGGCAAGTCACTTAAGCCCAATTGGTCCGCCTACCCCCCTGCAAAAACAAAAAAGAATGTTCTTTTCCAAGTATCTCAAGATACACCCAAACAAGCATATATTTAGTGAGTTTTCAAGGATACACTTGACTTAGATACGATTCTAGTTCCCAAGCAATAGGCTTGGGAAAATAAATTGTCTTCAAGGATGTGATATTCTGATTCCTTCTAATGTTTCTAAGGATAAAGGCAATGGCTGAAAAGGAGAGAGTATACATGAAGTCATGTTCTGTTTAGTCATGGAAGCAGTTCCCATTTCTATAACCATTCTTATTTCCATGCACCATGCCACACAAACCTGTGAGGCATATCTTGTGCAAATATGAGTATGCCCACATTCCAAATTAAGAATCAGACTGAG
The DNA here is from genome assembly GCA_011680675.1 of Gymnobelideus leadbeateri. Taxonomy (NCBI): domain Eukaryota; kingdom Metazoa; phylum Chordata; class Mammalia; order Diprotodontia; family Petauridae; genus Gymnobelideus; species Gymnobelideus leadbeateri. The sequence goes on from WOXC01003966.1 coordinate 522,279, forward strand.
GCTCACAAGAAGAGCAAATTGCCCAAGGTTCTAAAATGACAGAGTAAGTGATAGAAGAGGAACACAAACACAAATCTTCTGTTGGGGTTCAGAGTTTTGGCTCATGCCCAACACACTGGATCTCTCCCTGTTAAATAATTTTCACCTTCACAATGAAATTTGCCTTTCAGACCTGAGACAGAATTATTTGCCTGAGCAAAGGGGTTTCTTTTAAGCCTTCAAATTACCATACTTTAAAATTACATTGTTTTGAAAGTACCCGACTACATTTTTCCTGCTAATAGCAGTGAGGAAAAAAAAAATAACACTCCTTTGTTGTAGCATATTCCTATTGAATAGTTCACTTCCTTTCTTATGGAAGAGAAAATGTTCTACAGCATTGTAGAATAATTGTGTTAATATTTTAATGTGGCTTTTATTGGAAAAGTTCTTTACTTATGTTTGGACTCACCAAATGGGAGAAAGAAACAAAAATGCTTCTATAGAGTAGCACAGTAGGAAGAATATTTCTTTAAAAACACCTATGATTTTAAAAAAGAAACATAAACCAAAATGAGTATTTGTTCCTTATTGAATTTAATGGCTTTCACACTGAAGTTTCTCTTTGTGGGTACAGATAGACAGAGGCAGACAGAGACATAGTGGAGAAGAGAGCAAGGAGGAGAGGGAGGGAGGAAAGGAGGGAGGGAAAGAGAAAGAAAGAGAGAGAGAGAGAGAGAGAGAGAGAGAGAGAGAGAGAGAGAGATAGTAAAGACTCACAGTTAAGTCTAAGGCTCTTTGTAAAGAGATTCCCCTTTGTCCTTCCCCATGGTGTGGTCCAATCATTTATAGCAAATGCATTCAGAATGCAATAAAACTCAGCTTATCTTTACCTGGAGACAAAACCTATTATAAAAGTACAGAGAGAAAATAAATAAGATTTAAGGGTAAGTGATGCCAGTTCACCAGACACCTATGAGGCAGGAGAGAGGGAGGAAGAAGAGAGGCAATAAATTCACCCAGTCCCAATGCCATAGCAAATTCTGTCCATTCAGTTTACTCCTTAAGCAGGTCAGTGAGCCAGACAAAGCTCCATTGTTCACAATTATATTCAGTTCTGGTTAGGAGCCTCTTTCCCTTGCTAAGTATTAGGGATACAAAGACAAATAAAAGACAGTCCTTGTCTTTGAGGAGCTCACAATCTCTGAAAGAGGCAACATGCAATCAAAAAAAAAAAAACCACCAAAATCATACACAAATAAGCTATATATAGGATAAATTAGAAATAACCAATAGGCGCTAGAATTTAAGAGGGATTAGGAAAGGCTTCTTATACAACATAGGATTTTAGCTGGGTCTGTGGAGAGAGAAAATTATAGACATGGGGGATAGTCAATGAAAATGCCCAGAGTTAGGAGATGGCATCTCTTGTTAAAGGAACAGCAAGGAAGCTAGTAGTCCTGGGTCACAGAGTATGTAGGGAGATTGAGGTATAAAGTATAAGAGGACCAAAAATATGGGAGAAGGGACAGGTTATGAAGAACTTTGAATGTTGAACAAGAGATTTTATATTTGGTCTTGGGAGTAATAGGAAGCTACCAGAGTTTATTGAGGAATAGGGAGACATGGTCAGATCTACACTTTAGGAAAAAACTTTGACTGCTTAATATATAATGTATTGTAATGGGTAAATACTTATAGCAGGGGACACCAACCAGCAGGCTATTGTCCTAATTTAGCTATTTGGTGATGAGGAACAGAGGTGATAAGATTTAGGAGCAATCTTAGAAAACAGAATGTGCAATGTTAGAACATGAAGGGATCCTAGAGACCACAACAACTTATCTCTTCTTTTTTCAGAGAAAACTGAGCTGCCCTAGGCCTTGAAGCAATTTGGCTGAAGGACTAGAACTTGAATTCAATATATTGACTCCTTCTTTAGTGTTCCTTTCATTATCCTTGTTTGATAATGTCTAATTCTGCATCCAAGAAGTAGAGGATTGGAATACTTATCCAGATAATTCTAGTTGAAAGAAAAATCACATTCACCTAAAAAACTCAAATGAGAAAATGAGGTAAAGTGGAATTTTCTTACCTTAATTGCCTTGGTAATTGCTCCAATGATCCATTTTGGTCTTTGTAAATTCTTGGTTTTCAGCAAGCCTTCAACAGTAGCCATTTCTTTTCCAAAGATATGTAAACCTGGACCGCTTTTTTAACATTTGGCTATATTTGTCACTATTTTATTTCTCTTAACTCCTTTGGGTCACTTAGCCCAACATATCAATATATGTATCAAATTTTTGCATGTAATTATTGTGTTTCAAAGAAACACAGTCTGATAATAATAAAATATATTGGAAAGAGTGCTGAATCAGGAGTGAAGAGACCTCAATTTAAATCTGAACTCTGTTATTTCTTATGTTACCATGATCAATCCTCTTAACCAATATGAGTTTCCTCATCTACCTGCGACAGATAAAAGGATTGCAACTCATCTATGACTTAGTAGATAAATTCTAAGAAGTTGTCTGGGGCACATAAAGGTTAAGTGACTTACCTAGGGCCACAGAGCTAGCAAGTGTCAAAGACAGAATTTGAACCCTGGTACTGATACTATGTTCATTATAATGTCTACTTTGGGGTCAACAGAAATAGATGGAATGCTGGCCTTAAAATCAAGAAAACATGAGCTTGCATCCTGACTCAGACACTTACTAGCTCTGTAATAATGGATGAGTCATTTAACCTCTCTGGGCCTGTTTCCTCATCTGTAAAATGAGAAAGTTAGACTTGATAGAAGCTAAAGTCCCTTCCATCTCTAAATCAATGATTCTCAGGATCTTATCATTGTACCCAACATACTTGGAAATCTTAAAATGTATTGACATGGATCATTATTGTTAAAACTGAATCCCTTATCTCTAATGTTATCTGAAGATGCCAGTGAAGTAAATATAAAATTTTCCTGCTGTCTTTGATTTTCTACACACTGACCAAGATGATTTAATGTCATTCCTGAATCTAATGAGATTTTTATCTATCCTGGAAAAGTCATTCACAAGGCATAAATCTTGACTCTGTGAAACCTAAATAGAATTTGCCAAACTAATTATTGGACTGGAATGACCAATGCTAATATCCTTCTGCCTTTGGGGATATGAAGATCCCACCATAGAACTTAAAAAAAATAGATTACATTATGGGTATTCTTGACAGATTTACCTCAGTCTCCACCCTTTTACAACTTAGGTTTGAACTAATTTTTATAAACTATTGCTTTCAATTCAGTAATGTCTAAGAGTCAGGCAGCAGGCTCTTCTATCTTATACATCTTCCATGGTCTCCTACTTCATCCAGTTGTCACGAGAAGCAAAAATGTCAGAGGATGATTATTGAGTCCCTCCTAAAAAGAGTATGGCAGAGTAAAATTCTGAGATGTGAATGGCATCACTAACAGTAAGAAATATTTTTACATACACATGCCGCTCATTCATTCTACCACCTCTGGGGATGGCTGCGGACACACACAAACATGTAGTATAGTGGGAAGATTACTGGAACTGTGGTGTTCCATCTTAGCCTAGTTATGTGACAAGCACTATGCTAGGCATTAGGGTCACAAAGACAAAAACAAAATAGTAATTGCCCTCAAGGGAGTTGCATTCTCCTAGAGGGAAATGACATGTATATGGATAAATAAATACAAAACACAAGCAAAAGAAATACAAAGTAAAGTTGGAGAAGGGTAGAAAGACCACTAAAAACTGGATAGTCTTTAAGCTTTTATTTCTATGTAGGGTTCTTGGACCAAGACTCCAATCATACCTATTGGCTTCTCAAATCAACTGAAGTCTTCAGAGAAGAGTAATCATTTAAAATCTTGCTTGATATGGGGAAACCCACAAAATTATCTAAGCCAAAGGATTCAAATCTCAATATCAACTTCAAAAAACACTATGAAGTTGCCCAGGCTATCAAAGATATACACATCCTACAAGCTATCCAGTATTTGAAAGATTTCACATGAGACAATGTGTTCCTTTCTGTTGGTACAATGGTAAAGTTCACAGGTATGCCCCAGGCCCAGCAGTGGAGGCTAGAGAGAAAGAGTTCTAAGTTTTTCCACATGCTCAAATATTGCAGAAATTATTGCAGAATTTAATGGTTTTGTTGTGCTTTTGTTTGTTTTGTCATTTAGCACCTTCAAGTCAACATTTCTCCCAGAATGAAGTCATATTTCTAGGGATGATGGACAAATCGTGAGTTCTCCTTGCTATATTGGGGTGATAGTTAATGAAAAAGAACAAATTGTTCCTAAACCGAAGAAAAGAGATTGCTCAAAAGAAAAAAAATATCCCAGAAGAAACAAAAACATCATGAAATAATAGGCAAATAAAATGAAAACATATGATATTATTGCACTGTTAAGAATTTCACATGAGTTCTATCAGAGGCAGAGCCAAAATGGTGGAGAAAAGGCAAGGACTCATCTGAGCTCTCCCTGAAACCCTTGCAGATGCCTTTAAATAATGCCTCAAAATAAATTGTAGAGGAGTAGAACCCATGAAGGTGGAGTGAAACAATTTTCCAGCCCAAGACAACTTAGAAGGTTAGTAGGAAAGGACTGTGACACTGGGATGAGAACTGAGCTCAGTCCAATGCAGGCTACATCCCAGGAAAGCATCAATAGACCTTAGGAGTGACTGAATCAGTGGCAGCAGTGGCAGTTTCTGGACCTCCCAGTCTAGAATTGGTAAGAGGGTCAGACAACTGGTCAGAAGGAGATTACAGGGATGTAATTGCATTGCCCATACTTGGATCTGGATTACAATCCTGGGTCTTAGTTCCAGGATGAGGAAGAGCATTAGCACACCAGAACTTGTAACAGCATGGGAGTGGGACCCTGGTCACAGTTCCAGGGTGGAAAAGAGTGTCACTCACAGACCAGAACAGAACAGGAGAATGGTAAACACACTTCTTCCTAGAACACACCACCTTAAAAGAACTAAAAATTTACAGTTCTGCAGAACTACCTCTAAAAACAGCTGCACAAAAAACCAGAAGCTTTGGACAGTATTCTGTCCACTTGAAGTCAAGCCCCATTTTAGCATAGAGTTAAAAGTCAAGAACTAGGCTGGAAAAATGAGCAAACAGCAGGAAAAAATTTCCTAACTATAGAGTTACTATGGTGACAAGGAAGATCAAAACACAAACTCAGAAGACAACATCAAAATTCCTGCATCCAAAGCCTCAAAGAAAAATAGGAATTGGTCTCAGGCCATGGAAGAGCTCAAAGGGGACTATAAAAATCAAGTAAAAGAGGCTGAGAACCGACAGCTCCATGCACTGGGAGCAGAGCCCAGGACCGCATGAGCCCCGGTTTTAGCCCCAGGGCGGCTAGGCCAGCAGCCGGCTGGAGGGATCACAGAACACCAGCAGCTGTGGCAATTCCAGAATTATCAACACAGATATGCCTAGGACAAAGTGAGAGGTTAGTGCCCTATGGACTTTGGGACCAGTATTTGGCAAATGCATCGGCTTTCTCCCTTGGGGGCAAAAAGCTGCTGAAGAAACACAGCACAGAAGCCATTTTGCAGGATCAGTGGCGGCTCTAGTTCTTGGTGTGCGAACGGTAGGGAGATCCAGCAATCAGTCTGGGGGTTAATCGCTCTTGCTTCAGACTGCCTGGATCTGGATTGTGGTCTGGGGGGGGAGGTCTGGGGTGGGTATCCAATTTGCCAGAGTGGGTGGAGGCTGTATAGAGGCCACCCAACCTGCAGAAGTGGTGAAGACCCCGACGTTCAGGACAGAAGCTCTCCTGTCTGTTGGCAGAGTCCTACTGTGGCAAAAAGTCCAAAAATCAAGTAATTAAGTGGCAACATGCCTAGGCAAAAGAAACAAAATAAACATAAAAATTCAACATTGGACTCCTATTTTAGGGGCAAAGAGGATCCTTAAAGCATGGAGGAGGACTGTGAGGTCAGAATTCCTGCACCAAAAGCCCCAAATGAAAATACAAGCTGGCTACAGGCCATAAAGGACCTTAAGAAACAGATAAGAGAAGTGGGGGAAAAATTGGGAAGAGAAATGATAAAGATGCAAGAAAAGTATGAAATGACAGTCAACAGCCTGACTGAGGAAAATAACACCTTAAATAATAGACTAACTCAGGGAGGTTAGGTGTCCCAGTGAGCAGAGTGTCGACCCTGGAGTCAGAAGGACCTGAGTTCGGATCCGGGCTCAGATACTTAAAGCACACACAAACAAAAACCTAGCCATGTGACCTTGGGCAAGTTACTTAACCCCAATTGCCCTAAAAAAAAAAAAGCAAAAAAAAAAATAGACTAACTCAAATGACAAAAGAGGCTCAGAAAGGGAATGAGGAGAAGAATGCCTTAAAAAGCCGAATTTGACAGATGGAAAAAGAATCTCAAAAGCTCACTGAGGAGATTCATTCCTTCAGAGTTAGACTGGAGCAAATGGAAGCTAGTGACTTTATGAGAAATCAAGATGCTGTTAAGCAGATCCAAACAAATGAAAGAGTAGAAGGCAATGTGAAATATCTCATGGGAAAAACCACTGACCTGGAAAATAGATCCAGGAGAGACAATTTAAAAATTATTGGACTACCTGAAAGCCATGATCAAAGAAAGAACCTAGAAATCACCCTTCAAGAAATTCTCAAGGAAAACTGCCCTGATGTTTTAGATCCAGAGGGCAAAATAGAGGTTGAAAGAATCCACAGATCACCTCCTGAAAAAGATCCCCAAAAGAAAACTCCCAGGAATATTATAGCCAGGTTCCAGAATCCCCAGATCAAGGAGAAAATACTACAAGCAGCCAGGAAGAAACAATTTCAATATTGTGGAAACACAATCAGAATAGCCCAGGACCTGGCAGCTTCTACACTGAGGGATTGAAGGGCATGGAATATGATATTCCAGAGGGCAAAAGAGCTGGGAATGAACCCAAGGGTCACCTACCCAGCAAAACTGAGTATCTTGTTTCAGGGGAAAATATGGTCATTCAGTGGAATAGAGGACTTTCAAGCATTCTTGAGGAAAAAACCAGAGTTGAATAGAAAATTTGACATTCAGACACAAGAAGCAAAAGATGCTTGAGAAGGTAATCAAGGAAAAGAAATCAAAAGGAACTTATCAAAGTTGAACTATTTACATTCCTACATGGAAAAACAATAACTGTGTCCGATGAAACCTTTCTCATTATGAAAATAATTGAAGAAAGGTATATGGGCATATGTTTACAGTTATACATGGATAGAGGGCATAGGTTGAATTTGTTTGGAAGGGATGATACTTAAGGGGTGAAATTATGAGGTGAGAGAGGAAAGTGGCAAGAGGAGATGGGGAGAGACAGGGTAGGGTAAACTATCTCATGTAGAAGAGGCAAGGGGAAGTACTTGCAGGGGAGGAGAAGAACAGGGAGGTAAAAAGGCAAAACCATATTCTCATTGAATTTGGCTCAGGGAGAGAATGACATACATACTAAATGGGATATCTCACCCTGCAGGAGAGGAGGGAAAAGGGGGATGAGAGGGGGGATGATGGAGAGGAGGGCATTCTGGGGGGAGGGTAGGTTGGAAGTACCCAATATCAAACAGGGACCGGATCAAAGTATGGAATGGACAAGGTAGGAGGTGAGATGGGTGGGAGGGAAATATAAGCAGTCTTCTACAATATATCTACTATGGTAATGTTTTGCATAGCTATACATGTACAACACATACTGAACTGCTTATCTTCTCAGAGGGAGTGGGTGACAAGGGAGGAAGGGAATAGATCTGAAAATCGAAGTTTTAAAATTAAATGTTTCATAAGATGTCCAGGCATTGGGGCACAGTGATTCACCTTGCCCTAATGGCAAAGTTGAAGGGGGTATGGGAGAAGATAGGGGAGAGAGCATATTGGATGAGGGGATATCTTATGGGACTGCTATTCTGGGGTGGTGGGTAGGGAAAAATGGGGGATAAAAATTGTAACTCAAAAACTGGGTGGAAATGAATGATGTAAACCAGAAGTTAATAAAGCATTTGTTTAATAATAAAATAAATGAAAAAAATCAAGTAAAAGAGGTAAAAGAAAATTTGGAGGATAAATGAGAGTGGTACAAGAAAATAATGAAAAAGAGTCAACAGCTTGGAAAAGGAGGCACAAAAAATACGAGAGGAAACAATACCTTAAAAAAGAATTGGTCAAGTGGAAAAGGATATACAAAAATTCACTAAAAAGAAGAACTCCTCAAAAAGTAGAAATGAGCAACTAGAAATGGAAATACAAAAACTCACATTATGAGACAGCAAGAAATAACAAAAGAAAATCAAAAGAAGAAAATGTGAAATATCTCACTGGAAAAACAACCCACCTGGAAAATAGATCCAGGAGAGATAATTAAGAATTATTGGACTATCTGAAAGACACGATCCAAAAAAAAAAAAAGGAGCTAGACATCATCTCTCAAGAAATTATCAAGGAAAATTGTCCTGAGGTGGCTAGGTGGCACAGTGAGTAAGAGCGTTGGCCCCAGAGTTGGGATAACCCAGGATCGGTCCAGGCCTCAGAAAATGAGCACCCACACATAAATAATGACTGGCCATGTAACCTTGAGCAAGTTACTTAACCCCAATTGCTTTAAAAAGAAAAAAAAAGAAAGAAAACTGTCCTGATGATCCAGAACCACAGTGTAAACTAGTCATTGAAAGACTCTATTGATCATTTCCTGAAAGAGATTCCAAAATGAAAACTCCTAGGAATATTGTAGTCAAATTCCAGAGCTCCACCACATGATTATCTCAATAGATGCAGAAAAGGCTTTTGACAAAGTACAACATCCATTCTTATTAAAAACACTAGAAAGTATAGGAATAAATGGAGCCTTCCTTAAAATAGTAGATAGCATCTATTTAAAACCATCAGCAAGTATTATATGCAATGGGGATAAACTAGAAGCCTTTCCAATAAGATCAGGAGTGAAACAAGGGTGTCCACTATCACCCCTCTTATTCAATCTGGTACTAGAAACGTTAGCAGTAGCAATTAGAGAAGAAAAAAAATCAAAGGAATCAAATTAGGCAAAGAAGAGACCAAGATATTCACTCTTTGCAGATGATATGACCATATACTTAGACAATGTTAGAGATTCAAGTAAAAAACTACTTGAGACAATAAATAAATTTGGCAAAGTTTCAGGATATAAAACAAACCCACATAAATCCTCAGCATTCCTGTATATCTCTAATGAAATTCAACAGCAAGAGATAGAAAGAGCAATCCCATTTAAAGTTACTGTAAACATTATAAAAGATTTGGGAATCTACCTGCCAAAACAAACCCAGGACCTATATGATCACAACTACAAAACACTTCACAAATAAAGTCTGATCTAACTAATTGGAAAAATATCAATTGCTCATGGCTGGGTTGAGCTAATATAATAAAAATGACAATTTTACCCAAACTAAATTATATATTTAGTGCCATACCAATCAATTTACCAAAAAACTACTTTATAGAGTTAGACAGAATAATAACAAAATTTATTTGGAAGAAAAAATGGTCTAGAATATCAAGGGAATTAATGAAAAGAAATGCTAGGGAAGGTGGACTAGCTATACCAGATTTTAATCTGTATTATACAGCAGCAGTCATCAAAACTGCTTGGTACTGGCTGAGGAATAAAGTAGTAGATCAATGGAATAGATCGGGTGCACAAGATCTAGCAGTTGATGAGTGTAGTAATCTATTATTTGATAAACCCAAAGACCCCAGTTTTGGGGATAAGAATGCACTATTTGAAGAAAACTTCTGGGAAAACTGGAATATAGTATGGCAGAAACTGGGCATAGACTATTATCTAACACCATATACCAAAATCAAGTCTAAATGGGTGCATGATCTAGGTATAAAGGATGATACTGTAAGCAATCTGGGAAAACAAGGAATAGTTTACCTGTCATATTTGTGGAGAGGAAAAGACTTTATGACCCAACAAGAATTCAAGAGCATTATAAAATGTAAAATGGATAATTTTTATTACATTAAAGAAAAGCTTCTGTACAAACAAAGCCAATGTAACCAAGATCAAGAGGGAGGTGGGAAATTGGGAAAGAATTTTTACAACCTATGTGTCTGGTAAAGGACTCATTTTTAAAATATATAGAGAATTGAGTCAAATCTATAAGAATACAGGTCATTCCCCAATTGATAAATGGTCAAAAATATGAACAGGCAGCTTTTAGAGAAAGAAATTAAAGATATCTATAAGCATATGAAGAAATGCTCTAAATCACTATTGATTAGAGAAATGTAAATCAAAACAACTCTGAGGTACCACATCTCACCAGTCAGATTGGCTAAGATGACAAAACAGGAAAATGATAAATGCTGGAGAGGATGTGGGCAAATTGGAATACTAGTGCACTGCTGGTGGAGTTGTGAACTTATCCAACCATTCTGGGGAGCGATCTAAAATTATGCCAAAAGGGTTATAAATAATTTCATACCCTTTGACCCAGAAATACCACTTCTAGGCTTATCATAGAAGTGGGAGGAAGACCCATATGTACAAAAATATTTATAGCAGCTCTTTTTGTGGTTGCAAAGAACTGGAAATTAAAGGGGTACCCATTAATTGGGGAATGGCTAAAAAAGTTGTGGTATATGAATGTAATGGGATACTCTTGTGCTATAAGAAACGAGGAGCAGACAGACTTCATATTTACCTGGAGAGGCTTATACAAACTGATGCTGAGTGAGAAGAGTAGAACCAGGAGAAATTTGTATACAATCACAGACACAACATATGGGTGATGACCAACCATTACAGACTGGACTCTGCTCAACAATGCAGTGATATAAGTCAATTCCAAAAGACTCATGATGGAGAGAGATGCCTACATCCAGAGAAAGAACTAGAAAGAAATGAGTTTGAATCCTGATTGAAACAAACTACTTGATCTTTTTCTTTTCATTGTTTGGTTTTATTTCCTCTTTACCATTTTTCATTCCATCTAGTACAATACACCTTTGTAATCTGACTAATGTCTAATGTGAAAGTATTTGCAAATCCTATACTGGACTATATGCCATCATGGGGGTGAGGGGAGGGAGGGAAGGGAAATTTGAAATTCAAGGAACTATGGAATTGAATCTTGTAAACTAAAAATAAACAAACAAATTAATAAAAAAAATAAATGCAAATTGAAACAAAACAAAAAAAATTCCAGAGCTCCAAGGTCAAGGAGAAAATATTGCCAAGTTGCAAAAAAAAAAATCAAATATCATGGAGCCACAGTCCATGTAATACAAGATTTAGCAGCTTCTACATTAATGGAGTAGAAAACTTGATATGTGATATTCTGGAGGGCAAAATAGCTAGGATTACAACCAAGAATCACCTAGTCAACAAAACTGAGTATAATCTTTTTTTTTTCAGTTTGATTAAACAAATGCTTTATTAACTTCTGGTTTACATCATTCATTTCCACCAGATTATGAGTTACATTTTTCCCCCATTTTTTCCCTACCCACCACCCCAGAATAGCAGTCCCACTAGATATCCCCTCATCCAATCTGCTCTCTCCCATATCTTCTCCCATACCCCCTTCGACTTTGCCATTAGGGCAAGGTGAATCTCTGAGCCCCACTGCCTGGACATCTTATGAAACATTTAATTTTAAAACTTTGATTTTCAGATCCATTCCCCTTCTCCCTTGTCACCCACTCCCTCTGAGAAGATAAGCAATTCAGTATGTGTTGTACATGTATATCTATGCAAAACATTGTCATAGTAGATATATTGTAGAAGACTGCTTATATTTCCCTCCCACCTGTCTCACCTCCCACCTGGTCCATTCCCTACTTAGATCCTGTCCCTCTTTGGTAGCGGGTACTTCTGACCTCCCCTCTCCCCAGAATGCCCTCCCCTCCATCACCCCCCCTTCTCATCCCCCTTTCCCCTACTCAGGAGAGTGAGTGAGGGTAAGATAATCCATTTAGTATGTATGTGATTCTCTCCTTGAGCCAACTTCAATGAGAATATGCTTTTGTCTTTTTGCCTTCCTGTTCTTCCCCTCCCCTGCAACTACTTCCCCTTGCCTCTTCTACATGAGATAGTTTGCCCTACCCTGTCTCTCTCCATCACCTCTTGCCACTTTCCTCTCTCACCTCTTGACTTCACCCCTTAAGAATGATCCCTTCCTTGGGGCGGCTAGGTGTCGCAGCAAGCAGAGAGCCAGCCCCAGAGCCAAAGGACCCGAGCTCAGATCCGGCCCCAGACACCCAACACACAAACAAAAACCCAGCCATGTGAACCTGGGCAAGTCACCCAACTCCAACTGCCCTCTAAAAAAAAAAAATAATAATCATCCCTTCCCATCAAATTCAACCTGTGCCCTCTATCCATGTATACCTGTGAATATATGCCATGTACCCTTCTTCAATTATTTTCATAATGAGAAAGGTTTCATCAAACACAGTTATTGTTTTTCCATGTAGGACTGTAAATAGTCCAACTTTGATAAGTTCCTTTTGATTTCTTTTCCTTGATTACCTTCTCAAGCATCTCTTGCTTCTTGTGTCTGAATGTCAAATTTTCTATTCAACTCTGGTTTTTTCATCAAGAATGCTTGAAAGTCCTCTATTCCACTGAATGACCATATTTTCCCCTGAAACAAGATACTCAGTTTTGCTGGGTAGGTGACCCTTGGGTTCATTCCCAGCTCTTTTGCCTTCTGGAATATCATATTCCATGCCCTTCTATCCCTCAATGTAGAAGCTGCCAGGTCCTGGGCTATTCTGATTGTGTTTCCACAATATTGAAATTGTTTCTTCCTGGCTGCTTGTAGTATTTTCTCCTTGATCTGGGGATTCTGGAACCTGGCTATAATATTCCTGGGAGTTTTCTTTTTGGGATCTTTTTCAGGAGGTGATCTGTGGATTCTTTCAACCTCTATTTCCCCCTCTGGGTCTAAAACATCAGGGCAATTTTCCTTGAGAATTTCTTTAAGGGTGATTTCTAGGTTCTTTCTTTGATCATGGCTTTCAGGTAGTCCAATAATTTTTAAATTAACTCTCCTGGATCTATTTTCCAGGTCAGTGGTTTTTCCCATGAGATATTTCACATTGCCTTCTATTCTTTCATTTGTTTGGATCTGTTTAACAGCATCTTGATTTCTCATAAAGTCACTAGCTTCCATTTGCTCCAGTCTAACTCTGAAGGAATGAATCTCCTCAGTGAGCTTTTGAGATTCTTTTACCATCTGGCAAATTCGACTTTTTAAGGCATTCTTCTCCTCATTGCCTTTCTGAGCCTCTTTTGCCATTTGAGTTAGTCTATTTTTTAAGGTGTCATTTTCCTCAGTCAGGCTGTTGACTGTCATTTCATACTTTTCCTGCATCTTTTTCATTTCTCTTCCCAAATTTTCCCCCACTTCTCTTATCTGCTTCTTAAGGTCCTCTATGGCCTGTAGCCAGCTTGTATTTTCATTTGGGGCTTTTGGTGCAGGAGTTCTGACCTCACAGGCCTCCTCCATGCTTTGAGCCTCTTTGCCCCTAAAATAGGAGTCCAATGTTGAATTTTTATGTTTATTTTGTTTCGCTTGCCTAGGCATATTGCCACTTAATTACTTGATTTTGGGGCTTGTTGCCACAGTAGGACTCTGCCTCCAGACAGGGGAGCTTCCGCCCAAACGTGGGGTCTTCACAACTTCCGCCAGTTGGGTGGCCTCTGTAAAGCCTCCACCCACTCTGGCAAGTTGGATACCCACCCCAAACTTCCCCCCCAGACCACAATCCAGATCCAGGCAGTCTGAAGCAAGAGCGATTAACCCCCAGACTGATTGCTGGATCTTCCTACAGTTCGCAGACCAGGAGCTAGAGCCACTGCTGATGCTGCAAAATGGCTTCTGTGCAGCAGTTTCTTCAGCAGCTTTTTGCCCCCAGGGGAGGAAGCCACGTGTTCCCCAAATACTGGTCCCAAAGTCCATAGGGCACTAACCTCTCACTTTGTCCTAGGCATATCTGTGCTGATAATTCTGGAATCACCACAATTGCTGGTGTTCTGGGGTTCCACCAGCAGGCTGAAGGCCTGGCCGCCCTGGGGCTAAAACCTCGGACCTGGGCTCAGCTCTGTGGGCTGCGCTGTCGGTTCCCAGCGCGCTGGGCTGCCTGCTCTCAGAGGGCTGCGCTGGCTGCTCCCTGCAGGGCTGCTGGGCTGTCCTCAGCAAGAGGTTAGCTTCTCTGTGCTGTTCTGTGGGTGCTGTGGCTCCAGAAGTTGTTAGGAGCTCCCTTTCACATTGTTTGAAATTTGTGTGGGGCAGAGCACATTGGAAATGCTGTTTCTACTCTGCCATCTTGGCTCCGCCCCCTGAGTATAATCTTTTGAGGGGAAAAATAGACATTCAATGACAGAAAGAACTTTCAAGCATTCCTGATAAAAAGACCAGAGCTGAATAGAAAACTTGACTTTCAGATACAAGACTCAAAAGAAGCATAAAAAGGTAAACAGGAAAGAGAAATCCTAAGAGATTCAATAAAGTCAAACTATTTATATTACTAAATTGGAAAATGATACTTGTAACTCCTAAAAACTTTCCCATAATTAGGATAGTTAGGAGTATACATAGACAGTGAGAACAGGTGTGAGTTAGATAAGATGGGGTGATTATCTAAAAAAAAATAAAATAAAGTGGTGAGAAAGAAGAATGCACTGGGAGAAGGGGAAAGCAGGAGGTAGAATGGGGTAAATTATCTGACAGAAAAGAGGCACAAAAGAGATTTTACAATAAAGGGGAATTGGGGGGTGGGGCACACATGAACCTTACTCTCATCAGAATTGGCACAAATAGGGACTAATATACCCACTCAGTTTGTGTGGAATTTATCTTTTCCTACAGGAAAGTGAGGGGGATAATAAAATGAGAGGGATGTGCTGATAGAAAGGAAGGCAGATTGGGAAAGGTAAAAGTCAGCAAGCAAAACATGAGAATAAACAGGGTAAAAGGAGAGAGTAGGATAAACAGGAAATAAGAGGGAAATACATAGGTAATAATCAGTACTGTGAAAAAAACAGCAAGCTTCTCTGATAAAGATCTCATTTCTTAAATATATAGAAAACTAAGTCAAATTTATAGAGATAAGAACAATTCCTCAATTGAAAAATAGTCAAAGGATATGAACAAGCAGTTTTCAGATGAAGTAATCAAAGCTATCTATAGTCACATGAAAAAATGTTCAAAATCACTACTGATTAGAGAAATGCAAATTAAAAAACTCTGAGTTGCCATCCCATATGAATCAGATTGGTTAATAAGACAGAAAAGGAAAAGGACAAATGTTGGAGGGGATATGGGAAAACTGAGACACTAATGCATCGTTGGTAAGGTTGTATACTGATTCAACTTTCTACCATTCTGGAGAGCAATTTGTAACTAAGCCCAAAGGGTTACAAAATCATGCATACCTTTTGCATACCAGACAATACCACTACTATGTCTATATCCCAGAGAGATATAAAAAGAAAAAAAAGGACATATATATACATATATATGTATATATATATGTATATATATCAATATAAATATATATATAAATATATATGTATATATATATATATATACACACACACACACACACACACACACACACACACAAATATTTATAGTAGCTCTTTTAGTGGTGGCAAAGAATTGAAAATTGAGGGTATGTCCATCAATTGGGGAATGACTGAACAAGTTGTTTTATATGATTGTGATGGAACAGTATTGTGCTATAAGAAATATTTAGCAGGGTGCTCTCAGAAAAAACTGGAAAGACTTACATAAACTGATGAAAAGCAAAATGAGTAGAAACAGGAGAACATTATATATAATAACAGCAATATTGTATGATGATCAATTATGAATAACATACACAATTGTAAATAACAATACAGTTGATCCAAGATAATTCTGAAAGACTTGTGATGAAAAATGCTATCCATATCCAGAAAAAGAATTGAGGGTGTCTGAATGCAGATCAAAGAAAACTTTTTCTTTATTTTTCTTAGTTTTTTTTTAGAATCTGTTCTCTTTCACAGCATGACTTACATGACATATGTTTTGCATGACTGCACTATGTCAAATTTCTTGCCTTCTTGAGGAGATGATGGGAGAGAAGGAGGTTGGAACTCATATTTTAAAGAAAAAATGAATGTTAAGATTATTTTTACATGTAATTGGGGAAGAATAAAATATCAATTTTTAAGAATTTCACAGGATTAGAAAATGTTGAGGGTTTGGGAATCTATAAAGAACACCCACAGCAATAGACTCTAAAGCCATCAAAGTACAAAAAGATTGTTCACCCAGCTCCTGAGGCCTACTATTCCTCCCGAAATAAAACCTAATAAAGTCTTTCCAGTGATGGAGAAATGGGTAATTAGGTGATATTATTAACTTTTTCTACTTGGTCAGAGAATGTCAGAGCTGGGAGAAATTTTGAAGATCATCTAAGCCAACCCCCTTATTTTATGGATAAGGAAGCCTAGAAAGGGGAAATGATTTGTTCCAAGTCACCCAGTGAGTTAACAGAACAGTCAAGATTAGAGCCTAAATTTCCTGACCTCCAGTCTAAGACTTTTCTACACCACACTGCCTCAGGGAAGTGGCTGCACAAATGCTATTTTCAAAGATCTAAGCTTATTGCTTTTCTTTTTATGGTTTGAATGCTTTGTTGACCACTTTGGCACTAGGAAGAAGAATGAGAGAAAAGGAAGGAAGTCACTAAGTCTACCAAGCAGAACTACTCTTGAAAATAAGACTTCCCTTTTACATATTTATCTTGATGTCCTCTTCTGAACAGTGCCCATAAAACTGAAACCGTGCTGCTTTGGAAGTTTCATTTTCTGGTTTACCTGCTTGGGGATTAATGCAGCAGCACTGAGACAGCAAACAGATGTTTCCTCTGCCTCTGGGGATATTAATGATCCCTTTAAAAATTTTTTTAACAACAATTGACACGCCTGGGGTGTCCTTGCCTGATTTCCCCCAGTTCCTACCCTTTAACAACCTAGGTTTGAACTACTCTGTCTATTATGAAGTATTGCTTTCGTTTCAATGGGACTGACTCAGTAATGTCTGAGAGGCAGGCAGTAGGGACTCACAGTCTGTGCATTACTCTTCATCCTGCTTAGTCTACAATTTCTTTGCAGATATTGATTTTTATTTAAGACATGGAGATCCAGAGTAGTGATTTTTATTAAAAATTTCCCTGGCATTTTTTTAACTAGGAAAGATCTTTGTCACAAAACTCAAATATAATATACTTGCACAATCACCTCCTCACAAACTTCCATTTAGAGGATTTGGGCACTGGAGGTGACACGTCTATCAAAATTAGAGTCTCCATTTTAATTCATCAAAGAGGAGACTCCAATCAACATGAATATGGAGTTGAAGGAAATTGAAATCCCAGAAGATATAGAAAGGAATTTAATCTGCAAAGGAATAAGCAGAAAGAAAATGTTTTCTAGACTCAAAGGAAGCTAGCCTCTAATGATTCTGTAATCACAGTTTTTCAAAATGATTATGACCCTTCACTGAAACAGCTCTGAGATTCATAAGTGAATTTTACACTGAAAATGTGAAAACTATTGATCATTTAGAAATAGATGCCCAATTTATGTCCAGATTTGGTTTTACTATAGCTCAAAATAGTTGGTGCTTAGACTCTCCAAGCTGGAAAGGCCCTCAAAGGTCATCTACTCCCTACTTTTAGCGTGAATCATCCCTACCATATGATTCAGAGCTGACATAGCTAGAGGGGAGTATTCTTAACCAAATAAGGGAATGAGGTCATCACAAGAGATGAAATAGATCATTTGAATTATATGAAATTCAAAAGCTTTTTCACTAACAAAATCGGTGTAACTGGAACCTAAATGTAAAAGGTAAACTAATGTTAAACAAAATTTTGCATTAAAGATCATATAATATAATTAATATAGTATAATTATATATATATGTTATATATGCAAAGATAAATCATTTATCTATAGTGTCCAAGATACAGCTAGAGATAGATTGAGATGATAGATTGTAATAAAAACACATAGATATATTCATGTACCAGCTGTCCATTCAATTACATATCATAAGACATCATATCATAGCATCCCATATCTAGCGTTTCAAATTATCTCAAAGGTCATCTATCCAACCCCCTCATTTTATTGATGAGGAAACTGAGTGCAAAGAAGCTTAGTCATTTGCCCAAGGTACAAAGAATAAGTGGCAGAGGAAAAAATTTAACCAAGCCCAGTTCTCTGTTCCCTGTACCATAATGCCTCTCATAATCTGAATAATAGTGATACTTTATTCATTCCCTTTAGGGTTTTTTTCACCCATCTGGTAGATAATTAGGCTAATATTTTTGAGTGATTATGGATCTCATTTCAGAGAGCCTACAATTCTCCTGGGACCAATCTAATCCAATCCAATAAACATTTAATTTAGTGCCTACTATGTGCTAGGCACTGTACTAAACTCTAGGGATACAAATAATAAAATAAAGTACCTGCCCTCAAGGAGGTTATAATCTAAATAGGAAGATAACACACAAAATGAAACAGAAAAGTAGGGTAGCGGAAAACCAAAGAATGTGCAACACATGAGCATCTTGTCCAATGGAGCTGAAGTCAGGGAGGACATCAAAAGCAAAGTAGAGTGAGCTGAGAGATGTGTTTGGCACTTGGCATCCAGCCTTCCAAACAGAGGAAAGAGGAGGCTGAGCGATGGGGTACAATCAGGGTTTCAGTTAACAGTTTTCTGGTAAGGTTAGAAGTGATGAGCTTATCCTGCGAAGAGCATCCATCTTGTGTAGAGGCACCAGATACAAAATGTGCTTCATGAAATCAGCACAATATCATTCAGCAACAGAATCTTCTTAGATTCACTATTGTTGGAGTTATGAGAATAAGTAGTTTAATTACAGTCATGACATCGTGGACTTCCATGAGTAGTGGGAGATAAAAAAATCTGCACACTGTCCACTCAAGTCCAGCTGCCAGTTATATGCCATCATATCTGATATAGAATCCCAAAAGAGCCAAATTTTTCATACTTATTTGACTATCTGCTTACTTTTATGAAATGATCTAAATTGAAATAATTAGATCCATTTTGGTGAAGTTCTTTCATAACTACTCCAACAACAATTAACCTAAGAATGATTGGAAAATTGAAGGAAAAATTACAGTGAGTCATCTTTGCATCCTAAGGTCATATATTCAATCTATGGACAAGTGACCAGAATAGGAATTGTGGAACAGGGTTGGGCCAGGATTATAGACTCAAGAGGAAAGCTAGAAGCTCAAGTACAACCAGAGCTGATCTCTGATTCATCCCCCAGTCCAGACCAGCAAAACTAGGTTGTCCAAAACAGTACTTTGTAGGAAAGACTAAACACAAAAAAGATTAATAGCCACTGTGTTGCCAGTGATGCACAAGATACAAACTCAGAAGAGAATAACTCCAGGATATGTATAAGCAAAGCCTCAAATAAAAGCACAGCTTACCCACAAGATCAATTAGAGTCCCTAAAAGAAATTATGCAAGAGTTTTAAAATGAGTATTAAAAATATCATAAAGGAAATAAAAGTGGTAGAGAAAAGAACTGGTAAAGAAATGAGAAGAAGAAACTTGGAAAGAGAATTAACAGTTTAACATAAGAGATACAAAACTATGCCCAAGTAACATACTCTACCAATGTTAGAAGGGACAAAATCAAAGTTAATGACTCCATGAGACAAAAAAAGAAATATTATGACAGAGTCAAAAGATTAAAAAATAGAACAAAAATATAAGCTCTCTCTCCCTCCATATATGTGTGTAGATAGATAAATAGGTAGATAGATAGATAGATAGATAGATAGATAGATAGATAGATAGAGATAAAACAGACCCAAGAAAAGGTAACTTAGGAAACACTGTACTCCCTGAAAGCCATGGAGAGAGACAGAGACAGAGACAGAGACACAAAGAGAGAGACAGAGACCAGACATCATATTTCAAGAAAGTATGAAAGAAAATTGCACAGATTTCTTAGAACCAGAAGTCAAAGTAAAAACAAAAATAATCCACCACTACTCACTTCATAAAAGAAAGTGAAATGAAAGAAATGATATGAAAACCTACCCCAAATGAAAACCTACACAGACTTTCTAGACAAAATCCAGATGTTTCAATGAGGTGGGAGGGTGAGGGTAAGGAAGTACTGCAAGGAGCCAGAAAGAAAGAATTTAAGTAACAAGGCATCATAGCCAGGATCACACAAGATTTAGTAGCTATAAAGAGGCAGAAATAATGGAATATGACATTCCAAAAGTTAAAAGACATGGCTAACAAAAGGATATCAATCTAGAACAATTTACTCAGTAAAACTTGAGTGTAATCTTTTTTTTCCCCTGGAGGAAAATAGTTTTCTTTCTTTTTTTTAACTGAGTGTAATCTACTGGGGTGGGGGTGGGGAGAAAGAGATGGAATATTAAGGAAATAGAATTACAAAGAATAGTTGATTAAAGAACTGGAGCTGATTGGAAACCCAGAAAAAAACAAATACTAGATGCAGAGCCATGATGATGGAGAAAAGGGAGCATTCCAACACAACTCTCTAAACATTCCCCTCCAAACAACTTTAAAATATTGTGTCACAAAATGGTGGAGTGGTATAACCAACAAAAGGTGCAGTGAGACATTTTTCTAGCCCAAGAAAACTAAGATTGGAACGTCAGCTGTGGCCTTTGAAGGTTGTGATAGTGAAAGCAGCAGCAGTTCCAGGAGTTCTCACTGCCCAGAGACAATTAGGAGTTTGACCTAGTCAGAAAGAGGTTATGAGGGGCACCTGTGAGAGCACTAGGAACAATTATACAATCATTTTATCTGCAAAGAGTGGTAGGCTTTTTTTTTCCTATTTTTGTTCCTTCAATTTCTTTTTCTTGTCTTATTGCTATAGCTAACATTTCTAATACAATAATGTATAAAAGTGGTGATAAAGGTCTTTGCTTCATCCCTGATCTTACTGAGAAGGCTTCTAGCTTATACTCTTTACAGATAATTCCTGCTCTTAGTTTTAAATAGATATTACTTATCATTTTAAGAAAGGTTGCATTTATTTCTGTGCTTTCTAGTGTTGTTTTCTAAAGAGGCAATTGGAGCTAAGTGACTTACCCAGGGTCACATAGCTACTAAGTGTCTGAGGCTTGATTTGAACTCGGGTCAGGTCCTCCTGACTCCAGAGCCAGTGCTCTACCCACTATATAAGCTAGCTATCCCTTATGAAGTCGTGGAAGCATTATCAGTTGTGTCTGACTCTTCATGATCCCATTTGGGGTTTTCTTGGCAGAGATACTGGAGTGGTTTACCATTTCCTTCTCCAGCTCATATTACAGATAAGGAAACTGAGGCATATAGGGTTAAGTGACTTGCCTAGGGTCTCACAACTATTAAGTGTCAGAGGCCAGATTTGAACTCTTCCTAACTCCAGTCCTAGTACTCTATCCATTGTGTCACCTAACTGTCCTTTAGTGTTTTTAATAAGAATTAGTGTTGTATTTTGTCAAAAGCTGTTTCTGCATCTATTGTTATGATATTATTTTTGTTCTTTCTGTTATTGATAGGACCAATTATATAGATAGTTTTCCTAATAGTGAACTAGTCTTGCATTCCTGGTATAAATCCCATAGGTCATAGTATATGATCTTTGTGACGTATGACTGTAGTATCTTTGCTAATATTTTATTTAAAATTTTAGCATCAATATTCATTAGAGAAATTGGTCTATAGTTTTCTTTCTCTGTTGGTTTAGGTATCAAAACAATATTTGTAGCATAAAAGGAATTTGGTTGGAAGCCTTTAACTATTCTTCAAATAGTTTATATAGTATTAGGATTCATTGTTCCTTAAATGTTTGATAGAATTCACTTGTAAATCCATCTAATCCTGGGGATTTATTCCTACAGAGTTCATTGATGGCATGTTCAATTTATTTTCTTGATAGGGTTATTTAAGTATTCTATTTTTCTTCTGTTGATCTGGGCAATTTATATTTTTTAAGTATCTATTTCACTTAGATTCATCTATTTCACTTAGACTCTCAGTTTTACTGACAGATAATAAGGCAAAAGAACTCCTAATAATTGCTTTAATTTCATCTTTATTGATGGTGTATTAAATTTTTTATTTTTATTACCGATAATTTGGTTTTATTTATTTTTTATTTTTTCATCAAGCTGATCAATGGTTTATCTATTTTGTTGGATTTTTTTTTATAAAACCAGCTCCTAGTTTTACTTATTAGTTTGTTTTTTTTTTAACTCTCCATTCTATTTCTAATAACTCCTTTGTTTTTAAGATTTCCATTTTGGTGTTTAATTGGATATTTTTAATGTGTTCTTTTTCTAGTTTTTTTTAGTTGTATGCCCAATTCATTTGGTTTACTCTTTCTTTTACTGATGTTTACATAATAGAGATGAAATTTTCCTCTAAGTACTACTTTGGCTGCATCCTAAAAATTTTGATACATTGTCTCATTTTTTAAAAATTAATTTTAGTTTTTAGCATTCACTTCCATAAGGTTTTAAATTTTAAATTTTCTGTCTCTCCTCCATTTTTCCCAAGATGGCATGTAATCTGATAAAGGCTCTACATATACATTCTTATTAAACATATTTTCACATTAGACATGTTGTAAAGAAAAATTAGAATCAATGGGAGAAACCACAAGAAAGAAAAATAAAACAACAACAACAAAGAGAGAGGGCAAATAGTATGCTTTGATTTGTATTCAGACTCTATAGTTCTTTCTCTGGATGCAGACAGCATTTTCCATCATGAGTCTTTTGGAGTTGTCTTAGATCCTTGCATTGCTGAGAAGAGCAAAGTATACAAGTTCATCATTGTGCAATGTGGCTGTTACGGTGTACAATGTTCTCTTGTTTCTGCTCATTTCACTCAGCATCACTTCATATAAATCTTTCCAGGTTTTTCTGAAGTCTGATTGCTCATCATTTCTTGTAGCACAATAGCATTCCATTATATTCATATAACACAACTTGTTCAGTCATTCCTCAATTGATGGGTATCCCTTAAATTTCCAATTCTTGGCCACCACAAAAAGAGCTGCTATAAATATTTTTGTACATGTGACTCTTTCTCCCATCTTTATGGTCTCTTTGGGATACAGACTTAAAAGTGGTATTGCTGGGTCAGTGTTTTCATTATTTTTTTATGAAATCATTGATTGTGTCTATGACTTGTTCTTTGACCCACGCAATATTTAAAATTTGGTTATTTAGTTTCCAATTAATTTTTTATCTATCTTTCCATGGCCATTAATTGAATGGATTTTTATTGTTATTAAAGTCCAGAAAGAGCACATTTAATATTTCTGCTTTTATGCATTTTTGTGAGGTTTGTGCCCTAAAATATGGTCCATTTTTGTGAAGGTGCCATGTATAGCTAAGAGAAAGGTACATTCTTTGTATTCTCATTCAGCTTTTTCCAGAGGTCTGTCATATCTAATTTTTCAAAAATGTCCATTCATCTCCTTAACTTCTTTCTTATTTATATATAGAGGCTAATGACCACACTAATTTGTTGTTTGATAAACCCAAAGATCCAAAATTGGGGAGTAAAAATTCAAACAAACTTGATGGGAAAACTGAAAAGCAGTCTTACAGAAAGTAGAAATAGCCAACATCTCACACCATATGCTAAAATAAGGCCAAAATGGGCATGTGATTTAGACACAGAGGGTGATATAATAAGCAAATTAGGGGAGGATAGGGAAAAATAACCTTACCAATCTATGAATAAGGGAAGAATTTATGATGAGAGAATCACGAGAAGTAAAATTTTGATTACATGAAATTTAAAAGTTTTTACACCAATGCAGGCAAAATTAGAAGGAACACAGGAAACTGCAAAAGTGGTGGGGGAAGTATACAGAAAGTTTCTGTGATTGATAAAGACCACTTATAAAATATAGAGAGAACTGAGTCAAATTTATTTTTTTCAGATTTATAAAAATAAGAGTCATTCCTCAATTGATAAAAGGTCAAAGGATATGAATAGGCAATTTTCAGAAAAAGAAATCAAAGCTATCAGTAGCCATATGGAAAAAAAAAACAAAATCACTAATGATTAGAGAAATGCACATTAAAACAATTCTGAGGCACCATCTCATACATTTCAAATTGAATAATACAACAGAAAAGGAAAATGACAAATACTGGAGGGAACATAGAAAAATAGGATCAGTAAAGTACTTGTAAGAAAGAAACTGGGAAACCTTTCTGGGCAAAGAAAGCAACCTTTATTAAAAGAAACAAAGGTGGAGTCTACAGTTTGCCCAGTATAGTCTGAGACCCCAGGATACAAAAGTCAGTTATTTATAGGTCTCTTGACAAACAAAGTCCTGTAGAAGTTGATTCATGCATGGCACAAAATTGGAGGCCTTTATGTCCCAACTCTATGTTGTCCTAACTTTGTTCTTTCCATGATGTCTCAGTTAGCCCTTTCATATATCAATTAGTCCTTTATGGGTTTTCTTATTTCATCATTTTGATAAGAAGATTAATATATATGTATGATTATTATGGTCACATACTTCAGATATAAACTTTATAATGATTCAGTTACACTTCTAAAGTTAACTAACACAGGGGTTCACATCTTAACTTCAATTACACAGGTTGTATTTTTTTTAATCTGGGACTAAGTCCATACCATAAATCAAAGTTACTTCTTATCCTAATGATTGTAGCTGATAAAAGGTTAACAAGGCAAAACAGAGCAAAACATTCAAGGCATTGTTTACTGGGTTTTTTTCTTTCACATTGTTGGTGTAGTTGTGGATTGGTCCTTTCATTCTGGAGAATATTTGAAACTATTCCCAAATGGCTATAAAACCATGCATATGCTTTGACTCAGCAATATGACCACTAAGTCTATCCCACAGAAATCAAAGAAAAAGAAAAAGGACTTATATGTACAAAAATACTTATAGAAGCTCTTTTTTATGGGGCAAAGAATTAGATATTGAGGGGATAACCATCAACTGTGGAATGGCTACCCAAGTTATGGGTATATGTTTGTGACAGAATACTATTTTACTATAAGAAGTGACAAGGGGAATACGTTCAGAAAAAACTTGGACTATATGATCTCATGCAAAGTGAAGGGAACAGAACCAAGAGACATTGTTCACAATAATAGCAATATTATAAAGATTATCAACTGTGAAAGACTTGGTTATACTTATCAACATAAAGACCCATGACAATTCCAAAGGACTCCTCATGAAAAATACTGTCTACTTCCAGAGAGAAAACCAATGAACTTTGAGTGCAGATTTAAGAATATATTTTTTAACTTTATTTTTTTTTTTGCTTTTTTGCAACATGTTTGATATGCAAATATTTTACATGAGTCAATTAGGTATTGGGAGGGACTGGGAAGAGGGAGAGAATTTGGAACTCAAAATAAAAAAAGAAATGTTAAAAAAGAAAAAGAAAGGTAAACAGTAGAAAAAAGAGAAACATAAAAAGGTAAATAAAAGTGAGTAGTCAGAAAAGATTTTAAGAGAATGAAGTGACTGCATTCTAATGGGGAGGGTAGAATGCTACAAGCATTCCTTGAGAATCATGTCGGCAGAGCTCATTAAAAAAATTAAATAAGATGGAAAGCTGAGGAGTAATTTTTGTTGTGTTGTAATGATCTTAAAAGAAAAAAGGAAAGTTAAGAAGGATACACTGGGAACAAAAAGGAGAATATGGCACTTATTTTTCCATATCATCAGGTCTACAAGTAGAAGTCTATACAAATAAAGAGTGAAAATCATTTGAACCCTAATTTGAACTGATGCAGAATGAAGTGAACAAAACCAGGAAAACAATTTGTATTATAACAATAACATCGCAAAAATAAATAATTTTGAGTAACTTGGAGGTATAAGACATGATCAAAACATGCCTTGCCTGAGCTGAAGAAGGTGTGGGGAGATGGAGGTGAAGGTGAGGGTGAAGGTGGAGGAGACTTCATTTTCAGCAGACAGACTCTAAGAAAGACCCTAGAGGTCATGGAGGCCAACAGTGGTACTGACTAATCCCTAGATGGTGGATAATGACCTGAGGCAGGGCCACCCCTAAAACAAGGAAGCTGGCAGATATCTCTTCCTCAGTGGACACAGTTCTGCACTGAAGATTACCCTAGATGAATAAAATTCCTTACAAATTATGTTTCAGAAAACTACAAATAATTCTTTGAAAATTTATTTTGTCTTGGTATTAATGATACCAAATAATGACCAAAATGTTTTATTTGTCAAAAATGCTTCAATATTTGTGCTTTTGAAATATAACTCTCAAGAAGCTGCACAGAATCATGGGATCATAGATTTATAGTTGGAAGGGACCTTAGAGGCCATCTAGTCCAACCCTTTCACTTTATAGTAGAGGGAACTAAAGCCCAGAGATACTGTTGCTTTCCTGATACTGAACAGAAAATAAATGTAGAGCCAAAAAAGAACCCTTTGAAAAAAAATCACAGAATAACTGAGTTGGAAGAGACCTCAGAATTTATTGAATTAGAGCCCATACTTGAATAAAAATCAGATACACAACATCCTTGCCTGACTTCTAATTAAGGGTATCCCACCAGCCCTTAAGGCAACTGATCACACTTCATTTTTCCTTATGTTAAGTCAAAACCTGCCTTTCCAGCCTCCACCTGTTGCCATTAGTTCCATCTTTTGCAGCTACAGCCAGTAAGTACAACCCTTCTTCTAAATGATAACCTTTCAAACACTTGATTACTGTTATCATACCTCTAACCCTTTGTTTCACCATCCCCTCCTTCTCTTATTCAGCTTAAACATCCTCAGACTCTTCAACCAATCCTCGTGTCTATGAACTCAGAGCCTTTCCCCATCCTGGTCACCTTCCTCCTGACATTCTCTAGAAAATTTCTCTGCTAAAAATCAACAGTTTTTGTCTGCTAAAGTTCTGCCATTTAAAATATGACTTTTTCTTTTAATTCAACTTCACTTAACCTCCAAACATTTTGGCCACCTCAATACAATAAATCCTTACATTTTTTCTTATACATTATGTTTCAAGTCACTGAGCCAGAACCTCTGATAAATAGCCATTCCATGACTCCTTGACTTCATTTTTTGGTAGATAAACAATACAAGGATTTATGTTTAATATGCCTAATACATTACCAAAAAGTACAATCATGTTAGGATAGTTCACTGATTTAGGAGAGGGAGTGGGAGGATGATAGGAAAAGAAAAAAAAATGAGAAAACATCAGCTATCTGATGCAAAGTATGTTACATTATTGTTAAGAATCATATCTGTATATCTTAATGCAATCGTGAAGATAAATTCATAATACTGGACAGGTTTCAATTTATGGAACAAAATTTATGGAATTTATAGAACAAAAATCAGATAAGTATTAGTTGCCCCTGACAACTATCTAGATAGAGCATATACTTATTGGTTTCTGTACAATCCAATGTTGAGCTTTCTTCTTGGATCCCAAAACAGCAATAGTGAATAAAGTCTGATTCAACTACAGAGGTTGGGAAGAAGAAACCAGTGTAACTTGGGCCTGATTATGTTTCTCAAGTCTGACCAAATTGACCCTGCTACTTTGGACTTTGAGAAAATGAAGTGGGGTGGGGGAGGAGAGAAACACAAAATAGCTATGATATCATATTGCTTGCCACATTCAAAAGCAGAAAAGTAGAAAGAAAACCACTCAGAGACATAGCAGAATTTTGCTATCCTTCACGTAACCCTGTCCTGGTAAAAGTTTCTCCACTCCCATTATGTATTACATTTCTTCCTCAGGATACTCTCTCCTCCAGCAAGGGCCCTGAGTGCTCATAAATAGCTCTATGACCTGTGAGCAAGGGAGGGAAGTTACATTACCCTGGAAACAAAGATGACTTTCTCTTCATTGGTAGACTAATGGTGCCATGGAGCTCAAGGTTACAGAGTTTAGGTAACTATAGATTAGGCCAAAAGGGGCATAGGTAGCACTCTATTTGGATGGTGCCATATCGCACAGAGCACCAGACCTAGCATCAGGAAGACTCATCTCCCTGACCTCAGTCTCTTTACTAGCTATGTGACCCTGGACAAGTCACTTAACTCTGTTTGCCTCAGTTTCCTCATCTGTAAAATGAGCTGGAGATGGAAATGGCAAACCACTCCCGTATCTTTGCCAAGAAAACCTCAAATGGGGTCACAAAGAGTAGGACATGACTGAACAATAATAACAATAACTCTATCTGGATTGGGATTGAATAACAATAACACGTAGTCTATCTGAATTTGGTAGGTTTATTTTGCACAAAATTCTAATTAACTTGCCCCATTGTATGACTTCTGATTTTGTAAGCTCTCTTCCCTTATCAAGTTTTAAGTTTTGGGGGTTTTTTCCAGTGGGTTTTTTGTTTGTTTTGTTTTGTTTTTTTGAGGAGCAAGATATCTTGACCTGTGATTTCACTGGTAAAAACAGCTCCTCCTATGGAAATCCCTTCCACCAAAGTGGATATGCAACTCCTCATGGTTTATAGAAAGTTGCCTGAGATCACACAGCCAATATTTGCTAATGGTAGGACTTGAACCCAGGTCTTCCTGACTTCAAAGCTGAACCTCTCTATTCATCACATCAAGGTGCCTATTTTTGTGAAAATAAACTCTAAAAAGCCTGGTCTTATAATCAATAATCCTTCTTGCCCTCTGCAGGATTTGACATTGTTAATCACCCTTGTCCTCCTGATACTCTCTTCTCCCAGGTTTTGTGACACTGTTCTCTCTCCATTCTCCTCCTGCCCATTTGAATGCTCCTCAGGATCCTTTGCTATGTCTTCATCCACATCATGTCCAGTAACCCAAGGCTCTATATGCTCTATTCTATTCTAATGAACTTGGTTATCTCGTGGGATTATTTCCCATGGCTACAATTATCCTTTCTATGCATATGATTCCCAGATCCACTTGGTCAGCCCTTACTTCTCTCCTGACTTCAAATGTTGCATCTGGCTGTCCATAAGCACCTGAAACTGGATATCTCCTAAACATCTTAAACTGAACATGTCTGAAATCAAATTTATTATCTTTTCCTTATTTCTGTTGAAAAGACCACTATCCCTCAGTTAGCCAGGCTTACAACCTAGATGTTATATTTGATTCCTCTTTCCCACCTCCATATATCCATCCAACCATCTGTCAAGTCCTGCTGTTTTCCTACCCTCCCCCTTCTCTCTCCTCTGATACTTCTACCA
Organism: Gymnobelideus leadbeateri; assembly: GCA_011680675.1. Classification (NCBI taxonomy): domain Eukaryota; kingdom Metazoa; phylum Chordata; class Mammalia; order Diprotodontia; family Petauridae; genus Gymnobelideus; species Gymnobelideus leadbeateri. Next base: position 551,614 of record WOXC01003966.1, read on the forward strand.
TCCTCATCACCTCATGTCTAGATAATTGTTATAGCTTGCTGGTCTCTCTTCCCCACATCTCTTCCCACTCCAGTCTATCTTCCACTCAGCTTTCAAAGTGATGATCCTAAAGTATATGTTTTCCCATATAGGACTGTGAGGTCAGAAGTCCTGCTCCAAAAGCCCCAGGGGAAAACATGAGCGGGTTGCAGGCCATAGAGGACCTTAAGAAGGACTTTAAAAATCAAATAAGAGAAGTGGAGGAAAATTGGAAAGAGAAATGAGAAGGATGCAGAAAAAGTATGAAATGAGGGTCAACAGCCTGACTGAGGAAAACAACACCTTAAAAAATAGACTAACTCAAATGGCAAAGGAGGCCCAAAAGGGCAATGAGGAGAAGAATGCCTTAAAAAGTCGAATTTGCCAGATGGAAAAAGAATCTCAAAGTTCACTGAGGAGATTCATTCCTTCAGAGTTAGACTGGAGCAAATGGAAGCTAGTGACTTTATGAGAAATCAAGATACTATTAAACAGATCCAAACAAATGAAAAGAATAGAAGGCAATGTGAAATATCTCATGGGAAAAACCACTGACCTGGAAAATAGATCCAGGAGAGATAATTTAAAAATTATTGGACTACCTGAAAGCCATGATCAAAGAAAGAACCTAGAAATCACCCTTAAAGAAATTCTCAAGGAAAATTGCCCTGATGTTTTAGATCCAGAGGGCAAAATAGAGGTTGAAAGAATCCACCGATCACCTCCTGAAAAGATCCCAAAAAGAAAACTCCCAGGAATATTATAGCCAGGTTCCAGAATCCCCAGATCAAGGAGAAAATACTACAAGCAGCCAGGAAGAAACAATTTCAATATTGTGGAAACACAATCAGAATAGCCCAGGACCTGGCAGCTTCTACACTGAGGGATTGAAGGGCATGGAATATGATATTCCAGAGGGCAAAAGAACTGGGAATGAACCCAAGGGTCACCTACCCAGCAAAACTGAATATCTTGTTTCAGGGGAAAATATGGTCATTCAGTGGAATAGAGGACTTTCAAGCATTCTTGAGGAAAAAACCAGAATTGAATAGAAAATTTGACATCCAGACACAGGAAGGAAGAGATGCCTGAGAAGGTAATCGGGGAAGAGAGATCAAGGGAACTTATCAAAGTTGAACTATTTTCATTCCTATATGGAAAAGCAATAACTGTGACTGATGATATCTTTCTCACTATGAAAATAATGGAAGAAGGGGGTGTGGTCATATGAATACATATGTGAATGTATGTGTATATGGTTACAGTTATATATGGATAGAGGGCATAGGTTGAATTTGTTGGGAAGGGAAAATACTCAAGGGATGAAATTATGAGGTGAGAGAGGAAAGTGGCAAGAGGAGATGGGGAGAGACAGGGTAGGGTAAACTATCCCATGTAGAAGAAACAAGGGGAAGTGGCTGCAAAGGAGGGGGAGAATAAGGAAGGCTAAAAAGGCAAAACCACATTCACATTGAATTTGGTTCAGGGAGAAAATGACATACATACTAAATGGGATATCTCAGCCTGCAGCAGGATAGGGGGAAGGGGGATGAGAGGAGGGATGATGGATGGGAGGGCATCCTTGGGGTGAGGGGAGGTTGGAAGTACCCACTATAGAAGAGGGACAGGATCATGTAGGGAATGGACCAGGTGGGGGGTGGGATGAGTGGGAGGGAATTATAAGCAGCCTTGTACAATATATCTACTATGATAATGTTTTGCATAGCTAGACATGTACAACATATACTGAATTACTTATCTCCCAAGAAGGAATGGGTGACAAGGGAGGAAGGAAATGGATCTGAAATTCGAGGTCGTAACATTAAATATTTCAAATATATATAAATACTATTATTAATACTCTTTTGCTTGTAATAGGGAGATAAGATGTGCAGGCATTGGGACACAAAGATTCACCTTCCTCTAATGGAAAAGTCGATGGGGGTTTGGAGAAGGTATGGGAGAGAGCAGATTGGAGGAAGCGATATCTTGTGGGACTACTATTCTGGGAGGTTGGGTAGGGGAATAATGGGGGGAAAATGATTGTAACCCAAAATCTGGTGGAAATGAACGATGTAAAACAGAAGAAAAAAAAATAATAAATAATGAATACAAATATAACTCCATAACAACTGCAAACAGATTTTTAAAAAAAAGGAAAAATGAATTTTCCATGAGGAACACACTAATATCTTGAAGAAATAAAGCAAGGGATAGAAAATAAATAAATAAATAAACCTCTAGAGGAAAGAATTGGAAAAAGAATAAGTAGCTCAAAGAGAAAGTGGCAAGAAGCAGAGTCCCTATACACTTGAATAAATCAAATGGGATCAATGATTTCATGAGATAGCAGGAAAACAGAAAAAAATCAAAAGAATGTAAAAAGAGATATAAGCTATCAAATATCCATAATAGTAATAGTTATCATTCATATATCACTCTAAGATTTTCAAAACACTTTACAAATACTATCCTCTTTCATCCTCACAATAGTGGTAGATAGATGTTGTTATTATCCCCATTTTACAATTAGGGAAACTGAAGCAGTCAGATGCAAAGTGACTTGCCTAGGTTCCAATAGCTACTAAGTGTCTGGGGTTTGATTTGAACTCAGGTCTTCCTGACTCCAGGTGCAGAGCTCTAGCCACTGTACCACCTAGCTGCAGAAAAACAATTGACATCAAAGCAATCGCAAAGTTCTTGGAATATAATAACCCAAATGCAGAACTCCCACAACAGAGAAAAAAATACTTCACTCATCCAGAAAGAAGCAACTCAAGTTGGAACCACAGTCAGAATCTCACAAGACCTAACAGCTTCTAAAATTTAAAAAAAAATAAAAAAACAGAGGCGGTCTTGGAATATTTCATTCTAAAAGTCAAAAGATATAAGTTTACAACCAATATCAACTGATCCTATGAAGCTAAGGTTAATCCTACTGGGGAGAAAAAAAAGATTTTAATAGAATAGAGAACTTTCAAGAATTTCTAATTAAAAGACCAGAAAAACTTTGAAATGAAAGTACAAGGGTCAAGAAAAATCTAGAAAGGTAAGTAGAAAGTAGAAAGATCTCTATCATAGTTTAGCACTAACATTCTAATACAGGGAGATAGAGAGAGAAGAAACAAGTGTCCCTTAAGATCTTTAATGTTTTCAAAATATGTTGAAAGAATTAAATAAGGAAAACAAAGGATCTGGATATTGAATATCACAAACACACACACATACACACACACACACACACACACACAAAGAGGCTTAAAGAAGTAAATGACAAGAAAGAGTAAAAGGAGGAATATTTGAGTGTTAAAGGAGGGAAGAAAAGATGGAGGAGTGTGTATCAGATGATGAACCTTATTCATCCTAAAGGGACAAAGGTTGAGTTTAACATCCAAGCATATATATGCAGAGTTTTTTGGGGGGTTTTTTATAGAAATACATCAAAATCAATAGGGAAACAAATAGGGATAGGGGCAGGGTAGTATTAAAAGGCAGAATAATACTGTGAAGCAGTCAAAAGCAAACAAAATTCCTGATTTTGAAGAGATGAAAAGAAAAGAAAAGAAAAGAAAGGGAAAAGGAAAGGGGAGGGGAAGGGAAGGGAGGGGAGGGGAAGGGAGGGGAGGGGAAGGGAGGGAGGGGAGGAGGGGGAAGGGGGGAGGGGAAGGGGGGGGAAGGGGAGGAGGGAAGGAAGGGAAGGGAAGGGAAGGGAAGGGAAGGGAAGGGAAGGGAAGGGAAGGGAAGGGAAGGGAAGGGAAGGGAAGGGAAGGGAAGGGAACTAGAATCTAAAGGGAAGCCCTAAAGGACTTCTTAAACAGTTGGGGATTGACCAAACAAATTGTGGTATATGAACATAATGGAATAACCTTGTGTTGCAAGAAATGACTGAAAAAGTTTTCAGAGAATCCTGAGTAGTATAAATTGATGCAAAATGAAGTGAGCCGAATCAGGAAAACAACTTATACCAGGACAATAACATTGTAAAGAAAAATAGCCTTGCAAGACAAAAAGTCTGATCAAAAGACTAAATGTACTTTCAGAGGGCCTATGATAGAGCATATTACAAAACTCATGACAGAGAGATTATAGAAACAAGGTACAGAGATACACATTTTTGGACAAGGCTTTCTTCTGCTTGACTACGTTTATTTTCCCAAGGGTTCTTCCTTACTCTCCTTATAGAAGACGGAAACAAAACATTTATTCATACACCAGAAAACCAAATCCCCAAACCAGGACTCGATTCCATCATAGCAGCAAAGAAGACTCCTAGCTTCCTGGGGGCTCTGCTCCACCCTTCAGTACACTCCTCCCACCACAGGCTCCATGTGATTACATTCAGTCTGTTAGGAAGTAGGGTATATCTTCAAAGCAGGGAAGGTCTTCAAATTCCCTTAGGCTTATTAAGGGTCAAGGAAGATCTTCAAGTTCCTATTACCATTACAGGGGGTAATTATCAATATTGATTCCCAGCACCTCCACTGTTGCCCAAAGGAGAGAGAGCCATTGAAACCATTTTTAATGTACATGCAATGGGAGCTTGCTTTGTGCCTGCTGAGATCACCTAAAATGGAAGTATCCACTTAGAAAAGGCCAGGAGTATGCTTCTGAGGGGAGACATCCTGCATTCTCCTACTATGTGAATGGGAGCAATCTCCTTTAAATACTGTATAGCCAGATCTAAAGCCAAATACGAACCTGAGGAGTGCTGCTATGAATAGCTTTAAGGTTCTGAGTATAGTGAATTCTCTATTCAGCAATAAGCTAAAGCAAAATATTCACAGAAACCAAAATACAACATTCACAATGGCATAACATTAACAACTTATTACTAAAGTGGCCACATATTCTTAAACAATGAATATCATTCTGTAAATCACAATCTGAATCAATCAATATAAAGTACCCATCTAAAGTCTTCTTTCATCTTGATTGGAGACTGGCTTCCAACCATCCTTAACTCCATCATCCTTAAGGAGCAACCATCTTTAAGGAGTACAATGTACAAAGGTCTCCCATCCCTAGTGGGATGTAAATCATGATCTTGTCAGTCAGCACTATGTACCCAAAGAAAGGTCCTTTCATCTTGATTGGAGGCTGACTCCCAAACTCCATAGTTCCTCTTCCATGCTCCTAGCTCTTGCATGAATTCACCCAACTGTCACCTGGATTCACAGGTAGGCAGCTCCTAGTCCCTGGTCCAGCTCCTGGTCCAGCTCCACACACCAAGCTTAGCAGAGTTGCAACAATACTCACACATATTGCCAGCACTGTCATATCAATTCACTTTCTGCCTGCAAAATCAACACAAGTCAGTAGACAAGGTACTTCTGTCTGACAAAGTAACACAATAACAAGTCAACAGACGGAGTGTTTCTGTCTGAGAAAGTACAAATCAACAGACAGAATGCTTCTATCTAACAAAGTAACACAAACACAAATCAACACAGACAGAACAGAGTGCCAGACACCAAAAGTGTTCTCCCTCTCAGTTCTGCCCAGTCCCAGCTGTGCTTGAGCTTTTATATCATCAGCTCCTTCCTGTTCTGGTCTTTGGCAAATTCCTCCCATTGTGGGCTTCACAGGTTCTGGTTCTAACAGACTTGATATAATCACAGGTGAGGCTCAAAGGTACTTGAAGAGCTGAAACAAGGAGCTAAGCACGATTTGTTTGCCACTACAATAGAGCAGGGTGTGTCTTTAAAACTGCCAGACTAGGACAGTCTCACTCTCTTTTTGGCTGAGTCTAGAAAGTGAAGACCACAGACAGTTCACTCACAGATGATGAACTGAATCAGGAATGAAAAATACCTCCCACCCCTCTCTCCTTTTAGGTCCTGTGGCTTGAGGTTTTTCAATTTCTGTTCTGTTTTTTTGTCCTTGGTTTTAGATGTAGGCTAAAACCCTATTAGGAGAGTTCTAGGCAAAGTGACCCTGGAGCCAAGATTCCAGGTGTGATGTGGCAGCCCAGCAGGAACCCATGGGAAGCCAGGGTACCTAGGACTTGAGCCCAAAGAGGACTTGGCCTTGGAAGTGTGAATTTTTTCACCCACATTCATGAAACAGTCTATTAAAACTTGGAATCCACATAGGGAGGAAATATACTAACGATGATGTCACAAATTTTTTAAGTTAAAAAGTCAGTACCACAAAGATCTATGATTTCATCAGTATGGGCAGGTCAAACTCACCTGTAAATTAGTTGATAACTAAAAAAAAAGTTGCCTCAGCCCTAGAGAGAGGTTAAGTGTCCTACCCATAGTTCCATACCTATGGAGGTAAAATTTGAACTCATTCTTGAGTCCCAGTCTAGTATTCTCTCCACTCTCTCAAGCTGCCTTATAAGAAAGAAGTATTCATTTATAAAAATATGTCAGGTGGGACGAAGATAAACAAAGACAATTAATATTTTATGGTTCAGTCTCTGAAATGAAAGTCTGTTAGCAACTCCTAAAGGCTGAATTATAGAGCACTATGTGACCTCAGACCTGTCTCTGGACCTATCTGTGCCTCAATGTTCCTAAAAGACATCAATATAAGAACTCTATGTTGAGGGTTTTGACTTTTCTGATGGAAGTGTTCTGTGTTGTGAAGGTGCAAATTAAAAGGATAAATATTTAGGGACTTTCCAGCTTTTGATTCTAGTGAACTAAAAATCTGGGTTCATTGGCTCCTGGTAAAATGCTTGGGTAGAATTATGCCCTTTGATTATATATCTGTTTCCTTTTTATGTCTCATTTGAATAAAAAAAAACTAGGTTGGAGTTTTGTATAAAAATCAGATTTTCTATTTTTTTTTAAATCCTTCTGGTGGAAACCCTCCAGCAATAATGAGTTTGGTGACAGTCTTCAAAGCTATTGTGTGGTTTTAACACTGTCAGATTTCTTTAAGAACCATTCTTTTTCCTTCTTGTTAATTCCATAGAATTATATAATTTCTAACAATCTTATAAGCAGGATCCTTCTCTGAAGGTACTAATTATTCTAAACAGTTACAAAAATGTGAGAAATTAATAGCATTATTATTATTATTAATATTATTTTGTAAGAAAGTACAGAAAAGTAGATAGAAGTCTATCAGGAAAGCCTGGGTTCAAGCATTTTCTCTGGAACATTATGTGGCCATTTGACAAGCTACTTAAATTCTCAGTCCTTCCATCCTTCCTTCTTTTCTTCCTTCCTTCCTTCCTTCCGTCATTCATTCAACATTCAACTTGGGGATTATGAATGACAGATACATTATCCTATATGTGCATATGCATGTATGTATGCATGCATTGTAAACATGCACACACATGTGTAAATAGAAATATATTACATATATTACATGAGAGGCAAAATGACATATTGGATCAAGAAGTGGCCTTGGAATATAAAAGACCTAGGCTCAAGTCCAGCTTCTGATAGAGGTAAAGTCATTTAGCCTCTGAAAACTCTAGTCAATTCTCCCATATTTTAAGTTTCAAAAAAGGTGCTAAGTCCCATCAGTACAAGAAATTTCCTCATCCAGGAGTTCCCATTAATCAATGAAATAAAAAAAAATCCAGTTCCTAACCCTATAATATGCATACATGTTTATACATATCCATAATTTAACATACACATACACACATTATACATACACATATGTACAATATAGTGATTGTGACAATGTAAGGGAGATTTGAACCATTGTTAGAATATTTTAAAAATACCAAGTTCTCGCCACACAAATTTCAAACAATGTGAAAGGGAGCTCCTAACAACTTCTGGAGCCACAGCACCCACAGAACAGCACAGAGAAGCTAACCTCCTGCTGAGGACAGCCCAGCAGCCCTGCAGGGAGCAGCCAGTGAAGCGCTCTGAGAGCAGGCAGCACAGTGCGCTGGGAACCAACAGTGCAGCGCGGAGAGCCGAGCCCAGGTCCGTGGTTTTAGCCCCAGGGCGGCCGGGCCTTCAGCTGGCTGGAGGGACCCCAGAACACCAGCAATTGTGGTGATTCCAGAATTATCAGCACAGATATGCCTAGGACAAAGTGAGAGGTTAGTGCCCTATGGACTTTAGGACCAGTATTTGGGGAACACGTGGCTTCCTCCCCTGGGGGCAAAAAGCTGCTGAAGAAACAGCTGCAAAGAAGCCATTCTGCAGCGTCAGCAGTGGCTCTAGCTCCTGGTCTGCAAACTGTAGGAAGATCCAGCAATCAGTCTGGGGGTTAATCGCTTTTGCTTTAAACTGCCTGGATCTGGATTGTGGTCTGCAGGGGAAGTTTGGGGTGGGTATCCAACTTGCCAGAGTGGGTGGAGGCTTTACAGAGGCCACCCAACTGGCGGAAGTTGTGAAGACCCCATGTTTGGGCGGAAGCTCCCCTGTCTGGTGGCAGAGTCCTACTGTGGCTACAAGCTCCAAAATCAAGTAATTAAGTGGCAATATGCCTAGGCAAACAAAACAAAATAAACAGAAAAGTTCAACATTGGACTCCTATTTTAGGGGCAAAGAGGCTCAAAGCATGGAGGAGGACTGTGAGGCCAGAACTCCTGCACCAAAAGCCCCAAATGAAAATACAAGCTGGCTACAGGCCATAGAGGACCTTAAGAAGCAGGTAAGAGAAGTGGGGGAAAATTTGGGAAGAGAAATGAAAAAGATGCAGGAAAAGTATGAAATGACAGTCAACAGCCTGACTGAGGAAAATAATACCTTAAAAAATAGACTAACTCAAATGGCAAAAGAGGCTCAGAAAGGCAATAAGGAGAAGAATACCTTAAAAAGTCAAATTTGCCAGATGGAAAAAGAATCTCAAAAGCTCACTGAGGAGATTCATTCCTTCAGAGTTAGACTGGAGCAAATGGAAGTTAGTGACTTTATGAGAAATCAAGATACTATTAAACAGATCCAAACAAATGAAAGAATAGAAGGCAATGTGAAATATCTCATGGGAAAAACCACTGACCTGGAAAATAGATCCAGGAGAGATAATTTAAATATTATTGGACTACCTGAAAGCCATGATCAAAGAAAGAACCTAGAAATCATCCTTAAAGAAATTCTCAAGGAAAACTGCCCTGATGTTTTAGACCCAGAGGGCAAAATAGAGGTTGAAAGAATCCACAGAGGGGTGGAGCCAAGATGGCGGGAAGGAAGCAGTAACCTCACTAAGCTCCTCTGTCACTAAGTCCAAAAGGGTAAATCTGAGCGGATTCCGGAGTGACGGAGCGCAGTGGAAGACAGAGTGTGGCGGAATCCAGCCCAGGAGGTTGCCCAGAGTTTCCGCACAGGTCGAGCGCAGAGCGCGTGGGGTCTGCACAGCTCAGACCTAAGAGCAGGCAGGCAGACTACACCAGAGAGAGAAAAAGCCCCAGCCTGCAGACTTACCAAGGACGAATCGCAGTCATCTCGCAGAGGGAATGGATCATTGGAGCCAGGTAGGAGAGTCAGGCCCCCAGTGGAGAGAGTGGCTTCTCAGGCTGCACTCAGCCCCCAGCCTGGAAGTTTAGAAACTGCCTGCCTGTATAATACAGGGGCTGGAATGGCAAAGTAAATTCTAGCTGCTCAGATCCTCCCATCCCTCCTTCATGAAGCAGAAAACCCAAAGATAAGTCTCCCACCCAGATTGAAATCCCAAGTTAATGGAAATAGCCTCAGGCTTGAGAATCTCCAAGAAAGGGTGTAACTGAGACAGCCAGGAATCTGAAGAGAAGAGAGGGAGGGGACCCAACAAGCCCCACCTCACCTCACCAACAAAAGCCTACTTATACCCCAGGGGTATAGAGGCAGAAATCTGAAGTGGTCAGATGCATCCCCACCTACACATCTACATTCCTCACGTACTTCCCTGACTTAGCCATAAACTAGCCACCCAGAGGTATTCAAAGTCAAGGATCAGGCCCCAAACTCATAGCCTGAGACACTAAGAAACAGGAAGTCACAATGGGAAGGAAGGAAGCTGAAAAGGAGAAGGGGAAGGCAAGAAAGTCTATTCGAGCATACTATGCAGGGCAAGAACAACAAAACACACAGGACAATATAGACTCTCTGCCCACACCAGAGACCACAGAAGGAAACATGATCTGGTCTCAAGCCCAAATAGCATTCCTGGAGGAGCTTAAGAAAAATTTTAAAGACCAAATCAGGGAGGCAGTGACCAACTTGGAAAAACATCTGAGTGAAGTAATTGGAGAAAATACCTCCCTAAAAAAGGAACTTCAAAAACTAACTGAAGACCAAAATTCACTAAAAATTAGATACAATCAAACTGAAACTCAGAACTCTATGATGCAGCAGGAGTCAATCGAAAAAAACAAGATAATCGAAAAATTGCAAGAAAATGTAAAATATCTCACTGGAAAAATAACTGACCTAGAGAACAGATCCAGGAGAGACAACCTAAGAATTATTGGTCTACCAGAAAGCCATGATGAGAAAAGCAGTCTAGACAACACCCTCCAAGAGATCTTCAAAGAAAACTGTCCTGAGGTCCTGGAATCAGAAGATAAAATAGCTATTGATAGAATTCACTGGACTCCTCCTGAAAGAGATGCCAAACTGAAAACTCCAAGAAATATAGTAGCCAAATTCCAGAATTATAAGATTAAAGAAAAAATTCTACAAGCAGCCAAAAAGAAACAATTCAAATATCGAGGAACTACAGTTAGGATCACACAGGACCTAGCAGCTTCTACATTAAAAGAGCGGAGGGACTGGAATTTGATATTTCGTAGGGCAAGAGAGCTAGGACTACAACCAAGGATTAACTACCCAGCAAAACTGAGCATAATCTTTCAGGCAAGGAGACGGACATTTAGTGAAGGGACTTCCAGACTTTCCTAATGAAAAAGCCAGAGCTCAATGGAAAATTTGATCTCCAATTACAAGACTCCAGTAGAACATAAAAAGGTAAACAAGGGTAACATAGACTCACACATGCAGAAGTGCACACACCCACACCCACAAACACAAGCTCATTACCTGGGATGCAACAAGAGCAAAATGTTCACATCCCTATATGTGGAGCTGATAACTGTCAATATTTGAAATCTCTATGATTATCATGACCTGCAAAAGGGTTATACTTAGAGGGTGTGGGTATGAATGCACTAACATGGAGTCAAAAAAAAAAGACTATTAAGGGGATCAATGGTACTGTAATGGGAAAAAGGAAAGGATGAGCTAGGAAAAGGTAAAATATGCCATCTGAAGAGGCATCAAAACACACTATAGAAGAAGGGAAAGTAAGAGGGAGAGGAACATCATTTAAACACTATTCTCATTGGTTCTGGTTCAAAGAAGGATCAAATTAATCAGTGAAGTTTAAGAATCTAACGTGAATAGACACATAAATTCATTAAATAGAAGAATTGGAGGGAGGGAGAGGAGCACTGTTTGAAATTTACTCTCACTGGTTTGGAATCAAACGGGGAGTAATTTACTCTGATAAGTATAAAAATTTATTGTGTCCTATAGATAGTGGGAGGGTAAGGGGGGGGTGAAAAGGAGGAGACTAAAGGGAGGGATTATAAGGGAGGGAAATAGTAGTAAGGGGAGAGGGTAGGTTAAGAAGGGGGTCACTGGGTGGGAACACTGAGGGAGGGGGCGGTCAAAAGGGAAAACTTCAAGGAGGGGAAGGGAGAAGGAAGAAACAAAAACATAAACAGGGGAGGGAATAAGATGGAAGGGAAGAGACAGATAGTCATCATTACTGTGAATGTGAATGGGATGAACTCTCCCATAAAACAGAGGCGGATAGCAGAATGGATTAAAAACCATAATCCTACAATATGCTGTCTTCAAGAAACACATTTGAAACAAAGGGATACCCACAGGGTAAAGGTAAAAGGTTGGAGTAAAATTTATTATGCCTCAGCTAAAGTAAAAAAAGCAGGGGTAGCAATACTTATCTCAGATAAAGCAAAAGCAAAAATAGATCTAATTAAAAGAGATAAGGAAGGAAACTATATCCTACTAAAAGGCACCATTGAGAATGAAGCAATATCACTACTTAATATATATGCACCAAGTGGTATAGCATCCAAATTCCTAGAGGAGAAGTTAAAGGAATTAGAGGAAGAAATAGATAGCAAAACTATACTAGTGGGGGACCTTAATCTCCCCCTCTCTGAACTCGATAAATCTAACCTCAAAATAAACAAGAAAGAAGTTAAGGAGGTGAATAGAATCTGAGAGACTAGATATGATGGATCTCTGGAGAAACTGAATGGGGATAAAGGAATTTACTTTCTTCTCAGCAGTGCATGGTACATACTCAAAAATAGACCATGTACTAGGGCATAAAACCTCAAATCCAGTGCAGAAAGGCAGAAATAGTAAGCGCATCATTCTCAGATCATGATGCAATAAAAATTATATGCAATAAAGGGCCATGGAAAGATAGACTAAAAACTAATTGGAAATTAAACAATTTAATCCTAAAAAATTGGTGGGTCAAAGAAGAAATTATAGAAACAATCAATAATTTCATTCAAGAGAATGATAATAATGAGATAACATACCAAAATTTGTGGGATGCACTAAAGGCAGTTCTCAGGGGAAGTTTTATACCCCTGAGTGCATACTTAATTAAAGCAGAGAGAAGGGAGGTCAATGAAATAGACATGCAATTGAAAAAGCTAGAAAAAGAACAAATTGAAAATCCCCAATTTAGTACTAAATTAGAAATATTGCAAACCAAGGGAGAGATTAATAAAATTGAAATTAAGAAAACTATTGAATTAATAAATAAAACTAAGAGCTGGTTTTATGAAAAAATCAACAAAATTGATAGACCCTTAGTCAATATGATAAAAAAAGAGAAAGAAGAAAACCAAATTATGAGTATCAAAAATAAAAAGGGTGGGGGTGGCTAGGTGGTGCAGTGAGTAGGGTGTAGGCTCTGGAGTCAGAAGGACCTGAGTTCAGATCTGGCCTCAGACACTTAACACAGACACAAAAAAACTTAGCCCTGTGGCCTTGGGCAAGTTACTTAACCGCAATTGCCCTCCAAAAAGTGAAAAAAAAATAAAAAGGGTGAATCTACCTCTAATGAAGAGGAAATAAAAAAAAAATAATGAGGAATTATTTTTCCCAATTGTATGCACATAAATATGACAATCTTAGTGAAATGGATGAATATTTACAAAATCACAAGTTGCCCAGATTAACTGAAGAGGAAGTGAATTACCTAAATAACCCCATCTCAGAAAAAGAAATCAAACAAGCCATTAATGAACTCCCTAGGAAAAAATCTCCAGGGCCAGATGGGTTCACTAGTGAATTCTATCAAACATTTAAAGAACAATTGATTCCGGGGCGGCTAGGTGGCACAGTGAATAGAGCGCTGGCCCTGGAGTCAGAAGGACCTGAGTTCGGAGCCGGCCTCAGACACTTAATCCACACAAATAAAAACCTAGCCATGTGACCTTGGGCAAGTTACTGAACCCCAATTGCCCTAAACAGTCGGCCAGGTGGCACAGTGTGTAAGAGCTCTGGCCTCGGAGTTGGGATGACCCGAGATCAAATCCGGCCTCAGAAAATGAGCACCCACACATAAATAATGACTAGCCATGTAACCTTGAGCAAGTTACTTAACCCCAATTGCATTAAAAAAAAAAGAAGAAGAATTGATTCCAATACTTTACAAACTATTTGGGAAAATTAGTGAAGGAGGAGTCCTACCAAACTCTTTGCATGACGCAAATATGGTACTGATTCCTAAATCCGGAAGAGATAAAACAGAGAAAGAAAATTATAGACCAATTTCCCTCATGAATTTTGACGCAGAAATTCTAAATAAAATATTAGCCAAAAGACTCCAACAACTTATCACAAAAATAATACACTCTGATCAGGTAGGATTCATTCCAGGAATGCAAGGATGGTTTAATATTAGGAAAACCATCAGTATAATTGAGCATATCAACAATAAAACTAGCAGAAACCACATGATCATCTCAATAGATGCAGAAAGGCTTTTGACAAAGTACAACATCCATTCCTATTAAAAACACTAGAAAGTATAGGAATAAATGGAGCCTTCCTTAAAATAGTTGATAACATCTATTTAAAACCATCAGCAAGTATTATATGCAATGGGGATAAACTAGAAGCCTTTCCAATAAGATCAGGAGTGAAACAAGGGTGTCCACTATCACCCCTCTCATTCAATCTGCTACTAGAAACACTAGCAGTAGCAATTAGAGAAGAAAAAGAAATCAAAGGAATCAAATTAGGCAAAGAAGTGACCTAACTGTCACTCTTTGCAGATGATATGATGATATACTTAGAGAATCCTAGAGAATCAAGTAAAAAACTACTTGAGACAATAAATAAATTTGGCAAAGTTGCAGGATATAAAATAAACCCACGTAAATCCTCAGCATTCCTGTACATCTCTAATAAAACTCAACAGCAAGAGATAGAAAGAGAAATCCCATTTAAAGTCACTGTAGACATTATAAAATATTTGGGAATCTACTTGCCAAACAAACCCAGAATCTATATGATCACAACTACAAAACACTTCTCACACAAATAAAAGCAGATCTAAATAGTTGGAAAAATATCAATTGCTCATGGCTGGGTCGAGCTAATATAATAAAAATGACAATTTTACCCAAACTAAACTATATATTTAGTGCCATACCAATCAATTTACCAAAAAACTACTTTGTAGAGTTAGACAAAATAATAACAAAATTTATCTGGAAAAACAAACGGTCTAGAATATCAAGGGAATTAATGAAAAGAAATGCTAGGGAAGGTGGACTAGCTATGCCAGATCTTAATCTGTATTATACAGCAGCAGTCATCAAAACTGCTTGGTACTGGCAGAGGTGTAGAGTAGTGGATCAATGGAATAGATTAGGCGCAGGAGACCCAGCAGTTAATGAATATAGTAATCTATTGTTCGATAAACCCAAAGACCCCAGTTTTTGGGATAAGAATGTACTATTTGACAAAAACTGCTGGGAAAACTGGAATACAGTATGGCAGAAACTGGGCATAGATCACTATCTAACACCATATACCAAAATCAAGTCTAAATGGGTGCATGATCTAGGTGTAAAGGATGATACTGTAAGCAATTTGGGAAAGCAAGGAATAGTTTACCTGACAGATCTGTGGAGAGGGGAAGATTTTAGGACCAAACAAGAATTAGAGAGCATTATAAAATGCAAAATGGATAATTTTGATTACATTAAATTGAAAAGCTTCTGTACAAACAAAGCCAATGTAACCAAGATCAAGAGGGAGGTGGGAAATTGGGAAAGAATTTTTACAACTTGTGTCTCTGATAAAGGACTCATTTCTAAAATTTATAGAGAATTGAGCCAAATCTATATGAATACAAGTCATTCCCCAATTGATAAATGGTCAAAGGATATGAACAGGAAGTTTTCAGAGAAAGAAATTAAAGATATCTATAAGCAAATGAAGAAATGCTCTAAATCACTATTAATTAGAGAAATGCAAATCAAAACAACTCTGAGATACCACATCTCTCCAGTCAGATTGGCTAAGATGACAAAACAAGAAAGTGACAAATGCTGGAGAGGATGTGGGCAAATTGGAACGCTAATACATTGCTGGTGGAGTTGTGAACTTATCCAACCATTCTGGAGAGCAATCTGGAATTATGCCCAAAGGATTATAAATAATTTCATACCCTTTGACCCAGCCATACCACTTTTAGGGTTATATCCCAAAGAGATCATAGTAGTGGAAGACCCATATGTACAAAAATATTTTTAGCAGCCTTTTTTGTGGTTGCAAAGAATTGGAAACTAAAGGGGTGCCCATCAATTGGGGAATGGCTAAACAAGTTGTGGTATATGAATGTAATGGAATTTTATTGTGCTATAAGAAACGAGGAGGTGACGGATTTCATAATTACCTGGAGAGACTTATACAAACTGATGCTGAGCGAGAAGAGTAGAATCAGAAGAAATTTGTATACAATCACAGACATACCATATCTGTAATGACCAACTATGACAGACTGGACTCTTTTCAGCAATGCAGTGATATAAGTTAATCCCGAATGACTCAAGAAAGTGAGAAATGCGCCATCCAGAGATATAACTAGAAAGAACTGAGCCTGAATCCTGATGGAAGCAAACTAAATGATCTTGTTCTTCTCATTGTTTGGTTTTACTTCTTCCTTATCATCTTCCATCCCACCTAGTACAATATGCCTTTGTAATTGGAATAATGTTTAATATGAATGCATTTGCAGACCCTATACTGTACTATATGCTGTCATGAGGGGAGGGGGGAGGGAAGTACAGGAAATTTGAAAATCAAGGAACTATGGAATTGAATCTTGTTAACTGAAACTAAACTAATAAATTAATTTAAAAAAAGAAAGAAAGAAAGAAAGAATCCACAGATCACCTCCTGAAAAAGATCCCCAAAAGAAAACTCCCAGGAATATTATAGCCAGGTTCCAGAATCCCCAGATCAAGGAGAAAATACTCCAAGCAGCCAGGAAGAAACAATTTCAATATTGTGGAAACACAATCAGAATAGCACAGGATCTGGCAGCTTCTACAATGAGGGATAGAAGGGCATGGAATATGATATTCCAGAGGGCAAAAGAGCTGGGAATGAACCCAAGGGTCACCTACCCAGCAAAACTGAGTATCTTGTTTCAGGGCAAAATATGGTCATTCAGTGGAATAGAGGACTTTCAAGCATTCTTGATGAAAAAACCAGAGTTGAATAGAAAATTTGACATTCAGACACAAGAAGCAAGAGATGCTTGAGAAGGTAATCAAGGAAAAGAAATCAAAAGGAACTTATCAAAGTTGGACTATTTACAGTCCTACATGGAAAAACAATAATTGTGTTTGATGAAACCTTTCTCATTATGAAAATAATTGAAGAAGGGTACATGGCATATGTTCACAGGTATACGTGGATAGAGGGCACAGGTTGAATTTGATGGGAAGGGATGATTATTTTTTTTGGAGGGCAATTGGGGTTGGGTGACTTGCCCAGGTTCACTTGGCTGGGTTTTTGTTTGTGTGTTGGGTGTCTGGGGCCGGATCCAAGCTCGGGTCCTTCTGGCTCCAGGGCTGGCTCTCTGCTCACTGAGCCACCTAGCCGCCCCAAGGAAGGGATGATTCTTTTTTTTTTTTAAGCAATTGGGGTTAAGTAACTTGCTCAAGGTTACACGGCTAGTCATTATTTATGCGTGGGTGCTCATTTTCTGAGGCCAGATCTGATCTCAGGTCATCCCAACTCCGAGGCCGGCGCTCTTACTCACTGCGCCACCTAGCCGCCCCTTTAGGGCAATTGGGGTTAAGTAACTTGCCCAAGGTTACATGGCTAGGTTTTTGTTTGTGTGGATTAAGTGTCGGAGGCCAGCTCTGAACTCAGGTCCTTCTGACTCCAGGGCCGGCGCTCTATTCACTGCGCCACCTAGCCGCCCCTGGAAGGGATGATTCTTAAGGGGTGAAGTGAAGAGATGAGAAAGGAAAGTGGCAAGAGGTGATGGAGAGAGACAGGGTAGGGCAAACTATCTCATGTAGAAGAGGCAAGGGGAAGTAGTTGCAGGGGAGGGGAAGAACAGGAAGGCAAAAAGACAAAAGCATATTCTCATTGAAGTTGGCTCAAGGAGAGAATCACATACATACTAAATGGAATATCTTACCCTCACTCACTCTCCTGAGTAGGGGAAAGGGGGATGAGAGGGGGGATGATGGAGGGGAGGGCATTCTGGGGAGAGGGGAGGTTAGAAGTACCCACTATCAAAGAGGGACAGGATCAAAGTAGGGAATGGACCAGGTGGGAGGTGAGACAGGTGGGAGGGAAATATAAGCAGTCTTTTACAATATATCTACTATGGTATTGTTTTGCATAGATATACATGTACAACACATACTGAATTGCTTATCTTTTCAGAGGGAGTGGGTGACAAGGGAGAAAGGGAATGGATCTGAAAACTGAAGTTTTAAAATTAAATGTTTCATAAGATGTCCAGGCAGTGAGGCTCAGAGATTCCCCTTGCCCTAATGGCAAAGTCGAAGGGGGTATGGGAGAAGATATGGGAGAGAGCAGATTGGATGAGGGGATATCTAGTGGGACTGCTATTCTGGGGTGGTGGGTAGGAAAAAAATGGGGGGAAAATGTCACTCATAATCTGGTGGAAATGAATGATGTAAACCAGAAGTTAATAAAGCATTTGTTTAATTAAAAAAAAGAATAGAAAAGAAATGATTGTAAAAAATAAAATAAAATATAAAATCAGTTCAATTTGAAAAAAAAATGCCAAGTTCTCTACTTATACCCTTGATTCCATCTTCTTCCCTTGGCCTTTGGAACTTGCCTCATTTACCTTCTCTTCTTAACCACTGACTCCATTCCTGCTGTCTACAAACATTCCCAGGTCTTTGAGGCAAAAATAAACATCCATATGCTCTTTCCCTTTGTCCTTTCAACTCTCTTCCTTCTCTACCCTTTTGTCCCAAGAAACAGTATCTAAGAATGCAAATGAAACTAAAGACCCTCTAGAAAGCACTGAATGCCCCAGTAAGCTTTGCCATGGGAGAAAGGATTCTGGTCAAGGGTAAAAAATTAAGTCTCTCCATAATCTCTAGTGTTTTCTGGAAGTTCCAGGTATTATTTGCACAACTAGATAAATCCATCTGAAAAGACAAAGGGAAAAGGACGTGAGTGTTTATTCAGAGCCTCAGAAAGACTCATGAGGTGTTTAACATGGAAAGAGAGGAGGCTACCTACACCTTGAAAAAGGGAAGTGCATGTCTTAAATTTGCTTTGACTCAGCTTAGACTAAAAACTGAGAACCTTCTATAGGAAGGGCTGAGCTGGAATGGTTCCCTAACTGCTTAAGTGAATCAGAGGAGGAAACACTGTGGAGTTATTTAAGGATAGAGCTAACAATGTGTAGACTAGACCAAGGCATGTTGCTCCAGGGACACCACTCTAGAGAAAAGTAACACCTACTAAAAATGTCAGTAGCATCAGAGCAGAGTCTCCATGGATGGTAGTTTAGAATGAACAGCCATGAAACAAAGCAGAGAAAGGTGAAGCACATTAGCAGAAGGTAGAGTTGCAGTAGATTACAACTACAGCAGCAGAAGAGATGATTAGCAAGCTTCCCAGATTAAGTGAAGATAGATCTGATGCAATGAAAATCAATGAAGCATAGTGAATAAGTAGTGAGAAGAGCTGATTTCAAATCTATTATTATAGATTTGGGAATTTGTATAGTATATAGTAAGGGAATTTGAAGACCTTCCCTGATTTGAAAATACTCTGTCCAATAAAGGACTGAAAGTGGTTATATGGAACCTGTGGTGGGAGGAGTTTGCTGAAGGGTGGAGCAGAACCCACAAGAGAAGTTTGCTTAGGGGAGGCTTCTTTTTCAGAAAGGCCCACATGTTGCTACTTTGTAATTAGGCAGTGGGTCACAGTGGTTGCAAATGTTCTCTGACCCTGGAAAAGGCTATATATACCTCTGAGGTGAGGTTTTGCTTTGGGGCTCACTCATGGGAAGAGTTGTGTGATTTGGCCAGATGAGACTCTGGGCAGCTATTGAGTCTTGAATACCCAGACGTTGGTGCTTCTCTCCAGTAAATAACTGTATGGATGTAATGGACAGACAGCTAGAAGCCCTGTCTGTTGGTCTGCTGAATTGTGTTATTTTCTCTGTCTACATTTTTGTCTGCTTTTAACTTCTGTTTGTATTTTCTGAAGTTCCGGGTGCTGACTTTTTCCTGTGAACTAGGTAAATGATATATGTTTGATTAAAGTAAGATTGTTAACCCTTTTTGAGTTGCTTTCCTTTAGAAAAGTAGATCAAAGAACCTGTGCTAGTAGCCATCCTGGGCATGCTAGGGTGCTTGTTGCTATAAAATCGCATCTCTAATACTTCCTAGCTATGTAACAATGGACATTTTTACAAAGGTAAACAAATATAACTCTGCCTCACTTAAATCCAATTCACACTCAAGTCAAGACATCATGTTATTGATCTTCTGCAAAAAGGACCAAGGACAACAACAATAAAAACAATTCACAATCCTAATGTTCTAAAGCTGAAATACATCAAAGCCTCTGCACCATGCCAATGAACTAGAAGAGGGAGAGCCAGGCAGAATCTTCAGGAATTTCCAAGTATAGTATGAAACAAAATTTCATCTCAGATCATTTGGTTTTGGATTGCCTCCCCCTATGGAACAGAGCATAAGCCATTCTGCATAGGTGGGAAGGACTAAGAGTAAGTTCATCATTTAATTTTTCCCCTATTCATGCTTAATTATTATTTAATGTTAATTTTCCCCTACTAAATACTTTGCTATTTGATTTAGGGTCTCTCAGTCCATTAGTAAAGATTGCATTAAATGGGGGCTCAAGTCACATATTCACCTCCACATTGAACCCTATAGCAGTGCAACTGCAGAATTGAATATACTGAACATTATAATAATGGTGGTGGTGGTGGTGGTGGTGGTGGTTGTTACCTACAGATAGAAAGGGGTCAAAAACAAAAACACAGTTGTTTATAATTACAGGGTGAAATTGCACCACTGGGCTTTAAGAACTAGAATGAAATAGATAAATTTTGGAGGTTTAAAAGTATTGCCCTGGCTCTTGGTAAGTATGCCAATCCCTGGGCAGGGTCATTAGATTTGCTAATTTGAAATTTTAAATGACCAAGAAGGTGACAAATTACTGGGATACAAATGCTAATTTACAAATCAAATACTCTCCTAAATGCAAATACTAAAGAACTCCAAGGACTGTCCCCATACAGTCACACTAACAGTAATGATTTTGATGTATATTTACATGTCATTTCATTTCAACAAACATTTTTAGAGGTCATCCAATACTCAAGACCCTATACTTTTTTGCATTGTGTCCAATTACAGTAACTTGATCAAAGTAATTTTTAAAAGAAAAATAAAAATGACTTTCACTAATGAAACATCCAGCCAATATTCTACTAGAATATATGACCTATAGAAGTTTATTTACTGAAATATTTAAGAACTAGAACAAGAATTAAAGTATCAAAAGAAGAAACTAGGTCAATGTCACATCTCTGAATCCAGCCCCATGTGTCACAGTCCAAGGATAGGCTAAATATGGAAATATATACAACCACCACCTTCCCTGCCTAAAAAGTAGCTAGAATTAATTTCATTTTCACCAGCACAAAAGGAAGACTCTAAGGAGTTTTATTTTTTCTCTCTCTCATCATAAGCCAACTAATTTGCCAGTGAAAGAATGACCTCCATTGTCCTAGGCTAATGGAATAGACTATGCTTTCACAATTTTAGAGTCCTAAACTTAGCCTTATTTCTTGAGAGAATGGTTGTTCCCATCTTTCCACTCTGAACTTAGCCTTTTAACACATGTATTTCTCTGCATACACACACCCATACATTCTTTTTCTCATGGAAATCATCATCAACATCATCATCTCCTCCAGAAATTACAGAAGTTGTCTTGGAGAATCCTAGACTCTACATGTGGATTATGTAAGTACAGCACCAATGCAATATTCACAGCACCATCAGCAACTATGAATATGCTGGTATAGTTCTGAATTGCAAAATATAACAGACTCTCCATAGAGAAGACAGATGCAAAATATTTATTCAGACATCAGAAAACCAAATCCCCAAACCAGAAAGCCAAATCCCAACACCAGAAAACTAAATTCATCATAGCAACAAAGAAATTAATAGACCATAACACAGCAGGAAGTCACACCATCCTTTAGTTTTCCCACAAACAAACATTCACAAGTCTAGCTGTCTGCTTAACTGCATCCTCTCTCTCCCACTGTGCTAATTGCTCTGACTCCCAGCTTCCTATGGGCTCTGTTCATCCTTCAACAAGTTCCTCCCACCACAGGTTCCATGTGATTATATTTGGCCTATTAGGGGGCAGGGAAGATGTTCAAAGCAAAGAAGATCTTCAAATTCCCTTAGGCCCATTAAGGGGCAGGGAAGATCTTCAAATTATCATTACCATTACAATAAGGAAACAGCAGGCTGTAAAAATTCAGCACCTACTGAACTGGTAGGTAGGACTTGATTGGTAGCTAGAACTATATATAAGTCATTTTAGCAAGTCTTGTACCAGCTACCTGGCAAGGGACTTTAGCTAAGTTTGGGAAGAGAAAAGCAATAGTGACTAAAGGGAACAGTTTGGGATTTCTTTTTTTTTGCTAAAAAAAGGAATTTTTAACACATGAAAAGGAAGGACTGGCAGGCAGGGCTTCCTCCCAGTGACATGAATTCACAGTGTGCTGGCATTAGAAACAGTGGCAACACTGGCAGTTGCCCTCCTCAAATGCCTCCAGGATGACTGGATGAGCAAAAGTTAAGGGGATATAAGACCATTTTTTGTTTGTTTGTTTTTATTTTGGGAGCTTGCATAGATGACTGGGATAGTGGAAAAAATAGATATGTTGTGAGAAATGTGGAGGAACTAGTGGTTCTTAACCCCTTCCCCACCTTGCTTAATCTAGGTGTGATTCTATTCCTAAGTATGCTCTTATTCTGTTAGAGACTGTATCTGACAGATCTAACCTTACTTCTCATAAATAACAGTGGTTGATCAAGTCCTTCGCATTTCCTTGTGCCCCTTTGTTCATGATTTGAGAGCACAGGGGAGCTCAGGGAACTATACAGAAAGAAGTGACCTTTCCTAGCACAGAGTTGGGATTCCATCCACATTCTCTACTCCACCCTACCCTTATCCATTGTGAAAGAGTTGGGGTGGGGGGAGTTCTCTCTCTAACTGGGGCCTAATCACAAGCCATTTATTTCTTAACTAAATGTCTAACTAAAAGACTAAATGTCTTAACTTAAAAGAGCAAAATGACTACAAAAACAGGCATTTCAAAAAGTTCTATCAAACCACAAACCTAACCTGTAGCAGCACCAAGTTTTATTATATATACATATATGTGTGTGTGTGTGTGTGTGTGTATCAGAATCTTGTTGTCCTTTATGACCACACAGACAAGAAATCACCATGTTATCAATACAGATTTTTCAGTGTCCTCAAGAATTCAACCAATAAATTGTACTAGAATCTGTTCAATATCACAGACTAAATTGCTGCCTTCAATCACCTAGAGTAACATAGGCTCATAAAAATTAATAATAATAATTGACATAAGCATCTCCAATTTTTTAAAAAATCTCCAGTCTACCTATAAAGGAAAAAGCTTTCAAAGTATAGAGACCCAGCAGAGGAGACTAAAATTAGAGTTGAATTGAAGATGCTTTCAATGGACATACAGAAGATTATCTTAAGTTCTAATATTTTCATTCAACTACAAAAACAATTAATTATTTTATTTACTTATGCAATAGCCTAGAGAATACTAAATAAGATAGGGACTAAAACTCATATCCCATTGGTATATGAAGCCCCAGATGAGAAAATTTTCATAGCAGTACCATGCTGGCAACTTAAGAGTCCTAGAAAGTTGCTTAGAGCACTGAGAAGTTAAGGGACTTGCAAAGGGTCACACAGCAAACATACAGCAAGGTGGGCCTAAAACAGAGGTCTTTGTAGCTTCATGGCCCCTTCTCTATCCACTGAGCCATTTGTCAGCAAACTATAACCAATGGGCCAAATTTAGTTCTACTGCCTTTTTTTTCATATGGCCCATAAACTAAGAAGTGGATAGAATCCAGGGCCTAGAGTCAAGAAGACATAAGTTTAAATCCAGCTTCAGATACTTTTTGATTGTGTGACCCTTGGCAAGTCACTTAATGCTTTTTACCTCAGTTTCCTCATAT
This sequence comes from Gymnobelideus leadbeateri, assembly GCA_011680675.1. Lineage (NCBI taxonomy): Eukaryota > Metazoa > Chordata > Mammalia > Diprotodontia > Petauridae > Gymnobelideus > Gymnobelideus leadbeateri. The sequence goes on from WOXC01003966.1 coordinate 575,393, forward strand.
GTAAAATGAGCTGGAGAAGGAAATGATGAACTGTTCCATTATCTTTGCCAAGAAAACCCCAAAGGGGGTCATGAAGAGTCAGACAAAATTGGAACAACTGAACAAAAATAACTAAACTTAAGAGTTTTTACATGTTTAATAATACTAATTTAATAACACAATAAAAATATTAACTTATTTAATAATAGGTGGATCATAGTTCATCAACCTCTGTGAGCTACACTGTCAATGTTTCAGAACATTAAACAGAAAAGAATTATAGCAGGATAGCAAATTGCCCTAGGACTATTTTTACCCAAATTCCATTGAAAAAGGCAAGAGTAATGAATGATAATAATAGTGGTAACCATAACAAGTCATAAACTACTTTAAAGTTTATCTCATTTAATCTCCACAACAACCCTGTGTGAGCTGAGTATATATATTTATTATCCCCAATTTTTAAAATGGGGAAGTTGAGGCTCTAAGAAATAGATAAATCTGAGAGAGGAAAGAGAGAAAGAAGGAAGGAAGGAAGGAAGGAAGGAAGGAAGGAAGGAAGGAAGGAAGGAAGGAAGGAAGGAAGGAAGGAAAGGGAGGAAGGAAAGGGAGGAAGGAAGGGAGGAAGGGAGGAAGGAAGGGAGGAAGGAAGGGAGGAAGGAAGGAAGAAAACCTGAAAATACCTTAGCCTAAAAGGGTTAGTGTCTCCCATCCTGGGAGAATATCATCAACATCTCTATGAGCCATCCTGATGAATATCAGGCCACTGGACCCAGATGGTTCTGGAGGAGAAAGTGAGGCTGGTGACCTTGCACAGCCCTCCCTCATTCTAATCAAAGTCAACTGCAAGCCAAGTCCTCATTTCCCTTATGTCACAGTCCTCTTCAAAAATGAAGGATAAACACAACCTGTGAGATAGATAGTCAGACAGATGGGGAGAGAGACAGAGAGAGAATATTTGGATTCTGGGCACTGTCTTAAGTCCTGGGGAATATACAAATATGACCACACTAAAAAGTACCTGCCCTCAAAGTGCTTACATTCAAATGGGGGAAGAGACCTCATAAAGGGGAGCTGGATAACATGTGTGACAGATGGCTCATAGAGATGTTGCGGAGGCCTGGCTCCTGGCAGGATAAGGTAAAAAGGTCAGCATTCAAGGGCCAGAGTCCAAGGTTGCTGTTGTGGTGGGGGAGGAGGGAGAAAGAGACAAGGACAAGGCAGCAAGTTTTGAAAATGGCTTTGTTTCTATGAGAGGAGGTGAAAGTTCACTTATCAAACCCAGTGGTCCTAGGGGCAGAATTCAAGTTTGGAGGGGGTAGCAGTGATAAGGATGATCATGAGTGCACAGTCAGCATGATGAGGAAATGACTGGTTAAATAATGTTTCTCAAGTCACTTGAGCAAGGTCTGAGGTAGGAACTGAAACCCACTCCAGGCTTCTGGTCTTTGCATCAGGAAATGCTATTTACAGCTAGGGAACAGTGGCAGAAGAGAACACTGTAACTTTATTTTTCTGCAGAAAGTAAATTAAGCACAAGATGAGCTCCATGCACCATTCATAGACTTCCTGCCCCTTTCTCCTCTCCTTAGGCAAATCTATTTTTCACTGAGATAAAAATGACAATTAAAAATTAACTAAGCCACCTGGAGATCTTGTGTTCATGTGTCTTCCTGACAGGAATAGGAAGAACAGAGCTCATCTGGGAAGAGAGAAAGTGGAGCTCATTAGAGGCTGATCTTGCCTCACTTCGAAGGGAAAATTACTACTCATTTCAAGCCTGTGTGTTCCAAGTCAAGAACCCTCCAACAAACCTGGAAAGCATTCATTTATTTCCTTTCTCAGCAGTTCAAGCTGTACCTTGACAATGAACTTCATTTTTTGCTATACACTCAATTGAGGGGCCTCGTTTTAATTACTGAAGTCGGTTTTTTTTTAATTTTGTAAAAAGGGACTCTATGTATATTCCAAAGCTGGAAAGCAGATGGCTTAACTTTCCCTGGATTTCATTTGCAAGCCCCCTTTCCTTCAACTGTCAAATGCTATTCTACTGCCTAAGGAATCTTTCTAAGCATTTTTGTCACTCACCTAGATTTATTAGCTAGTTTCATGAGACAGTTGATTCTTCTCTACAACGTGGAGAATTTTAATATATTAATATGCAATCTGGAGAAGACAGCTTCTCTATGTGAAAAATGAGACCATTCTTCTATGTCCACCAGACTCTTAATACTTTAGATTTTTAAAAATTTATCTTCTTTGCAGAGATAGAGCATTATGGGTGTGGAACATTATGGGTATGTAATATTGGACCTTTTCAATAAGTTGGTTAGTTTTGCTGAGCTGTTTTTTTCCCTTCTTTTTATTATTTGTTATAAGACAAGATTCCCTGAAAGGTAAGGATGGGGAGTGAGAGAATACATTGAGAAATGTAAGTGATCTAAAAACAAGAGAGGTGTGTGTGTAATATTATTTATCGATTATATATAATTATATATTATTTATTTATTTGCTTCGAAGTTCCAGGTGAAGCAAGATCTTACTTATGAGATTCTAGAGCTAGAAGAAACCTTGGAAGTAGTCTGGTCATACTCTCATTTCACAAAAAGAGGAAAACTGAAGCCCAGAGAGGAAAAGTGACTTACCCAAGGTCACATGGTTATTAAAAGGCAGAGCCAAGATTTGAACCTGTCTTCTAACTCAAAATCCAGCTCTCTTTACACTATGCAGCAATGCCCCCTTCCTGCAGTTGAAACACATTTTAAAATACATTAATGCTATGGTCATTTTCCAAAAACCATTATTTTCACATCTCTTGTCTCCAAAGTAGATCATGAAATAAGAGTCCATCTGTAAAAGCAAAGGCATTTGTTTTCAGGAAAGAATGATCACTGGTCCCTGCACAGGTACTTATGCAGCTAATGACCTGAAGAGGGAAGTGTAATTAAAGCCTTTCACTCTAGGGATACAAGCTAATATCTTTTTCTGTCTCTTCATTTATGTTCTACTCATTAAAACCTTACAGACCGTTGGCTCATTAATAATTGTGGAATGCAAATGCCATGATGTATAGTTGGTTTAATATATTATCTTGCTCATGAAAGGCTTCCAATACAAGAGTGACAAAGTATACTACAGCTGTAACCATGGTGTTCCTGTCAATAAGAAAAGTCAGACAGAAAGAAAGTCATTTTAAAGTTAGTTCAGGTATTTGTCATTTGTAAGTCATGTTCAGACCTCTTGTCATATGGTACCAGATAAATAATGATTGTGGACTATGTTGATCAGGAATGTTGGTCGCCAAATATTACACTGTATAGATAGGATAATAGTATTGGGTCATGGAAAGAACCTTTGATTTGGAGTCAAAGAAACTCACTTTTTTTGTCTTCTTTTAGAGGGGGGAAGGTAGGGCAATTGGGGTTAAGTGACTTGCCCAAGGTCACGCAGTAAGTGTTACATGTCTGAGGCCAGATTTGAACTCAGGTCCTCCTGACTCCAGGGTCAGTGCTCTATAAGAAACTCACTTTTAATACTATTTCTGCTATTTACTACCTTGTGTATAGAATCTCAAGCAGTCACTTAATATCTCTGGGTCTCTGTTTAATCATCTGTAAAATGGGAAAATGGGACTAGCTGACCTCTAAAGTCCTTTCTAGCTCTAACCCCACAATACATTCTTAAAGGAACTGATTTGATTGTGTATGTGTATCTCCAATGCTTAACACACTGTCTAGAAATGGTATGTGCTTAATAAATGCTTGTTGAATGAATATTTGATTTTTGACTACAGAATCACATTAGAGAGCATAAAGGTTTCCTAAGTTACTTATAGACTCCATAGGGATAGGCTATTCTTTCTAACATGTCCCTAGAGTGATGAGGCTGAATCTCAAAACAATCTCAGATAGGTGGTTACCAGGTACACATCATTATGATCATTTGAGGGGGAAAGATGCTGTTTCCAACTACAACCACAGTGCACCTGCATGCATTGTATGTAAGGAGGATTTTGTTATCCTTCTTAGAGTTAGTTTCTCAGGATCCATGGCCATGGGAATGTCTAGTTTCCCAGGTGTTTGATAACTGCCAGAATAGTTTCAAGGATCCTAGATAGTAATTCTTAGAATCATAGTGACAGACAGTGCTACTGAGGCTGCACTGTGAGATATGGGAGTGACATAATTGATAGCTGCTACTTTCGTGCAGAATGATGATATTGCTAAAGTTAACCTGTGAGTTTAATGATGGCAAGATGCCTTTTTTGTCTGGTCTGTTGCCCTAAAGCAGGTGGGCGCTAGTCAGTGAGGGGGGAAAACCACAGGGAAGCTATGGGGAAAAAACCACGGGGAACCTATGTGGAAGAAACCATGGTGAACCCATGGGGAAAAAATCATGGGGAACCCATAGGGGAATCTGTGTGTTCCTCAACTAGCCTCCACTGAGGCTTGAGGGGATTTAGGAGAATGCGCAAGCTGTGCCTGTCTTGATTGACCCCATCAAGATGTAGGGGTAGTTTCCTCCCCACCTCCTTCTTGCCAGCCCCTGCAAGAAGGATGATTAGGGAATGCAGTAGGAGCTTATTTCCCCACAACCCTCTAAGAAGACTAGACTAGAGTAAAACTGATTATTAACCCCTCCAAAGCTATCTGCCTGCCTGACCAGATCAAGAGTGAACCTGTTAGAGGCTGGAGACCAAGAACTCTAGTGCCTCCTGTGAATTATCTGTGAAACACACACGCACTCACATGCATCCTAGGGGAGGGAGGTATAAAGATATCAACAGTTGTCTGCCCCAACGACTACCTTCTCACTAATCAGCCAAATGCCCAGTAAAGGGAGACTCCATGGGATAACTATATAGCATACAAGTACCTTTCTCTCAACTCTAACTCTTAAAGTTTCTCTGCTAGTATTGCTCAAAGACAATAGAGATATGGACAGCTTATATCCACCAACAATAGATATCAGTTTTTATAGTCCTTAAACATCTCATCTAAACACTGACCTACAAACTGGGAATGATAGAAAAATCCTTTGCTACACAGGTCACCTGCAACCTAGAACCCCTCTGGTTTCCTCCTAGCTGTTGTATAAACATCGGAGATGGTCTTACTGGCCAATTTTCCCAAAAACCTTCTGAGGAGATGGCATTAAGGCCAAATGACTGGGACTAAGGCAGAAATTACTGACCCAAGGGCACTATGATGATACCACATAACAGTATTTTCAAAGTACTTTGTATACTTCTGGGCTTTCTTTAACTGAATCTTATCCTAGCCTTATTTTGACTGGCATCACACTTGATTTGGAAATCAAGTTTCCAAAAAAAGAAATCTTAGTCTATTTTCAGACAATTAATGTCTAGCCCAAACCCGTCCAGGCTCATGTAAAGGATCCTCCCTGGGCTCAGTTACTCTGCTGCATTGCTGCCCTCGCCCCTCAACACACTCTGACAAGGACTCTAGTATATGTACTTTTGGTGCTCTCCCCACTTTTTGAAAGTCACCACATCACAGCAATCCTTTGATCTTTGAAGAGCAGGGAAGAATAGACACAACAGAGACAAAAATAAGAGCAAAGCAATGTGCTCATGAGCCTTGGTCCATGTAAGAGGGGGCCATGGCCCCTCCCTATCCAGAGACCCACGGCAGCTCTCCTTCCTCACTGACATGAGTCACTGTGGTCTTTTGTATCCCGTTCATTCCAGGTTCAGAAACTAATGGAAAAGTCTTTACCAAACAGGCAAGAAGTTATTAAGTATTTACTATGTACTAAGCCTGAAGAATACAAACAAAGGTAAAATCAGTCCTTGCCTTCAAGAAGCTAACTTTTTAACAGGAGAGACAACATGCAAACAACTATATACATATGGGATATATACAGGATAAATTAGAGGTGAGAGAACCAAAAATCATCATAGAATGCCTGCCTGCATATACTTCAAAGTCCACACATAGGGTTGCATGAAGCCAAGCAAATGGCACATGCAAATAAGGGCTGGGTTCTCATTGGTCAGTCTTACATTAATTTACATTTGTTCCTAAATTTCACCTCTTTGTCACTTAATATATGAGCTACCTGCCCAGCTTTGTGTCATCTGCAAACTTGAAAAATAGGTCCAAGTCATTGACATAAAGGAAGAAAGAGAAAGAGAGAGACAGAAACAGAGAGAGAAAGAGAGAGAAAGAGAGAGAGAGAGAGAGAGAGAGAGAGAGAGAGAGAGAGAAAGAGAGAGAGAGAGAAGGAAAGAAAGAGAAAAGAAAACAGCATAGTACTCTTCAGAAAATTTCCTTCCAAACTGACATTGTAGCAGGAATTTATTTTGCTTTACTATTACATATGCATAACAAATTTGTTTTTCTTGCTTTCTCAATGGGAATGGTGGAAAGGAAGAGATGAGAGAGAATTGAGATCTGAAAATAAAATCTACTTTTACTGTTATAATAACTTTAATTCTCCTTTATTTTATAAAATTCCATGACTTTTTTAATGCATTTCCTTTCCCCATCATGTACATTCAATAAGTGTGTGAACAGCTTGAGCATCTGCTTCTTCCAAAGATTTCAGTGACCAATCAACCAAATGCCAAAATGATAACTTGGCAGATTTTATTTCATACTTTTAATATAATGGTAATTCCACTCTGATCATAAACCTGTTTAGTCCCATATCCAAAGCACTTTGCAAAAGTCATTGTTGATTAATAAATCAGTTGTGTTTGGCACAGAGCTGTGCTTTCTTACCTGTGATGCTCAGGAACCTAATTTTGATGGTGGTGACAGAGAAGTGAAAGTGACAGGTTTCACACTGTAAGGAATGAGTCATGTGTTCTTCTATAAGATTATGTTTGATAATCAAAGTATATGGCAGGTAACATACTCCTTTATATATCTCCTTAAGAAATTTTTTATCTGTTTCTCTTAGAATTTTCCTTTGATTACAAGTTGGTTGGTACCATGTATGGAGCCACTTGTGCCCAATCAGCCAATAAAACGTCAGGAAATGTTTAAGACTGGTGGCTTAACAGTTTATAGATACCAGTGAAGTTGATGGAAAAACATTTTCTTGGTTCCTATTCTAAAAACTTGTAGAGATTTCATGACAAATTTCCTTTTTCTTCCAGCAACCATATCTGGATTCTTTTCCCACATGATGTTGCATATTCAATGCAGCAATTTATCACATGTATAGTTTCTTTCTCAGCCTGCCCAAGCATGGCCATTCTGATTGCTGAAGGAAATGCCATCATCCTTTTTGCTGTCTTCATCTTCTAAAGCTTCATCTTTCTCTAGTACTTTATCCTCATCTGGGAACTTGACATTCTTCTTTTCCTTTTTTCTTTTTTTTTTTTTATCGCCCTGAATGATGTCAAAGTCATCTTACTCTTTTGGTTCTTGCATATCACTTTTAATCTTTAAGTCTTTTATACCTCCTTCAGTTTCATTAATATCAAATATCTTTTCTTCTTCTTTTTCTTTTGATTGAAAAAGTAAGTCATCCAGATCATCAAAAGCATCTTTCTACCATCCCCTTTATCAGCTTCTATATCTCTGTCCTCTGTTGGTTCCAGTTCAGATTTCTTTTGTTTCTGAGGGTTGTGTTTCCTCTGTCTGTGTATCTCCTTCATCCACAATAAAAGGTGGCTCCTTCTCCTTTTCCCTCTCCCCCTCTTTTTTCCTCTCCCTCTCCCTAAAGTTATTTGGCATGACTTGTTCTTGTCAACTTTATTCACCAAAAACTTATTAAATGCTGGCAAAAAAAGAAAAGAAAGTTTGTATGGCATGACCTATTCTTGATAAAAAACAATTCTGGTTGTTTCTAACTCCTATTTCCTTTAATAAACATTCACAAACTATTCCTTTAATAATAAAGTTTTGAGTTTTGACAGGAATTAGGGTCAAGCTTACTGGCCTATAGTTTACAATGTCCATTTTCTTATCTTTTTGGAAAGACGGGACATTTGCTTTTCTCCAATCCTGAATTACTATTTTGTCCTCCATCATATTTCAAAGATCACTGACAGTGGCTCAGTAATCACACCTGCCACTTCAGTAGTTCATCTGGGACACTGACAAACTCATTGGAAGTGACTTGAAGGACAATTTAATGCTCTCTTATTATTACCTGCTTATCCTTATTGTATCCCTATTATTCATTCTTTTCTGCCTTTACTAGTCCAAAGATCACACTTTTTAACAAACAGAAATAAAGTAAAAATTGAATAGCTCTACCTCCTCTGATATTGTTCATAATTATCCCAACTGCCTCCAGCAGAAGTCCTAGTTCTTCTTTCATCCTTCCCTTTTCCCCAATACAAGTAAAGCATATGATTTGTCATATTTAGTGTTCCACACACATTCATATTTGTACCACACACACGTACACATGTACACACAAACACACAAACAAACCCCTTATTCTGAACTTTAATATTCTTGATACTACCCTTAGAGGATCACGTTATCCTTTTCTCTTCATCCTCCATTACCTAGCCTTGTTTCTAGTGTCTATACATTTTTTTTAATTAAAGTAGGTTGATGAGTCCCCTTTATATTCACATCAATCTCTTTGACAGTTCCCCTTTTCCTCCATATTAGAATTCTATCTCTATATGAGTCCTGGGAATCTTATTCTTGAGAGTTTTTCTCCCATTGCGAATTGACATTTATGATAAAATTTTATTTCATAGGATCATATCCCTCCTTCCTCTGAACCTTTGAGACCTCCCTTCCCAAATTCTATAGTTCAAATCAGATAATCCTCCCCTTTCCTGTTATAAATTCTAAGGTGATACTTCCTCCCAAGTCTCCCATCATTTCCACTCCAGAAGCCAGTTTCTCTTTATTGATGTAGTTTCTCTACTTTCTGAAGAACGAAATTTTCATTAATTCAAGTCAAGATATTACTAGATGCTCTGCTTTTGATAAAAAGAGGACTCCAGTAAATGAATCAAGAATTAAAGTCCTCTGTTAATATCATGTCATTCCTCCATGCCAGGCTTGTGTTCTATTTTCCAAACCCCTCATCTGTTTCCTCTTTTGGTGTAGATGCTCTGTTATTTGGATAACAATATCCCTTCTGTCCACTGAATCCTACCTAAGTGTCTTCCACTGAGCTTCCATGCTCTGGCTCCTAGATTTCTTCACATAAGCATATCTTCTTAAACTGTCATGTTATTATACCATTTCTTTTAACTACCCTGTACCTTTTGAAGATACTTCTCAATAGCCATATTGGCGACACAAATCTCATTTTACTACATCACTATGATAACTATGAGGTTAAATCTGCCTCTTTGCATTATTTTGGATATTAATGTGTAAACATTTGAAGTCATGGGCTTTGTTGCTGGTGTTTTTCTTGCATTTTATTTCCTGTGGGATTTTGTCTTAGCCAGTTCCAAACCTTCACCTCACTTCTCAGAAATCTCCAGATTGGGCTGTTATGTGTACCCCTCCCTCATCCCTTCTACACCCTTTTACATGTTGTCTTTCCCCATTAGAGTTTTGAGGACTATGACTAGCTTGCTTGTATAGGTATCCCCAGCATTTAACAGAGTGCCTCACATGTAATGATCCCTTAATAAACACTTTATCTAGCTATCTGTCTAGCTATCTAGCTATCATCCATCGATCTATCCATTTCAATTTTTATTCCAACAGTGAATTACTACAGTGTACCTATTCTGTATGGTTTCTCACTTGATGGATATGCATAGCAAGTTTCCATTTAAAGTTCTTTTGAGTTTACTTATAAAGGACAGAGACTGGACCTGGGATTTCATGAATATTGGAATTCTCCATTGTGGAAATTACCATTGCCAAGGCAGGTCAGTACCCTCTCTGCAGTATATAGAGAGCTGCCTAGAATGAAGACGGGTTAAGGGACTTGCTTGGAATCACATAACCAGTATGTTTCAGATGCAGGACTTGAGTCTTTTTCTTTGGCCCCTGTAATGGAAATGCAAATTTAAAGATCTTCCCTGCCCCTAGCTTAAGTGCACCTGGAGCCTGTGGTGGGAGGCTTGCTTTTCAGGAAAGCCCACACCTTGATACTTTGTGATTGGGCAGTGGGTCAAGGAGGTTGTTACAATCTTTGAGCCAGGAGAAAGCTATAGAAACTCTGATGAGAGGCTTTGTTTTGGGGCTCACTCTGAGAAATGTTGTGTGATTTGACCAGATGAGACTCTGAGAAGCCATTGTTGAGAGCCCCCGGCTTTGAAAACCCAGATGTTGATGCTTCCCTCTCCGGTAACTGTGATTTGGTATTGATATAATGGTTGGACAGTTTGGAAGCCTGTCTGTTTGATCTGTAAGTTCTGTAACTCTGAAGTTCGGGGTGCTGACCTTTTTCCCCTGAACTGGGTAATGTGTGTTTGTTTGATTAAAGTAAGCTTGTTAACCCATTTTGAGTTGCTTTCCTTTTGAAAAACAGATCTAAGAACCTGTGTTGGCAGTCACCCTGGGGATATTGGGGTGCTTGCTGCTACAGCCCCTCTGCTGGCTCTCTATACACCATGCCCCATTGCCTCTGAAAATTTCATACAGATATTTACAAGCTTTTGTTAAATACATTCCAACCCTAGACAGAAAACCATAATTCCAACATTTTAAATTGTAGTCCAATAATCTGAATTCCATTCCCAGATAATATTTCTTGATCAGTTATCCATTTTCCAAGTCTTTGTCTTTGGAATCCCTTGCCTTCAGTCAGTAACAGAGCTGAAAAGCTTTCCTATTACCCCCTCTCTCCTAGCTTGAAATCTAATAAGGTCTTCAGTTTCTTGTCTGAGACTATAATCTTTAGCAATCTTTTCTAGATTCCTTGCAAAAGTGTCATTTGTGCCCACTTGAATCAGCAGAAATGAATAATAATAAATTGCTATGACAAGTTATATAAGATTCTCTTTAATATCCTGGGTTCATTTCCCAAGAAGATAGCAGTCTTCTCTATTGTTTCGGGTGTCTCAGCAGGGCGTCACCACCTGCTACAGCTTGTCTCACCTCTCTTTGATCCTTACTGAATGATGTCTTACTTGCCAGCCCCTGGGGACTTACATCCTCCTTATTCATTGGAAAACAAGCAGCTACTTCATCCTAAGAGTGTTCAGCACCCTCATTTTTTAAGGAAAAGTCTTTTGGCAGTTCTAAACATTTAGCAGTACCAAGCTTTTCTGAGGGTTTGGGATAGTTAGGAAAGGCTTCATAGAAGAGATGAGACTTAAGGTAAGCTTGGAAGGATAGGAAAGGTTTAGATAAGGGAGAACTCCATTAAAAGCCAAGTGAAATGGAGGTAGAAATTCCCTTGGTGTTATTGAGAAGAGCAGTTTGACTGGTAACAGAGTTTGAGTAGAGGAGCAAGACATGGGAGATAAAAATGGAGAGTCTTAATCCACTTAGAGACAACCATTTCTCCAAAGAGTAATGTGATTGACAGCTGAAATTTATTCAGGGGGAATTAGAAGGTAGACAAATAACTATAAGACTCCAAGTACAGCAAATTGTTTTGAACTTTGTGTTCATCTCGAAGTCACTCATTCTCCCAATATGATACTTTTTTGCCTGACCCAGGTTGAATCTTTTGGCTTGATTTTCCCACTCTCCTGATCTCAGCTCACACTTCTGATCTGTACTTCACCTGCTTCTGCCACCTAGCTTAATAACTCATCTCTTTAAGTAACCTGAATCCAACACTTCTGGACCTTCCTTGAGTAACCATTCTCTTTACTTCCATTGAGTGGAAGTCAGAGCCACAGACAATCCTAAATCCTAGTTTATGGTTGGTCCTAACTCCAATCCCCATGTAGGGTCAGGGGTGTATAGGGTGTTCAGAAGGACTGGCACTTCTGATGCAAGGACTTGCCAAGCCTTTTTCAGGGCTGCTCATCCACCTTTGGTATCCACCTGATTCTCCATCTCTCACCTGTGGCTCTAAGAACCTTTAATGTACACAATAAGCACACCCCAGTAAACTGTCTCAGCAGATAAGCTAAACCATGTTGTGGGTAACCAAACTTCCCCCAACAGAATGGGTGGGTGACAATAATTTGTTCCAATGGCCATGAAGGTAGCTGAAGTAGCACTGTCGAGTGCTTAGAGCTTTGTCAGGCATCAAAGATGCCAAGGTGATCCACTGCATCCTGGGCTACCACCAGTTGTTTTGACTTTTGTCCTGCCACTAGACTTCAATGACTCAAGAGGAGAGAGTGAGGCCAACAACTTTGTGTGATAAATCCAATTCACAGACAAGTCAAGAAAGACAACACTTGTGATGTTATTGGTCCCCTTCAAAAACAAAGGACAATAAACAACAGCGGCAGGGACAAGAGAATGTTATAATAGATCATGTTTAGATTATTGAGATCCTTGAATACCAGGGTTATTTGGGTCCCATGTACTGTCCACTAAGGTGAGAACAGGCAAAGGAAGTACTCAATATCATCTCCTATTTCTGTGTTTTTGTATTGACTGTTCCCCATGTGAATGTTTACTATCCCCATCTTTGTCTCTTAGAATTCTTGGCCTAGACTTAGCTCAAATGCTACTTTTTATGGGTTCCTTTCCTAGTAGGCACTGTCTTCCTTGCTAAATGTCAAAATTTGTCAAAATTATGTTAATATTTGGTTGCCTCAGGGCGGCTAGGTGGTGCAGTGAGTAGAGCACCAGCCCTGGAGTCGGGAGGACCTGAGTTCAAATCCCTCCTCAGACACTTAACACAAAAACTACCCATGTGACCTTGGACAAGTCACTTAACCCCAATTGCCCTCCAAAAGAAGAAAGAAAACAAAAATAAAAAAATAAAGAGATCCACCATTGGAACAAATTAGATGCACAGCATACCGAAGTAAACAAATCTAGCAATTTAGGGCACAATAAATGAAAAGACTCTAGCTACTGGCTTGAGGACTAACTATCTGACCAAAATGTCTGGGAAAATTGGACAGAAATATGAAAGAAACTGAATTTAGGTCAACTTTTGTCCAATACACTTTTCTCTATACCAAGATAAGTTCAAAACAGATATTTGACCAACATGTAAGAGCTAACATCATAAACAAATTACAGAAATATGGAAAAAATAGTCATCAGATCTATTAATAGAGGAAAAGTTCATTACCAAATAAGGGATAGAGAGGATCACAGATGATGAATGAATCATTTTAATTACATAAAATTAAAAAGTTTTGGGATGAATTTAATAAAGCTTTAAAAGGTACCAATTAACTGGGGGAAAAAATCTTCACAGCAAGTGTCCCTGATTCAGGTCCTATTTACAAGATATATAAGGAACTGATTCAAGTTTATAAGAATAAAAATCATTCCCCAATTGATGAGTAGTCATAGGATATAAGCATTTTTAAGCAAATATTTTTTTTATTTTTCATTTTATTATGTTTATGCATATAATAAAATAATTGTTAAGTAAATAAATCCATATGAAAAAGTGCTCCAAATCACTAATATTTGAAGATTAAAACAATTCTGAAGCTCCACCCTACATCCATCAGCTTGACAAATGTTAAATGTTGGAGAGGCTGTGGAAAAAAAAAAAAAAGCAGGAACATCCATGCATTGTAGATCAATTTGTGAATGGTTCCAAACCTTCTGGGAAGCAATTTAGTACTACATACAAACACAGACACACACACACACACAATTATTAAATAGTGCATGCCCTTTGAGCTATCGGCCTAAACCCAAAAGAGACTAAAGAAAGTTGAGAATGTCTTACATGCACAAAATATTTTAGCTGCTCTTTTTTGTGTTAGTAAAAAAAAATTTTTAAAGGAAAAATAAAAATTCCCCATCAACTGGGGAATGGGTGACCAAATTGTGGTATATGATGTTATATGTATATGATGGAAATACTATTGTGCAGTAAGAAATGAGGAAAAATAATTCCAAAGAGAGATCAAAAAACTTGTCTGAACTAATGCAGAATAAAGACCAAAAGAACAATTCATACCATAACATCAAAAATTTTTAAATACTTTTGAAGACTTTTATAAACTGAAGAATGAAATACATAGAATCAGGAGAATAATTTATATAGCAACAACATTATAAAGACAAGCAACTTCAAAGGCTGTAAGAATTCTCATTGTCAATAATGAATATCCATTACTCCAAAGGACCAATGATGTAACATGCTATTCACCTGCTGACACAGAGGTAATAGAATCAGGGTACAGAAGGAAATGTGGATTTTTTGAACATAGCCAATGAGGAAGTTTATTTTGCTTGACTATGTATATTGGTTACAAAGAATTTGTTTCCCACCCCACCCCCACTCCCATGAGATGGGAAAGGGAGGAGAGAAAATAAATTTCTATTAATTAAAAAATAGAACTCTCATTTAAAAAAATATTTCTCACAATTTGGCATAGTGTGTGGCATATAATCCAGCATAATAAATGCTTATTGATTGATTCATTGATTTCTTTGATTTACTTTTTCTTGCTAATGACAAGAATGACAAGGCATTCAAGCAGAGGACTGAAAGGCAGGAAAAAGATCTACTGCAATGATAGAGAATTCTGAACACTTTCACATCCTTATACTTCCTGAAATTTTACTCTATGTTTTTGTTACATTGATGGTATATAATTAAAAGAACAATGTCTGACTCACCTCACTTTCATGCCAGTCTACTAACCTTTTCTCAGCAATCTAAACCACTTTAAATTATGATGAGCATGCATTTATAATTACTATGGCAAAAAAGTTAATTAACAAGGCACTTAATCATCCTTTCTGAGCCCTAGTATATCAACTTTGGGTGCCATTTTCATTAATATACTCCAGTATTTATATTTCTCAAGACTGGAAAAGTACCATTAATGGACTGGAGAAGAAGAGATAATTTTCCTACTGAATAGTGCCTAGATGATAAAGTGCTCAGACTGTGGTAACAAACGAATGCAGCAACCTTTAAATCCTTTCCATATAGACAAATGAATGTATTTTTCATAATAATATTGCCACAACTCTTGACAGGCTAGTGGATCATGGTGACTTTTTCTGTATGAGTCAGATTTACAATACTACATTGAAAAGAGAAAGATATGAAATGACAAGTCAATAAACAAGCTGAATAATAGTGTTTGCACCATGTCATGAGTATGCTGCCAGCCTACAGATCATTCCAAAAATCATCCTAGGCAAATCCATTATAAGGCTGCTAGGAATCATGACTGGGTACATTGAGTTCTGGTCTCATCTGATTCCCATTAGCAATGTATAAAGGATGCTTTCCAGCCCCTAACTCAAGATGAACATCTTACTTTTCATTCCAGTGGTGCTGACATTTAAATCTGTTGCTCACATCACAGTCCTGTCCTAATTACAAAATCTCTTGTGCTTATTTTGTTTAAGTCTTAATTACATGTTTAATCACAAGAGTTACAAACTACTCATGGCAAGACAGATGGAACAATCAGTGCAATAGAAAACAAACAACCAAAACCATCATCTCACAGAGGCACATGGCATAATACACAAAGCACTGAATTTGAAGTCAGAGGCCATGGGCCTCAGTTTCTTCATCTGTAAAATGAAGAGCTTAGACTACATTTCTCCTGAGGAGCCTTCTAGCTATAGATCTATTCTGCTATGAAGATGAAAACATACACCCAATCCAGAAAAATGGAAGCCAATGATATGTTTCTACTTTTTACCATCTCCTCTGCATTTCTCATCAAGAAAAACTTAATACTTCTTGTCATTGAGGCTATGAACAATAGCTGAAATTAAATCCAGATAAAGGCAGTTTAAGCAGAAGGCCATTAATTCCAAGGGTTTCCCAAAAGGGAGGTTTACTTAAGTTTATAATCTCCTAAAAGGAGAATGAAGTTGTTAATGGTGTTTAAAAAAATCCTACTATACTGCAATTGTCTCATTTTCCACCACTATCAACTCTAATGCTTCTAGACTGTGGACCTAAATGTTATTTCACACCACTCCAAAACTCAAGCAAGAAAATATTATTTTCTGGCCTTTCATTTTATTGAGATTTCTTTTCCATTTGTTAATGATATTCTCTATAAAATCCTCATCCAAATCCTCTCTATAGTGTGGAGATTATTCATATTAGAGAGCAAGTTTGTCAGGTCCTATGAAGTTAAAAAGGCTTCAGGGATAGTCATGGTGATGGACCTCATGTCTATTGTCTAAGTCCAAGTCTGCATAAGTTCTGAGAGGCTTATCACCAAGTTGGCCACCCCAAATTGAATTTTTCAGCCACAGCAATTCACAAAAATAGGTGTACAGTGGGATTGGTGAGTGACCTCCATCAGTGGAGAGAATATCCACACCAACAAAACTATAGATACCTCAAGTATTAAAGTATAGTAATATTATGACATATATCCAAAATATATTATTATCCTTATTTTTTCTCAGGCTATGTAAAAATTCCAAGGTCAATATACTTTGATAAGTAACTGCTTCAGAGCATATTCTCAGTACTCAAATGGATTTGGGATTTCCTTGATTTAGGAATTCTTTCCAAAGCTTCAGATTGCAATCCATCCATGCTTTCCTATACTGTGTGACTTTTCCATAGCCTCCCACACATTCCCCACAGAGGGTCTACCTAACATGCTGGAGGTCATTCTCTTCTCATTGAAAGGATACCAGTGGAACAGTTGGTTTGTCCACCCGTCATCTCTCAGAATCTAAAATGAGCACATTTTCACTAGTGGTCCCCTCTGAATAGAATGATCCTTTTCCTGATCTCTGCCTCTTGGCTTCCCTCACCTCTTTCAAACCTTTTCAAATCCCACATTCTAGAGGAAGTCATTCTTGATGCCTCTTAACTCTCATGTCTCCCCTCTGCTAATTATTTTCAATTTGTATACTCTCACTCATTAGATCATGAGTTCCTTGAAAGTAGGGACTGGTTTTACCTTTCTTTATATCCCTAGTGCTTATCCCTACATGCTTGGCACATAGTAAGGATTTAATAAATGTTTACTAACTGACTAAATGGAAGGCATAAACTTCACTTGGTATTTTTGTTTTAAATCTGTCAAACACATTTTGTTGGCATTATAAACCATGGTAAAGAGAGACTGAGTCAATCCACATGTTTGCCTCTATCAGCCAAGTCGGCTCTTATTAAAAGGAATTTCCATACATAATATAAAATATGAGATTTTAAAATAGTATACATAATATAAAATGAAGAAATAAAATCAAAGGTGGTTAGATTGGATCATAAATTACTACAAAACATACGTATATAAACACATACCTATATATGTATATAGAAAGAAAAAAATCCCATCCATAATACTTGATACAAGAGCAAATAAGAACAGGGCATATAGTTCTCAGATATAGTTTTACATCATACATTCTAGTTTGTCATAGTAATAATGCAAACTGATAAGAACATTTCATGAAAGTCTAGGTGAATGATTTATATTCACAGAGGGCCTAGCAGACACTTGGTCAAATTATATACTTTTGAAATAACCTCCATTATTTTAAGTAAGAGGTCCCCTGGGTCCTTAGACTTTATATAATTTGCCAGAATTAAAGCTTTCTCCCACATTAGGTAGTCCAAATCACACAGGCATAAATACATGCATTTGTCAACAAATTTCTTCTATGTCAACCTTCCCCCAAAATATTGAACACTTTGTTATAATTGGCAGGAGGAGGGAAGTAAGGAGGTACTCCTTTCCATAAAAATCTTTTTTTTTGTCCCAGTCTGTCACACATAAGTGGACTCTCTAGTGTGGACGATTCCATTGCATCAGAAACTTAGCCATAGTTTATAGACTGAGAGAGTTGCCTGGGTCCACTGAGTGGTTAGGTGCCTTGCTCTGGGTCTCACTATCATGTGTTAAGATAGGATTTCAACTCAAATCTTTTTGATTCTAAGGTTAGCCTTCTCTATACTCCAGTAACTCTGAATAATCCACATTATAAATGCTTTTTCTTTTACATTTTTCTGTTTTGATGATTACTAATGACATATCAAAGAAATGAATCACAATTCATCTACTTCCTATACTTGGTAGTGACAGGCATAGGAAAGTCAAGGTGGCATCTGAAGGCCAACCAGCAAACTCTCAAGGAACTGCTTCACCCAGAAAGAGAGGTTCCAGGCTCCTGTTAGCTACCTTTCAAAATAGAGAAGTTCTGAAAGAGCCACTTCACACTACCACCGGTGCAATATTAGCTTTAACATAAACAGGGGGTGGAGCCAAGAGGGCAGAGCAAAAGAAAGGATTTGCTTGAGATCTCCCCCAAACCCCTCCAAATCCCTGTAAGGAAAATGAGAAAGGGAGAGAGACAGAATGGGGTAAATTATTTCAAATAAAAGAGGCAAGAAGGTTTCACAATGGAGGGGAGGGGATGGGAGGTAAGAGGGAATGAGGGAACCTCCCTCTCATCTGATTTGAATTAAGGAGGGACTAACATACACACTCAACTGGATATCTTACCCTACAGGAAAATAAGGAGGAAGAGAATAGGAGGAATGATAGAAGGGAGGACAGATTGGGGGAGTCAGAAGCAAACACTTTTGAAAATGGACAAGGTCAAAGAAGAAAATACAATAAGTGGGGGGGGGGTGGGATAGGATGGAGGGAAATAATCGTTTACAATATGACTACTGTGGAAATGTTTTGTATAACTACACATGTATAACCTATATTGAATTGCTTGCCATCTCAATGAGGGTAGGTGTGGAAGGAAGAAGAAAGAGAATTTGGAACTGAAAATTTTAAAAACAAAAGTTAGAAATTGTTTTTATATGCAACTTGGAAATAAGATATACAGGCAATAGGTTATAGAAATCTATCTTGCCCTTAAGAAAATAAGGGGGAAGGGCATGGCTGGGGGGCGGGTGATAGAAGAGAGGCAGACTGGGGAAAGAGGTCATCAGAACAAATGCCATCTTGGGGTGAGGGTAAGGGAAGAGATGGGGAGAAAATTTGGAACTCAGAAACTTTTGGAAATTAATGTTGAAAACTAAAAATAAATAAACTAATTAATTTTTTGAAAAAGCATAAACAAAAATGGAGAGCCTTTTTCATATTGACTGTGATCCCAACTTGAGCACCCTGAATTTTTACAAAATTGAAGTGTTTTTGTATTCAACAAAAATACCAGGAATACACGTGCTAATATCCTTCATGTAACAAGGCTGACAGTACCAATCAACTATGAATAGGACATTTGTCTAATTATTTTTTCCATTGTAGAGATGCATTTATATGCAACCACCCAAACTATCTTACCCTGTCCCCCAAGGAAGGAGTTCTTTTCATACTTCCAAGAAAGATGGCTGAAGTCAGGAATACAGCCTGTGTCAACAAAACAAAAGTTAATTAGCCCAGAAGGGGATTGGACTAATGGTATTTTTCTTCTTAAGAACATGTCCTAAATACCATGCTAACCAGTCACAGAAACAGAATTCAAAAATGGGCCAGGAAAGACAGGAGCAACAGGAATAACAAAGAAAGGCCACAGCAGGGATGTTGACACTCCATTTGTTATTTTAAAAAGCTTAAGTGAATATATCTAAATTGAAAAAAATTTAGCCCCAGGGATGTACTGGTAAATATTCAACAACCAACACCCCTCTTCAAAAAATA
This sequence comes from Gymnobelideus leadbeateri, assembly GCA_011680675.1. Classification (NCBI taxonomy): domain Eukaryota; kingdom Metazoa; phylum Chordata; class Mammalia; order Diprotodontia; family Petauridae; genus Gymnobelideus; species Gymnobelideus leadbeateri. Next base: position 594,984 of record WOXC01003966.1, read on the forward strand.
CTGAAAAAATGCACAAAGGACATGCATTTAAATTTAATCTGTATTAATTATTAACATTTTCTCTATAATTTCCTTACATCTAGACAATCAACAAAACAATAAATCAAGCCCTGATTTGTAGTACTTGCCAATTTCTAAGGTTTAAATTCTCTTACTGAAAATTTAACAATCAGCTCTCGAGTCCATTCAAGCTAACTCCACACACTTCTGCTTTGCCACCAGATCATTGAGAATGGACAGATATGGAACCTAATCACATTTGATTGTGACTTTTTGGGTGACAACTGCACTCTAAAGAATCTTATCTATGATGAATTATTCTTCTGGACTATTAAATCTGCCTTTCCAAACAGTTTTGTTGGTGCATAGCTGAGACTAGATAATTGATTTAATCTTGACATTTATCTGGGCTTAGTGTTCCATAAAGGGGACATACAATGGGGCTAACTCTGGAGATATCTTTTATTTCCATTCATTATTGATAACCCTACATAAATCACTCCTAGCTGAATTCTGTTCCACCACTCTACATTTAGGAGATCATCAATAACTGCTGAGAATAAATCATTTTTCCCCCAACCCAGAATATAGCCCATTGTTATTTCATTGTTTATATAACAGGGCCTGTGCTTCAATGATTGAATTCATTATATTGAGCCAAATTTTCTCAGAATTGGCATCTAACTAAAGACATAACTTTTGCCTTTGCAAACCTGCCCAGTCCAAAGATTCATGTTCCAAAAAACCTTCAGTTTGGGGGATGTTGTGATCACATGCCAAACATTTCTTAAGGGATATTTTAATAAACAAATCAATGAATATTTATTGAGTTTTTACTATGTACTCAGCACTGTTCCAAATCCTATGGAACTAGGAATATTTAGCGTAGAAAAGAGAAGGTGGGGCAACAAAAGAATCATATCAAAATGTGAGATTGTTCTCATGTAGAAAAAGAATTAAACATTATATAGAAGTCTAGCAAGCTGGATTTTAAACCAAATTCTAAAGAAAACTAGCTGTGTGATCCTGAGCAAGTCCCTTTATGTTTCTGAACGTCAATTTCCTTTTCTGTAAATTGCAAAGAGAAAGTCTAAATCTGGGGTTCTTAAGATATTTTGTGACACTCACTTCTTTGGCAATTTGGTGAAACATATGTATGTATCCTTTCTCAGAATAATGTTTTTAAATACATGAAGCAGGGGTAGCTAGGTGGTGCAATGGATACAGCACTAGCCCTGAAGTCAGGAGGACCTGAGTCTAAATCTGACCTCAAACACTTACTAGCTGTGTGGCCCTGGGCAAGTTACTTAACCCCAATTACCTTTCAAAAACAAAGTAAATATATAAAGTAAAATACATAGGATTAAAAAGAAAATTGACTAAATTGATGTGATCAACATTTTTTTTAACTTTACAGACTCGAAATTAAGAGCCTCCAGATTAGATGATCTTTCAAATTCCTTCCTAATCTAAATTCTGTGACTCCTTCTGAGTATCATTGAGAGTATATCTCTAGAATGCAGAACTAGAACCACTTATCATATAATACAAGGAGTTCCAAAATTCTTAGTGCAGTTTTAATCATTAATAGCTTAGAACTACACTATAATTTGGGGGACATACTGTTTTGCATTTACTTCTCAAAGACAGGGACTGGTTATTTTGGAGGGAAGTTGTTTGGTTTGCTTATTTTTTGGTGGTGGTGGTGAGTTTTGTTTTTGCATCCTCTGCATCTAATGTAGCATCTTCCACTAGTAATAAATGCTTGTTGGATTGGAAGCAATAGGAAAGCAGATTTTGATCCAATATGTGGAAGAACTTTTTAACAATTAGAAATAACTAAAAATATAACCAAATGCTTCTTAAACTGCTTAGTTCCGTAGAGTTGTCTAAGTATTAAAATATCATTTGTTTGGGATGCTAGGGAGAAAATTCATGCATTGGGCAAGAACTCAGACTGTGTCATGTCTTGGACTTTCTCTTCCAAATCTTAGATTCTATGATTCAAAGAATTCTGATTTGTATTACTAGTACTTAGCACAGTCCCTGAACATAGTACTGGAACATAGGAAGTACTTAATACATTTTAATTAAATTTAATTGAATATGACAATCTTTACCCTCAAAGAATTACAGTCTACCTGGAGAGATGACATATCTATGTGAAAAGTTAACAAAGGGTACATGGGATAAGTGCCCAGAGAAATTTTCAGAGAGGATCTAGGGGTGATGTAGTGGCAAAAGACAAAGTAATAATGGGGAATTAGTGGGTCTTTTGTTTAAAGTACTATGTTTCTACTTCCTGCATTGATGTCTATGTATTTTTCCAGGGATAATGGGATGTGCAAAGAAAAAATAAACATGAACTATAAAATTATCTTCCCCTCTTCTTAGCCTTCCCAAGGCAATCATTAGGCTTGGCCCTCTTGTCCAACTTATAAAAGGTACCAAAAGTAAAAAAAGTACCAGAAAGAACAAGAACAAGAGGAAGCCTTAGTTAACAATATTTTGACCAAAAAAGTGTCAAACAAACAGCTGAGTCATGGAGATTTGTTTACAGAAATGGAGGGGTTTGTAATAGAGACTCAGGATCAAGTCATTGTCTCCAGAAATTACAAACATGTGGGAACAAGATAAAGTACATACTAATCCTGTCTTCTTGTCTGCTGTTGGAGTAGTGCCCAAAATGCCTTCGGTGAGCCCACAGAAGCAGCACTTATGTTCCAATACTTTTATTTAATTCCAAAAGGTAGACATTTGCCTTTTGCCTGAGCAATAGTCCACAGAACATAAAAGTATATTATGATAGCAATGCATCCTAGTACTTTCACTAGATGAACTCCATTAAATGAGAATAAAATTAGCAGCAGTAGCAGTAGTAGTAATAATTGGAGAAGGAAATGACAAACCACTCCAGTATCTTTGCCAAGAAAACCCCAGATAGGGTCGCAAGGAGCCAGACATGACTGAAATGACTGAATAACAAAAGTAATAATAATTATTTTTCTTATAATTATAATTGAATCTGACTAGTGTTTTTAAGCTTCACAAATCACTTTTATAGATCTTCTAGCAGAATTAAGCTCCTTGACAACAGGGAGTTTTTTGTTTTGTTTTTTTCTCTTTTATTCTCAACACCTTGAACTGGATGGAGTAGGAGCTTAGTAAATGCTTGTTGAACAAATATTTGATTTGCTCTTCCAATTCTGTGAGATATGCAGAGCATGTTTTCAGTTGAAGATGAACTCAGTTACTTAGTTGCATAGCTGGGAATGCAAAATCTCATGTATCCTCATTGAAGAGAAGATTCAGAAAGATTCCCTGCCTTTCTAAGACAACTGGTGGTCTCTACACTCTATGAAATAATCATCCTAAAGGAGAGACAAGAAGTTCCTTATTTACTTCTAATATGGAATTCACAGGTTCCTTGGGAAGTTTACTTAGTGCTAGATAATGGTCACAACCATTTAGAGTTGTAAGGTTATAAGGAAGATGTGAGGTGCTTATCCCAAAGAACTATGATAGGGGAAATATTTCATTAATGTTATTTCTATTCTTACTTCACTATGCCTCACTGTGCTCTTGATGGGACTATGGGTTATTGAAAGCTATACCAGGGAAGCACAATCTCTGAAAAATCTTCAATATAGGTTCAGGAATGGACTGCATATAGGGGTGTGCTGGTAAATATTTAATAACCAGCTATTTAAGAAAAATACAAACTAAATACATTTTAAACTTTAATATTAATATTTTCCATAACGTTCTTAGATGTAAACAACGAACAAAGCAACACCAAGTCCTGATTTATAATTTTTGCTGATTTCTCAATGAAAATTTAACAATTTACTCCCACGTGGGCTCCAACCCACCTTTGAATCTGTTGTCCAAGGATTACCCAATAATAATAGCTAAATTGATCTAGCTAATTATGTGTCAGGCACTGTGCTAAGTGCTTTATAATTATAATCCCATTTGATCCTTGAAACAACACTGGGAGGTAAGTACTATTATTACCTCCATTTTATAGGATGAGAACACCAAGACAGACAGGATTTAAGTGACTTATTTAGGGTCATACAACTAGTAAATGCCTAAGGACAGATTTAAACTCAGGTCTCCCTGACTCCAGGCTCAATTATCTATCCATTGTACCACCTGAAAAGACTTTAGCTTAAAAGGGGCAAGGTCTCCCACTGTATCCTGGGTCTTCTCCAGTCATCTTGATTATTATGAGGTCACTGGACCCAGATGTCTGTGGAGGAGAAAGTGAGGTTGGTGACTTTGCACAGTCCTCCCTCACTCAAATCAAAGTCATGTCATCATCTCCCTGATGTCGTGGTCCTTTTTTAAAATGAAGGACAAAACCACAAAAGCTACTTCATGAACTTGCCCAAGCCAAGTTAAGAGAGACCACCACCAGGTTGGCTGCACAGAAATGACTTTATTAGGTGAAACAATTCTCAAAGGTCTTCTACTGATTCATAGAGGGGTTGCTATCTGAATCAGTGAAGAGGATACCTACACTAATGAAAATATAGATCCTTTAAATAATAAAGAATTATCATTGTTATTATTATTGACCCAAAGAACATTCAAGGGAAATTTAAACATACATATATGTATAGATTTTTTTCCTTCTCCTACAAAATCTTAGATCCTGATTGATATAATAAACTCTCATTAAGAGCAATGTTGGTAAATACTAACAATAGACTCTAGGGAAACATGATTTGGACATGACTTCTCCCCTAAATCTATCACTTTAGGCTTTGGGTATAGAATGGATAATCAACAACTAATAAGAGCAATAATCTAGCATTTATACGTACTTCAGATTTGCAAAGCACTTCTCACATGCTATCACACTCTGACAACTCTGGGAAATCGATGCTGCATTGTCCTCATTTTGCAAATGAGGAAACTGAGGCTAAAAGAGGTTAAGTGTCTTGTGTAGAATCACGGAGACTGTAAGTGTGTGAGGAAGGATTTGAACTCAGTCTTCCTGATCCTAAGC